>CM021736.1:19441841-19746252 GCA_011075105.1 Heteronetta atricapilla
AGCTGGAAAGTCCTTGGCTTAGTGTGAGCACTGCTCTGCAACAGCTAAAACATCCGTGTGTTATCAACGTTATTTTTCTCCCAAATCCAAAACACAATACCATACCGGCTACTATGAAGAAAACTAACACTATCTAGCTGAAACCAGGACAAGTTGCTTTGCACAGAAAGAGCTGTGGCTGGTCTTAATGTATTATGTCAACCCTTCTGCCTCAGTGTTGGAAACATACTATACAAGCTATGAACAGTGTGAAGAAAGCCCTCTCCTCAATGAAGTTACAGCTATCACTTAGCCTTATGTCAGTTATCAGAGTTTAGAAACTCTACATTACGTAGAAATAACAAAAAAAACTTTAATATATCATCTTGCAGGATGGAACCAACTTGGGATGAAGAGAAATTCTTCAGACCATCCTATATTACTAGTGATGAGCCTCAAAGAACAGGGCCCGTAAGCGTGGAAGATATTAAAGCAGATCTCTCTGATGAATTCTCATTGGTTTCATCAAGCTCTGATACAAGCCAAGTAAGAAAGCTTTAATGCTTGCGTTATTTTGATTGTTTTAATAAACATAGTTCTTTTATTGATGAGAATCATTACAATCTTATAGAGGAGATGGAAAGCGTCTTTACTGTGCTTTTAATTTGAAGGATATGCATAGGATAAACAAAATTGTGGTGATGCACCTAATAAGGTACATCAGTTTTATATGTGGATGAGGCTAATGTCAGATCAGTGCAACTTAATCATAGAAAGTTTTTTATATATTTTGTTCTTGCAATGCAGTATACATGTGTGCTACAATATTATTTGTTTTGAAACTTTAAGTTATCACAGGCCCCTCTTGTAGGGCCCTGAATGCTTGTGAAATCTGACATAGTGAGTTACTTTTGCTTCCTGTGCCATCAGATGAGTCTGTACAAAATAGCAATGCCTTAACATACTAGATATCAAAGTATCTAGTCAAATTTCTAACTTCCTTCCCTCTTTTTATTTTAAGAGGAGCAGTTTGGAGTCTAAAGGACACATTCAAGTTTGCCTGCGTGTTAGGCCGTTTACATCATTGGAAAAAGAAAATGAATCACAGGTGTGACACTTATTTAATTAAAAAAAATAGCATAACACATCTTTCCTGTAAGGTGAGCTTTTTACTGTTTTTCATGCCTGTATTGCTTCTGCTTCCTTTTAATAGGACTGTTTTTTACTTGAGAACTCAACAAGTATTGTATTGAAGCCCCCTAAAAATTCCTTGAATCGACTGAGTGAAAAAACTGCTGGGCAGCAGATACAGAAGTTCACTTTTTCACAGGTAAATGACTTGTCTTTAAAAGCTTAAAAAAAAAAGTTATTTATGGAGGGGGGGGAAAAAGTTGCTTGACTTCTATTACTTAATACCAAGCAAACTTCTTTTAATCTTCTGGTTTAAGATTATAAACATACAATACCTGGTTCTATAAAAGTCTTTAATGATTGATTAAATAAAGATATTAACCAGTTTCTTGGTAATGTTCAGGTCTTTGGACCTGAAACAACTCAAGAAGAATTCTTTGAAGGTTCCATGAAGCAACCAGTGCAAGATTTTTTAGAAGGATATAATCGTCTTATTTTTACATATGGTGTTACAAATGCTGGGAAAACCTACACATTCCTAGGTATGAATGATGATTTTATTTTTTTCCTTGAACTAATAAACTAACGTTCTTCATTTATTAAACTGAGAATTCCTTCTGGTAGAGTTGTTCTAACTCTTTCGTTTAGTGACACTACAGAACCTCCATGTTGGCATCTTTTGAATATTAGTAAATAGCCTTTGAAAGTCTCATTCCATAACAAATATCACCAAACTGACAGCAGTTGGAGTCACTACCAGAATTTATATATGCATATAGGGATGTTCCTTTGTAAGGCTGTAACAATTTTAGTCAGGTGTGCATGACTTTTTTTCCCCTCCAAGTGAGGGGGAAAAGTCTTGAATGTCAATGTGGGGTGGTTGGGGGTTGAGAAAAAAGTACATGTTTTACTCACTTCTCCCATCCTGGTGTATAAGTCACTCTACAGAAGGCTAAATTTGTTGTTGTTGTTAATACGCTAAAGGTACATACGTATCATAAATGCTGTTCCTTATTTGAGGAAAGTTAGGTCTGAGCTTGTTACATTTATCATAGGCAGAGAATAAACATTTTTAAACATGTTTGATTACTTTCAAGTATTTATACCTTGCCTCAAATATGAGTTTAGCAATAATATCACAGCACATCAGGAGGCAAGATCTTCTGTTTTTATACTGTTAAAGCTCAGTATCGTTTCTGGCCAGAAGATGTCATTCTTTATTTTTCAAGCAAACCTAACAAATGAGGTGACTGGATTTACAGGGAACCAGGTTCCCCTTTTCCATTATAATATTTCCAGCAGTTCTAGATGCTATATGAATTACCTGATACACAGAAGTAGTAGAATACAATCTGTCTTCTATTGATCAGTCACTTCAATAAAGGTGACTTTCCTATGACACAAGGTTTAGTGTCATTCTAAGTAATGTTCTGTTAGGTGAATTATAACTGAAGACTACTGCTAATGAATTCAGTTACATTAATCAGGGGTGATAATACCAACTCTTTCTTGTTCTAATAGAAATAACATTTCTTTTGATGTGAACTGGTTTGGGGTATATTATGAGATGTGGTTGTTCACTAACTTTTGATTCGTGCATATTCAGATTTGACACTTTCTCATGGTATTATGCTTCTAGGACTTAACCATTCAGCCCTGTTAATTCTTACTATTATTCAATAGTTAAGTCTTCAAAAGTTATCTCTTTATGCATATTTATAGAGCATTCCATATTTTTTCTGGTATATAGTCTCGCTTGTGTTCACAATGGACTTTCCAAACTTTTTCTCCTAAGGCTGAACTTATACAGTTCTTGCTGTCAGTCTTTGTGTTATGCTGCAGCCTGTACTGTCAAAGGGATGGAGCATGAGCTGCTGCTTAAAGCCAGTATTTTCCAAAAACACTCTGACATAAGGATACAGAAAATATTACTTCAGGCTGTAACTGGCCTCCAAATTCCTCATGTATGCCTTGAGATTGGCGTCACTTATCTTTGTCTTCATTTATGTGTATATCTTGTTCACAATAGTAACTGGGATCTTTCTTTTGGTTGCTGTTTATAGGAACAGAAGATGATGTTGGTGTTCTGCCGAGGACTATGGATATGTTGTTTAAAAGTATTCAAGGAAGGCTATACAAAGGAATGGATCTCAAACCCCATCGGTGTAGAGATTATGTAAAGCTGACTAAAGACCAAGTGAAAGAAGAAACTGCTATTAAAAATTCAATACTTCGTCTAACAAAAGAGGTAGAGGAGCACTTCTTTCTATGATAAGTACATGGATCTTAGCTCAGTGTTCTTCCTGTTCATTCTTCAATGGGAAGAGGCTTCTGTGTTTATGTATGGGTATATCTACTATTGGGCAGACACTCAGATTAGCAGTAAAGGGAGCAATAGAGCTAATGAGCCACGGTCTCCTGCGGGTTTGTTTTGTGGCTGAATGGTTGATAGGATGTAAGCTCTAAGGTTTTCTTCTATAGCTTAAGCACTTAACTTATCCTCTGGGGCCGCTGTTCCTTAATAAGGACTGAATGTAAGTAGTACCCCATCTGTGGGGACATGAGTAGGTCCATACCTTTACACAGTTTACTGGCTTCCAGGATACTTGGAAGAAATTCATGCTCTTCAGGTCATTTCCCTCTTTCAGTTTGGCATTGCATATTTAAAGGAAGACAAAAATTCTTTTGAAGCAAAAGAGGCATAAAGCCAGTGGAGCTTTAAAGATTTGAAACAAAATAGGTTTCTGGTAGTCTTAGCAGATAGCTGTCATTAACTGCTGAGCAGTCCAAAAATACACTTCTGTTGCATGAGTTACCTGGAATTCAACCTGCTTAGTTCAATTACAGTTGTGGAGGTTGTCTTGCATTAGCATACTTCTTTCTTGGTGTTTTTAATTCAGAATGGATGGAGTATTACAAAAAAGAGCAGATACTACAGATTAAAACTAGAGAGGGATTCTTGTGCTATTTTCTTTTTCCGATGGAGAAGAATGAAGTATTTCCTTAGTGGTGTGCTCGGTCTTACTGGGGTATTCCAACTTGTGGAGTTTGTAACCTTGATCTTACCCGTGAGTTAAGGGTGAATTTCTGTAGTGTGGGAGGCAGGTGGCAGTAGAGCTCACTTTAATGGCACAGGCATAGCCATGTATTCAGTTTAGCTCCAAAAGTCTTTAAGTACTTCAGGAAAAAATTAGGTCTTCTATATATGTGTGGGGAAAAAAAACTGTGTAAAACTGACATAGGTTGAGTGAGGATATAGGAATGAAATGATGTAAACAGTTGTGTGCAGGTAGTTGCAGTAACAGTAAACAGTAATCTGTTCACATCATGTATGTGCCTCCTCTAGTTTTTAGAAGTGTGCTCACAAGGAAAATATTAAGATTACAGATTTGGTAGCGAAGCTTGCATCTGCTTAACAGAACCAGATTTGGGTGGACGTTTTGTATCTGTAAGGTTGAAACCTGGAAGTTTTGGTTACGTAAACAGCTGTCTCAGGAATCACTTCCTGAAAGCCCAGCTTTGTAGGAAATACACCCTTGCCTAAATACATGCACACAAGATCTGGCTTGTAATCCATGTTTTTTCTGAAGTGTACTGCTTCTGGTAGTTGAGTGTTCTCATCTTCTCTTTGGTAGATTAGAACTTCCTTGCAGTTTTGTACTTAAACTAAGATTGGGAACTGAGTGTATGTGTATGGACATAATTAGTGCTAGCTGTAGGGTCATGTTTTATCTTGAATTTTTGAAGGAGTTTGGCTCATCTTTCCAAAGGTTAGACTTTATCTCAATTGTGTAACACTTCTACAGTATGCATTAGGAAGCAATAAGATGCTTAAACTCTTACGTGAACAAGTGTTCTGCACTTTACTTCTAAGCGTTGACCTAGCACACCATAAGATATGGAAGTCCCAATATAACAATCAAAAAACTCTTCAGGACTCTAGATTCAGCAGTTGAAGAGTAACGTGCAGATTACTACTGGGCTATTGCAAATCATGCTATTAAATGATCCTGTTCTTGTGTGGGCTCCCCACCCCTCTAGTTTTCTGGAGTCTGTTTTTTATTCTGGATCAGAAACCTGAAATACTATACGCTTTAAGGTCTGTTATCTTAATACTCATTCCTAAAAACTTCCCTTAAATCAGACCTTAATGTTGGTCAGGTACTGGAACAGCTTCCCCAGGGAAGCAGTCACGGCACTGAGCTTGTCAGTTTGAGAAGTGTTTGGGCAATGCTCTTGGACGTGGTCTGACTTTTTTTTGGCATGGTCCTGTCTGAAGCCAGGAGCTGGACTTAATTCTTATGGGTGCCTTCCAACTCAGGATATTCTATGATTTTACAAAAAACCTCACTCCTTTTAGTAGGAGTGTACGAGTGCACTGAACCAAGTATAATGTAGGAACCAGGTATTATGTATAGCCAGGGTTTTTGTGTTGGCATATTACAATTATGCTATATTGCAATCCAGTAGGACAATAGAGCTCTTACAAAAGTAACTGCTGTACTCAACCTGCACTTCAATGATATATCCTAAAGTCTCTGTTTTCTTTTGTAGGTAGACCATAAAAATAACGCGAACAGCAAAGCACCAGTTGATTCTAAGGGTATGTCTGATATTAAAGAACTATCATTAAAAAAACTGGCAAAGATGCTTTTTAGGGTCAATAACTGACTTCTGGCTTATGTTAAATGCCAAATGGTCCTTTTATTATTATTATGACTGAATTGAATAATGAGCAAGCTATCTAGACAGAAAACACGAGGATGAAATGGTTAGGAGACTACCTATGCATCTACCCTAAACTGGTATTATATGAGGTAAAACTATAGCAATGAAAAGTAGTGTTGCTTGTGCTATGCGTCCTTAATGGAATCCTGACAGACTTCTAGAGTATTCATTTAATCAAAAACCAATTCTCTCTGAAGAGACTTGAGTAATTCTAACCAAGCTCTTTGCCTGATTAGATTTTAGAAGTGGGAATACTACTTCTAGGTGTCTTTGCAAATGTGTAGGATAAGAATATGACTTCCAGATACTTAAGGGGGGGTGGGATTTCAATGGAAAGCTTTATTTCTTTTTTTTTTTTTTTTTTAAGAAGGCTGCTGTAATAGGTCACTTAGTCATTTCTAAATGCAACTCACTTTACTAGCTCTATGTTTACTTTGTAATATTTTGTACTTGACAGATTTGGAAGAGTTCCTAAAAGGATCAGATCAATCTAGCACAACAATAGAAAACTACCTGAAGTTCTCTGTTTGGGTTTCATTTTTTGAGATATACAATGAATGTTTTTATGATTTACTGGTTCCTATATCAAATGACAAGAAAAGAAAAACACTCCGCCTTGCTCAAGATGTCAAGGGATGTCCTTATGTAAAAGGTGATTAGAATCCATTGTAAACTGCAGAACTTGGCATGGAAAAGTTTGTTCTTCCTATAGCAATGTTTCTTTCTAGATTAGAAAATTCCTTTACACATTCAGTGTAGCACTAGAAATGTCTAGTTGAATATGAAAGGCAAGTCTATGAATGTCTCATCTTCAATAGTGTCTTCTCTTTTCCTGCGTGTAAGCCTGTGTGCATTCTACTGCCTTCATATTTTTTAGAAACATAAGGTTTAATCCTCTTTGTTATCATTCCACAATTTGAAAGTTTTAGTAAAATTAGTAAGACCATTAGTAAAATGTTCGAATGTCATGAAAATGTATTATTCTTGCTGTGCGTGTATTATCCCCTGCTCCATTCTTTCTGTCTAATGATGTTTACAAGATTACTTTTATTCCTAAAGATCTTCAGTGGGTGCAGATCTGTGATTCTAAAGAAGCTTTTAGACTGCTAAAAGTGGGGCTGAAACACCAGAGTATTGCAAGCACGAAACTAAATACTTTCTCCAGCAGAAGGTGAGATAAATTTTGAATAACATTGAATATAGGATGGTGTTGGTGGGAGGGAGAAGCTAATATATGGCCTGTGGCTTTTGGAGGGGAAGAGGTTTTAACAGGTTCTAAATACTTGAAAAAAAGGTTTCAATTTGATGTCCTCTAACAGTATGTGACCCAATGCTTTATATCAAAAGGATTCTTCCTTCAAGAAGATGAATGTGTACAAAAGCTAATGACATTTTATCGAATATTCTCTTTAAGGCAGAAGAACTTAGCTTTAGTGCATCTAGATGTCTGGGGTGGGGGGCAAAATACGTCAAAAAAACAAAATTTGTACACTGAAAGAATTGCTGAAAAGAATAGAAGGTTTCATGTAGATGAAGACCAAGACACTTTTCCTCTAAGAAAAGTGTTTGAAATGATAATTAGTGTGAGTTCCAGCTGTTTAAAAAGTTTAATGTATCTGACAGAGTAAATGCTTAGATACATGGATAGGTTTAACGGTGTTTTGAACAAATGTTGTAGATGGCAGTGTTTTTTCTACTTCATTTCTACCTACTGACTTTCAACTTCTTTCAGTCATAGCGTATTCACAGTTAAAGTACTGAAAATTGAAGACTTGGAAACACCACGGGTGACACGAGTCAATGAGTAAGTTTAGAGCAGAGTTCCCCTTTTTCCTTTGGGATGAAGTTGTTAGTTATCTTCCATCTTGGTGTACTGGTACTATGGTGTACACCTACTGCTCCCTGGCCTTGTGCATAAAAATGTGGTTTCCCCATTTCTTATCTATATGTAGTACTAAGCCTTCTACCTCAAGCTGTCAGGTTGCAATGTTCTATATCTTGCATCCTCTGCTCAGCACAACGTTCCCTTAGCCTGCTCCGCTCTACTTCTAAAGTCATAGAAGTCCTCACACGGAAGGGGATGAAGGGGAAATATAGGAAGCTTGTTGGGGAGGGGTTTGGCAGGAAGTAGTGTGAAACTTCACTGGGGAAGCAATGCTGAAAAGGTGGACAGGTTCATGTCGATGAAGACCAATAAATTCTTCCTCTAAGAAAAGTTGATTGAAATGGTAAATAATTAGCGCAAGTGCCAAGGCAAGGAAGCTGAATTTTCCTATTTCTGCCTTTAGATTGTCACTGTGTGATCTTGCTGGTTCAGAAAGATGCACCAAGACGCGTAATGAAGGTGATCGATTGAAAGAGAGTGGAAATATAAATACCTCTCTCCTGATTCTAGGCAAGTGCATTAACGCACTCAAGAACTGTCAACAGTCAAAGTAAGTCCTACAGATTGCAAACAGATTATACTTCTCATGTTTTGCGTACAATGGTTAAGCTAGCGTTTAAAATATACTAGCTGACACTAAGTTTCTTCTGGAAAAGGTGGATAGACTTTCCAGATGTATAAAGTCTTTTTGATCTACTAAAGTGCTCTATAAACTTGCTTGCTTTACTTTTTAATTAAATCATTAAATTCTAAGTTGGTAAACATGCTATCATAGGATTTAGCAATTTAACTATTTTTCCTGAGTTTGGCTTGTCAAACAAATTCTGGGATAAGTTTTAAAACCACTTTTCACTAATGTCACTGTAAATGAGTTAAACTTTCATACTTCCATTTCTTCTTTTTTAACTAATCCCATTTGCTACATAATTCTACTGTGCCAATTTTCCTTACAGTGATATTGCTATGCCTATCTTAACAAAAAAACAACTTTTCCAAATTTTGATATAATGTTAGCCAGATCATGAAGAATGGTAACCATATGCAGACAAAAAAGCCTACCCACTATTTATAGGCTAGTTTGGGATCTAAATGAGAGTAGGCTGAACATTTTCTATTTTAAACAACTGTACACCATATAGTCACATCTGGTTGTAACTCCCCAGGAACTTTTTTCCATAGTTTCTCATCCAAAGACCTGTTTCTGTTCAGAAGTTGAATGAACTCTCACTTCGCTCATGATATGCCCTTATGAACTTTACCACTTGTGCTATAACACTGTGCCTGACAGCCTATTTGAAGTCTATTATGCTTAAAATAGGATTTTAAAAAAGTTTTGCTAGTGACTTAGTTTCTTATCTTTCTGTCCTTCCTAGATAGGAAGGATGCATTAAAACTAGAAGATTCTTAAAGGGCTTCAATGTATTCAGAATGTCTTTCTGGTCCTAATAACTTGGAATTCTAACAATATAGAACAAATTCTCTGGACCATGATCTCTTAAAACATTTATGACTTGCAGTTATTTTCTTAAAATGATTGGTTATTGTTCCTGCTTTTGGGCCACATGTTCTGACAGTGTGACTAAGTTCTGTAGCACTGTTCACATAATTCAATAGCTGTCATGTGCCTAAAATGCAGGCAACTTATTTATAGGAAAGTGTTTAGTCATATTCTAGGAAATCTCTCAACTTCCTATAAGCATCCAAAAACATCACCAACTGTTAAAAATCAGGGGCATGAATCCTCATTTAGGAAGTGCCAAAAATGTTCTAAAAGTATCTTCATGTGTTTGGCATGTACTTATTTTCTTGCTTAGGTATTTACTATTGTTCCCAGAGACAAAAGACTGAGTGAGAGTCATCTCTGGTCTTCTTGGATACTGCTTGCCTAGAACTAGATAGGTCCTTTTCCCTAGTGTGGTAAGGTAAAGACAGGTGGGATATCATTTGAGGTAGTGTGAGGCTATGTGAGCTACCCTAGGTTAAATGTTGAACATGTTTTAAGTGCTCCCACTGGTTGTTTTACTGTATCTTAACTGAGAAGATAATGGCTAAGTAGCAGCTGAAACAGCTATGCAATCTCCATGAGCAGGTGTAACTAGCAAAAAACTATTTTAATTGATATAAAGACTACTGTAGTTAGTTATAGCTTGTGGTCTTCCATCTGGATAGCTCTTACATTGACTGGAAGTTATTTAACTTCTGGCCATGTTTTTTTTTGTCTTCAAAGGCTGCAGCAGCACATACCATTTCGGGAAAGTAAGTTAACTCATTTTCTTCAAGGATTCTTCAGTGGAAGAGGGAAAGTATACATGATAGTCAACATAAGCCAGTGTGCTTCAGCGTATGATGAAACGCTCAATGTGCTGAAGTTCTCAGCCATTGCACAAAAAGTAAGTGTATTGTAGTTTATCTTGCTGATCAATATTTATGGTTTGCATTTAAAGAAGAGGCTCTCTCACTTCTAAGAATGTGAATTTAATTACTGCATTTTCTGTTTCCATGTTGTGATCAAATTTTCTAATTACTTTTAGTCAGGCTTTATTTCCTTATGAAGTGTTATAAAAGCTCTACTAGAACATTCTTTTTCTTCGGATTGTCGGGGCAGGAGCATCCTCTACCAAGAATCTAATTCCCACAAAATATCCAGCCTAACAGGAAGAGGCTTGTTATATTTAGAAGAATATCTCTAAAATTGGATAAACCTTTAAACTTTCTTTCTCTGCTCATAACATGGTCCCATCCAGTAAAGCACGTCTAGCTGCCCCATATGCTACTGTTATCCGAATTCTGAATATTGTTCAAGTATTGACGAAAGTTGAACACCAAAGAGTCTGAAAGGTTTCATTAGGAAAGTGGAGGTTAAGCAGAATGGGTGAGAGTAAATGCAATGATATAACTGCTAAAGACGGAAGACTAAAGTGTCAGATCAGTGCTTGGAGCCTTAATGGAAGACACAAAGCTTCTGAGAATGTGTGTTGCAAGGACAATAAGTGGATGTAGGCCTTTGGGATGTGGGCTTATCTAAGGAGATTAAATGTGAGACTAGAAGCAGCAGACTGTAAGGGTGATACAGTTGTGCAAGACAGAATTTGTAGGATGACATGCGATTGCATTTAATGCAACTGGAAACTCAAAATAGAAAATGTAGAAATCTGCTGCATGAGTGGCAACTCTTGTATGTCTTCCAGCTAGTAAAACTTGGTGTTCCTGGCATCAAAAGAAAGGCTGGACTCTAAAGTGATTCCTTTGTACTTCAGCTGAAAACTGGTTTAAGTGGTGACTCTGAACAGAGCATAGACCAAGGGAGTGCTATGCCTGTAGAAAGCTATAGGAAAGTGCAGCAGGTGTCTCCTGGAAGTGCCAGTAAAGGTTTAAGAAATACTGATTGCTTTGTTCTTTATTTCCTGGGTAGGTTTTAGTAATGGACACATCTATTCTTCCCCATGATCAGTCATTTGGCCAGAAATTGGTAAGAGAATCATCACTGCTTAGTAATGCTAAAATGCGTATCTCAAGGAAAAGAGCTACTATTCTATGGGACCGGACCTTAGAAGATGTGATTGAAGATGATAATGGTGAGATGGAGGAATATCATAGTATGACAAGAGAAGAAGAAGAGCAGAAACATGATGAAAATCAAGTCCTTATTGGAAAAGAAGAATATACAGTATGTACCAGGACTACTTTAAGAATTAGTGTAGCACTGAGTCTTAAAACAATGTATTCTCCTGGTTTCCCCCATCTCTCTCCTATTCCTTTTGATTGCTGCTTTTTTTTTCCATAAATCCGGTGTTAAGAACTAAAAGTGGGATTACTCAGACTTGTCATATAGTGTAGGAAAGCTGCATGAAAAATGTCATTACGCATTGTCAATACACATTAAGCAATGAGACATGCAGGTTTGCTTTTATTGACTTTGTGTAATCTCTGGTCAGTATGTGTCAAGGATTACTTGTGTTCTAGCAACAGAGAAGACCTTTCCCTTACGTTTTGTGAACAGAAACCCCTTCTTTTTTTAAAGGAGAGCTTTGTCTGTTTTGGGATGGTGCTTCTTTGGAAAATTAATTCCAGATAAAAGAGGGAGGAGGGAACAGACTAGAGTCTGTTTTATGGAAGTTTCATTGATCTCAACCAAAAATAGGTGTTTGGAATACAAGAGCTAGAAAAGCTTAATTTTGCAGGACTTAAAGTTCTTGACAAATGCCTTCTCTGTGCAGACTTATCTGTTTGGTACTAGCACAGCATTTTATATTTGAATCTAATTGTGAATGCTCTTGTTCATGAATATGTTAATGGAAGAACTGGAAGAACTTTTTTCAAACAGAGTGAAGTGGTGTGTTTGTGTTTGAGGAACGGGGAAAAATCTCACTTCTGGGGAAACCATTGTTTTATGAAAAACTTAATGCTAATTGTAATTCTAGGCACTACTGAGTCTTATAGAAGACTTGAAGAACAAACTTATTACTGAAAAGAAGGATAAGCTAATGCTGGAACTAAAAATTCGTGAAGAAGTGATACAAGAATTTTCCCAATACTTTGCTGAGCGGGAAGTAGATTTCAAGTAAGTTACCCTTTAATTTGATGTAGAATTATTGCTTTAAAATAAAAAATAAATACACTTGTTTCTTAAAATCTGACCTTTGGCCATAATAGACTGTACTCTTCTGCTATACTTGCTCCTTCCTCTGTTACTCTTACTTGTTAATATATCCGTTTCTATTTGGACTATGATTTCAGGAAAAAAACACTGTATGAAAGTTTAGGGGCAGGTGGGAATCTGTATCTCTGGAGTCCTTATTGATACTCAAAACAAGTGTTCTGGCTCAAGACACTTAGAAAAAATGCTTCTAGGTTTCTAGTATACGCTTTCATCTGTTGTAATCCCTCCTTGCCCTGTCTGCTGCCATCTCCCAAATCTCCCTCCAGCAAGTCTTGGAAAGCGGGGGAAATGCACTTCTATTTTAGTGTAAGAGTAGTATTCTGTGTATTATTCTGTTATGCCAAAATAAAGGAGAAACATCTTTATTTACAGGAAGCTGTACTAATAACTTAGCAGCTCAGATTGGCCATCTTTTAGCTGACTTTTTCTTCTACTGCAGACAGTGTCTTTCTCATGAACGTGAACGGCTTGAAGAAAATTCTGACAGGCGCCTGGAAATCTTCAAGGAACTTGTAAATGGCTATACTAAGAACCCTGATGAAGAAGAGAAATTAAAGGATCTGTCTTGCAGTGAGCAGGCTGGACCTCTGGTATTTTTTATTCACTTTTCCCTTAACATTTTTGGTTTTACTAATTATTATAGGGGTGGTATCGCTTACAGGGATTAGAAGGATTATTTCAAGGAATTGCATGCTATAAAGCTGTATCCTCAGCAAGATGTTAAACAAAATATAGATACAAGAACAGTTGCTGAGTCTTAAGTATACATTCAGAAGTCTTAGCTTGTATGTTAAACTTGGATGCAAATTATCTGCAGTTGTATGAAAGGGATTGTAATGGTGGGTCGTTAGATGATATAGAAATAGAGTAGCTGTTACTTGATAATAGGCTTGTATATGGAGGAAGACAAGGACTGGCAAGTTGCATATGAACTCACAAGATGGGTTTTGAAGATGGAACTAAAATTGTTTTCATATAGTTGAATTCATAATGGTGTTCTCTACATTATTTTTCTAGAAATAATGGCTATTGTGTAATTATTGGCCAATTCTTAATGGATGTGAATTATCTTTCAGGATGCAGAATATAGCATAGTGCCAGGCACCTGCATTGATCTTGAGGGCATTATTGATTCTCTGCAGAATGATGTCATTGATATTAAAAAGCAGGCAGAAGCAGCACATGGGTACATTGTGTCCCTAGAGGACCCACAGGAAGCTGTAAGTTGGCTTGAAAAGCAACTGGGAAAAATTACTGCTGAACTAACGAAGACCAAAGAGGAATTGACAAAGAAAACCACTGAACTAACCAAAGCTGAAGAAGAGCTGACACAGAAAAACAGGGGTGAGTTGGGTATAATTGATATGGAAGGCAGAAGAAAGAAATAGTTAACCAAGGTGAAATGGAAATAATTCATTTGAGCAGGACCTGGGGGTGGGGAGGAGGGAGGCTCTAGATTTGGGAACCGCGTTGCATACCAGAAGTGGTAACCTGTTCTGTGTGTATTCAGGTTGAACAACACACAATTTTTGGCTGTTCCTTTTTTTTTTTTTTTTGTTAGGACAAGTCTGTAACAAACAGTTCAGAGCTTTCTGAAGTGTGGGGGGTAAAATGTCAATGTTATTGATTATTATATTGTAATCCCTGTACTTCACATCTTGTAGGGGCAGTGTTTTCAGGTACCTTGTGGAGCATTCATAAAGGATACTCACAACAATGATTTCAATGTTCTCTTGATATGATTTATGCTTGATACAGGTTACAAGACTCCATTATCCTTCCCCAAGAAATCTAGACAACTTTTGAAATGTGTCCTTTAAGTAAGAAGTTAATATGAAAATTAATCAATTTATTCAAAAGCTATTTAGGTACAAGAGTATTTAAAAAAAATGGACTAGTAAACAATATAATGGCTGCTTATATGATGCAAGCTTCTCTGTATGTTACAGACCTTGAAATGCAGATGACTAAATTGGATGAGTCTGCTGAGCAACTTAAAAAAGCAACTGAGGTAACTATCAAGAAAATCTTGTGCTATTTGTTTAGATTCTCATAGCTTAAAATGTTTCTTAATATGTTTCTAGCTCTTTTGCTTGAGCTTAACTTACCTGAACTTGCTTTAAAATACATTGTGTAATTCAACTACTTAACACTACATTAGAAACTGACTGAACTACTGTTTCATATTTCCAAGAAAATGAATACACAGAATACAAGGATTCAAGAGCTAATGGACATTGTGGGGCAAAAGGATGATGTTATTGCGAGGCTACAAGATTTAATATCCCATTTAGAAGAAACTGTAAAAGACTATGTAAGTTATACCTATCTCCATTTTCTTTATACAAAAAAAAATCTCGATCTATGCTTGCCATGGATTTATCTGTTTTGGAAAACTAATTTTCTATAAGTAGTTATAATTTTTAGGTTCAGTCTCAACACACTTGTTTCTGTTTCAAGCAATACCAAGTGGAAAGTGTGTGTGTTGGGGTTGAAATATGAAAGATGAGACTTCAGAAGCTTGGAACTGAAGTTACCGGAGGACTGTTGATGAGACTGAGTAGGCCCTCTAAAGAAACAGCTCACATTGGGAGGGTTTAGGCACTGGGAACAGACAAATTGTGTCACTGTCTCTACTTTCCTCGGAATGAAAGGGAGGACTGGGAGGAGGTCTCCCTGCAGGAGGAGTTCAAATTTAATTGAAGTTTGAGGATGATAATATGAAGACCAACTGTGTGAATTAGCAGCAAATCTATCGGTGTGGCCCAACAACCATCACCCCCCACACACACTTTTAAAGGAAGAGCAACAGTATGATCAAGTGGATAATCAGGGTATCTCTGCTTTTGTTGTGATTAATAAACTTGCTACTGGCTAATGTACTGCTAGCTACTGAATACCTAAAGAGTACCTGGGCTGTGTGTGTAGTTTTAAAAATAAACAAAAACCATGCAGTTGCTTTTTCAAACCTGATGCTCAGTAGCCTTCCTATTAGGGAGATTTTTTTTTTTCTTGATGAAGTACTGAAGATGAGTAATAAGTTCTCGGCAGTGCCAGCATGGCTTACTGTTTGTGTCATCTTGTAAGTAAAGAAACTTACTCTAACTCACCTTAACTCAGTTAAATACCTGGTCTAAATTATGTATGACAGAACTTACTAGGCTTTCAAATTGCATTGTCTGTCTTGACAAAAATGATCTTTGGCTTTGAAGTTGATTAAAACTCCAAACTATAGCAAATACACAAGTTCATCGCTCCTGTAATAGGAGCAGATCACTTGTCCTTTGAACAAATTGGCAATTATATGAACTTTGTACATTGGAAATTCTTTTTCGGGTGGTAAACTCATTGATTGTATGTGAATCTTAACATTTTGCAGTTTCCTGAGCTCTTGCTCTGCCTTCTATATTGTTGAAAGCATTGTGCTCTTGGTATCTGAAGGCATACTTGCTCTTGCTTTAAGATATGTAGCTGATTTCTACGGGGGTTGTCAGAGGAACATTTTACCCAGATATCTTTTGTATGCAAGTATATTTACAAAATGTACTAATACGTAAGTGCTCATTGTGTAAGAACTTCAATGTAACTGATTTTATTTTAATCCAGGACAAGACTGTAACTAGCATTAAAAGAAAAATGGCAGAAGAGAGCTCTAACAAAGTAACTGAAAGCAGCCAGGTAAAGGAATGTGAGGAAACCATATTGGAAGTGGGAAGAAAGCGCTGTCTAGAAAATGAGCCTGCTGTGGAACAAGAGCCACCTACAAAGAAAGGTACAATTTCTACCATCACAGGACAAGGTGTCTTTCAAAAAAACTTGATTCCTATTTCAGAACAGAAGCCAAAAGTTACGAAGCGTAAACTTTGTGGTATGAGGAGAAAATCTGTGCTAAAATGTAAATGGAAGTAACTGTTATGTAAATGCTTGTTTGCAGAAGGTCTTATACTGTTCACTCTTAAATGCTAAAAATAAAAGTTAGTTTTTTAGACTGCTTCCTCTCTGTTGCTTTTTCCTCATCTGCTGATAAACTCCCAGACTCAGTAGTAATTCTAATCTTCATGATTGGCTTCATATTAATCTTGCTTCCACTCTTGCTATTTTTCTGGGAGAGTAACATCACCTGCTCAAGTGCTTCAAAACTTCTCAGAACAAGCATCAAAGCTGTCAATGACTTATTAGCTCAGTCATACAATATGTGCTGTGAGACAGTGTTTAATTCTGTGTGTGCTGTGAGCACACTGGTGCTGGTCAAGATGATAGTGCTGGCAAAGAAGAAAAGATTTCCATCTGAATAGAAGTAACTCTTTTAAAGTCCATAGCTAGCCTGTTTTTGCACAGCTCCTATGTTTGCACTTCCAATCCTCCTGCTTTCTTTACTTTGTTTGCGATTTTGCCAGAGTACCACTTATTTCTATCAACGTCATTAAAGTCTGTTAATCAGCAAGATGGAGCTATGTGGTCCTGATTTGTGCAGACAGGGCTTACAGATACCATTTTGCATTTAACTTGTGGACACAGTTGGGTTTCAGTTTTCCTAGAATTATGCAAGGCATATACAAAATGGGAATCAGAAGCATCCATTCAACACTTCCCTTTGACCCTTTCTTTCTTGCTTCTTTCTTTCTTGCCTTCCTCTTGCAAAATAAGTTTGAGGAAAGAAATCTAGGCCTTGTTTGGATAAGGATGCTTCCCTAGGAGGTAAGGGAAGCAAGTAGTTCTCAACAGGTTCTAAGAGTGATTATACAAGCTAACAGCCAACAGGTTCATTAATGGTTAAGCAGAGGCATGTTGTTTAGTATTTGAACAACCTTCCCCACCCTTTTGTGCAAGGAAAGGTCTGGAGGAAGTGACTAGGCTTTCTAACAGTAGCCAAGGGAGGTTAAAATACTAGTCTGGTTGGACAAATAGAATGTGTGACCCAGTAGAGCTTTTCTGCTGTTTTTACAACTACACAACTGGGCTTTCAGAAGAAAACAATCTCCTAACCCAAAACTTTTAGTCTTGTAGAACTTAGAAAGAACTTAGAAGCATGGCTTTACAAGCTAAAGTACTGCTGTCATTGTATCTGATCTAGCAGGAACATTTGACAGGTCTAATTAGAAGAGAGCAGCAGGAAGAAAGTGTTTTTAGAGTGATCAAATTCTACAAAACAATCAAAGTAAACCTGGACTGAGATGGCAAAGACCTATGCTTCAGCATGACTTTTTGTTAAATCAGTTGCAGGCTGTCTGTAAGAGTCGTTGGATCAGTTCAGAGGCTGCTTCCATGCTGTGCATGTGATGCTATGTGATGTGGCTACCCAATTCCACCCTATGGTAGTTGCAGTACTCCCAGGAAACGACAGTATCTCCCTAGAATACATAGTTGTCATAACCTCAACATTAGAGATGGTCAGGCTTTTTTGTACTAAAACACCGGATGCATGTTACTGAACAGGCAGCTGGATTCTAAAGCACTCAAAATGCAGCTGGAGTCCCTTTTGATAGAGAGAAAATGCATGTGATGTTAGTTAATTGCTCATTACTTATGGAAAAATCAGTCCCAAGCTAATAAAATATTTATGGAATTTGAGTTTGGAAATCTGTATCTCTTTCTGCGAGAACTTTACATGCAATGCTGTAGGCATAGGCAGAAGTGGTGATTCTTATATTTTTTTTTTTAGAGTCCAATTGCAAAAAGGAGGGGAAGGATAGAAACATTGACCGATAAACTTGTGCTGGATTTTAGCTTCCTTTTTAAAGTAAGGGGACTTTAAGTATGAATGAAACTTCTCAGAAAAGTGTGTAATGTGTTTGCTCTTCTAAATATAGTTTGGGTGATTAGCTGTATTGAAGGGACTGTTGAGCCAGTGAATGTGGAAATTTGATAGAGCTGTAAGTTTTCTAGCTCGTAAGTATTGGAATATTTTTTTAAAAACTAGATAGATTCTCTACTAATGTTAGAGTAGGTTTGACCACAGCTAAGGCAAAGAGTTCTTTCAGGTTGACGGCCTTTTGCTGCAAACTGCTTAGAAGTTCGAGGTGCCTATTTCATGTTAAGCTATTCAGAGGGCTTTAATTACTTTGAGACTTCAAAATGCTATCTGATGTGAGGGTATGTTTTCCATATTGTGACCATTTTTCATATTATAATTGCTACTTGGTATTGCTAATAACTTATTTATTTTAATCAACCTGAGCTGTATTCATTTTTAGGAGCTGTGAAGGAGAGTTGGGAAGATCTCCCAATAGAGCAAAAAAGAACTGAACACATGAACCAAAATAGTTCTGACACACATATGGAAATGCTAGCACTGAAGGAAAGAGCTGAAACCTTGGAGAGTCAGTTAGCTGCACTTGAAGAACAATGCAGAAGAGAAAAAAATGAAAAAGAAAAGTTCAGTGAGCAGGTAACAAACTTGCAACTTCAACTCTCCCGCTCTGAAGAAAGGGCAACTGGATTGAGTGAAGAGCTTCAGCATTATCAAACTGACTATCAGCAAATTGTTTCTGAATTGGATAAACAGAAGACTGTAAATAAGGAGAAAGAAGAAAAGATTCTTCAACTAAATAAGGAAGTAGAAGATGCCAAACAAAGTATAATTGATAAAGTGTCACAAATAAAAACAATGCAGTCCAAAGTAGATAAGTTATGTAAATCTCACTTAGAGTCTTATGCTATGGATATCGATTTCGTTGATCAAAATAATTCTGTAGATTTTAAAAAAGATGAATTAGAGACATCTCAAACTAGTTCTGCGTATATGCAGTCCCAAACTACTATAGCAGATGCAGCATGGGAGAGCTCCTTTCACTACAGTGTTGAAAGCATTTGGGAAGAATGCAAAAATATTGTTAAGGCTTCCTCACAGAAAAGTCAGCAGATCAAAGAACTAGTTCAAGAAGTTGAAAACTTAAAGAAGGGGCTTGAGGATAGTAAAAACTGTAATAATCAACTAAAAGTAAAATTAAGTGAGATGACAAAACAAGATAGTCAGTCCATTAAGGAAAAAGATCTTATGGATCAGTTACAAGAGCAAATCCAAAAGAAAACTCAAGATTTTGAAAAAAAGGCTGCAGAAGATCATAGAGTAATTGCACAATTTGAGGAGGAAGTTACCAGTTACAAGGTAAAAATAAGAGAGCTTGAATGCCTCTTAGAGACTTTTAGAACAAAAGAAGACAGCATGACAAAGTTAGAAGAAATACTTAAAGAAAAAGAATCTATTATTTTAAATTTAGAAGCTAATACAGTAGCTCTGCAAGAAAAATGTGCTAATTCAGACCAAAAAATGCAAGAATTAAGTAATCAAGAAGCAAATTTGAAGGAAGAAGTTGTGCAGTTGACAAACAGCTTGGAGAAGATGAAACACTCTCTTTGGGAAAAGGAGAAATATGAAAATGAAAGAACACAATCCATAGAACTGTAAGTAAATAGTGAGGTAACTCATAGCCCTTTGAGAATGAGTGAGTTAAAACCACCTTTTTGTGAACGTTTGCTTTGACATAATACATTTGTACCTTATCAATATTATTTACTAAACTACTACTCTTAGATATATTACTACCTTGAAATTAAGGGGGAAACAGGAACATGCAGGGTAACAGAATAAATTGGGATTTATAATAGTTTTATGTTGTATATTCATCAAAACTGAATTTGAGTAGTTTGTTGCTTCAGGACCTTAGGAAAAGCTGAAATCTGAAAGTAATAGTATAGACTTAGTCATTGATCTTGATAGATCTGAGATACTATTTATTGATAGAAACCAACAGTCAGAGCTTGAATTAACCCGCAAATGTTTTCTTTTGAGATGCGTAATAGTAATGTTACTTATGTCTTTTTATTTCTAACACCAGGCTAAATAAAGAACTTTCTGAGAGTTCTGCCCGTGTACAGAGTTTGAAAAAAGATTTGCAGATAAAAGAAGAAGAATATGAAGACTTGAAAGAGAAATTTTCTGATGCCAAGAAACAAATTAATCAAGTACAAAAAGAGGTTTGTAGTCAGAGTCAATATGTTTCTTCTGCAAGTTTATTCTTGGTTTTCTGTTATTTAAAACATGTTTCTCTCAAATCTCCAACTATGGAGGTTGTGTTTCGTGTTAAGACTATTTTAAGTTACACAGAGTAGCTGTGAATTGTTAATGTTTCTGTTGAAGTTGTAGAGAAGATGAGGTGGCAAAATGTGGTTTAATATAGGTAATGGGGGGAGGAAGAAGTAAATTTTATTAGTAACCTTGAAAAAGGATTGTGGGAAAAGGATGGCTGATTTCATTATGTTGAGATACTTTACTGTTATAGTAAAGTATTTACATTATTTTACATTACATTATTTACATTATTCTACATTATTTTACATTATTTTGCATTATGTCTTACACTGGTATTTGTGCTAATTTCAAAGCCTTGACCTTCACACTTGTGGAAAATGATAATATCTGGAAGGAAAAGCGGTCTATACCAGAAGAAGAAAGCACTAATGTCAAGACTTCTTAATTTATTTTTTCTATTAGTAACTTGTAGTAATATTAATTGTTAGTATTTAGTTACAAAGTGGTAGAGTTTTCTTAGAACCTGATAAATTATTGCAAGAATCTAGTAAAAAAGATTGGAGGAGTTTGGGATTGAAAATTAAGGCTTAAAAATGTAGTAGTGTTTTTCCTCTAGCCTTATGTTTGTTGACCTACTGCTTAGCGTTTGGTGGTTAATCCTTCTCTATTTGACAAAGAGCAAGGAGTGGATGAAATCACATCAGAAAACTGTTCTTTTTTCAAATAGACAACTAAATTTGGAGTTAGATTATGCCATTTGAATTGTTTTTCCTGCCAAACATACTCTAATCAATGATGAAAATCGTGTTAGGAAGAATGTACAGTATAATACACATCCAGTCCCTGAAAATTAGTTAAGATGTTCATATTCTTGCAATAAATTTACTTTTTAATTAAAAAGTATTTAGTTATTTAGGTAACTTAGATTTTTTTTAAAAAAAAAGCTTGTAACTTGTTATTGTCAGCTTTTGTTGTCTCTGCATTCTACCACCATTGCAGGTGTCCACAATGCGTTCTGAAGAGAAATCCCTGAGGAACAAAGTTAATGAACTTGAAAAAATTAAAAAACGGTTTGGTGAAGAACTAGATATCAAACAGCGTACTATCCAGCAACTTAAAAAGGTATTTTTTTGTTGCTCTTAATTTTTTAACTAGTCTGTTTGTTAATGATATATTTTCTAACTGACCTTTCAGTTACTGGAGGTAAAATGAAAGTAGCCAGCTGAAACTACATAATAGATGGAAAGTGTTTAAAAAACTATTGCAGAGCATTGGTAACTTTTAAAATACAGCAATCAGCTTGGTTAAATACATATGTAATAACCTGATTCTATTTTGTGATGCCTACTTATATTAGTCAAGACATCTTTCTCTAAACCTTTTTTATCAGCTTGAATGCTCCTTTACACTATGGAAAAGCTATTTATTCTAGATGGTCTTAAAAGTTCTACTCATTAAAGCTCAAAATGAAAAGCTTTCTAGACTGCTACTCATTTCTAGTATGTATGTTTTTCTTTCAACACTTTTTTTTTTTTAACTTGCTTTCAATGTGATATTTAGGAGCAGTTGAGTAATGAGAAGCTGGAAGAAGTCTCCAGGCAGTATGAGAACACATGTAAAGGTCAGAAAAAGCCACCACTTTTCTGGTTTTTGGGTGTGGAATGTCAACATAATGAGTTGTCATGCTATCAACTACCTTGATAAGTCTTACATATTTGTCTTGTAAGACATGATTTGAGAAACTCTAAGCTAAATATTAAAATGTTACAGTCAGCAATTAATTTTTGTTGCATCGCTATTATAAAGTGTGTTTGAAAACAAAGAAACAGAATTAGAATAAGAAACAAGTCCTTGAGAAAAGTGTAGATATGCTGTACTTTTTAAAAATCTGGTATTTATTTGCCAAAATAAATGACCTTTAACAAAAATCAAACACTGAAATGTGAAATTATACAATAGATTCTGTAGGCTTGATGAACTTAGTGTAGTTGAACCATGGCTTTCTCATAATACAGTCGATATTATTTATCTTAAATTTAGGTAAGAGATTTAATTCTATTTAGTAAGACTTTCTTAAGCTTTTTTTTGCGTATTTGAATATAAATATTTGAATAGAGATGCTCTATTTCTTTCTAATAGATCTTCTGATCATGGGGGGCAACTATATTGAAGGCTTTTTTATAAAAAATCATGGGAACTAGTAAGGGGTTCATCTGTAAATTTATTTTCAAACCTTCAGAACTCAATGCAAAAGAAAAAATACTTGAAGATATGCGGCTGACGTTAGAAGAGCAAGAGCAGACTCAGATTGAACAAGATCAAGCGCTGGAAGCCACATTACAAGAAAACAGCAGATTAGCTTTAGGTAATCTCTCAAGGGAAAGGGAGCAGGGAGGCAACATTGTTTTATGTATGTTGCAGTAGCCACTTGCATTTTCCATTTGACTATTACTTAGGTAGTCATTTTCTGTAGTACATAACAAATTTCTAATAGTTAAAGGCTTCTGTTATTTCTTTGTGTTTGTAGCTGGTAAACCCAAGTGACTTTAGTAGGTAGATGTTAATGTGGTCAAGTACATATTTGAAACTACACACCATGTAACCTCATTTTGTGTACCAACTAGAATTGGAAACATGGAAGCAGAAATACATGCTGCTGAATACCCAGAGCAATATTGACTGTCAACAAAAGATGACCAGAAATGAAGAGACAGACATAAATGGAAATGATAAGGAATTAATAAAGCTGCAGAAAGAACTGAAGGTAAAATAAAGTGACTTAATTAATACTTAGTTTTAAAGCTGTACCTTCTAGGAGACTAGATTTTTTTTTCATAATCATATGATAAGGAGTACAACTTTCCCTACATTATGCTACAATGGACAGTGCTTCTATTGCTGCCTTGCCCTGAACAGTTGTCTTAACCAATCTGACTTCCTTTATTGATAGAAATAGGCTTTCACTGGAATTTCCAAAGTGATTATACAACGGTTTGCATTTATTCTATTAGTGCAATGGTTCTGCACTTTTTTCTTTCCTCCTGAAAAAAATATTTGTTTCTATTACGTAAAACCAATGCTATTCTTCAAACAGAAGGGAAAGCTGAACACTCGTTGCTCCATTTTATACCAGACCTACACAATATAAGCCAAATACTTAATTGATTTGTACATCATATGCAAGAAGGAAATATGAATTTGAAGCAAATCATAAACTTCAGATGATAGTTTTGTCAAACGTGTTTCCTGCCAATTGCTTTGGTTAACTAAATAAGCTATTTAGATCACACAAACTTCTTTCCAAGCAGTTTCTCGGGTACTGTCTGTCTTACATAAGAGAAGGATAACAAATCTGATTGAGATTCTTTTTTTTTTTTTTTAAAAAAAAGGCAAGGTTGCTGTGGATTGGATGTTCTTAAGTACACATCATCTACTCCTACCATTTAAATTGTACTGTGTTCTTTGCGTTTTAATCTTGAATTAAAAGCAAGTTTTCTGATGTTTCCTGTAAGGTAGCATAAAAGATTAGATGCCTGTAAGTTAAGTGTCTCCTTAGTACTTCTTTTGGTGTGACTTTTATAGTAATTTACTTGGAGTGTTTTTAAAGGGAAAAAAATGTTCCATAAAGTCGCTTCTTTCGGGACAAGAAATGCTGAAAATTGTTAATTTTCTTTTCCAATAGAAAAGAAGTGATAAATATCTAATGCCAGCATTTGAAAATATGCTGGAGTAAAACTGTTACTATTTATCTTTTTGAAACAAGTCTATTTAATGGTAATCTGGTTTTTAAGACTTTGGTTTTGCTTAATTTCTTATGCCTTCATTCCTGTTTTTTTAAAAAATAGGAAAATGAGGCAAAATATCAAACTGACAGAAAAAAGTGGATGGAAGAAAAAAAAGGACTCATAGATCAAGTAAAAGAAGCCGAGAGCCATCGCAACAGAGAAATGAAAAAATTTGCGGAGGACAGAGAACGTCATATAAAGCAGCAAGAAGAAATTGTAAGTGATGAGGTCTTGGCAGAGTCCTCGAAGTCTGTAGTGCAGAACAAATTTCATGTCAAGTACTAGCAGTATTAGCACTTGAGAGTAGGTGACATTTGTCAAAGTCCACTCACTTTCTTACATGACACGAAGCTCAGATGAGATCTTCTCAATATGGAAAAGAGAAAGAGGAGGGTCACAGAATAAAAAAAGCTTAGTATATAGTGTAAGCCATCGACATGGGACCTACAACTGAAAATGAATTACTGTTCAATGAAGCTAAAAAAACATACTTCGAATAACAGAACTTGTTTATTGGCTCTTCTATAAAAATAGAAGTCTATAAGGCCTCAGAAGGAAGAAGAAAAAATAATCAGAAGTTGGTGAGAAAAAAGCTTCTCTCCAGATATAAAGTAAAAATACTTGGTCAAAATGCCAGTGCTTTTGCTCCCATATAGCTTTCAAAATAGTGATTGATATTTTATAAAAAGATGGCTACTTTGCATGCTCACTAGCCTCTTGTCATGACTGTAACTTCTTAAGCACATGAAACTGTATGAATCTGTACAGTCCACAAAACTGTATTTACTGTCTAGAACTAGTTAGCATTGACTGTGGACCAGCAACCAGCACAGAAGAAACGTGTGGAGCTTAGTATTACTATCACTCTGTTACTTTTCCTGATGCTTGTTAATAATCACTTGAACAAACAGAAGGTGATGTTCTTTGGGAAAAAATTCTTCTTCACAAGGAGAGTAATATAGACTGACAAATTGAAGCATGGTTTGCTTTTGTGTATTTGTATACAGTATATTTGTAGTTCTACATGCCCTTTTTAAGATGTAAAAGGGCTCTCAAGTTTGCTAAGGCCATAAAATAGCGCTAGCTATATGAAGCCAAACTCTCAGAACAGTTCAGATAGTGTGTAGTAATAGTGTTCATTTTAAATCTTTTCTCTGTTTAGGAAAGACTTACTGCACAGCTGGTGGAAAAGGACAGCAATCTTCAAAAGTGGCGAGAAGAGAGAGATAAATTAGTAGAAGCTTTGGAAGTACAGCTCAAGACTTTAGCTGCTAAGACCATGCAAAAAGATAAAGAAATAGCAGAACTGAAACAGTCTGACCTAAAGGATTCAGGAAAGGTCAGTTGCTATTTCTTCAATGTGAATTGCTTCCCATAAATTCTGCAAAACACTTTTCTTTGCATTTTGGCTGTATTTTTATTCTTAAACACTGTCATATTGATATTTGCAGCCAGCTTAAAATAAGGCTGGCTTTGTTCTTTTCAAACTGAATTTGTGTCAATGGCTAAAGTTTCAAAATATTTAGTAGTTCATATAAATGTACAAGTCAACTTCATCCTTTGTTTGCAAGGTTGGAGTAGAAATCTTAAACTGATATTTTCCTGTAGCTTGTAGCACTTTGTCCCAGGCTAGGCTGAACACTTGGTAGGAAATGGTTTTCTCTGTTTCTTTCTTTCTTTGAGTGCTTTTCTGATCTAGCATGTAGAACGGCATGAGATGAAAGAAACGAGTAAAGCTGAAAGAAAACAATGGAGGCAGAAAAGGAATGATG
The DNA here is from genome assembly GCA_011075105.1 of Heteronetta atricapilla. Taxonomy (NCBI): domain Eukaryota; kingdom Metazoa; phylum Chordata; class Aves; order Anseriformes; family Anatidae; genus Heteronetta; species Heteronetta atricapilla. The sequence goes on from CM021736.1 coordinate 19,467,814, forward strand.
TCTCAAATTACTTTATGTAATTTCTGTGTCCAGCTCTTAACCAGTATAGCTAATCTAATTAGAAGCATAGGACTTCAAAAGCTAAACAGAAAACTTAATTAGTTACTCCGTTGTGGATGTTTGAATTCAGTCTCTCTGGGTGCACACGCTCATAACAAAACTACCACAACTGCTGACTCTTTCACAGCAGCAAGGACTTAATGGAAAAAATAGAAAGCTGAACTTCTTATACCTTAGGGAAGATGACTGAAGCACATGAGTAGAGCAAAATAAAATAAAAATTGTATTACATCTTTCCAGGCTACATGACTTCTTTACTTCCAATAGTGGCCACACAAATAACTTAAACTATTGTGGTTTTTGTTGGATAGTTTACTGTTCTAGCCTGCAATTCTAAAATTGATGCTATTGAGTAATTGCAGTGCTGCTCATGTATATGTTAATTCCCCTTGCCAATCCTGTAATTTGGCAATTTTTACTGTTTATTAGGATAATGAAACTGTGATAGAACTAAGAAAACAGTTGGCTGATAAAGAAGACTTCATAAAGGAACTGAAAAAATGCATTAACCTTGAAAGCCCTCAGTTTTTACCAGAAGTATCTTTACATGAGGAAAGACAAGACAAAGTGGATTCCTCTGTAAACAAAGAGGTATGATTAGTACATACTAACAATGTTATATTTACAGAAAGTAATTGCAATAATTGTTGTTCTGTTCTTTTCTCACTATATATTGGAGATACTGAGACTATCCCAAAAGTTATAATTTCAGGAATTTCAGTTAGATCAGGAATTTCCAAAATGAACTGTTAAATATATATTTTTAAAAAAGCTCCCATCTTCCCAAAATAAAGGCTTGTGTAGCTTATCATGCATTCTCCAGCAGTCTTGCTGATACAATTCTAATATCCAGATAATGAATTTTGCAAGCTCTACCACATTTGTCTGGCTTGAAAGAAAAAACAAGGGCTGTTAGACTTCCCCTTTGATTATCCCCACGTGTCCAAGCAAACAGCATGACCAGCATGATTAAACAAGTTTGTGGCTGGTGCTCTTATTACTATTGGAAGATCTTCATATGCAGTTTTCTTGTTTATGTGGCATGAGGAAAAGGCTAGCTATACAGCTTTAGAAGTAGCTTCTGTTTTGTTCCATTCATTAGCTTTCCTGTGAAACAGTTGTTCGCAACAGCATTGCTCATATCACTCTCATTCTGTTTGAATTGACCTAGCTGGCTTTACCCTTCTTACTTCTGTGAAGGGTTATTCATGGACACTCGTTTGTTATGAATGAGGAGAAAAGCCAACTGGTGTTGACACAATCATTGAGAGTGCTGTGAGAGTATGAAGGGAATAGATGACGAGGTGACCAGGATCACACACCCCACGTAGAATCTCCCTTTGCCACTTTCAGAGACAGAATATTGAAACAAATGGACTGTTGATGAGACCCAGCAGCTCACATCTTAAAATCATATCATGAATAAATGTTACTTGCTTCTCAGACTTGTGCTGTCTTTTAGTCTAGGTGCTCATTAGGTGTCTGTCCTTGAGATTTTATAACTTCAGAAAACTCAGTGTTTTTTTTAAGGTTTGTTACATAGGATAATCTTTATTCATTCTAAATATTTACAGTTTATGAAAAAACAAAGCGAGACCAATCCAATAGCTGGAGAAAGTATTCCAATAAGACATGAAGTTAAAAGGAACGATTCCAATAGTGCTTCTTCATTAAGTGAAACTGAGGTTGGTATGGAACTTTAAATCGGAACATTTTATAGTTGTATGGATTTGATAAAAAAAAAATGGGTAGGAAACAGTGTCATGTCTGTACAATTCTACAGTTATTCTGCAGATACCTTTTGATGTGATCAGATTGCCTGATTTGAGAGCTTTTGGTAGCAACAAAAGCTGTAGAAACATAACTTGGTGGTGAATTCTCTTGTACCTGCCTAAACATCTTGTAACTGCCTAGTTCCTAAGCAGCAGAATTGAGATAAAGACAATCATGTCAATTCTGCTGCTGATAGCTGCATAAACAACCCAGTTGTTTGTGTCCTTGAGGAAAATGACCTAGAAAGTATCAAGCTGAATTCAGCATGGAAAACTTAAGTTTTTATTTCAATCTAACTGTAAAAAAAAAAAAAAGACCTCCTAGAAAATAAGAGTTAAACTCAGTTATAATTGCAGTAGATTTTTTTTCTACCATAAAAATTCTGTAAGCTAACATCTGGAAAATTGATTGAATGCTTACTTTACATATCCTTTTCCAGGGGATTGCATTATATTTTTTTAATCTCATAATTACTTAAAAACTTGTTTCCTTAAAATTTCCATACGTTGCAGGAGCATTCAGAAACTGTCCTTGACTCTTCTGAAGTGTCCACAGAAAATGGAAGAACTAGTCGGTTCCCAAAACCAGAGATGGAAATCCAGTTCACACCTCTGCAACCAAATAAGATGGAGGTAAAGCATCAGGGCAGCGCCTTACCTGTGACAGTTAAAATGCTCAGAACAAGAAGGAAAAGGAAGAGTGATGAGATGGATGAGGTAAGACCTAGACCAACTCACAAAATGTTGTGTAGTTTTTCAATGTATTACTGTGATATTTTGTTTGAACTTTATTATCTGATTCTCATTGAGATTAGTGAGGTCTACAAATACCTTAATATATGTGGGGAGAGTAGGGGTGTGAAAGAAGCTCAAATATACATGAGTGGTGTATCTCCAGTCTCTGTTGAATAAGGCTACAGACTTCAATTTATCCAGACTCTGGTCCCATGTCCCTGCCTTGCATTTCCTCTTTATCTTTTATACTGTACTCTCCCTGCCAATAGCATTTGCTCTGTCTCCGGCTCTCATTTGTGGGATTGCAGACCAATTCTACAGAATTGCTAGTTTTGGCTTAGGCAACTGTTGGTATCAGTTCTCTCCTAATACTTCATTACAAATTAAGCTTAATCTACACATTTCAGCTCCAAGGCCACCTCCCTTTTTTTTTTCCATCTTATGAGGGACTGCACAGAACTGTACCAGTACCTGAACTTTGCTGTTTTCTGTAGACTTCAATTCGTCTTCAATTCATTCAGCTGGGCTAGGTTATATGCTGCAGCCTTCTTAATGTGCTTATATGTGACCCTGAGACTCCACTGCAGTTCAGGATGGTGTATATTATTCTCGAGTTGACATGTTAGTAGATTACTTGTGGATGATCTGGCTAATGTGTCATGTCTTTCAAGTGAGTGAGCTTGTCCCAGTTAGAGAGTGAAACATTTGCTTTTCTAGCATCTCTTCAAGCATTGCCAAATGATAAAGTTATCTCAGTTAAGTAGTTAAGGGAAATAATCACGTCAGTGATTTAGTGTTCAACAGTATTTCCATAAATTCATTTACTTGTTTTGAAAAAAAAAACCACAACCTGGATTGCAAAAATAGCTGTTAAAAGCTGTGTAAGTTAAATTATCTGGAATTCATGCTTTATTCTGGGGTAATGTCCAGAGTGGATTTGAAACTTTTGCATCTTAAACCAATTTCTTTCAGGAGTAATATTTATCAAACAGATGGAAAACTTGAAGTAAAAAATAACCAACCTTCTGAAGGCACTGGAAAAACTGCTGAACCTTATCTGCAGATTAATATATTTGATCTAATGTACTTATACACGTTTTTAAGACTACTGTAACAATTCACTTAAATCCTTTCATAGTGTATTGGCCCATACCTTCATGGGATAACAGTTAACTAACTTTTCCAAGTTTAGTTATGTAATGTTGACTTATTTTATTGCTGTTTTATTCATCTGAATGTTACTCTTAAATATTTATTTTTGCATTACATGTGCCAAACAGATTATGAAATTATTCAGTAACTTTAATGGTGTCTCAAACTAATAATGGTTTTTAAATTCCTCAGAACTGAAAAGCATATTGTCAACACTAAAGCTAGGGACAAATTGGAAGCTGTTGGTGGTAAAAAAATGTCTGGTTGTTGTTCACCTTAAAGTATTTTTTTGTTTTTAGAAATGAACAAAATTGAACCTTGTACAGAGTCCAATCTTTAACTGAACGAAACTAACAGCCATGCTGACCTACAACAGCATCAGAAAAGGGAAAAGAGGATTCAGTTATCTGAAATCCATCGCATTTCTTCTCTAGAAAGCTGTACACACAAATCAGCTTTTTAGACTTCCCATACGTTGTCTTTCTATTTTAGCCTAAAGTATTCAAGTGTTTCTTCAGTGGAATTGTCGATGTGCAGTTTTGCTTCACGTGGATCTTCAAAGAGAAGTTTATGTAGAGAGATGTCTTAATTCTATTATTAAGCTTTTAGTAACAATTCGTTTTTGTTATGGTTACCATCAACCTGAATTTATACTTAGATGCATTGAGTTGCTTTCAACTTACATGTTCGCTTGTTAAATACTTCAATACTGGATGTGTAGGGAATAATGGAGAGAAGAGAATTTCAAATGGCAGAATGGTTTACCTTACAGGTATTTCTAGTTCCCCTAAAGTTTATTTAGCATTTGAATAGTTACCACTATCCAATATTAGTAAATACCTCCCTACAGTTAGCATTTAAGTTTAAGCAGTGGCTGTTTATATAACATAATTGTTTCTGGGAGAATCCTAGCTAAAACTTACGTATTTATTTTCCTAGGACTTTGTGAAAAGTGAGAACAAGAAAAATGCAAAATCTGCTATGGCTTTCAGCTCACCTTCCACAAGCAACAAGGAAATGGTTTGTTTTTTTTCTATTTTTGAAGCTAGTTTGGCATTTACTGTAATGCATCTCTGTAACTTTCTGGATATGTGAAAGGAGCAAACATTCTTATCCAGCAATATCTTATCTCATTCAAGTATATAAATAAGGTTTCTTAAACACTTATGTTTTCTTCCTCTTAAATTCTATAAGCTAACCAAGGAGAGAGAGAGAGAGAGAGTCTGTTTGCCAAGTGTGTACTGGCTGTATTGTATAATGATTTGGAGGAAAGGATGTTGTTGCATGCTGAATATCAGGAAAGTCAAGTTTGAGTGTATTAATAAGGGCTGTTCTAGGTGATGCTCTTGAAGTAAAACTAAGGCTCAGTTAAATGCACGTCATTTAAATGCACAACAATTATAAAAATGTCTTTAAGCTGCAGTACTATCCTGGGCAAGTTCAAGGGGTGGGTACTGTATTTTTTCCAAATCAGTTTCCTTATGTTTTATTTGTAATTAGAACAGTTTGTGTAAAGAAATGCTCTACAACTTGGAATCTACATTTAAAGAAATTGTTTTCAGATATCACTCATGCCCTGAAATACCTGAAACATTGACAGCTTTTCCAGGATACAGAATGAGATACTCCCACAGCAAGCAATATAGACAGAGGTGGTGTCAGTAGCAAAGCTCAAAATGTCAGCTTAAAAATAACATTGAAATAAAATAAAATGGAATTAATTTGAAGATAAGTCAGACTTCAATTTAAACGTTGGTCTTGTATTTCTGTTCAGATGTCTACTACACAGACGTCTAAAAAAGAATACCCTCTAAGAAAGCAAGAATCTACATCAAGCAAAAGGTCAGCTAGAAAAAAGGATGGAACACTACAAAAACTTGGAGGCTTTTTTCAGAATTCTCCTAATATTATTCATTCTAAAGGTTTGTACAGAATAAATATTATTTATTCTATGTTTTCTGGGTATTGTGTAATGCCTTATTTCTACTGTAGTCTGTTAATGTATATGTTATTAAAGGACATACCTGCCGTGTTAAGTAGTTTATGAAATAAAGGAATCTGAACTAGGGACTGTTCTATTGAATCTTGCAGAGTGGAAATGGCTCTTTTGATCGCAAGAACCACACAGTTTTAAAGTTTTGGTTAAGTGTAAAAAGTAAGATGGGTGGGATTAGAGGCCACTAAGAGTTAGGAGGGGAACTAAATCCAAACTCAAAATCCTACCTATTTGTATAAGCAATCGCTTTTTTCCATCTCTGCTTGCCCCTGTTTTGTTTCTGTGGAAAGTGTAATAATGACTTCTGATGTGTGGATGTGTAAGAGGAAGATTAGTTCTACAGAATATGAAAGCCATATAGAATAGAATACTTCAATAACTGCTTAGGCATCTTCATTGAAGAACATTTTTTGTTCTTTCCTACAGTAATGTACAACCTCTGAGGTTCTATAGCTTAAAAAGATGAGCAGAATGCTTAAGGGATGGTCAGTTTTAAGTCCCAAAAGATCTCAAAAGACATTCTCATCTGGCTGGTTCAAACATTCAGTGTAGATAGTTAAATTTTAAGATCTCTACACCAATTTGAAAAGTTGCTACAGAATACATTATTTTTACGTTCTAAGATATATAGTTGATGATAGGGGGATTGTTCAAAACTTTCCAGGGTTATCATATCTATTCCATGGGGACAGCATATCAATAGAAACCAAATTCAGACTATTCAAAACTTCAACCTTGAATTACTTAATTCAAGTAAATGAGTTTTAGTTTGTAACCTTCATTACCACATCTGGTATTTCATTTCCCCATTTGCATAACTTAGTATTTTGGGGGGTTTCTTTTCTTTTAGCTCATAATGTGCAAGTACCCATCTCTTTAGAGATTTAGTACTAGCTTGAAACTATGAAAGTGTATAAATTTAGGCCTGCTGTCCAACTCCTGCTAAAGTTTAACTTCTAGTGACATCTGAACCTGAATTTATTTTAATATCCCATTTGAATGTATACTCTAAGCTCTTGCATCGAAAAAACCTGTTCTAGCTGTAGAAACCACTGTGGTCAAATAAAATGTCTGAATGTTTAAACTTCATTCTATGTTTATTTTTTATTACTTTTTTTGTATTCATTAATTTTTTTGAGGCTCACTAAACCAGTAAGATACTGATTTATGATTTCAAAAATTCATTCTAGCAAAGAAGCTGATAGTAACACTAAGCTCTCCGAAGAGCTCTCCGAAGTCTTCAGAACCAGAAAGTCTCAAAGGAAATGAGATCAAGTCAAGAAGAGCTAAGAGAAAGCTGTATTCAACTGACATTTCCTACCCTCTAGATATCTCTGCTTCTTCAGTGAGTGCTTACAGGTTATTCTAATGTAATATATTTCTATGATCTTTGCTTAAAATAAACTATAAAGGGGACAGAACAAACTTGAAAGCCTAGTCAATTTGCATAAGGGGGTTGATAGTACTGAGCATTTCTTGATTCTAATTAGCCGTTCTCTTTGGTAATGTATGTATAGAAGTATATGTCAGCCTTCTATAAAGAAAAAATGAGTAACTCCTGAAACATCTCTTTTCAGGTTTTTATAGAACAAAATGAGAAGGAAAGCGATCATCTAATCATCAAGAGACGGCTCCGATCAAAAACAGCTAAATAATCTTGCAGAAGCACGTCAAGGCATACTTCTATTGTATTATTTTAGCTGATTGTATATAGGAGGTAATAGATACTTTGTCATGCTACTAAGCTTGTATATAGTTATGTAGAGTATTTCTGATGGTTTAAAGCTTTGACTCCATTAAAATTGAAATTAGCTCAAGACAGCTTGTATCTTTGTTTTTTTTTTTTTCATATGAAATGTTCCTTAGTTACCCACTATGCAGTGATAACTATGCCTATGCAGAATGGCTTAAATTCCTGTTTTCAGGTGGCTGGTACACTTACCCTAAATTTAGGGTGGTGAGGTTAGGGGGAAGAGTACACATGACTTGTGCATCCTTAAATTCTTTAATACTCTTTCTTCAGGGATTATAATATCCATAAATGTAATCTGCTATTTCAAGTGACACAGTCTGGTGTAGACATCTGAAAGCTTTTTCTAACCATCCAGTCCTCAGCTAGAACAGGTACTTCTTGTTCTAAGGTTTTAGTTCATAATCAAGTGGCTGTTCTTCAGCTCTTCTGCTTTCTGCTGCCTGATCCAGGTATCTGGACTGAATTCTTTCAGGACTAAAGGCAAATATAGCAGTGAAGACTTACCTGAGGTAGATGTTACTGATTTTTAGACAAGTGTCATAGCTGGAGGCATAGTGAACATACAAGATGAAGTCATGTAATGCTCTTACACAATGGGGCTATATTTGCCATATTTATTCTTTGTCTTTCTCAGTATTTCATCTGCGTTGTTCCATGTTTAGCAGATGTTTTCAGTCAGCTGTTCATCTTGACCCCTAACTTATTTTTCCTGAATAATTTCAGTTAATTTTAGAACCCATCAGCATGTGCTTGTTTAGCTGGATTGTTCCTTCCATTGTGTGAAACCTTGTGCTTGTCTGTAGTGAGATTCATATTCCATCGTGTTGCTTTGAATGACAATTTGATTGCTTATCATTAAATCATCAGAGGCTTATAGCTTGTTTTACCAAAAAAAAAATATTTGCAAGGTAAAATGCTGGATTGGAAGGATGCTACATTACTTGATTTTTAGATGTATGATTTCTTTATTGATTGAAATGTATGGGAGGTAATAGAAACACCTTCAGCCACTTGACATCTCAGAAATTGCTGATTGATAGTGTTCTTCTCCCTACCAAATGTAAAGTTTCATAGCTTCAAATTTATGCTTTTAGCTTTTGTGGGTTTAAAAAAAAAAAGCAAGTGTCAACTTTATTTCAATTAATTGCTCTGTTAAATTTCAATTTATTCATCTGTGCATCTATCTAGAGTACAGATTCTATTAACTAAGTCAAGCTACTATGACCTGCAGGAATTCTACTGCATTTCACCATCTGTATTGTTAACTTTTCTAAATTCTCGTACTTAGTATTAGAAACTCAACAGTGTTGCTAAGCTATCTGGAAGCTATTCTTTTTTTCAGAAAGAAAGCTGTTTTTTCTGGAAGCCATTTGAATAGGTGTTCTTAATATAATTGCTGAGTACTGAGCATTACAGTACCTGTACTTATGCGTACAACTTTAATATTTGTCTATTTCAGTTATTCTAGGGTATTTTGTTGCTAGGATAGCCTGTGTAATTGTTTAAAAAAAAAAACCTGCACTGAATTAAATTCATAAGTGTAGGTGTGGTCATCATACTTAATGATTAAAAATTTCTAGTAACTGCAGAGGTAACATGTTCCCTTTGCTTTGGTCAAGGGATTATGATTTTTGTACTTCCTACAGCTCTTGAAGGTTGAGCCTATATATTAGTAGCCTAGAAAACGAATCATGCTTCGTGTACTCCGTTGTCCATGTCAGGATTACCAGTTCCCTCCTGAGTAGGAAGAAAGTGACTATAAAAATGTGACGTTAAAAAAACTAACAAAAAAAACTAGGAAAGCGCTTGTTTGATGCTATAATATATAACAAAACGTTCACTTTCAATTCTTTGGAAGTAACAGGAAATACCTTTTCTTGGCCAGGATTATAGCTAGCTTGATGTTATCCTCCTTTCAGCTCCTTTTCTTGAGGACTAAGCAAAAAGGTGTTCTAGAACATCAAGAACATCATCTTCCTCTGTCTTCTGACTTTTGCTGGTAAATACTGTATTTAAGTAAAAGCTGAGCATGAATATACCTCCTCATTTATTCTAACCTTTCTGTTCAACTTCATTGTTTGGCTTGGAGTAAAGAGGAGACATCTGATATTAAATCTTCCTTTTTGTCTCCTGAACTTTCCCATCTGCAGGAAAGCATAACCCAATGGCGTTGTGTGATGCATGTACCCACTTGTGCATCATCACCTGAAAAGAAGAGCTTCTAAATATGAAACTGGGTCAAGCAGTACTGACATCCTAAGAGAGCTCAAGTCTCAGAAAGGAAAGTCTCTTGGGGTAGCAACAGTTAATTTCCCCTGTTTTTTTCCAAATTTGAGGAGACCTAGTTTCTGGAACTATGTGAAAAAAGACAATATAGTTTGGTATTGATTGTTTTCATATATTGAGAAATTCCGATACTTAAAATGAAGTTTCCTTTTCCCAGGAAGAATAAGCTCAGATCACTGGAACTTCAATAACAAACTTAGCCTTACTTTTTTGTTTCCCATACAAAGAAGGAACTTAAATAGTATGAACCACTTCCATTTCTGATCTAACACCAGAGTTCTGCTAGGTGCTTTGTACAGGAACACTATTGTTTCTCAATCTCTCAATTTAGTTTTAAATTTGAAGGTAGTGAAATACCATACTTATTTGAGCAGCAGCAAGCTGGAGCCACTTTAAATCACCTGTCAGCATACAGCTCTCTCCTAGGAAGAAAAATTACTTTCAAAGGTTGCAAAGGAGCTGTTATAGTATTCAGTCATTAAGTGCATGTTACAAAATAAGTGTTCACACAGCAAGGGATGCTACACTGTGAAGTAATATGTGATATTGTCTGGAAAAAAAAAACAACATTATTTTTCAGAGAGACTAAGCTTCCAACAATTGATCAAGCATTTTGTTTTAATAAATGTTCCTGAACCCATCTGTCACTGAATAGTTCCTTTCGAGCAATAGTTCCTTTCAAGCATGTCATGCTATAAGGGATAATTCTTAGAAAATAATGTGTTACAGTCTTATCAGGCTGTCTAATTTTTCCAATGGATAAGTCACATCTTGAAAAGACTATTCCTTGCTTAACTTTGGCTATTTTGGGGGTGAACAGTTTTTGTTTTTCCCTCCTCATGGCACCCTGATTATGGTCATAGCAAAGGCTTCTGGAAGGCTAATACTACTGGAAGGTGCTACTCCACAGATCTCAAGCTTTCCTTTGGCAAAAAAAAACAAAACAAACAACAAAAAAAAACGGAGGAGCTGTGGTGATGTGATCAGACAGTTCATTAATGAGGATAACTCTATAATTTAGAGCGTGGATTCAATTTTTTTTTTTCTTTTCTCATTCCTGTGAGAAGCGGTGTATTTTGAGGGTGTTTCTTCAGTAACAGGATAGTTTTCTATAATATGCAAGTACTTGAATGTTCTTGCAACTTGATTAGTGCTGTGAAAGAATCAAAATCAAGAAAAAATGTGCCTACTTCGGTGGGTACGTGCAGCTGCAGGCCCGGTTAACTCGAGTCTTCCCGACAGCAGCGCAGACCCCAGAAGATGGCGCTGAGGCACTCTGCTTCGCCTCGGCTCTTGCAACTGAGACCTTAGGCTGGGAGGTGCAGGAAGGCAGAAATGTGTTTTTTTTTTTTTTTTTTGTCGTTGTTTGTTGTTAACTAATCCACTTCTCAGCACACTTAGCCAAGTTTTGTAGAAAGTGCGGAACAAGATGTTGGTGAAATATATTCTACATCTTTACTAAAAGACCTACTCCAATAGTTGTTTTTCCCTATTGCAATGAATACTACATATGCACACAAGCATTAAGCTGTTAGACAGGATTTTCTTCTTCAGGACACATTTCATGTCAGACACTTAAAAGTCTGGGAGGCTGCAGAAGTCTGGGAGGCTGGGAGGCAGTTTTCAGCACCTTTCCAGGTGAGGCCTGCTCCATGACATAGTGCTGTGATTCCCCTGAAGGGGTGTGACTTCCACTGTTGGTAGTGGTAAATCCCGCATAGTGGTAGATCTCTCAGCTTCTGAGCTTTTTTCATCTGTGGTGAGAGTCCCTGTTGCAGTGGTTTCAGTGTCCTGCCCCTGTCACTGCTGGAGATGCACGTTCTACAGCTCTTCAGCCATCTCTTACCTTCATGAACCTGCCCTACTTAGAATTGCACTGCTAATGTTAGGTTTCAACATGTAGTTCACCAATTTAGGTTTCTGTGCTGCTTCCTTTACTTGAATCCATCTAAAGTGAAAAGCTGGACTACCCTCTGAACATCCCTATACTGGCACCTAGCATGTGCAATGCTTTATTTTTTTTCAGTTTCCATGTATATATTCAGAAAATTCAACTGTTTGAGCAGATGCACAAAGTAACCACAGGCTCCATATTCCTCTTTCATTTTACTGCAAGCATATAATTCCTATCCAGCTATAACTCATAGCCAGTGACTGTAATAAAGCTGAGCTTCATTCAGCACCTGATTTGCTGCTGGTTCAGTACCACGTCCCATCTGTGGTCCATCTGGCTTCTACAAGAAACCTTAATTTTGTTTTTTTCTGCAGTACAGTTTCACACAGCAGGATTTCATGGAGAGGGAAGAATTTCAGAGTTGACCTAAATCTTTTGTGGAAGTCAATAGGAATAGGATGGGAGCAGTTAAAACAATGCTGCACACTTCTCAAAGCCTACCTTGGCTTGTAAAGCCAGATGTGCAAGCTCAAGAGAAGTCCATAGGTGAAGTTGTTAAATGAATGTCTAGTGCTGTTCCTAGGTAAATGTGTTTGCAAGACTTCTTCCTCAAACTTCTCTAAGAGATGTGCAGAATTAATTACAGTTGTGTATTTACAGAAGTGGCATCAGTTTCACCATTCAGTTCCATGAATGGTCCCATAAAATGAAACCATTTACCAAGTTTGTCAGAAGCTATCGGCAAGCACCATGTCTCCCAGGCACAGAAATAAGGCCTCTACCCTTTAGCCTTGTTTCAGCTGTGTACGTACACACGTGCAAACACCAGAAACTGCAACAGAAGACTACCCGACCACCACATATGAGCCCTTCAGTCCCCTGCTGATACTGAGTGTTATCTGGTTCTCTAGTCAAACACTGTTATGTTTTGTCTTCCCCATTGTTTTTGTCTATTTTAATAACAGAAAATGTTATTTATCATAAACTGATTATACCTATAGGTCATTTCAGTGAAAACTTAAAACTCTGTGGTTTTCAGGGTTGAGATAAAGCATTGGTTTGTATGTACTGATGCCTACCTGTTCATCTCTTGCTGCAGGCTAACATTTCAGAGGATTTTATGCACTTATCCTTTATTTTACTTACAAGAGAAATTCCCACTGAAAAATTTATTAGGCAGAATAGAGGTCCTCCTAGGTTTAAAAGAAAGCATAGGGCATCAGTTTCTCTAAGGAAGAGTTTGTTTCTGAAACTGCTGATTTTAATACTTAGAGATTTACACTAAGTTGGATTTTTATTTTTCCCCAGAGATATTGATACAGAACAAAAACTGTTCCTCTAGGGGGACTTAAAACATGTTGTAAGTAAGTGCTATAAAATTGTTTTATTTTTGAGTGAATAAGGACTCTCCTGAGAAACAAACTTTGGGTTATTTTACAACCTAAAAATACCAAATTGTACAGCAGAATGTCTCATGACCAAATTGCAAAATGAAACACTATGACTTGAAGTGATCAGTGACTGATCAGTTGCAACTCAGAAATTATTTGCAAATATATCTGTTCCACAAGGTGGTAAGTTACTGACCACGTGACATTAGAAGTAAAGGCATTGGAGGGGTGAGAGTGAACTACTACTTTGAGAGTGAACTACTTTTTCCAGGAGATGTTAACATCAGTATTGGACGCTTCAAGACACATTTAATTACACCACGGAAGCGCTATTTTTAAAATAGCATTTTTACTATGAGAACAGCCTAATTGCTGGCTTCTGCTATACAAAAAAAGTAGTTGTACATTTACTACAATCTTATCTGGTTTGCTGCTACATAACTGACCTTTTACAAAATGTCACACAGGGTGTTTGGTGAGTCTCAGACTTATTTCTGTGTGTTTTCATAATGCACAACAGCTGGGGAAAACAAGTTGCTTATTAAAAAAAGAATTAAACGTAACAGTTCTATTGGTTTCACAGCATTTGACACTTAACCAATTTAACTTAAAGTATCTCTCAAAGCTGTTGACAACTTTTTTAATACAGTGTCATCACGAGGTTCTATCTGAGCTTAGGCTTTGCAAGGTGATGAGGTGAAGAGAGGCATCATTTCTACCTAACTTTTCAGTGCTGCTCTTTTGCTGCTAGATGTTTGCTAACTAGACAGCGGTGGCTCTTCTCTAGCTGCAGCCCTCTGAGTTGTGATAGTGCTGTCACCCAAAGGCTGGCCATAGGCACTGCCCAACAGTCAGCAAAGGAACAGAGAAATTTGTCATTTCTGCAGAGTCTCTGAGCTCCCTGTTGCTCAATTGTAAACAGAATGAAATTACCTGCATTTAATCCTGGCTCCACCAGACTCAGTATTTAATGGGATGTTACATTTTTTGATCAATTATTTAGACCTTGTAGAAATACGATTTGACTTCTAAATGTGGAAGGTGCTTGAAGGTCTCAGACTGTGCTCTGCACACTTCTGGTCATAAACTTCTCTGAAATGAATGTTACAACCATGGATTGTGGTGTTTCCTCACTGGGAGAAAGATGTGATAATCTGTGGTAACAGATCAGCTGTTACTTAAAGCTATAGACTGCTGTGCAGGTTGACATCCTCTCATTCTCCCATGAGAAGCTCTGGCTTTATTATCCATGCCAATGTGGACATGTTGTATCTATACATCTCTATGATTTAAGATATTTATGAGGAAGAGACATTTAGAGGAAAGATGGAAAATATCATGCTTTTGCTCCCCTAAGTACACTGCTTCTGTGATAGGAGAGTGTTTGAAAAGCATATTTGAAGCTTTGAGTGTTGCTAGGTGTTGAAATGAGGGCACCGACTGAGTTTCTAAGAAGGCTTGCTTTACAGAGACACCTCTACGCTCACAGACATTTGAAAAAGACACTTAATCCTCATTTGGCAGGGATGAATCTTGCTATCCCTGATCTGATATTAAGTGTGAGGTGTTATTAGTTGTTAAAAAAACCAACAAACTCAAAAACAAACCACAAACTACACCAGGAACATCCTATGAAACTCTTTACTCTTTTTTCCATCATTTCTCTAGTTAGAATTTCTCTTAACTGTGGTGGGATGGCAGAAGCAAGTCTACTTTTCAGTCACCTGTTTAAGTTTTCCCCTTATAAAGTGTAAATCACCCAGTATGCAGCTTTCAGAGCACCAAGCCATTTCCAGCTGCTAAGAAAGAAACAGTCTTTCAGTGGTTAAATAAATAATTCTGAAATTAGGGAAATAATTGCTTTGTGGGCACTCTGTGTACAAGGTTCTCTGGATGTCTTTCTTTCCAAGTAGTTTAGCCAGTTAAAACACATTATCCAAATAACACCTCTGAATAATATATATATATATAAAGTTGTTTTCAAACAAATTCTGGAGGAAATGCCTTGAGCTCAATTTATGTCATATTTTGTAGCATGTGATGTTAATATGTAGAACGCCACATGGCACTGACTTCCTCTAGCTCCTGTTAATAATGCAAAGATGACTGGATAGATGCTCTCGTCATTAATACTGACTGTTAAACTTAAGAAAAAAGGCCTGGTGAGGTGCTTGTTCCCGCAGGCAGTGCTGGAGCAGAGCTCCTCAGGAAGTCAATATTTTCCGAAGTGCAGGCCGAAGGCTGCAGCCTGCGCACGGCTTCTGGAGTGCTGCAGCTGCAACAGAGCTCACAGCATATCTCTTGGACCATCTCACACAAAGAAAATTTTCTCTTCCTTGCAAATTAAACTTCATAAACAGTTAAATTCCAGTGAGGCAAATGAGTAATAAAGGAATAGCGAGTACAGTCAGTCTCTTGGACTGTTATGACTTCTTTTGAAGAAAAACCCTGAAGCTGGATTTCATTTTTGGAGCAACACCTGTTAGCTGATGCAGTAAGCGTAACTGATGAAAGAGGAAACTTGTTATATACAGGTATTGCCAAAATACCAACTACTTCATAACTCAAACATTTCAGTGGTCTGGGAAGTACAAATCTAAATTCCAGTACAAGATACATATACTTCATGAAAGCTGCATTTGCTTAACTTTTGTGATTTACAGAAAAGGAAATGTTCTACTTCAAACACATTAATAATATTTATTTCCCAAATAATTTTTAAAAATAGTTTTTACATAAGGGGAATAAAAAGTTCAAAAACCTGTGTAAAATGACCTTTCCCATCTGTGTTGCTTTAATATTATAGCCACTAGGGAAAGTATTTTATTTAGAAGTCAATGCTCTACAGATAAAAATGAGGATGGGCAGGAACTGCTGTGGTTATGTGCTCCCTGACCTCTCCAGAAAAAAAAGTTAAGGGGGAAAAAAACAGGACTCTCCAGTTATGGAGTTTTCCAATTCCACCAAGAATGCTGTATTAAAGGTTATATGTTGCATCAAATGTTATCTACATGTGTCTTTTTGAATGACTCTTAAGTATTGATTTCTACTTTTGCCTTACTGCCTTTCATTCTTTTGACTTTTGTTTTGCCTGTCATGTATATTTTTGTCATATATAATATCAAGGCTTAAAAGGTATTTTTAATGTCCATCATTCCCTTTGTTCTGCCTTTCTTAGAGATCATGCTGGTGTTCTGTGTACTGGTTTTATGCAGTTTTGCTCCCACATTCTTCCTCCATAACCCTGACCATGTGAGCAACTTCTATGCAGAATTCAATGATAAGGTGCCTGATTTAGTCCAGACACTTCAAAAGTTGATATCAACAAAGCAGAAGTAAGATAAAATTGCTCTGAATTAATAAATAGTAGAGCGAGGATTTGGTGTTGAGAGAACTTTGAGACAGATGTGGTCAATACAATTACTTAGGGCAAACTACTGGTCAAATGTTGGATTTACAGGAGAAAGGAGAGGTTAGTAAAGCCCCCATCACCACTCTGTAGGGTTGTGTTCATGTCATGAGTGAAGAACCGTGCTGCTGGATAGCTGCCAGCATTGTCAACTGGGCTGCGTGCTGCGCTGCTACATGGCAGTCTTAACAGTTTTGTCTTTCAGGTGGTAGAAACAGTAGGCATGGTTGACATGCAGCTTTGGTGTGCCCTGGAGGGACATCTGCTGTGGGACGCACATCTCTGTGCCCCTTATGAAAGCTGCTAATGCATCTTTATTTTTAGCATTGGTACTTACAAGGTGCTTGCTCTAAGGAATGTACCCAGTCTATGAATAATGAGAGGAATGTGTGCTATGCAGAACTAGAACTAGGAGATTGATAGGAATAATTGCAGTAGTGCTTCATTAACATGAAAATGTTTTAATTGTGTCTGGCTAAGATTTAGTTTCTTGAAATTAAAGCCATTACTTACATATACATTGCAAATGAAAAAGGACTTCCAGGTGACCTAGACTTTTAAAGTGGTTAGAGTCTGTGTGCAGGCCTGGTCAGTGGAAATCCAGTACTTGTGCTACTTTACAGCTTGATGGGAGTGTGCAACTACTTCTTCCTCTTATGATATTAATAGCTCTTGAGTTTGTATCAGCAACCATGCTGCTATTGGCAGGAACCTGGAGGGACATTGGGGCCGATCTGATACTGGGAGCAGAAGCTGGTTCTGCAGATAGCTGCTCTTATTGGATGTTCCCTTATCTTGGTGCTGTCAGTAAGGGACGATGTCTTGCATTAAGATGTTAAAGAAATGAGTGGTACTGGCATTATTTGGGGAAATTCATAAAATAGAGATTTCCTTAGAGCTGATGGAACAGCATTAGGCACTCCCTTTCAGTACGTGGACCAATTTGCCTGACAGCACTGGTGAAGAGTTTCTGGTGCTAAGCTGCCTGCAGCCTGCTTATCGGGATCAGACGTGGGCTCAGAGCTGGTGCTGGGGCTGCTCTGTGGTCACCTGTGCAGAAAGTCACACTTCTCTGAACACAGGTACTGCCTGTGCCTGTGCTGTTAGTGGAATGGGCTGTATTGTTTCCTCTCCCATTTAGCATTTCCCATGGGGACACCACTCTTTCATCTGCTGAGAAACCAGCCCATGGCAGCTGAAGCTGGGACCGGTGATAGAAGCCGGTCTTGGCTGTGAGTCCCTGCCTGCCTCTCTCAGAGGTTACCCCCAGCAGGGGGGCTGTATTCACCTGGCCTCCCCTCCTTAGGTCTGTCCTGTGCCTTAAGGCCTGGGCACCTCACCGAACCCAGCTGCCAGCCAAGCTCCTCAGGTTTTCAGGCTAGCATCTGAAATGGCCCCAGAGAGGCTAACTCACTCCCCAGTGCTGAGGCTCTTATGCACTTGGAGAGGGACAGAAGGGAAGACACCTATGAAGTACTTTGAGAGGAAGATCTACCACCCGGAGGGAGGGATGTCACCCTGCCCTCACAGCCCTGGGGCAGCAGTCAGCACTGTGACACGTCTCCAGGACACCGCTGTCATGAGCTATGGGCTGAGGGGAAAGGTAGAGCAGGCGATCCAGCAGTCATCTGGCACCTCTCAGCCTTTCTGGGGAACTATTGTAGTGGTGGAGTCAATGTTATTCAACAATTTCTTCTGTTCTCTCATGAAGATCAACTAATTTTTGTCCAAAGCAAAACAACACATGAGGGTCCTCTTCAATCCAAGGGAGATGGGCTGATGACTGTTCCTTTGGTACAGAATATTAAATCACTTATTTTCCAGCCCACATGAAGAATCAAAATATCCATTTTGGTTTTGTTTTTAACTTTACTGACAGAGATTTTATTGCTAGAGAAAAGCACAAGGACACTTCACTCTTTTTAACATATAATTTTTCAGATTTTTGTAAACAGTTAAAATCTTATTTAAATCAAATCAAAGAACCAGATGCAGTGAGTCACTAAATAGTGTTTTGGTTTTGGTTTTTTAATGTCAACTTTCAAATGACTGAAGCTGAATTAACTTATTACTGCCTGGACATGAGTGAATTAAATCTAAATTGTGGTAGAGAATTTCAAAAGCTACCTTCTACATTATCTCTCTTTTGACACATTTTATTTCTTGGTTACTGACAGTTTTCTTGCATTAACCAAAGACACTCAAAACATGAGTCTACATAACAGTAGGACTAATTGCAGGTGATTTGGAATAGCTTATGATAGAGGCAGTGATGGACAGAAAAGCAAAAACATGTTCAGAACTATGACAGTAGGACATTGTGTACTTGGATATTCGACTAGCACAGCAGAACTGCAGAGGATACTGATGTTGATGTACCAATTTTTAAATTTAGGTAATAGATTTTTTTTTTTCCTTATCTTACAGTTTTGCTTTTCAAGACTGTGATTCAGAGATATTTAGGCTAGGGGCTAGAGCAGGAAGAGGAGGCTTGTCATGTTGGGAGCACGTGTACTGTTTGATAGAGCACCCTATTCCAATGGAAGGTGATGTAATTTGTAGCTTGAATTGGAACAAACTGCCTACGTGATAAATCACATTTCTGTATTAGCTGCTCTATTGTTCAAGATGCCCTGACTGACTGTTAACTAACATGTGCCAAAACCTGTCCTTAAAGGTAATTGTACCTGGTTGTATTGGCTTCCGTGGAAATTTGCCTGCAAGCAGAACTGATCTCTGGGGCTTCATGAGAGCCTGCATCAATGAGCAAACACTTCAGGAGATAATGTCCTGTGAATTCTGAATGAAAAGTAAGAAATCTGTGGCTCAGAGTCTGCCAAAACAACAAAATTACTGTTTCATGGACACCAATCAAACAAGAGCTCCTAAAGCGCTGAATTAGTTGCTAGTGTGATCAGAGATTCGTTTGACAGATAAATGCTGACAGTTTCATTTTATTTAAATAAGGAGCTGGAGAAGGTCTCAGCATCTGCTACTAAGAGTGTGGTCTCTTAGCAGAAGCATAAAGCTTCAGCTACCCTGGGTGTTTTAAATACTTTGTCATCAATGATTGCTGAGAGTCTGCAGTTCTCTGTGGCACTCCAAACAATTTTAAAATGAATTAAAACTGCAGCGTTTGTAGCCTCCTGTCTTCAATGAACAACACAAACTTTTGGACAAAAAGCAGTTCTACAAGTGTCTCCACAAGTTAGCGCCAACTTTCTGTTGTCTGCAGTCACGATGTCAGCCCTATCAGTACCAGACAAATCTCCCAGAGCTCTGCTGGTGGCCAGTGAGCACAAAAACCAGCATGGCAGGACTCTGAATTCATCCTTCTCCCTGCTCTAATCTGGATTCTGTCAAAACCATTATCTGGAAACTGTGAACTTGCCCATCGAATTGAATAAAGGAAACCAGCAAAGGTATGAACTTGAGGCTAAAAATCTGATGTGGTTTTATCTAAATTGCCCATCAGCAAAAAGATTTTCTAACATCAGTGTTGTAATTTTCCTGAAATAGAGATTAGCTGCTTGTTCAGGAGTGATCTCTGTGAGAGGGTTACAACAAAACCACAAAAGAATAGCACACCTCTGGAAAGGATGAAGCTCATTTTTTACTTCAGCAGTAGCTGCAGTCAATCTTTGCAGCAAACAATCTTCAGAAAATGTCCTACATTGCCTGTCACTGTGAAACATTTTTTTTTCCCTTCGAACAGCACAAGCTTCAGAAAATATCTAGGCATAAACAGTTCACATTTGTTTTGATTTTGCTGACTTCAAATGCCTTTCATGTGGCTTTTGCATTTTAAGAGTTTCAGTAAACTTTAATGAAAATTTATGAAATAGAATTGAGGGTAAAATAGGGTGGAATATCTCACAAAAGTTAGGGAAAGAACTACTGTGTGTAGTCAAAATGGCCCGAAGAGCAGCGGCATGCAGAATTAGAAGAGAGAAGAAGGAAAAGCTATAGGAATAAGAGACTGGAGGAGGGTTGTGTTGGACTGGGTGACTCTTCCAAGCTCTGTCTACCACATCCTTGGCAGATAGTAGTCCAGTCCAGTATCAAAGTCCACCAGAGCAGAAGTCCAGATCCTCCTGGACATCTAGAGCTCATCCTCTTCATCTGTAGGTTTTCTTGTCCTCTACATCTCCATCCTGCAACATCAGTTCCTTACTCCTTGTTTTGTCCTCATAGGATATAACCTCTCTGTGACTACTTTTACATATTTTAGGATGGCCTTTCATGTCCTCTGACTTTCAGTCTTTCTTAAAAGGTTGCGTTTTCTGGATCTCTCTACATTCCCTGTGCTCTCCTTTGGTTCCCTGTCTGGGGAAAGAGGCCTCTGTCTCCCCTGGCCACCATCTTGACCAAGCTCCACCTACTCCAGGTCTCCACAGCATGCTGTGCTCTGGGATATCTGGAGCCTGTGCTAAAACTCGGGGTATTTTGCTGTGACTCTGATGGATCAAAGACAGGCAGAACAGCATCTATAAATGGAGATATTTTTGACTGATGGATATTTCTGAAAAGATCAGATGAGCTTGTGCCCACACAGAATCTTCTTCAGGTCCCACTTTGTAGTTACTGCTTCATACAGCAACATTGATCTTCCATGCTCTGGTGGATTGTATTGGGTCTAGCTGGGATGTTATCTTTCCCTGCAGCAGCCCATACAGTGCTATGCTCTGCACTTGTAGCTAGAACAGCAGTGGTATCACACTGGTGTTGTGTCTGCTGCTGAGCAGTGCTGGCACAGCATCAGGACTTGCTCTAACCCTCCTATGGCTAGAAACATCACCAGGGCAGCTGACCCAAACCAACCAAAGGGATATTCCATACCATATGATGTCACACGCAGCAATAAAAGGTGGAAAAAGAAAGAAGAGGGGAGGGGTGGGCTCTCGTTGCGAAAATGTCTGTCCTCCTCCTGAACACCGGCTACGTGCGTTGAGGTCCTGCTTCAAGGACATGGTCAAGCATCGCTTATTTGTGGGAAGTAAAGAGTAATTTTTTTTTCCCCTCAGCATTTCCACATAGCCTTTACTTGTTTTGTTATTCCCTTTCCCCCTTCCTCTTCCCCTTTTCCCTTTTTTCCCTTTAGTTGAATTGTTTAATTAATAATAATATTGTTAATAATAATAATATTGTTAATAATTGTTTAATTAATAATAATATTTACTTGATAATATATTTTTCTCTTTATTAAAATTATCCTTATCTCAACCCGTGAGTTGTTTTTTTCCCTTTACTTCTTCCCCTCCTCATCTGAGGAGGGGGAGTGAGAGAGTGGTTGTGGTGTTCAGTTGCCTAACACGGTCAAACCACCACATGGATCTGCAGTAGCCATGATTATCTAAGGACATGATTGTCCTTATGAGACCGGGGAGGACTTGTGCTTAAATGCTTGTCTAATTCTTCCATTGCTTGGTCCAATAAATGACATTCCCTTTGTTTGTAATCTTTGTCCTGCCTGAGAAGTTAGAGCTTCTGTGCCCAGTTGTGACATCGTTTTGGATGTGGTAGAATAACTTTCTGATTTAGTGGAGCTTTTGTAATCCCAGGAGAAGTTTAAATATGTTTTCCTCTAGAGACAAATATTTGCTATGTGGAATGAGATTCATGTGCTTGTAAAGAAAAAGCTAAGAAAGTAGTTTTCATCTGTTTGTAACTAAAAGATTCCAAACTCTCCAGGGTTACATAAGAGTAAATACAATCCATATAAGAACATAAAATTTGTCTTGATCAAGAGGTGAATTTTTACTCTGTGTAAACCTGAACATCATTTTAATCTGTGCAGAGAATAAAAGAGAATTGTTGCAAGCTGTTCTTCAGCTACAGTGTTCCAACATTAGCAGATAAAGCTTAATGTAATATTTTCATTAGAAAAAAAGATCAGTTCTTGACAAATACCGTCACCAGACTGTTCTGGGACAGAGTTAGGTTATTCTTCATTAATTATAGTTCTGCTTAGTTGCCTTACTAATGTCAAAGTCTTGGTCGACAAGATGGCACCTCAGTGAACAGCCTGGGCTGAAGATGAGGGATGAAACAGCATGGGAAACCATATACTTCTGCTTTCAAACACAGCAGTGAGCAAGCTCACCGTGGGCATTTCCAGGCAGCTAGTGTGCTCCTACTAAATACATCTTCATTTGTCACACCTGAGATTCAAGACCTTTCAGCCAACAGTCTGCTGTGGGTGTTGCATGAGATGTGGTTTTCTGCTGATACAGTGAGCAGGAGCAGCTGGTGGAATGGCCCACAGGTGATACCAGAGGAGAAAGGGGCAGGGGCAGGAGGGAGGGAAGAAGGGCAGAAGGGCATGGTCCCCTTCTTGCATCAGTGCTGGGCTCTGCTGCTGAATTCAGGCAGCAGTTTTGTGAAGGCTATCATATAGTCAGCAGCAGAGGAGTGTCTGGCTAAGTTCATCAAGTCTGATGGGGGTGCTTGTCATGGATGTTTGCAGCTTAACATTGCAAACAGAAATACTCTAGAAGACATTATGTGGTCCTGCCTTAATCACATCCCATTTATCTCCCTTTTTAGAAGCTTGCATTAATTGATCAATAAAATTATGATGTGAAGCCCTACACCAGTAAAGCGACTGCAGCTTAGTTTATTTGTCTTCACAAGGATGTAAGTACAACACATTTTTTGGCTTGATTTCCCTTACAGATTGATGTATGCTGAGGTGTACACCTTGGTAAACATTCTTCTGTTAGAAAATTGCAAATAATATAGAAGAAAAATCTGTCTCTGAGTCAAAAATTAGCTAAAATGTTTGGTGTGATATAGCATCATTTGTCATCTTTGGCACTATTTGGATGGATTTTCACCGTGTTAATTAAAACTCCTAGAAAAAAACACATGAGGCTATCTGAGAAATCTGGGAGAATCACAGCTCTCAGCTCAAATTTCTCCTCCACAGACTTTGGTGTCCTGATTTCTGTTAATGAGTGGAAGAAAGAATTCTTGGAAAACATTCTTGTGTTAAAAAGAGCTGAAGCAGATCTGAGGCAGTTTATGGGTAATATTTTTTGCAGTTTTCTTTTAATTTGGATTTTATGGAAATCCCTTTTGCCTTTCAGGATGTTTCAGTATAAAAAATGGTAAATAAAGTGTACATAAATGTGCATTTGGGGACAAATAGGGCTTTTAAACTCCAAAAGCTATTGTGGTAGCCAATCCTTTGGGCTATCTGATTTGTTACCATAATTTTACAGCTGTTTATAGGGACCCAGACAACAAACAAATATCCACAGATCTAGATGAAGTCAAGGGTACACGACCCATGTGGCGGAAGTTTGTACAGAGTGCACCATCATCATATGCCAGCTCATTGGCAGTAATGGCCTGGAAAGACCATGAGGAACCCACAGTGGATGAATTGGCTAAACAACTCTGACAGCACGAAGAAAATCTCTCCTGTTCCCTACAGGCCTGTGTCTTGGCTGTGGAGAAACTTTCTGAAGAGGTCCACTGACCTAAAGAGAATTTATCTTCCTCCCCACCTGTACAAACCAGTGTCTCAGCTATCAGGGATAAGCATCCTCCTATGCAAGGAAGATGATATAGTGGATACACACCCCATCCCACCCTGTGGTTTTACCTACGTGACCATGGAGAGAACAGGGGAAAACAGGACAGAAAATCTACTTCAACACTAGAGGCATGGGTACGTGAGTTGCAAGGAAATACAATTGGGAGAAAGGGGTTCTCTGAGAAACTTTCTGCTCCAACTTCCAGTGGTCAGTCCTCTGTCCCCAGGTCTGTCTTCCCCAAGCTGTGTCTTGAACATGGATATCAGAACAAATGGTTACATCAGCTTGTTTATATTTGCGACAGCAAATGCCCGGGGTTCCCATCCTTGGTATCTGATTACTTCAAGTCCCACTATTCCCCAGGCAGCCTGGTCTTGCCATGCTGGACAGTCCTTGCTAACTGGAGCAATTTATTTCTGATTTTTGTGCTAATGTGTTAGACACGGAAATTCAACTGCATCCTTATGAGTAATTAATTTTCCTTTGCCATGAAACCTAAATTATCATCAGGTGGAAAGTCCTCTGTGAAAGTACCTGTAGGATTCCTAGGGTAACTACTGTCCTAAGCAGCAGTTGCAGTGGTAGCAGCACACAGCAGTGGTAAATTTTTGAATGTTTTAATGAGGACATTTATAGGTGTTCCAGGTTTATGCATTTCACTACAACATAATACACCCACACACTTTTATAGGAAAGAACATCCTGAGAAGGAGGCTTTCTCTCATGGAATGTGAATAGAGATAGAGATACTATTCAGTAATGTGTCTCAAAGGCATCCCAACAATTTCTAAGTATCCAGCACTATATGGTAATACCAAAGCTTAGAATAAATGGTGTAAGGATTGGCAAATATTCAACAGTGCTTGTTACTGGAAAATCATCATCGAACAGCAACATTATTTCCAAGGGATCTGTAAAGACTGGTGCTAGGTCTGATAGAAATCGGTGCTTTTTATGAATGACAAGGAAAGGAAATGACAAACTAGATATCACTTATTCTTTTTAGATGAAGCTTTTCTAGCATCTCTCTCTAGAAACAGGAATGTTCTTCATTACTTGATGTCCTCAAGTTTTTCTGGAGAAGTATTAGCTTTTCTGGAGAAGTATTAGCCAAACACAAACTAGTGGGTTCATTTGAAGGATGTTGTTGTGGCCTATTCTAAACAGAATCAAAGAAACCTGAAGTTGAGAAACAACTGATGAGTCTAATCCCCATACGAATCCTTTTGGCCTCAGTTCTCTTTGAACCTGATGTAGATGAATGGCTGGGTGTATTTAAGCAAAGGTTGTTGGTAGTTGTGTCCCAGCTAATTGCAGTGTCACTGTGGGGCAGCAGGTCATGCCATCACAAGTGCTACAGAGGAGGAGGCAGAAGTTCACAAAAGATAAGCTTCTGTGATATTTATATAGAAGAAAATAGAAATTATCCCACTCACCAAACAGTGGGTGGTAGTAGGAATGGGAAATGGGATTTTCAGCTCAGTTTGAAATGGAGACAATAGCTCAAGTTAGGTCTAGACTGACCAGGTTGGACACTGTTGAATATTAGTGTTCAGTTTCAAAGATCCAAAAACAGTTTAAGCCGTCCACAGAACTTGTCTTCTACAATTACAAGAGGGAGAGAAAGCAACACAAGAAACATGACAGCTGGGAATAAGCAACTCGGCAAATAAAGCAATTTGGTTCATTGGAACAAGAGTATACGGTGTAATTAAGCAGTTACTGCCATTTCTATCGTTTTGCTGTTTCTAGCTTATAGAACTGGTAAAGGGCCTTGACCTTCTGTTCCAGGCTGCATTTGAAGTGGCTACTTGTATGTGGTGAGGCAGTCTGAATTGGCAGGCAGATGTAAAGAAGCTCTTCTAAGTCCTTTAATCCTAGAGTTCTATAATTATTCAGCATCCATCTGTCCTGAATTTTTCACAGTTTCTGAGCAGCAACACTTTCAATGTCTCTTCTCTGTCTAATTCAACTTTCTGTTCTCCCAAGGCTTTTAAATCTCTCATATAAAACAGCAACTGGTCTTAATTGCCATGGGATACAGCCAGTATTTGTATAATTTATTTTGGCTAGAAAACAAGGCCTTAACTGAATTAACAAGTACCATAAGCACTAGGTGGTATGGTACTTTTGAGAGGCATTATTTTATATTAAGAATTCTCTGATTTGTGGTTTGAATGAAAGATGTCTTTGGAAGTGCCTGAAATAGCAGTTACCTGGTAGATAACAGAGCTGTTGGAGGTTTGTAGCCCTACAGCTCTCAGAACCAGGAAGATGGTAGGCGTCTCTTCCCTGCCATGGTCAAAGTATAACCAGGTAGAATGCTCGTGGGGACTTAATTGTATGATAAACCCAAAGAGTTTTGCGAAGTGCTGCTTAAAAGAGGTTATTTCTCATGTAAATCAGTTTGTTCTCTGTACCAATGACTGTATTATAAACCATTTATATAAAGTCTTTCCTATTGAAAGAAGTCTGCAATTAACATAAATTTCTTTGCAAATACATTCATTTCAAGAGCTTTTGTGGCTCTTAATTATAAATAGCTTTACTCTTCTTAGGGAAAGGAAGGAGTTATAACTTTCTTCTCTCCTTTTCTTTCTGTCATATCTTATTTCTGTTATACTTAAACCAGTTCTGAATATCACCCTGTTTTTCCATTCATTGCCTTGATTCAGCCAGATATGGCACTAAGGTTGCAAGAATAATATAGTTATAAACGGGATGATAATGTAGCGGCCAAACTGGGGAAAACACCTCGACAAGTAGGATCAGCTAAGATGAGTTTTGAGTATATTGATTCTGGAATAAACAAGCAAATGTATTATTCTACATAGAACAAAATGTTTTGCTTTAAGCCAAGCAGAAGATCTTGATTTGGGAGCGTTTGTAATAAAGATAAGGAAACAGAAGTCTAGAATTGCAAAATAGGGAACAAGTGGTGATTTCCTACCTCAGATCACCTTTGTTACCACATAACACTTGTGAGTGAGATGACTGCCATCAGTCTCTCCCTCACCTTCTCTTCTCCTTTCAAAGGAAATACATTAAAATCAAACATTTGGGACATGTTTAAATGTCCCAAATGCTCCCTCCCTTCCTCACCAACCACAATTTTAAGTGAATAAATGTGCAAAAAAAGTCAGTAAATTGGCAAACAATGCATTCATAACTGGGACTTAATTACCTTTCAAACATGGTTGATGGTGAATGGTGTGAAATATTCAAGACAGAGGGCAACATGCAAGTATCAAAGGACACTCTTGTAAATGCTCTGCTTTTTGAAGGGCCCCTGTTTAATTTACTTCACACTTTTAGTATGGAAATATCAGGGCTAGAGATGCTTCCCCTTTCTTCTCATTCACTAGGTAACTCATGTCTTTTCACATTTAAATCTCCATCATCATTCATCTGCCAGCTATGAACCCGCAGGCAAATGCCCCAACATTCTACAATGCTGTTACAGTAGGACCTTTTTTGTCATTAAATATATATCGAAGTCAGGGGGAAAGGGTGTCTAAGGAACATTAGGAATAGGAATATTAAAGGAATAGGAATATTAAAGTTAGAAAGACAATGCCAGCTATGCTTATGGCTGTGCTGCTTTATTTGGTGTCAGCCTAGGCACATTCTCTGAGATACTTATAGACCTTAGGTGTCACATGATGCAGATTAAACTCAAAACACAACTGGTTTTCTGCAGACTGAAAGCTCTCTGACCTGTACTGTGCCCAGTGCAAGAGAAAAATTTGCAATAACTTTGCAGGCACTTCTTGCTTCCATCAGCGTCATCTTTTTCAGAAGAGCGTGATGGTCTCTCTTCTGGCTCCATCAGGCAACAGTGAGGGCTGGGTAACAGAGGAGGTCCCAGGGCTGGTGGTGCAGAGCCCATCTCACAGTAAGGCTTGGGAGGGGCTGGTCAGGGCCGTATTAGAGCCCCCAAGGGCCTTGGACAGATTTAAGCAAGGGTGAAAAATCACAGAATCACAGAATCACAGAATTTCTAGGTTGGAAGAGACCTCAAGATCATCAAGTCCAACCCCTAACCTAACACTAACAGTCCCCACTAAACCATATCCCTAAGCTCTACATCTAAACGTCATTTAAAGACTTCCAGGGATGGTGACTCCACCACCTCCCTGGGCAGCCTGTTCCAGTGCCTAACAACCCTTTCAGTAAAGAAGTTCTTCCTAACATCTAACCTAAAACTCCCCTGGCGCAACTTAAGCCCATTCCCCCTCGTCCTGTCACCAGGCACATGGGAGAACAGGCCAACCCCCACCTCACTACAGCCTCCTTTAAGGTATCTGTAGAGAGCAATAAGGTCGCCCCTGAGCCTCCTCTTCTCCAGGCTGAACAAGCCCAGCTCCTTCAGCCGCTCCTCGTAGGGCTTGTTCTCCAGGCCCCTCACCAGCTTCGTCGCCCTTCTCTGGACCCGCTCAAGCACCTCGATGTCCTTCTTGTAGCGAGGGGCCCAAAACTGAACACAATACTCGAGGTGCGGCCTCACCAGAGCCGAGTACAGGGGGACGATCACCTCCCTAGCCCTGCTGGTCACACTGTTTCTGATACAAGCCAGGATGCCGTTGGCCTTCTTGGCCACCTGAGCACACTGCTGGCTCATATTCAGCCGACTGTCCACCATCACTCCCAGGTCCTTCTCTGCCTGGCACTTGGCCTTGTTGAACTTCATGTAGCTGACCTCAGCCCATCGGTGCAGCCTATCCAGATCCTCCTGCAGAGCTTTCCTACCCTCGAGCAGATCGACACATGCACATAGCTTGGTGTCATCTGCAAACTTACTGAGGGTGCACTCAATGCCCTCGTCCAGATCATTGATGAAGATATTAAAGAGGACCGGCCCCAGCACCGAGCCCTGGGGGACGCCACTAGTGACTGGCCTCCAACTGGACTTGACTCCATTTACCACGACTCTTTGGGCCCGGCTATCCAGCCAGTTTCTAACCCAACGAAGCGTGCGCCAGTCCAAGCCAAGAGCAGCCAGTTTCTTGAGGAGAATGCTGTGGGAGACGGTGTCAAAAGCCTTGCTGAAGTCAAGGTAGACCACATCCACAGCCTTTCCCTCGTCCACCCAGTGCGTCACTTTGTCATAGAAGGAGATCAGGTTCGTCAAGCAGGATCTGCCTTCCATAAACCCATGCTGACTGGGCCTGATCACCTGCTTGCCCTTCAAGTGCTGCATGATGACTCTCAAGAGGATCTGCTCCATGAGCTTCCCTGGCACTGAGGTCAAACTGACAGGCCTGTAGTTCCCCGGGTCTGCCCTCCGGCCCTTCCTGTAGATGGGCGTCACATTTGCTAGCCGCCAGTCAGCTGAGACCTCCCCCGATAGCCAGGACTGCTGATAAATGATGGATAGGGGCTTGGCCAGCTCCTCTGCCAGTTCTCTCAGTACCCTTGGGTGGATCCCATCCGGCCCCATCGACTTGCGCACATCCAAGTGCCGTAGCAGGTCACCAACCAGTTCTTCATGGATGGTGAGGGCCACATCCTGCTCCCCATCCCCTTCCACCAGCTCAGGGTACTGGGTATCCAGAGAACAACCGGTATTGCAGCTAAAGACTGAGGCAAAGAAGGCATTGAGCACCTCCGCCTTTTCCTCATCTCTTGTAACTAAGTTTCCCCCTGCATCCAGTAAAGGATGGAGATTCTCCTTAGTCCTCCTTTTTGTGTTGATGTATTATAAAAACGTTTTTTGTTATCTTTAACGGCAGTAGCCAGATTGAGCTCCAGATGAGCTTTGGCCTTCCTAATTTTGTCCCTGCACAGCCTCGCTACATCCTTATAGTCCTCCCTAGTGGCCTGCCCACTTTTCCAAAGATTATAAACCCTCTTTTTTCTCCTAAGCTCAAGCCACAATTCTCTGTTGAGCCAGGCTGGTCTTCTTCCCCGCTGGCTCATCTTTGGGCACATGGGGACAGACCGCTCTTGCGCCATTAGGATTTCCCTCTTGAAGAGCTCCCAGCCTTCCTGGACCCCTCTGCCCTTTAGAACTGCCTCCCAAGAAACTCCACCAACTAGTGTCCTGAGCAGCCCAAAGTCAGCCCTCCTAAAGTCCAATACAGTGGTTTTACTGGTCCCCTTCCTGGCCTCGCCAAGAATAGTGAACTCCACCATTTCGTGGTCACTCTGCCCAAGACAGCTCCCGACAATCACATCCTCCACCAGTCCTCTGTTTGTGAAGAGAAGGTCTAGCAGGGCGCCACCCCTGGTAGGTTCACTAATCAGCTGCGTCAGGAAAAAGAAACAATCCAAAACTATTTTACCAAATAAATGAGAAAAGAACCAGGCTTTAGTATTCCAGAAAATGGGGAAGCACACAGGTGGAAATAGTTCACATTTCCTTATTTCATCTGATCCTGACTTCCTTTGAGAAGTCTCAGTACAGTTACAAGACTGAGCTTTCACTCTGAAAACAGTTTAACTGAGTACAATGTCTGTATGCATCTCGTCCTGCAAGAAAGAAAGAGCTGACAGAGATTTTGTCAGAGTTCTAGGAAATATCCCACTTTCATTTAGTGCTTCTTTCTTTGCCTTCAGACACCACTCTGAGATTTTTATATTAAGATTGCCTGTCTTTGTTATGTGTTTATCTGAAAGACATGTAATTGTCATTCTTTACAAAATGGTATCTGTTCATGAAAGGGCTGAGGTGGGTCAGTGGTGCTTGCAGAGACTGCCAAATTATAAGAGGACTGCATTGAAACATCCTATATCTCTCTACCTCTCCCTAAAAAAACTGCAAGACCAAAATCAAAACTTTTCGATTTTTTTGCCTTTTAAAATATATATATGTATAAATATATATACAAAGACACAGAGGGAAGAAAAAGAAGTCCTAAAGGAAGTTTGATTTTGCAAGTTCCACCTGGAATAGGGCAAACGATTTTTTCCAGTGAAAATGTCTTTCCAAATTACGAAATTGTTCATCTATTTGTTGTTTACTACCATTACATATCAGTAAATGGTAATCGTCTTTGACAAATGGCTTTTAGTAACAGTGAAGTAAATTAAAAAAAATAAAAAAATAAATCAGATTTGCAGTTATTGTGAGTTAATTCAAGAACTTCTCACCTCTGGGGACCAGCCATCAGATTTTGATTGAATTAGATGCTGAAAGAGAATGCTTCAGTCTCTACACTGCCACTACTTAGGATGTCAGCTGTGACCAGATATCTGCTTCCAGAGGTAATGAGAGTGGGAGAGGGGAGTTGAGATAACATCTGGATACACTGAAAGAGAAGAAGGCAAACTTCCAGCAAGCCAGTCCAGACAACTCCAGAGATTCCTCAAACTGCTGAAATTTTCTGAACATGAAAATTAATCACTATTTACCTTTATTAAGTTCTTTCTCTATGTATTTGCCTGAAAATTTAGTTTGCCTTTTGAATTAAAAATGTTTTTAAAATATTTTCATCAGAAGGAATAATTGTGTAAGACTGTGTAAGAGCATAAGAAATGTTAGTACCTGATTAAGAAGTAACAAAATCCTAGTTGTTTTCTTCAGCAGTCAAAGTAAAATGTAGTAAAAAGATCCAGCATTTGCAAGGCAGTGTATATAGATCTGTGCATATCTTTTGATGTCTGAAAAATGTTTTCTTGATGGTACAGCTAGGGCATCTAGTCAGAGACCACTTGTGAAATACACATTGTATTTCTGCCAATTCCAGCCTAAAGAAACGGAAGCTGTTCCACTGGCTTGGAAATTGGTTGTAGTAAAAAATGCAGGTAGCAGTGGAAAAATAACATAATTTGCTTATAAAGTTGTATTTACAGAGTATACAAATGAGCAAGCACACCTTGTTCCAACCAGGATGGAGGTAGAGAGCATGACAGGAAAACCTGTAACATCAAGCACACTGCGTTCCTGTCTCATAAGCTCTGCTGCAATATTGGCAATTGATGTCAACAGAAGTTATCTACTTGAAGTCACCAACTTGTTGAAAAGTAAATATTTAAACCAAATGTGTTGTTGTTTAAGAATTTGTTTGGCAAAGAAAAATGGAGGGGATGGAAGTCTCTTGGTAGATAATTTTTTTCAATGGAAAAAAGAAAGTTCAAATAATTTTTTCAATAAAATTCCGGATCAAAACAGGAGCAAGACTTCCCCCCCCCAAATAAACAGCATAATTGCCTTAAAATGCAGGTTATTTAGAGAGTAAGGTGGGGCTTTTTGTTGCACATCTTACAGTGAAAGTTTACATAAAAGTTGAAAAAGTGTCTTCTACCCTATAAGCCCCTGATTTTCCCCACAGATTTCTGGAGGCAAATAAAGCATTCCAGAAAGCAGAGAATAAGCTAGGCTCTGATAATCCTTATGTACTGTCAGCAGAATTAGTAAATAATAAGGTAATTTGATTAAAGGTGTTCCTGCAGGTGTAATTTGATGCCCAGAATTTGTTCAGGTGTTGGTGATGATGCCTGATCTGAGAGAGTGATGACAGCTGAAGCCAGAAGCTCGGTAGGTTTTCTGCGGTCCGAGAGAAGGGGCATTTGGTGTGGAAGCATGTTAGTAGTGTCAGCTATGTGCGATTGTGAGTGGAAGCAAAAGACTTTAAGGAGCCACTGCACTGCTGAGGACAAGTTTGGGGCTCTGTCTGCTGAAGGCATTGAATGAATCAGTCAGTATGATCTCCTGTCCCATGGGAGGTAAGAATTGGGTGCTTGTCATCATGTATGTTATTGCTGCTGTGATGATTATTTTATTCTTCACATCTCTTAATCAATCTTCTTTTTCTCAAGAGATTAACATTTTTCCTCATGCTCAGGATCCTCATCTGGAAAATGTTTCTGCTGTTTGTCTGGGAGGTTACTAAAGTGACTTGTGATGTGGACTTTATCTTTTGTGGTGCAGAGAGAGATAAAAATATCAAAGATTTTTGAGGTTCTCTGATCTTTATTTAGCCTGCATTTTGTAAAACTTTTATTTCACTTTGATGAGTTATTCTGCTTATATAAGAATTGAAGTGAGCAGTTCTAAAGAACAGTTATTTCTACAACAGATGAAGACCTAATGCTTTTCCTAGCCTGTTGGGCTGCATATTCAGTGCCATTAAAGTGATTATATGATCAAGAATTCCATTAAATTTGTGTGTTGATCTCTGGGCTTTCATGAGAGCAATGTGTTGGATTTCGTCAATACTTCAGTAATTAGAATTTTAAACAAAAAGTGTAGGTAAATGTTATGATACTGTTCCTCCACAAAAGGATATGAATTTAACTGAATATTAAGCAGATTTTTTTTCCCTCTCAATTATAACTGAAAGCCTATTGTGTGGTCGCTCCAAATAAAATTCAGGCATGTTGTAGTTTAGTGGGGAAAAAATGTAATGTTTCTGCAACCTTGTTCTCAAGCTGTACAGTTGTTTTGCCCACTCATTGGGTTTAGTATAGATAACTGCAATGTTCCTGTGTTCTATTTTCGATGCTATTTTTTGTTTGTTTGTTTGTTTTTTCACCAGAGAACTTTAAGAATTAATTCTGCATTACTCAGAACTTCTAATTCTTGTGTAGAAAGGCAAAAATCAAGATATTCAGGCTGTAAGTGACTACCAAACGGTTTGTTTCAAACCTCTATCTTGCTTTTCTCTAGACCACAATGGAGAAGACAGCTATGGAAACTTAGACCTGAATTTAATTCTGGCAACCAAAGCTTTGAGACTATAGGCTATGTATTACCAAATCTTGGTCATTTTGAGATCTCAGATAAATAGAGTCAGAAGGTATTAGGTCCTTTTTCCTATATAGTTGTCACTGTCTAATTCTTCAACTTAATCAACTTAAATAACTGGTTCTATAACTGAAGTAATCACTGTGTATTGTTAACCCTGTAAAACAGACCAAGTGCTTCGCTGTCTGTATTTATTTTGGTGTATTGCACGGATCTTTGCTTTCGTCTGTATTACTGCTGCTAAGGCGAAAGTGTCAAGAAATAACAGAACCTTTTCTTTAGCTTGTTGAGCCCGTATTCCTAAAGGATCAAATGCAGAAGCTAAAACTGCTTTGTTTCTATGATTTAATAGCTGGGGAGATCTTTACGAGCAAATAATCTTGCTAGGATATTTAATAAGATATGCAGAAGTGTTAGCTCAATTCTTTACAAGGCCAGACTGGATTCTGCTTGTGCCAGAAGGGAAAAATGAAGTAATGGCTATAAACTGGCACATCCAATTTCAGAAATACTGAAATATACAGCTAACTTAACAACAAGCTATTGATATGCAGGCAGATGCAGCGTTTAGTATGTAAGTAGAAATCTATAAAGGAAATCTTCACTGATGTTCATTTTGTTCATACAAAGTACTCTCCATCTGGAAGATTCAGTATTTGTTAAACCCTAGTAAGCCAAACATCCTGTTGTTGTTGTGCAGAGGATAAATGCATCTGTAAAGATCAGGAACTACAATTTCTTTCCCTGCCTGCTTCAGCAACAGCAAATTAAATGTAAATTTCCAGTCTGGGTTGTCTGCCTTCTGCCTGAAAGTGAAAGAAGTCCCAATGCCCCAAAAGGAATGGGGGTAACGTAGCGTAGGAATTTAGGAATTTCTTAAAGATAAAAGTTAGTTTTTCTATTTCCTCACCACTGTGAGAATTTCAGAAAATTGGAAAGTAAAACTGATCCAGAAAGAAGTAGTGGAAATAAGTTTCCAATTCCAAATTGGGCTACCTTTTTATATTTTTTTTTGTGTTTGTGAGTAGTACTGAAGAGTGGGAGGAGACAGTTTTGGACCCTATACCTGAGAACCTGATGACTAAGAAGACAAATTTGAAGTTTTCTGAAGCCTTTGAAAGGTGTTTGATGAAGGCCCTACCAGCTTATCAGTGTTGTGCAGCTTTGTGTGGTGACAAATGTGCTGAGGAGCAAAGATGATGTAGTTTTTGACAGAGTGCTACAAACATCAAAATGGTGGGAGTCACCATATTTTTTGCACATACTTGGCTGAACAGACATAAGAAAACACTGAAAAAGATGAGCTTTTTAATAACAGAAAGACCTTTGTTCTTGAATGTGAGATGGCTTTTGCCTTCCTGTGACACCTGCAGGCTCAGTCTGCAGAGTTGTTCTTGCCAGTCAGTACCGAAGGCAGTGCTGAACAAGCTACGTTTCGTACAGGTAGATGCATCTTTTGGTTAAAGAGGTTCTGGCACAAAATCAGCTAGCTGGCTGTCATCTACTGTGCTCTAAAGTATGGGTTAGCTGTGGAGAATTACCTTCCATCTTGGCAAAAATTGCCTGAGGTGGGAGCATGGCCTTCCCTTGAGCCTCAGTACTGATGCAGGGAATATAGTTTGGTGCCCTTTCATTACTGTGGCTTGGGGAATTTAATTTAGCCTCTTTGCTTTGACTGGCAACACATCTTCTAATGCCTGTTTTGGGAACTGGGGGTGGGTGGGAAGGAGGACAGTAGTAGTCCCCAAAGGGGTGTCATGGGCCGCTACTCTCTCAGAGACACCCTTGCTTTTGGCCTGGCTGCCGCTCAGTGTGCAGCAGCCCTTGTGCTCTGGAAGGCCTGGGCTGGCAGGATCGTGCTGAGGCCCTTGCCCTCCCCAGAGGCTGCCCTTGGAGGGCAGGGGTGAGCCTCATGGTTCACACAAGAAGCAATGTATATGCATTTGTACCATCGAACTTGCACACAGTGCTTTCCCCTTCCTTGGCTGCTGTTACTGAACTGGTGTCCTCATGAAGCCACTAGAATTGCTGTTCAAGGTAAATTTGACTGGGTTTCAGAGCTAATATGTAAAGGGAAGCTGATGGGAAAAGAAAGAGCTAAATCTTCAGCAAATTGATACAAGCAAGGAAAGGAGTCTAAGTGTGCTTGGTTTTAAGTCTTAATGCAACATAGATGGCCTGAACTGAGGAAGAAATTTCTTCTCTTCCTCATATAAAGACACCAGGCACCCTTGGGATAGACAGAGCAGCCATGTGCCAAAGCTGAGAAGACCTTTCCAGACTTGTATCTCCGCACACCTACGTCTCACAGAACGTGGATTTCAGAACATGGCATCAAGGGACATCCCAGGTCTGTGAGGAGAGGGCGGTAGTTGGCAAGGCTGCCCCATGTTACGCAGGTCGACCAAACATGGCTGAGTGCTTTGAGTTCCTCAAAGGTGACCTTGAGGTTTGTCGAAGATGCCTGTGGTTAAGTTTGAGCAGACAAATTACTTCATGTGGTTGCTAATATAATGACAGGCTTAGAACAAGAAAATGCAGAAGCGCACTTGAAACGAATGCTTTGCTCTGGGGAGAAATGTGCTTTGAACAGTTGTATGAAGTGTAAATGACTTGGGGAATTGGAGGATCCATAGGTGACTTGGAGTGTGGTTTTCTGTTGAGATTTCTGTCAAACCTGTTAATTTTGTAATTCTTTTGACTCTTGCTGCAAGCAGCCTGAGAGGGAAATAACAACAATTTTCCATGAAATGTGATGTTCTGAAATACCAAGTTGTTAGTTGAAACACATGATTTGCATGAAAGGTATAATTTCTCTGCCACTTCTCTCATAAAAGTGTCATAGGAATTTAATTGCAAAAGTATTAGCAGCTAAGAACTGGAATCAAAAATCTTGGGAGTGCAGCAGAGGGGGAAGGACAGTTCTGTCTGTAGGCATTTATACTCAATATATAACACCTTCTGTCTGCAGGTCTGGTTTCTGTCATACAAGCCCTTCTAAAACAAAATCAGCTGTTTCTATTTGATCTCTGAACTTCATTAGCTGTTTCCACCATGGTGACTGTGGATGGTACTTTTAGCAGCATAAAGTGTCTGAGTTCTTAAGTGGTACAAAAAGACAGAAATGCAGCCAAGAGTTGTAGCATGTTTTCTGAAATCCCTCCTGTGGAGGACACAGCTGGATCTGACAGGTTTTTTTTCTTGCAGGTGGTTCTTATCTATGTGTGTGCAAAAGACTTAATATTTTTGTCTAGTTCTGTCATAGCTTTTTCATCAAATATAGTAAAAATTGTTTGATATAAGTTTGTTTATTCATTTGTGGTGGTTTTACCATGCTAGGCAGCTGAACACCACAACCGCTCTCTCACTCCCCCTTCTCAGGTGAGGAGGGGAAGAAGTAAAGGAAAGAACAACTCACAGGTTGAGATAACTTCATTAAATAAAAAAAAATATTATTAAGGAAATATTATTAATTTAACAATTCAACTAAAGGGAAAAAAGGAAAAGGGGAAGAAGAAGGGGTAAAGGGAATAACAAAACAAGTAAAGACTATGTGAACGTGCAGAGGAAAGAAATTACTCTCTGCTTCCCACAGATGAGCGATGCTTGAGCATGTCCTTGAAGCAGGGCCTCAATGCACGTAGCCGGTGTTCAGGAGGAGGACAGACATTTTCACAACGAGAGCCCACCCCTCCCCTCTTCTTTCTTTTTCCACCTTTTATTGCTGAGTGTGACATCATATGGTATGGAATATCCCTTTGGTTGGTTTAGGTCAACTGCCCTGATGATGTTTCTTTTTCACTTTTTTGCCCACTGCCTAGGAGGGTTAGAGCAAGTCCTGATGCTGTGCCAGCACTGCTCAGCAGCAGACACAACATCGGTGTGATACCACTGCTGTTCTAGCTACAAGTGCAGAGCGCAGCACTGCATGGGCTGCTGCAGGGAAAGTTAGCATCCCAGCCAGACCCAGTACATCATTACACCAGTTTCAGCAAGAATCAAACATCTGAAAATTCCGAGGTACACATTAACTGACCCAACTTTACCTACACTCTCTGAAGCTGCTGGTAGCCAAAGAGGATGTGTGTGGTTAACGCTTTGCTTTGGGTGTAGCTGTGTTGTTGGTTTGGTTAAAGCTGTGTGGCAATGTTGTGAGACAGGCAAAACTAGATGCTTCAGATTCTCAACTTGTGCTTTGCATCCAAGAAGACCCAATGTCTTGCTTAAGTGCTGCTTGCAAGCTCTCCATACAAAGTTGTGGGATGAGCCTTCAGCAGACCTCTTCAGTAGTTATAGTGGAGATCAGTAGGGTCTCAGAGGTAAGGAGTAATTGATGAGTGTAAATGTAAAGTGGACTGATGGCACTGTGGGAATTGGTACAACTATGAAGCTTATTGTACAGAGGTCAGTTTCCATTAATTAAGTGAGAAGAGTGGTAGAAATGCCCATGGACATTGTTTAAGGAGACCAGCACCTAAAAGAAGGAAATGTGATGTTTCTTCTGGAGTACTGATTAACACAGTATGGTGGTAGAGTACTAAACATCATTTAATAGCCTTAATTTGCAGTTAATAAAGCTGTTTTAACTTTTTGTGGAGTGGTGAGTGCTTTTAAATGGAAAATTTTGTGCACATATAAGAAAATACATTCTGTAAATCATTGCTGTGTATGAGATTAAAATGTAACTGACAGTGTTGTGATTCTTAAATATCCTACCTTGTTCAGGCACACGCTTGCTGGACCATCAATTTAAAAGAAGTTGCTGACACCACTTCTATTCTGTGTTCTGACAAAAAAAAAAGTCTTATATGATTGTTACAATGAACTGTAACTGAAGCTGTCTTGACTATGCCTTGGCAGCAGTCCTGAGTACTGCCTGTTCATTCCCAAGGGCAGGAGAATTTTTTTTTGTGCAGGCACAAAGCATTTTAAGAGCAGCTGTAATTCAGGAGATAGATGTCTGGTCTGTATAAACATCATTTGCTTCTCTGAAATGTTAATGGATGGCTTTAAGTTTTTTCGTTTAAAATACCCATGGAGCCTGGTGGTTTGACAACTGAAGGCAGATGTGGTTTAGCTTTAGTCTGGGGGATGCAGCTGAGCAAATGAAGACTAGCAAAAACACTAATTGTCTTTAGATTGTGGTGTACTCACAGCTGTCAGGTGACTGAGTGCAGCTTCTGTTGGAGAGCAGGGTGGGAGGAAGAGAGCAGATGGGTACCTTCACTACCTGGCTCATTCTTCCTTGTATGTAAGAGTCTGGTCAAAGAGCTGAGGAAAGTTGCGCCTCCCTGCTTTCTTCCTCACCTATTTCCCTTCAAAACTCTCTCCACCTGATACCCCATAAAAACACATGCTGAAGGCGCCACGTTTTCCCCAAATAGAATTCTTACCGTTCTGCCTAGTTCTGTTTATACAGTTGACACTGGTATGGGAAATAACACTTAATTAAAAATCTCTCAAGGAAAACAAACAGATCAGGTAAGGAAACACTTCCTAAACTCTTCCTAATTTAAAACAATAACAAAAAATCTAGAGAAGTCATTGGTCAACAAATAGCAAACCATGGTATGGCACTAGTGGAAAATGGTTGCAGGACAGTTTTAAAACTGTAATTTGCATTTGGGTAACAACAAGCAAGTTACTTTTTGAAAGAGATAAAAAGGACAGGTGTGTAATCACTTCATAATGGAAAAATAAAGCTAGTTCATAGTGATTGGGTGAAGACTTTAGTGTCTAATTTGAATGTTGTGAATAATTAAGGCTTAGAAGTTCAGCCAAACAATGAAATTGATTATTCAGGATTTAGGATATGTACAGACATTATCCAAGTGGATTGATATCAACAGCATAGCTATGAGCCAAGTTTTTTGTCCATTTTTAATATAAATATGGAATTAGCTGCTTCTATTTTCTACATGATAAGGGAATTCTGTCTATAAACATATGCAGCCAAATCCTTTCTCTCACCTTGCTCCAAAAGTGCACGTGATGTTCTCCTTTTTATTTCTTCAAGATCACAGCATATTGCTCAATATCAGTTTGGAAATGAAATATGCAAAATTTCAGGTGACAGAAATATACTAATTTTTGTATTGCGTGTCCAAGACAAGACAGCTGCATTACTGGGTCTCACTGACTATTTCACTGAACTTCTCGAAGAGTTATGTCCTTAGCATTTTGCGTGATTCAATTAGCTCAGCCACTCTAATTTCTTGAGAAAATGATGCTCTGACTAATTCCTTTGTTTTTCCTTGAGGTTTTACGAGTAATTTAACATCTTGTAAAGATTAATGCCTCAGAAATGTCATTTTGTTCCATGGTCAAATCCAATAACAGTTTTCATTTTGCACCAAGAATAAATTAGTGAATTTTAATGCAATAATCTGTCTTCCTAGATACAAATTTGCCTTTGAGTACTTTCATTTTAAGCTGAAAGATTTTAACAGTAGTAAATATTACTGTTGAAGGAAAAATTCAATCATAATTTCACTGGCTACAGCGCTACATTAAACAAGTTACAAGAGGTAGTTGATCTGACTGTTCTATTAACTCTGAAATATTTCAGTGCAGGCCCCAATAGACTGAAACTGAATAGGTCTTGCCAGTCAGGCACTCTTGGAGGCTCTTAATTTTCAGATTATTTTTAGTGCAAATTTTCATAATGTAATCTTTTTCTTTTTTTTTTTTATTTTCAGAAAAGTCTAAGATACTGAGATGAATAAAACTCATCCGTGGACTGGCTTTAGCTATCTCAGACAGAAATCATTCAAAAGATATTCACAGTATTTAAATAATTGTGGTGGCTATTTTAGGCAATAACTTCAGGTGCTCTGAAGTATTTTTGTCATTAATCCATGAGAAAATGTAATTCCAAAATGCACATTTGTGTATAAAATAATGCTTGCCCCTTAAGACAATATTTTAAAAATATATATTATTACTTCTATTAGATGCCTGAACAATTTCTGAAAAGCTTCAGTTTTTGTCACTTTAAAAGGATTAAAACCTACATAGAGAAGCAGATGTTGCCTAGGTAACTGCAGTGTTCGCAGCTCTGAATCTAAATATTTGACCTTGCTGTTGCCACCCATTTATTTATATTTCTAATTGACTTTTAAAATTAGCATTTCTTATTTTTTTAAAAATGTTAGAGTTAGCCTGATCTCTCTGGCAATGTCCTCTTCTGTTCCCTTTACCTGGATCACTGTGTTTATGTGTGTAACTTTGCATGATAGGAGTGCTAATATGACTGGGTTTCAAAAAAAAAAGTCTGCAAGACCGCTGGTGGGAGAAGTAGAGGTATTGCTGCTTTAACTACCTGGGTATCACATACTAATGTATGCTTATATTGCACGTGGCTTTGCTGGGGTTTGTTAGTGAGACTTTTAAGCAAGTGCTTTTATAAATATTATTACCAAACACAATCCAATTAAGCTTAGGAAATGGAGATTGCATTGGTTACACTTCCTCTTGGGGTGAGGTTGCTCTGATCCGTACCAGAAACCCCCTCTTGACTCTGCAAATTAGTATTGTGTAAGAGCAAGTGTTGTCTCGAGCACTAGCACTGTTGGCAACATAGATGGAGGAAAAAAAACCCTCTGAAATGTCAACGGTGTGCTGTAGTAGGAGCTAGAAGAAGGCTGAGTGGCTGGGAAGAGACAGGCAGCAAAGATCTGAAACAGCAAGGCAGATGAGGCAAAACACTTAACACGGTTGCAGGGGCTTAGTGGGCCAGCTTGTTTCTCCTGGTTGCATCTTGTCGGTGTCTGCTGATCCTCTGCCACATCAAGAAAGATGGTGTATGCACATGGGCCTGTTGAAGAGCAGAAATATGAAGCAAGGGAAGCCAGCCCTGCTAAAGAGGGCCAGGTGCTCCAGTCTGGTACCTCTGCATAGGCACAACATGTGGCTGGATCTGGGAGGCGTGGGAAGAGTTCTGCTTGTGCCACTGCTAAGGCTTTGTTTATTTAAACTATTTCAGCAGAACTCCTATCTCCTCAGCAAAAATCGCGCGTTTAGAGCAAGTAAACAGACATGCGTGGGGGGAGTTTTACTGGAGGTGAAAGTATATAGTAACAGCCTGCCGTAGAGGATGTATGTTTTTTTTTTGATACCAATCAAGTGTTCCAGTTTTATAATTTGAATATATAAATCATCAGAAGCTGTTTTATTTGTGCTTGAAATGTTTGTTTTTATAGTGCATGTTTCCTGGGTATTGCTGATGAAAATGCACTAATTCTTCTGTGTGATTCCTTTGCTTACATCCTGTTAATTGCTTATTTAGAACCACTCACCTCTGCTTTGTCACTAAAGAGCTTTCCTCACCTGTATGATACCCATGTATGTCATAGCTAATACAGAAGAAAATATACATCTATCGTCTGCTGCGTGTATCTCTGGAGCATGAGGTTTCAGTGGCTTCCAAATGGTTGGGGATCCACCAATGTGATCCCCCTGCAGCAGCACCATGCCTTTCTGCCAAGAGGCTAGGGCTGCTTTCTTTTGAGGTGCTGTTACTCTATAATGCCCCCTGAAAACATTCTTGTTAAATGCCTGTCATTTAAAACTGAAATCTCAAAAGTGACAGATCACAGTTTTCATTATGTGTGTTCCTGGTCTGCAGATCAAGCAAGAAATTCAGTTTTTCCCTTGTGCCCTCTTCATCCTAAGTAGTATTAACACTGCCTGATAAATTTAATGTAAGCAATACTGCTGAACCATACTTCATTTAATATAATGTAATGTAAAATGAAACTTACCAGCTTCTACTCAGTATATACTATCTCAATTTATGAAAAATCATAATTTGGAGTGTTCAATAATTGTTCAAATGAAAAAATCTGGGAGCGTGACTACGTGGTTACCAATTTTGCACAAGAATATCTTACAAAAATATTTGTCTAATGTTAATCATCACTGAACTTCAACTGGATGTTATCTTAGAAGGCTTTTTTTTTTTTTTCTTTTTTTTTTCAAACAAAGTGCAATTTTGGTCTTATAATAAGTGAGGAAACAAGATCTTTCATTTTTCCTCCATGCTGTAATTAGGTCCAGTCCTGTATCCTCAGGGACTTCTGCTGCAGATTTCCTGTACGTCAGGAGAAAGTAATGAGGTGGTAAAAAAGCAGTGACCAGAGCTCGCTTCCTTAGTTGTCCCTCTTCCCTGTATCATGTCCTCATATTTTTTCAGGCATTCTTAAACCTGGGACTGCGGTATGCAT
This sequence comes from Heteronetta atricapilla, assembly GCA_011075105.1. Taxonomy (NCBI): domain Eukaryota; kingdom Metazoa; phylum Chordata; class Aves; order Anseriformes; family Anatidae; genus Heteronetta; species Heteronetta atricapilla. The sequence goes on from CM021736.1 coordinate 19,510,715, forward strand.
AAGGAAGTGCTTCTTTGCCTGCCTGTTGCTTTGTCTTACAAGCCTTTGGGTTCTAGAGATCTCATACTGGGAAACTCTTCAGAGATATTCACCTCTGCTTCTTAGGGAGGGTGCTTCACATAATTGTATAATGTATTATGTTGCCTCATGTGCCAATTAAGTGACTTACTACTGCAACTCTGGATTTTAGCCCTGTTGAGTAAATGTATCTTCCCTCAGCCAAGTAATATCTATTTATGATGCGATGGTTCAATTTTCTCTTGGCTCAGAATTTCTATTGTCTTCTCCAGTTTATACCCAGTGTGTGCTGTGTTGCATTTTCTTCACAATCCTAGGTTCCATCAGTCTGAAACTAACTTTATTATCGATTGCTTCATGGTCATGAGAAAGGATAGGAATGTTAGCACCAGTGAGGAGAGTTATTTACTGGTATGCCTGGAGTCTTGTTGACATAAATAAAAGGTGGTTGAACACCCGTTGCTTCAAGCATACTAATAATCTTGTGTAAGAAAGGCAAAGGCAGTGGGCAAAACAGGGTCCTGGGCCTTGGACACCTTGCTAGGAGCATCACAAATGTGCTCTCCTTGCAGCAAGTAGTTATTTTGTTATACCCTTCTGCAAGTTCTCTCACAAGCTATTTTTCATTCCCACTATGTAAATGGTGAGTTATTACTCCTTTATGTAAACTTTGTGGCATTTTGCTGTAAAACTTAAATAGCAACTGAAACGACTTGTACTATGGTGAGATGGAACCCTGAGGGCCTTGTCTTTTTCTTCCTGTAATGACTTGTGCCTTTGTCATACAAAAACATTATTGCTGTTCACTTTGCTCTGCAAGACCCTCAAGTTGAAAAATTAACACTGCAAATATAGTTCTGACTCAAATGGTAGCCTGTGGTTTCGTGTCCTTTTTGAGAAGGCTGATAGGTTTGTATGGTTCTTGCTGAGCTTTGTTTCGACTCTTCTGAGAAACAAATGAACAACAACAAAAAAAAAATCTAAAAATATCCTAGTTAAATCTCCAGTCCCTCAGAGTAATTCTGTCCACTGCAATGCTCCCCTCAACGTTCTCTCTCCCATGCTGCTAATGCACCTCTGAGAGACTGTTGTGCTATGGTACCATTGACACCAGAATGTGATACTCAGCATGCAGAAATTTCTGTTTTGCCCCTTTGTCAATATTTTTCATTCTTAACCTTAGCAGAAATTTTCACCTCCTCTGCTCCATTTTTGTGTAGGAGATAATAGCACGAAGAGCCAACTTGCATAATGAATACCCTCATATGTGAATGTTTTATTGGTTTTTAGCTTATTCTAAAGTACTTCTTAAAAGAGCTCTGACTCAAGTCATTAAAAACATCACAACAGAAAAACTTCCATGTTTGTACATATCTGTAACAGCATTAAAAATAAGTTGTTGTCTGGTATCTATTTTTAATAAGTTATAAAGTATCAGTTGCAGAGAGACCTTCTAAGGAGTTTGTCATATTGCTGTTCCAGACTCCTTTTCTCTTTAGCTCCCTCCTACGGATTTCATTATTTTAAATCACAAATCCTTGCAATCAGTGTTAACTCTTTGATATGACTCTCACTTCATGGGAGAAAAACAGACTACAGGCAGTGTAGAAAACTGGAAACTGACTGCAAAATGACTCAGTGGAAGAATACTATTGATGATGAGTAAAGTCCTAGTGCCAAAACTTGCATACCTAAGTAGTCACTCTGAGATAATAAGAAGCTATTTTCTTTTTCTGGTGTAGACAGATCCAGAGCCAGCTGGCTCTGTCTGGTTGAATTGCGATGTAAACAGATATGAGCCAGTGTTTTTAAAAAAGAAAAACCATTTTGGTGCAGTGGTCAGCCTTCTAGCTCCCTACCTGCTCTGAAATTAAGGAGGATGATGTACTTTTGTGTGCTGCTTGTGGGGTGGAGAGCAATATTTCTACTGAAGGAAAGATGGATAAACTTTTCGAAGCGTAAGAGAGAGATGGTAGGGCAAAGTTTCTTACTAACTTTTCTAGTTCTGGAGACAGTTTGAAAGAATATTTTTCACTTGGTAGATGGGAAATTTAAACATGAAAAAGAATACATTCAATCAACGTACATCCATACAGAATAAGCAATATTGTGCATCTCAGCATTTCACCTTCAAACGAAGAGTTTGCTAATTCTCTTTACCATATCCATCTGTCTCCCTTCAGCAAATTCAGTCTTTGTAAAAGTTCTGAAAGGTGTAGATGGTCATACTATTGTCCTTCTTGGAGCAGTGCCGGAAGGAAGTGGCAAAAAAAAGTGGCCATTTCACCTCTAACTTTTAAATACTAGAGGCATGACTGAAAGGGTGATGGCTTGGAAGAAGACTCCTTTATACCTATTGTCTAATTTTAAATATGTATGTTTAATATAAAATGTCCAAATTGGCTAGCTTTTGCTTTTTAACACTTTCCACAATGTTCCCCATCTCACTGGAATTGTCTGTGATTAAAAGTGCAGTGGAGTAGCTGTGTTTATGCAGGGTGTAATAAAGCAGGCTGTGAAGCTTGTCTGTAATTGAGTTGCAGTTGTGAAGACCTGTGTAATCGCCACAGAACATCTTTTGCTAATGTCCATTAAGCATTGATGAATTGTTCTCGGTTTAGGCCAGACTGTTGTGAAAGCGATGCGGGAATGAACTGATAAACTGTCTTCATACCTAATACCTTATGTTTTGGAGCATTAGTAAGGGACAATAATATTCTAGTTATGGGCAATTCTCTCTTTTACCGTTGATAGCTATTCCATCTTCTGTTTTCATCTGTTTTCTTGTCTACATGAATGACATCAATCTGTCTTATTGTTTCATTTCTGTGCCAGCCGTAGCTCTCATTAAAACTTCTCCTCAGCTTTCTCAGTTGTTGGTTCAGACTTCCCTTCCTCCTGTCTACATTTCCCGTCCTTCCTCTGTCTTGGTGGAGTTGCTGTAGCCCTATTGCTCTTGCAGTACAGGGGACAAAGCAAGCTGCCATTAGTTTTCCAATTTCACTATTGCTAGTTCTCTCTTGCTGTTCATGGGTAGCTCTGAGCTACAGGTTATCTGCTTGGATGATTATTCTTATGTTTCCTTGGAAATAATATTTGAAAATTCAGAAAAATATGCCAAAATTAATCATCCCACCTTCTCTTTTTTTTTTTTTTTCTTTTTTCTTTTCTTAAAGCAGGCCTGGAAATGCATTATTTCAGGAGGCTGTAAGATGAAAATGATTTCTGTTTGAATTTTTACTGCTTTCTCCTGGTTTTCATTAGCTGTAAAAATTAATAGCCCAGTAACTAGAGAATTCCTTGAAGAAACTACTTAATATGAGTCTCGACACCTGAATCTGTGAGCCTTACCTTAAAACTCTTTCTCTCTGCAATCCACGTAACTAGGTGTCTTTGGCCTCTGAAATTATTTGCCCTGAAGAAACTATTGGCAGGGTTGTGGCTGCTGTTGTAGGCTCCCTGCAATGAACTTGGTGTCTTGATGTTCTTCAAAGCCTTTCTCTTTCTTCTTGACACTGCATAGGAAAAGCCTGCAGCTTTATGTGTACATCTGTAATCAGTTGTCTTCTGAAGTAGTTTTTAAATGGTTATTAACTTGCTGTTGATAGCTATTCTGACATGGGAATCTTCAAGTGTTTTTGCCTTTAACTGATAAATTCTTGAAGCAATTGATGCTGAAATATAATGACATATTTGCTACCTCAAATATCTTATTGTCAGGCTACTATAATGATCTGGAAAGTGTCAGGATGTGCTCTCTGATTAGTTAAATTCAATGGCTCAATGTTTTAGCAAAGGAAGTTTTTACTTTAGGAGGAAATGGAAAATGCACTTAGGATTTTCATTGTCTTTAACATCAGATGAGAGCTTAATGCTCAAGAGTTGGGTGGTGGACAAAGATCAAGTAATGCTTGTCATTGTCTTGACAAATATTCCTTGCCAAACATTTCTCTGCTTCTTATCTGGGGATATGAAGACAAATACAGAATATTTGTGTTGCTGAAAATAACCAGTAAAATACAATACATTTGCACAGCTGAGCTGAACAAATGGCTCAGCAATTATATCGCCTTCCAACCATGCAGAAAAAACTGCTTGGGAAACATATTGGGGGAAAATGAGTCAAATCTATAAAAAGAATTTGAAAAAAATAGGACAATAGCCTACAGCATTCTTCTGAGTCTTGACTGGCTGATGCCAGGAAAGCTTCGTTCTCAGCAGTGGTGTATTTTTCACTTTTGCATGTGAAAAGTAATATACCTGCTTGGCACTCTTTTTCTTTCTTGTCTTGTCTTTTCTTTTCTTTTTTTTTTTTTTTTTTAGTAGCATAAAAGCTCTACAGTAGTGCCTACTGATGTCAATGAAAAGACTGACTTAAATGGGGCTGAATGCAGCCTTTATACTTCCTCTTTCTGAGCAAAAAGGCTTCTCATGTCTATCGTGGTTTGTGGTGCACAGTACGAAAATATGAAAAAGGTTTCCATCAAAACAAAAGAATTTTAAGGAACTACTTTGGCTCAAACACCGTAACATTTAAAATAGACATAATCAATAATACTTTGAAAAACATCTGCTTCTTTTTAATCTGCCATAATATTGTATAGCTTAATTTACAGTTCTAGACAGGTGCTGATCAAGTTTTAAACACTTTCCAAGGCAACCGGTCCGTGTCATTTTCTAGTACGACAAACTGGAAAATGGCTTGCTAGCTTACATTAAATTACATGGAGTAATTTGAAAAATACTTCATAAATGGAAAAACAGACTGAACTGTTTTAGGTTCAGAATCAACCTTTTCATTCATACAGTACTAAAAAAGAAATGACATTTCACCCATTTATAATAAGCCTCACACTTATTCAAGGAAAGAATCATAAATGATGATGCATTATCTATTCATGGAGCAGAAGAAGGAATGATCTTGGGAAATTAATTAGTAATGGAAGTTAACCTGTGTTGCCTAATTTTGATGAATTTATTCCAGGTTATTTTATGCTCTGTGGGGATTTTCTTAAGGATAGATGACTATATTACCAGCAAATATCACTTGCTGCTATTATGCTTGGAAATCCAGACGAGTCTGGACACATGCTATTCCATGCAGCTCACAGGAAAATTATTCTTTTTCTGATTTAAACGTACTAATTCTACACTGTCTATCTGTATAATTAATAGGTGACCTCAAACCTGATTATATAGGGCCATTACAGAGCTGCTTCTCAATTGCTTCTCAAATGCCTGCTGAGGCATTTGAAATGCACTTGCTATTCCTTATGTTTTTGATTGTGAAGAAATAGGCTTTTTGTAACTGTAGTCTTTGTGGACTTTTACATGGACAGAGATCTTTGGCATTTTAAGGATGCATAAATGAATATATTATAAACAATAACAGCAACAAAATCCAACACAGTTTAAAAACAAAATCTGCCAAAACCACCACCACCACCACCAAAAAAAAAAAAAAAAGATATCAAACCTAACAGTAAAATGGTGAACTCTAAAGTCTTGAGTAGAGTTTGTACACATTAGTAAAATATCCCTTGGAGAATCTGTTCTATTTAAAAGCAGGAAAGGCAAACTTCTTAGCATTAGGCTTTGCAAATCTTGTCTTTTGAATCTTTCTCTGGTTCTGAGAGTAGTTTATTACATGAGTTGTAGGGCTTACAGCAAGAACAGCGGGGTGGAATTCCATGGCCTCTTGTTACCGAACAGGTTAGACCTAATGATGTAATGCCTCCTCCTGCCCTTGGTGCCTGCATCTCTTTCACACAGAATGCTAGACTAATACAGTAGGTCCCCTCTGTCATATGTTCAGAAGGCTGAAGTAATCATATGGTCAGAGCAAGAACTACAAATTTTTGTGGCTGGAAAGGGAGGGTTGACGAGTAATGATCAGTAGTTGCACTGCCGTGGATGAGACACGATAGGCATGGAAACAGTTCCTGTTGACAGCAGTAGCCTTCACTTTGTCCAGCTAAGGTAGCAGACCTTTTTTTTTTTTTTTTTTTTTTTTTTCCCTTCTTCTTTCTCTGTTCTGCTTATCTGATTTCTATTCCAGCATGATTGTTTTCTGTGTGGTGACGATGTGGCCTTCACCCCTCACCTAGCTGTGCCCATGCATGTGCGGAGCTGTTAACCCTGATCAGGTTACCAAACCTCCCTTCTTTAAAAAGGTGCATATAGCAAATGGCTTCATGTAAATGGTGTCCCCCTGAAATACAGAGCATTGAACACAATTTGTTATGTACCAGGCAGGCAGAGTGAGTCTTGTGTCCTCAGGTGACTTTCTCCTGACTTGTCCAATAACAGCAGTATTTCAGAGGAAAGGCTAATGCAGGCAAGCAGTTCTTGCTCACAGATGTGAACTAGTTGGATTATTCCACTCCCTTCACAGGGAGCTGTAGAATAGCAGGTTGATTGCAGGAAGAATTTTGTACCATTCTTATTCAAGCTTTAGAATTGGCATGGAAAAGACTATAATCACTATTTCCATTCTCTAGTCATTGCCTATTTGTATCTTAGTTTCCACTCCCAACCCCTCCCCAAGCAAAATCAGTCACACAGTGTTCTGGGCTTCAGAACTTAGGTGCGAACACTTTTTTCTCTTATTAGGACCATATACTATATATACGTGTGTATATATATTTATTTTTATATATAGCCTGTTTAGAATGGTTCTACAGCTGTAACAACAAGAGGCAGGCAGATCATTTCTGATAAGAATGCAATCTTCATGAGGTAAAAGTTATGAAAACTGTAGAAAAAATAGTTTTTAGAGTGGCTTTTACGTTTTTCTAATGAGGAATGTTTGAAAGCTGAACGTACACAATCAAGACGCTATGAATATAATTGTAGTAGACTCTCAATGGCAGTTGAACAGAGGTCGTCTCCTGTAGACATGGAATGAAGTAAGATTAACAGGAATTCTGGATCAACTGACACTTAACTCCTTTGTGCTAACAGGGTTTATAATCATGATTTGCAGTTTTATATCCTATGTGTTTGAGCTGAAGAATTTAAGAGAAGTGACACTTCACCTTGGCTTCACTTTGTTTCCTTCTCTTTCCTCCTAGTTGCATTCACTTCACATAATGCTGTTACTCCTTCCTAGCCACAGCTAGCCCCTAGCAAACTGTAGTTTGATATGTGCTGGTTTTATTACAGTTGGTTTCTCTGTGTTCCTTTCCCTGCATCATATTTCTCCCATATGCTTGCACTCAGGCTCTCTGCTGTTCTGTCTGTGATGCCTAGCACAATACAGTGCCATTTGTGGTTGATGCCTAGTCATGTTTAGAATAGAAATGAAGACAAATAGCAAGGAGGCAGCAAAAAATGTAGTTTAACTTGAATAAAGAATACCTTAAAGAGAATATCAGAGGCAATGTAATTCAGGTGAAGCGAGGGAGGGAAAAATACATCAAAATATCTATTTAACTATGCTGACTTAAGTTCCTTTTCCCCCAGATAAATGTAGAATACACTGAACTCTTTCATAATAAAAAGTGTACTTGGTTATAAAATCAGTTAACTATTTTTCATAGTTATGCTTTCTGAGAGAAATGTTTTCTTAGAGACTTCATGGTTTCTAATAGCACTTTTTTTTTTTTTTTTTTTTTTTTTTTTCCCGAGAACATATTCTGTGTTTAAACCTGTGTATTGGTCTGCAAATGTATTTTGCTGAAATTAAAAAAAAAAAAAAAGTCTCCCGATGGATTACTGATTTCCAGTTTTGGACTTGGGCCTGACGTAAGTGCAGATTGTTCATACATTGGTGGTGAAAGTTGTGTCTCTGTTCTTCTACCCCAAAGGCGCAGTGCTTTGCGCTTATTCAAGGTTGAACCTAAACATATGCATTCAACCTGGAGAAAATCCCCTGAAAGCAAGAGCAGCCTCAAGTGTGAGTAAAACAAATAAAAAAACAAGAGATGTTCATAACTGTATTCATGCTGTGCTTGTGTTACTTTTTATTTTAAACAGCAGTGACCTCAATTCTTTAGGGCACCATTTGCAGAGTAGTGGTGTCAGCCTGTAGACCAGTGGCACTGATCCCAATTCTTTTCTAATTCACTGCTTTAGAGGGAAGTAGAGGGGGAGGGCTGATTAGACAGTGAATATGCATGCTTCCCCTGCCCCTGCACGCCCCATGAAGGAGGAACTGCAAGGGGCAACACAACAGACAAGGAAGGCAGCCAGCTGGCCTCCACCACTGCCCTAGACAAATTCAGCCTGGCCTTGAATCCTGAAATAACCTGCCTGCCTGTTACCATTAGACTGGAGTTCAAGCATGCATATCTTCATTAAAAGTAGGTCAAGACCACAGACTGCAGACAAAAGAACTCAGGTCTGTCTGATCATTCTGTAAAGCTGATGGACAGGTTATATTTCTGCTCAAATAATTCTGAAGGTCTTAACTGCGTATTGATACTCTGAAACTTTTTGATGAATTTTTGTCCTGATCTTTTTATTGCTTCTGCTGTCAGTGGTGGAATCCCACATCACATGTAGACACCTCCCTGGGAACAGAGATGTACGACTCCTTTGCAGTCCAATCAATGGTAGATGGATATAGAGAGACACAAACATATCTAGACTAGATATAGAATCTAGATTCACTATGGAACATCAGCTTGCTTGGTTCATCCTGTTTTCCTTTGGAGGCTATGGTACCACAGTACAGGAGGTGTGTTACTGCTGCCAGTGAGGTAAGAACATTTTGAACCTGTATGGAACAGGCTACCATTGGTTATATTGCATGCTTAGGGTAGAATTGCAAGGCAGAGTTTCTCATCTCAGTGTCTTTCAAGGTATATTGTTTTAGTGAAGATCATAACTTTCCCTAAAAAAAATGCCCATGATAAAGTGAGCGCTTTATTGGACAGTAGAATATACCACGAAAGGCTGGCAACTGATATGTTGTTTCTTCTTTTTTTCTTTTTTAAACTGAGATCTCTTGGTGTAACATTAGTAGTGTGGTAGTGTTAGCCAACCAAGCCATTGTTGGTAAGCCTCTTTTTTTTTTTTCCAGAGATGACTATTTTTGCCACTTTGAGAGGTCATCTTCAGGGAACATTGAAAGCTGGTAGGGAAAATATAGCTGCAAGTGGGGCTGAGGTGTTAACAGTTCTGCAGGGAGCCAATGTGAAGCTATTTACCCTTGAAAAAAGAGTATTGTAGCACTTTTTTTTGGTCAGACTGAAAGCCATGCATCCTTCTGGCCACACTGCATTCTTTTTGCTTTATAATTGTACATAAATGCCTTCACAGTAGCAAATCTCACTGGTGTGGTAAAGTGTAGGAACATTTTAAGACAGGCTAAGACTTTCCTTTCCCCCTGTTGCAAGAGTGCTGCAGACTCATGGTTCCAGAGAGGAAAATACCTGCTGTGCCTGCAGCATTTTATTTTTTTATGGATGACAGTAACAACTTCATTTTATCACTTGATTTTAATTACAGCCTTTCTGATGGGAGAGTAGAGATACCAAACATGTATGTTCTCTCTGTAGTTCAATTGTAAACTAAAATATTTTGGAACTCCTGCTAGGTTTCTTAAGCCATTTTTCTATACTGTTGAAATCAGTCTTTTTCTTTTCTTTTTTTTTTTTTTGGCCTTATAAAAGCATTTAACTTTCATACTTTGTGTGAAAAAATTCTGTACTGGTGGAGTTGTATGGGCTGTGAAGTCAGACATTGGTGATGTTTATACATATTGGATCTTAGCCCTTCTTTGTACATGCCTGACTTTTTTTTCCACCCCCCAATAAACAAATTTACTAGCCACATGTGAATAGATATCTGAACTAAATCTGTTTTAAAGTATATCACAGTTACCACTTTTTAATTAGACCTGTAGAAAGATGTTTACTCATAATATAAAACAAATTCTATATTAATTTCCAGGAAATCAGATATTTTCTTCTTAAGTCTTACATGAAAAATGAGTAGGTGGGAAGGGTGCATTAGTTATTCTAATTATCTGACAATTCCATGCTCCATGTGTAACTTTTAATCTCATAATCTCCACAAGGAGTAGGGAGATGTGTAAATGTTACCTCTCCCTAACAAATAGAAAACTAGACCAGAAGTTGAGAACTGTTGCTCAGCAACTTGAGCTCTGATGAGCACATGCACTGTGTAATTATTTCTTCTGGTGTTAGAGGGACATTGGGCTAGAAGATGTTTTAGAGGTGTGAATGCTCTGTTCCTCCCCTGTGTACACTGGAAAACGCATGTGAAACTTGAAAGATTCTAGAGGCAAATCCTCTCCCAAAAAGACACTGAAGGACAAAACATGAAAATGCAGTGCAAAATGCACTGCAGCAGCAAGCCTGAACATTGGAAGCCTGCTTTGACTCCTAATGCTCTTTTCTAGTTGCCATCTTTTATGGAAGTAGTGACTTCCTATTTCTTTTGAAGATCTGGATATTCAAAACCAAGCAAAAATCTTTTGTGTGGTTTGGAGGCCTGGATGGGGAGAGCTTTGGAAGAAGGCGTTTCTTCTGCACCGGCTTTTAGATGGTGGTTCAACCTTTGCAGAAAACATTAAGCTTTTCTAGATAGTAACGACACCTGTGTGAGAACTGTCAGGCTGGAAAGCCTGCACCTACAGAAACAAACAATGGTACAAGAGCAGCAAGTTTGGTAAATGCTACCCAGAAATTTCTGCTGCTGGGACTCAACCATGATGGTTCTGAAAGCAAGGAAAGAAACCTGAGGAGTACAATGGAGACTGCTGTGCTACCTGTGTGGAAAGGCATCCACTTGTTTTTAGCCGTTCCACAAAAAATGCGTACCAGACCTGTGAAGACTGAACTCTGCTGGTGGCTTGTGCATTTCAGTAAGCCTTTCAGAAGGTCCTCTATGTGTTATAAGAGTGGATGGCTAAAGTCTGTGGCAGAATGGTGATTTGGTACTGGGAGGTGTGCAAACACATCTATTGATACTAAAAAAATAATAATTTTTAAAATTGCCTATTGTACTAAATTGATTCTAAGGGATGAGGTTTTGCTTCTACTTGGAAATGTGCCAAAAAAAAAAAAAAAAACACCCTTCTCAGTAATCATTCTGGACTAGTGATTTTAGTTTCAACCAAAATAGTTATTCTGGGATAACTAAACTATTCTGAGAAAATTCAAAGTGTAGACAAGTGTTAATAAACACAAGTCTGTCATTGTGTTCACACAAGTTGCACTTCTACAATTAGCATTCCGTTTGCCTTCTCGGCTGGCTTTGTTCCACGTGTCGTTACCGTTATCGTTCAGAAAGGCTTTTTGTACTTAACTTGCTGTGGCTTTGAGGAGACCTGCCATGCAAAAGTTATGGCAACTTTCATTAAGTTTTAGAAGGAAACAGATTTATATCTCAATTGTGAAGCTCCAACCACAAAAAGCAACGTCTTCATTCCTGTTAGAATCTAGGTATGCTGTGAGAAGCACCTGTAATCTGACTACCGTGTAGCAACACGGCTCTGGAAGGAAGGATTTTCTCCAACTTTAGTGCAGCCATAATGACGGCAGATGGCTGAAAGGGTTTTTAAAAGCTCTTTCAACCAAAAAGTCATCTTTCAGTTCCCTAGTTTGTTCAGTGTCACGTGCGTTATTTCAAATTGCCAAGAATAGAACCTGTTGCTGTTTTCTCCATTGTTATTTAATTGGCTTTTTTTTTTTTTTTAACGTGCAGTTGCATGTTTTGCCCTTCTGAATTGTGTCGTGGAGTATCATGTCATCTAATTGTTTTCTTACTATCATAAGTGATGCTGTGGGAGGAAAGCCAGATATGTTCCTCATTATTAACAGAGAGGAGTATGTTGTCTTTTCCTGCAAAAATTTGCTTCCAATTTTTTCCCTGTTATTCTTTTTTCCCATCTTTTATGAGTCATCAGAGGTGCTCAGCCCTGCTCAGACATAGATGTATGTTTGTAACTTGGGTGATCAAGAGGGGAAAGGGAGTCTATGCGTCTTTGTGCTTTGCACAAATGCAATTAAATTATAAATGTTCTCTCCACCCGCATAGGAAAATTATTTTTTTTTATCTGTTGGGACTAATACAGTTCTCCCTGCCTTTTCCACAGTGGTGTTGCTGCAGGTTTGGTGTATATAGCTTGGTGTGCTTTGCTTATCTAGCATTCACTCTGGCATGATAGGAACTTTTCTCAGAGGGATGAACAATATCCTTATAAACAGCAGGGAACATGTTTACCAGAGCTGCTAAGCTCTTCAACGTAGACTATTCCTGGATCTCCTGATGCCTTAGAGCTAGTAGGCGCTTTCATTTTATTTCCTTTCTACTTTGAACACTTGTCACTCTTTCTGCCACTCCTTTAAAGCTATTGCTTTTCAAGAAGGAGAGGTCTTTTGAGAAAAGTACTTCTAGAGTAACACTGCTTTTTGACGATAGCAAAGTCTAATGATCTTGGAATTGGACTGTGAGCGGAAACAAGCATGAAGGGAGAACTCCCTGTTTTTAACTAAAATCTTTCAGATGCCTTCCGAACTGAATGTCATGGGAGCTGCCAGCGTAAATATGACCATCTTTCATTTTAAATGCAACCGAATAAAACCTTTTACTGGTCTTGAACAATACATTAAAAAAAAAAAAAGCTCTATATAAAGGAAAAAACAACCCAGCATCAAGCATGACCACAACAGAAAAAGCTCTAGAATCCTTCTCATTCAAGCTAAATGTATGGATTTACTAAAATAGAGGAGGCTGGCAAAGCTGAATTCCAATCAAGACAGTAATCATAGTATATAGAGAGCTCTGTTTGGGAAGCTGATTAGTCAATCAAAATGCAAATAATTTGCAATCTGCATAATATCTTGAAGTATTTGGTTTAGGGGAACTCTGCTAAAAGTATCCATGAAACATTCACTGTGTTTGCATTTGAAAGCATGTGGCTTGTAAAGGGATTAGTGAACCAAAGCAGAGTGATGTGATGTGTCTAGTAGAGGGCAAGCTGTTTCTGTGAGTCTTTGTGTAGGCTCTATGTGGATACAACTTTTACTTCACAGGTCCGTGTCTGTTCTCCCACATAAAATTCAATTCGCTGTACTCAGAGTCCTTGGCTCGCAGCTCTCCTGTGAGACCTCAGCAGACCCAAATGGCTTTGCTTCATTAGAGAAATCTCTTCAGGTCTTTTCAGTGGGGCTGTGGGAATAAATGACTTTATTTCCCTCCTCCTCACTGCCCCTGTGTCTGTTGTAGGGTGAAGAAAAAGAAATCAAAGGCACTCAACCCATGTTTGAATCTAACTAATCAATTCCTATCTCAGCTGGTATAAAAAACAAACAAACAAAAAACATGTTTCATGATGCAGAACAACTTACGTTGGTGTATTTGCAAGAAAGGATAACAAAGGTCTATATTCATAGTGGTGGAGGAATGGGCTGCTCTTTTACGTAATAATCTAGTAGCGAGGCTTGAAAGAGGGAGACTTGAAATCTTGTCCTTCCACCTCCTTGGAGGATGCCCTCACCTGTTAGAGCTGTCCTGCCTTGTGACAAAGAATTAAATAGCAGCTGAAATGGAATAAGAGGAGATAGCTCTGCTGGCAAGGATGTGCTCTCAAAGTAGGATGCAGGGCTTTTACTCTCTGCTCCAGTGATTTTGTTTTCTACACATCTTCTCTTGCTTGCAGAGAAAACCTCTCATTATAGTACAGTGTGCATTTGGAGGGGAAGGGGAAAAGCAGTTGAGCTTCCAGGTATGAAGACAAAGTACTGATATTGAAAAGAGACTTTGCCAAGACACCTTACAGCATCACTGTGCTCAGGGCATTTCCAGGATGCTCTGGAATGGACACAAAAGATCCCACAGGGATGTGGGAACAAATCCCAGGTAAGAGGGAATAGTACTACTACTGGTGCTCTTTCTTCAGAAAGAGCAACCCCATGTTTTTGGGATACTTGCCACCGGCTGTGTTCACTATAAAATTATGGTGAGCAAAGACTGATTGTGTTCCCAAAGTTGCTCAATATTTACTTGTCTGTGGAGCAAATGAATTGCCATGTATAAGCCCTTATATATTTTTCCCCATTTGCTGTATCTGACTGACATGGGTGCAGTTTGTCCCAGTGTTTCTCTCACAGGTGTGTCTGTGTCAGATGGGCACATCCCTGCAACTGACCCTGTCAGGTTTTTCTCTGTGCCTGAAAGTCAAGGCTGTCCACAAAGGCCATGTGTTTGTCTCTCGTTCTGTGGGTCTGCTTTGTGCACCTCTGCAGCAGGGTTGTGGTAAGACATTTGGATCATTAAGCAATAGGGACTGGATTAAAGCCTTTGTAGGGGGAATGTTGAAACTTTTTTTTTTAAAAAAACTGGAGTTTAGTTCTTCTTTGACCTCTGATTAGTGGGCAGCATGTTATAATTATAACACATGAAATGAGTTATTGCCTATTATTTTGTGCTTCAGTACACCCAAGTTGAAAGACAATAAACAATAAAATTTTCCTGATAAGATGACTGCTGCTTAATACAGCAGCCACCATGAGTCACCGTCTCCTGTTGAATGTTCTCTCAAGTCCAGTGCAGGGGCACCAAATGCTGTCTGTTACATTGGCTGTACTACTCACTGGGCAATAATTTAAACTCTACATCTGTACATATAAATATGGATATAAAATATAGGTTTAAAAAAATGGTAGAGACAAATTTCTTCTTCAAAAATACTTCTATCATGTTAGCTAATTTAAGCCCTCTCAGAAGTGCCAGCTTATCTTCATTGCACCCTCTTGTACGTATACTGCTTGAAGGATTTTGAAAATTGACTCTCTGATGGTTTCTTCATTATTATGTTGTCTCGTTCCTTACTAACAGGCAGTTTCTAAAATGCTGAGCAGTAAAGTACCTGGAATTCCTCCTGTGCTGGAGAAAGAACGTGATCAAACCCAGCTGTGTTCTGGACAACGTTAATACTCTCTTTGAATATTACAAAAAAATCCATTTTTGTGCTCTAGCAAAGCAGGGAGAGAGTCTAAAGAAGCCAAAGGTTGGGGAAACTTATATAATCCTACTAATGAACTCTGGCATTGTGAGTCAAACCCTGGCTCTGTTGAAGTCACCTGGAATTTTGCCATAGAATTTGTAAGGCTAGAATTTCTCTGTCAACACTTGAAATTAGGTGAAATTTGTTTTAACCTTTATTTTAGCAAATAATATTTTTTTAAAAGAAAAAAATAAATTCTTGCAAAGATTAACAATTATTGTTCTAAATATAACTAACTGTTTAAATAGAAAACAGTCTAATGAGCAGATAAATGAGCATGAACGTAACTATTTATTTGGACAGTACCATCTAGTTGTTGTAAAACTTACCAAGTTTTCCTTGTAAAATTTAATTAACATAGCAAATCACTATAAAAAACTTTCAGTGTAATTTAAGGCTGTTTTCATCCGTTATCCAAATCGTTATTTCTCTGAAAAGAAGCTATTAACGTAAAACAATGATGGTCTTAATTAATGGAATTGGTGGAGCTGGCTGTAATGTGATTTTTCTATGACACACTCCATTGGAAAGGCTTAATTTACAATGTAAAAGGTAACCTATGAAAAGATCTAATGGCTTTGTGGTTTTGCCAGAGCATCTCTGCAGCCGTTTCTTCTACAGCTCCCCAGTTTCCACTGCAATTTTCACTGATTAAAAATAATTTAGATGTAGCGATTTATTTGTTAAGAATACCTCAAATGTCCCTGTACCCAGAACATTCAGGGTCAATAACAAATCCACTCTAACCCTTCAGGCTTTTCAGTCATACAGCAGGAGGTCAGGCAGCAATAACTTCTAAGGGTTTTTTTGAAGAACTTCAATAGTGTCTCATGTTTCTTTGGCACTTGCCTTGCTGATCTGCCTTATTCTTGATTTGAACGTCGAACAAATGTTTAATATAATGACTGCTTTCTGCATAAGACTGGGGTGTTTTTTTAATTATTTATTTTAATAAATGAGTAATCTTGTTTCTGCTGAATATGATGCCAAAGAAGGATTAGGAACCTGAAAATTATTTATAGGGAAAGAAAGTCCCAAGCTGGTAGAATAAACATTGCAATAAATGTCAATATTAGTGAATATATTGGAAGACTGAGGTCTCTGGTTTTTTTCTCCTGTTTTTGTTATCATGCCTATAACTGAATGTGTTCTGAAAATTTGGGTTGTAGCTGAGACCCTTTTTTGTTACTTATTAATTCAGAGTGCTAGTCTGCAAGAAAGAGATGTCTATTTGGTGACTTTATTGGATTGCTTCCCCTGCCTTTTTTGAAAGAGAGAGTTCATCTTATGCTTGCTATAGAACTGCTAATGAAAAAAGCCAAGAAAATAATTTATTTGCTTTGTTCCTCACAGTGGTCTTTTAAAGTTTTCCTCAAGCACCTATTTTATTCAAGAGATACCGAACAGAATGATTTCTGGATAATAGCTGCTTAATTGAAAACCTCTTGCTCTTAAAATGAGCTCTCAGCTCAACACCACAGGGTCAGAACAAAGGGCCGTATGGCTCCCTAGGGCTGGCTCTAAGAGCAGTCAGTAGTGGGTATGCTGGGCAGAGCATGCAAGTCATCAGCTTGCTTCCAGCCTTTTGCAGAAGGTGTGATACATTTATATGGGATGGAAGGCAGACCTGAAAATGGGACTGCACGTGAGATGGACTTGTTTTCCATGCTAGTAAACCCTAGTGAATATTAGTGTGCCTGCAGAACTCTGAATGAAGCTGTGCAGGTGAAACGGCACTGTTATTACCATAGCTTGATCTCTTCTGGGTAGTATGTTTTGCACAAAGCACAGCACAGTTCATTTGTGTACATCTCAGTTTAATATTGTAGTATTGCTGTCCCAGAAAAAAGTGCGTATATATACATATATATATCACTATAATGAGATGCTGCATGGTTCTGAAGTCTTGCTTGCACAAATACTAAATTGTAGTAATAGTTCCTGGTGTTTAATTAAGCTGCACAGTCTGAGCCAAGATCTTCTGCAGGCTTTTGGAAGAGGTCAGAATTTATTGGGATGCTGGAAATAATCAGTTGGTCTACAGTAAATCTTGAAAAGTTAAAAGTTGTTTTACTGCTATTGATCAGTTGCAAGCAGTCTGGGGCAAAGTTCTGCTGTTGTGCAACTGTTTTAAAAGTACAGATAGTGCTTATTCAGTACAGATGGTCAGCGACTGCAAAGGTATAGGATCAAATGAGTATGGCTTGAACTGAGTCACTTTGGCCCTAAGGTTGTCACCAGGGTATTCAAGTCACTTCAGTGATTAGGAAGTAGATCCTTCATAGACAAAATTTTAAAGGAATCATGTCCCAAGAGATGGTCTCTGGCTTCTACTTGTCCACCCCCCTGCTAGATGCAGTCATATCAGCTAACTAAAAAAATGATGCTTTATGGTGTTTTGTTTTGTTTTAATTAGGGGTAACCTAAGGCTGAAGCGCACATTTTCTTCATGCTAAGTAGAATTTGCCAGTTAAAAGCAATTCATGTGGGAGACTTGCTGATAGTCCTTATGAAGAACTTAGAGTAGGAGGCCAAGAAAAAAACAGCAAACCTACTTTGTTAGCTAAAGCACAGAGAAATCAAGTTACTTTATCAGAACGTGCATAATAACAGCTGATTCTGCAGAGCATGTGGGTTCCGCAGAGACATCATTGGCATCGGTTGACAAATCTGAATCTGATTTTGTATTTTTAGTTACTAATTGATTTATCCTACTGGGAAGTACGTTATGATGATAATTTTTCATGTCGTTGTTTAAAAAAATGTACAGAAATGTCAAACTGTCTTACAACAAGATTCAAAACTTGTAACTAAGAATTAACAAATGCTGCTGATGTGAAGATGGCAAAGCTGGGGAGGAATTCAGGGTGGAGGTTGCATGTCATTGTGTCTCCTTGGTGCAGAGGAAGAGGCAGGGGAACCGATCTGTGGAGAATGCAGTGGGTTTATGTGGTTGAATGGCCGTGCTTGTGCAGCTCTTAGAGCTGCTGGAGTACTGAGAAGAAGGCTTCACCTCTGGAATCTGCAGAAGGTAATGTGTCTGTGAGCCTGTCTGAAAAGGTTTCATGCACTCCAAAGTCTGGCTTTACTGAAGCGTAACTTTCTGTTGGGTGTATTATTATTTCCCTGATCTGTTCTTGATAAGGAGCATCATAATTTAGAGTATATAATCAGATGATGTGCCCTGTTCCAATTTCAAAAGTGGCTCCTGCTCTGAAGTTAGGCTGATCCTTTTGAAAAATCTTATTTTCCATCAGAAATACCAAAAGCATAGCAATGTGCAAGGCCTTCCTTGGAGGCTAATTCTGATCATTCTAGATGAAGAGACAAAGGGTGTCTGGAATAAAGAATGTTCAAAGCATGAATAATTCATTTCTGGGTTTAAATAAATGAACATTTAGTTATATTTTAATTGACAAAATTTGTTTTCAATACAAGGCACTATGAATGGCTTGACAAAATTTGTTATTTGCTTGTATAATGCAATGTGAGCAAGATATGCAATTGAAGCTCAGCTTCCTACTGGATCCCAGGTGACTGCGCTGTCAGCTGGCCCTCCAGATGGCACGGATCTCGAGATGACGACAGGCTGGTTTATGAAGTGGAAAGTGTAATTACTGTGTTAACAATGCATAATGCTGGATTTATTGTTGGTACTAAAGCTATAGAAGTTGAATCATACATCAGGAAAATTTCTCCCAGGAAAAGACCAAATGTTTTAATCCATGAAGAATAGCTTCACTGGCATACTTAAAAACTTTCAAGTGCCTTTCAGAAGGGTTTTTTCTTTCCTTCCTATCTGTCAACATCAGAAACAATGTGCTGGTACCACAAGCAAAGATTCCCTTCTATTCCTCAACTTTTCCGTGACTTAACAGTGTCAGTTTTGAAGACACCCATCTGAATAGCTTGTGAAAGAATTAAAATGGCAAGTGAACAGGAAGCACATCGCATTTGAGATGCCTGTACAACCATTTAAAATTCACATTTTTAGGTACTGACAGATTGGGTCTATTTTGACTTGTGACTGCAAACATGACCTGAGATGCTACAATTAGGTCACCCAGGGAAGTTCTTAATGCCTTTCCAATCCCTTTAGGTCTTTTAAAATGTTAAACATGTTATGAAATGATATCGTACTAAAAGGATAGTAGCAAATAAACATAAATTTCAACTTTCCTCTTGAGTTTTTTTAAAATAAAACAGTAAACATTCACCTGTTTACAAATTAGTAGGTTGTAATTAATAGTGTCATCACTGGTAAAGACTGATAAGATTATTGCAAGTAAACATTACCATATTAAAATTCCCTTAGATTGCTCAGATTTCAAATAAATTAATTACAGTGCGTGTCATATCTTAAAAAAATATATACCTTTCTTTACAGGAAGTGGGAGTGAATCCCTTGGTTGACAATATCGCGTGGATCCCTTTTAATATTTTGGACTTAATATTTTTAATATTAAGAGATACAAAGAATAATAATTCTTTGTCAAAGACAGCAGTGACTAATGGAGAGACTGGCAGAATGAGAGGGAAACGTACCGCTTCTAAGACAATCAGTGAAGTAGTTGCCACAGGGCTCTCGCCATCACTTGGCGACTGGTCACTTTGAGCTCCTGGCCCAGATGAGGCAGCACACCTAGAAGCTTCAGGTGGCAACATCTCTTCAGTACAAATGGAAGTGTATGAGCCAAACTACTCTTTTCTCCTAAAGTAAATGCCAGCTGTTGCCTCTTGGAGAATTTTTAAGGTAAATCCTTGCTACTGCAGAATCTGTGTGATTAGAGAAGCTCAATGCATTTATGTGTTCCTCCCCTCCAGATAGGCAGGCAGGTGCCTTCATATTTACTGAAGTACGAGGAACACAGGCAATAATTTAACTTTCTGTCTAGGTGATGAAAGCTCTGAACTGATGCTACAGGAAGTTAATATAGCATGTTTGCACAGGCTGCTGAATGTAATCATGCAGATGGGTCCCTATAGTCAAGTGTCAGCCCTATTCCTATCTTCATATCTGTACTTGCTTGTTTTTCTGCACATGGAAATGAGTTGTGTCTGGATAAATATAACAGCACCAATTGCCTGCGTACGGGTGTGTACAGGACCAATGATTAAAGATAGTTCCAAACTGTATTATCGTTGCTAAAGTTAAATGCATCTAAAATAACTATGAGCATAAGAATATATAGGACTCAGTAATTAAATCATTCCAGTCTGGAAAACAACCTAGTAAACTGGTAAAGCACCATGTATTTCCCAAATAGTGTATAGTTACCAACTTTATAGGCTTGTTCTTCCTTGGACTAACTGTCTGAGGAGGAACATGCTCTTTGGACTAGCAGTCCTGGAGCACAGAACCCATGGTAAGGTTTCAAAACAGATTTTTTTATTATTATTTTTACCATCAAGGTGGGTATGCTCATCCATTGTGTTTCTCTTTTTCATTGTAATTATACTACAACTCTGCCAATTGAAAAGTGCTCTGACTTAGTGGAGATTTTCATTTATTTATTTATTTTTATGACGGGAACCACTGCAGAAGGTTCCTGTGTGAAATCTGACTTCCAGCTGAGCCAAAGGGGAAAGTGGGGAGGATATGAGCCAATTCAAACAGAAATAAATGTAGAACTGATCTTACATTTCCTAATATTAATTGTCCTTCACTTTTTAAAAACAGATCATGCTGAGCTGTCATTCAGTTTGGCCAGGTGAAATGTATTCTGCCAACATTTTTCAATTGCAGAAGTATTTGAATATTCAAACTATTCAAAATGTAATTGCATGGAAGCCTGTGAATTGTGGCCATAGGTCTGCTATCCTGTCAGCTCATTTTTTCCCCATGCTTGGCAGCCTTTTTAGCATGATGAGAGAAAGCATGGGCGAGCTGATTTCTTAAGAGCCTGTCTGGCATGCTGACTGGAAGCTGTGAAAACTTGAGAGATGAA
This sequence comes from Heteronetta atricapilla, assembly GCA_011075105.1. Lineage (NCBI taxonomy): Eukaryota > Metazoa > Chordata > Aves > Anseriformes > Anatidae > Heteronetta > Heteronetta atricapilla. The sequence continues at coordinate 19,531,661 of CM021736.1, forward strand.
GTCCTTAAGAAGTCCTCTTCTCAAGATCCAGGCTCTGAAATCCTCAATCCTCACATTCTAAGCTTTCAGGACTCTTGGGGGAGCCCTGGCTCAGCTCTGGCTGAGAGAGTTTTATAGTGTTATTCTACACCGTTTGTTATAGTGTTATTCTACACCATTTTGTGTACATTTTCTAAAATCTGTTTATCTTTGGGTTCTTGATACAAGAAAAGGTTTTGTTCCTACCAAGAGTTGTTTCTTGTAGAGACTATGCATGTTTTAGGAGAAGCACAGCTAACAGCAGTAACAGTGAGTTAATTTGCAAGAGTAACCTGAAAAAAAAAATGAAAACTTTGAGGGCAAAATTCACAGCATTTGGTCTGGATCACATTGCAATCATCAGGTAATTCATTGGTTTTCTTGTGTCCATTTCAGAGAATTTGTCTAACCCTGGTATAGCATCCAAACCTGTAGTGAATCCACCAGTACTCAAAATTAACGATGGAAAAATGCTTGTCAAATCCACATCCAAATTTAGTGCGTTCTGCTTGCAGAAGAAATCCAGGGCAGAAATTTGCCTCCTTTCTGAACTATCCTTAAGATTCTCTCCTTATTACAGTTCTTAGATTTCCTAAATTTTCCTTAAGTTTCTACTTGCTGTTTGCATTTTTCCTCACTGCAGCACCTTTCAAAATGCTGGTATTCAGCATGTGATGTAAAATGAGTAGACTGTTACAGGTGTTGTTGGGTGGGAGTTGTTGAGAACCCTTTATTCTGACCACAGCTGAACCTCATTGGATGCTCTCACTTGTTTATTCCTTTATGCTGCTTTTGCAGGTGCTTTTGGAAAGTGCTTTCATGCTGAAATGGCTAGCGGCAGGAAGAATAAGAACTCAAAACTATGTTTATTCCAAAGCTTAAACTTATTTTTATGCTTTATGGTCTATTTTTAAACAGTAGCTGCTTGGTGCTAGGAGGTGCATGTCCTGGCATATTCTCCATTATCTGATCTTATCGCTGACTGCAGAAGCATAAAAATGGTGAGTGGTGAAGTGAGACAGTGATATTCAAGAATAAATAACAATAAGATGTGTGTGATGTGGATACTTCTTTAAAAACCGTTATTTTCACATGCAGGACCGAGTGTGAACTCGGCACAGCCAGGGTAGTCTAACAAGGGCAAGTTGAAGTTGTCTTGCTATTGCAGAAACAGGAATTAGTTTAAACTTTGAACATGTTTGGTATGTGAAAGAAAACATTTCATGTTCTTGTCACTACTCTCCTCTTCCTCCTACTGGTCTTTCAATCAGACTGTAAGCTTAGATACATCAGTTCTGCTGGCAGCCCCTGCTCTGGAGTTCTGGTGCCTGTGCCATAATCTTCTTGGTGTGGAAGTAAAGGATTTCTTTACTAGCTTATATGACTGAAATAAAAATCAACTATCAGTGAAATATTTAATAGTTAATTTGCTGAAAACCACTCTTTTCTTTAGCCTAAAAAGGATTCTAAATTTGCATTAATCCATGTAAGATGTTTTTTTCCTCTGATTCTCTAAAGAAAAAAATAATTAGGGGCTGCACTTGGAAGGTTGAAATGATAAGACATGCTTGTCCTTTGAGTGGTAAATTAATTACTTTTTCAAGTCAGGCTATTGATCCTAGAACTTCAATGTAAGTATATGTATGGCATATCCATGGGGCATGACAGATGTTGCCTTATGAAGCTTGTATTGAATATATACAGCAGCAAGCTGTCAGATGCCTTGAAGCCTGAGGGCTTAATAACAATAATCAATGCAAAGCTGAAACCATGTACACTGAAAGAGGGCTTTTGGAGCTTTTATGTAATCTTCAGCATGGTTTTTAGCACAACATGAACACATGAGGAATAAATTGCAGTAGTCTGTCTCACTGCTCATCTCAGAGACACTGTTTTTTGACTAAACAAAAGGATACAACCTCTTTTTCCATTATGGGTGGCATCTGGGTTGGGCAATATTTTCGGTGAATGTAGTTTCTGTAGCTGATTGAGAATTATTACAAAAAAAAAAAAGGGGATTTGTGTGCTGGTGGTCCATGCAGCATGTTTGCACCATGCAGTGTCCCTTTGCACTTGTACGCTCAAATTAATTTGGAATTTTGCTTGTGTAGTCAAGATCTGTCCTGATATGTGCCTATAAAATAGGAAGAAATAAAGATCACTGCTCTCCTGAGCTAGGAAAAAAAATCTCTTCGGAATATTGCTCCTTTACGTCCTTGCACTCCAATTTCTAAGACTTATCTGCAAAAAAAAATGTTTTTGTTACAAAAGTGTCTCAGTATAATTAAGCAAAATGTATTCTCTCCCTGTGCTTTTATTTCCATATCTTCAGTATCACTGCTTTGCAGAAAACTTGTATTCAGATCAGGCTGCTGATCAATTCAATATAACTTGGCATTTTTCTCACTCACTAAAGAAGAACACTTTTGTATTTGGAATTGAATATTTGTGTATGTGCATATGGATATTTCCCCAGCTGCTGCTTTGCTATCTCTAAACATTTAGATTTATGACAGTTTCATTCTTATAATTGCTTTGGTTTTGCTACATAAAATAGAAAATGCTGTTTGCTTTCATGGCTTTTACTGAAATACACAGAGGCAAAATGATGGTCTATTCTGCTTGTAAAGTATGCAAACAGCAAATGGCAGTGACCCCAATAATTCCCCTTGTAGCTGACAAACATACTCAGCCACACCATGGCCGAGCAGGCAGAGTCTACAGGAACCAGAACGTTCCCTTCAATGCGATAATAATGTGCACTGCTAATGAACGTACATTGAGATCTATATCCAAAATCTTGTCAGCCTCCAAAGAGGTCACAGGCAAATTATGATGATAAAAACAGTGTGCACAGGTAATGCATTAACTCTGGTTTTTAATAATTACAAAATTTAATTTAAAAATTAGTAACAATTTATAATAATGTAACAAAACATGTTTGGGTACTTCTGGGAATGAGAACAAAGTTGTCCTGAGTACTTCTGGTGCAGTTTATTTCTTGATGAGCACAAGCACGAGGGCTGCCTGCTGCCTTCACAGGTTTGAATTGCCTGATAGACAACACAACAGATTCTGGATCAGGCCAGCTTGTCAATTTTGTTCCTCACTTTAAGAGCTAATTCCTGTTCTTGCGTCTGCTAAGAATCAAGTGAGGAAAACATCAGTAAGACTGATCTATGTACTGATGCTTCATTTAGCAACACCAGTGAGAAATGTTTGATTTTTTTATTTTTTTTAATTTTTTTTTTTATGAAACAGCAGTGCTTCTACATGGCCAAAAGGATATACATCCCCTCTCCAAACTTAGACAAATTTAAAGTTGCATGGTTTATTTGCATTGTGTGGGTAAAGGCTTTGCTTGAGAAGTGTGCAAGAGAAAATCAGCAGAGGTGTCAGAGTGTACTTGTTTGGGATATCTCTTCTGCACAAACTGGGGAGACTCAAGTGTATGTGTGTGAATTTTACAGTGCAGAAACCTGTGAGGCAGATGCCTGTATCTGCAAATAAGGGAGCTGAGTTAGGTCCTGCCCTCACTTTAAAGACAGCACCACCTCGTGCAGTGGGTTTATCTTCTGTTCAGAGGAACAGGGTATTTGACCCCATGAGTCTTTTTCCACAACATAGAAACAATATGAAATGTCTTGAAAAAACACTAACTAGCTGCTCAAGTCAAAGTGATAAAGTGACTCTGTGCAAGCAAGAATATTACAGAATGTATGAAAAAGTGGGGGAAAAACAATTTCTCATTGAAGCCTGCTCTATAGGAAAACAAGCAGGCATTGGAAAACTAACAAAAGGGAATAAAACCGAGGAAGTTCACAGTTCTGTCTATCTTATGTATAGGCTTGCTGAAAACAGATCAGAAAAAATATATAATTTTAATCAAACTGTAGATTATACTTTTGTTTCTAGATTTCCTTCACTAGCAACTCTTTGTTATGAGCGTCATACCAACCATTAAAGGGGTATTAATTATCATATAATTATCCTTTTAAAAGCTCTTCTAAGGTATGAAGGCACAAATCTACTAGAAAGTCTCACAGGCACGCTTCTTGAAGTGTTCGATATAACATTCTGTATAAATAGCAGTCCTTACCTTGATTGCTGATGCTTTTCCCAAAAGGCTTCTCATGCTTTTTTCAGTGCTTAAAAATTTTATGTGAACCTGTTTCTATTTGTAAATGTCACTATTAGTTTGCAGACCGTTGTTGTAATACAAATGAACTCAAGTAAGACATTGCAAACTGCCCGAATTGAGGAACTGCCTTTAAGCTTATTCTGTTTTCTGTTTTGTTTTCTTTTTTTTTTTTTTTCCTCCTCTGTAAAAAATTACTTCTGTGGTAGGTAAACATAAAATGACTGTGGGGAAAGATGAAATCCCACACCCAGAATACACTGGAGCAAAGTGGGATGTCTCTGCTGGCCTGTATTAATTGGAACACGGAAGGCAGCAACATGTTCTGTCATCATTTGGTGTCTGTAGAAAAGCCATTAACAGTGTAAATGTGCAAAATTCTTATTATCCCCTTTTGTGAATCCTATAAAAAGGACTGTTTCTTTTTCCCTGGGAGAAATTATAGAACTGTTTATGTGTGAAATGATGGATGCTTTCATCATAGGGACAAGATATAGTTGTTTTTTTGTTTGTTTGTTTAGAGACTGCATCTATTGTGCTGCGTTATGCAGGATCCATGCATTTCCTTCTTCCTGTACTTCCTCTCCATTCCCTTGGGCTCTTTGCCATGTTCCTTCTTGCTTCCTATCCTGTGCTGTTTCTACTGAGAGATTAAGAGAGGCACACAACGAGAAATCTGGACCTTCTCATATCACTGAATGGTTTTCCTGGCTCCTATCTTTCTATCTCAAATCCTATTTTGCCCTGTGCTACAGTTCAGAGTATGACTGTTTGTGCTTGTATAATGTCTTGAATAATGATTTCTTAATCCTCATTAGGACTGAGTATTGCCAAAATATAAACAATAACTGTTTTATGATATTTTGAAGACTAAGAGAGGTTGCTGTTAAGGAAACAATTGCAGATAAATGCTCATTTGCCATTAATTAGTAAGCTTGATTGATTTTTTCTTTAGGCTTTATTTTCTGCTAGTGAATTTTTCAGCCTAATCAGTGGTGCTGGAAATGTGCTCAGAATATTCTCTGCCTGACTAATTTATAAATGATCTCCTTTTGCACTTGTCTCCCTACAATCAGCCTAATGAGACCTAATTTATCCCATAGATTATTGTCATAGCTAAAAGGACTGCTATCTTGGATCAATGACTGAAAGGATGTAGTTAAAGATTTAGGAGATGATAATACTAGAAATGGGTCAGTAGAAAGCAGTAGGACACTCCTGTAAACGTGTTCATAAATGCAATGATGTGTTATCAGGTATTGTTGACAAATTGTCACTTGTGGAGGAATCATCACAGGAAGCTGATGTTAAAAACGCTCAGCTGATGTACTGGTGTTCTCTGCAACAAAGGTAGATTGTTGCAGAGTTGGTCCAATGCCTGTTCTCTCGATGTTGCATCTTGTACTATTGCATTAAAGGTGAGGCTTTGTGTTGTATAAACTGAGACCTGACAGGTATTTCCTGTGGGCTGACTTTCAAGATCATTCAGATTAATGTGGTGGTTTGTGCCCCGAAAGGCTGCCCCGCCACCTCAGGCAGGCTTGCTGCTGAGCAGACGGCAGGATGGTGCCACGGAGTGCCCCGGGGAGCTGCTGAGCTCCCAGATGTTCGCCTCGCCACAGCTGGGTCCCCTCGTGGAGCCCCAGGCTACCTTCTGCCAGGATAGCCACAGGGCTGCAAAGAAAATGGTATCGCTGCAGTGGCCTTGGATTTAAAAATTTAATTCCTAAACATCCCTTCTCTGTTCTATAGAATTACTATTTCTCAAACAAGGGAGAAGGATGTTTCTAACACAGGTTTTTTCAGTTGTGTGTTCCCAGTTGGCAGCCCAGCCCAACGAGCAGTGGGTTGGTGAGTCACGGAGGTGTAAGGCAGGAGCGGAGGACACATCTCCATTTCTGACACAAGTCTCCCTGTGGCTGTGGTTTCACATTAAACAGGGCTTGGCAGTGATGCTGCCCTTTGCGATGCTGCAGCCTCTCTCCCCTTTCTGTGTCCTCATGTCACCTCTGCAGTTGTGCTAGTGTGACTTGGGCAGGCACATCTAGGATCTCGGCGGTGAAACTGGCTTAAAAAAAAAATAAGAATCTATATTTGTACCTCTCTGAGTTTCTACCAGGTCAAGCTGTAGCCATGCAAACAGTTGCCACAGTAGCGCTGCAGAACTGGTACAGCAGGAAAGGAGAATATGGGTAAAAAGCTGAGAAACTGAGATGTTGCCGTCTGTGGCTTAACAATGTCAAACCACGGCCAGCAAGGGAGCATCATGATGTGTCTGCAGTCCATGTGAAATTCTTGACTTGCCTGCTTCACCAAATGGTCATTTTTCAAATGACCAGTGCCGCAAATTATTAATGAAAAGAGCTTTTGAGGGAACAGGTGTGATTGCTATGCTGCAAGTGTACAATGTGCCACCTTTTCATGTAATCATAATTCAGGAAATACTTTGGAGTGAAAATTTAATTCCTGCTCACTCAGGTGTAATTTCTGGTATGATCAGGCAGAAGCTGTTCAGTAAGTTAAGATGGAGCAAAAACTTGATTTCTCTTGAGTACATTTTTATAGAATGGCTTTGAAAGATGCAGCAAAACCATCTGTACACGTGCGTCTTAAATTTGGTGTAGAAATAATGATCTTAACTGATGTATGTAGGAAGGCTCTCAAGCCTTCTGGTCTTCAGAGTGCAAATTTTGCATTTTAATTTGCTCCTTGTGGTTCCTGTTTATTTGCCTGCTGTCCAGGCTATTGATCAGAGCGTTATTACAGCAGACAACATGCAATACTAATGGAAGTTGTAGTAAAACATTATAGTGTAAAGCAGTATCCCAAGTATGCTTTAGCTAAAAATACTCTCTTTTTCTGGAGTTTGGTCCAAAAAGAATTGTTCTTGTTAAAAGGGCACCACTTCAACTGTCTTATGTTTTAAATTTTAATTTATTTTCTAAGTCAACTTGCCAATACAAGAAAGAAGAAAAAAACAAAAGCCCCCAACACTTCAAGGAAAATATTTATGGTGTTTTAGGTCACGATGGAGCCAGCTGTACATGACCAACCAAGGTCAAAGACAATATCAGTGAAGTTAATGTTGTGTTGTGAGTCAGTCACCAGTTCCTTCCCACAGTTTTACTCCTTGACATGCAAAATGGTATGTAACACCCCCCGTGTGAGCGAGCCCTCTGGTATTTGTCTCAAAACCTTCAGCTCAGTGAACGGATGTGTTCTTAGTGTGCATTGCTCTGCCTTCAGCCTTCTCCATTCTCCTTGGCAGCTTAGTCAGTTTATGGAGGGTGGTGTAAGGGGAAGTTTCCTTTATAGCGTCCTTGTGGTTTTTAATCAAAACTTCTTCACACATTAAGTATGGTGCCATGCTTACCACCAGGTCAATAGGAATCAATAAAAAAGTATTACTTCTAGGCAGATTGCCAAATGTGTTGCAGCTTCTGCCTCTGTACAGTGGGGGTAATAGAGCGAGACTTGGCTATGCATGAAGAGCAGTCCTGGTGTTTTGTCTAATGGTTTGTTTCCAGTGGCTGTAACAAAGATAGCAAAATATAATTATTATTTCTTATTTTAAAAAGTATTTTTGACCCTGGTTTCCATCTGAGTTCAAATTTCATGAAAAGTTCTGCTCCACATGCCCCTCCGCCTTGTTTTTTGTGTCATTAAGCTACACTCATGCTGCTGACCACAGTTTCTTTTCTGGAAGCTTTGTTTACCTTTTTCCAAGTAGTTAAGTTGTTTAATTTGGATATTTTTAACTTGACCTAAAATCAGAGAGAGGATTGTGTTGAATCAAAAATAGAAGCCAGAATACTCTGTAGAATTATTATTATTATTAATCCAAATTATTTCTTCTGCTCTGATAAGGCTTCAGATGTGGTTTGTGTCTCCTGTGTGTGGGTAAGATAAGGACTAAACAGAGAGGTTGAGAAGAGACAGATGCTGGGAACCATCACCCCTAGACAATGCCCTGTGAGGAAAGGTTGCAGTTGAAGCTGAATTTGTCTAGACCCAAAGCTGTTTTTTTTTTTTTTTTTTTTTTTTTTTTTGTCCTGAGAGTTTTCAGATAGGTGAGAGGTAAGCATTAAACTCTTCCTGCTGTGTTACATGTAATGAGCAGGGTGTTTAAATTACAGCAGAAGTGGTTTATTAGACATCAGGAAAAACTCTTAAGGAACAACAGTAAAGCACTGCAATAACCTACTGAGGGGGGCATGTACAACATGTTCTTGAAGATCTTCACTAAGCATCCAGCTGGAGTGGCACAGCTATTGATTTGTCCTTTATGAAGGAGACATTATCTTCCCTCTCCTGCAGGGGTGGAAAAGACTAGGAACATTTAAGGTTTCAGACTTAGCGAAAAGCTATCAGTGACTTTCCTGTCAGAATAGCTGCAATAGGGCAAAAACAGAAGGAAAGGGGAAGAAATGGGAGTTTTTACACATCCCACATTTGCGGTCTTAACTGTGTTATTTCAGTAAGCACATATGTAATGTGTTCTTGGTAAAATATGTACCATAGCTTAGAGCTTGTGTACCATGAGCAGTGAACATCCATGTGGACCTGCACTGTAAGAGTAGGTCAAAGTCCTGCAGAAGTTGCATGCATGCCAGGTGCAGCACGATGAGGGGTTTAGTGTTAGAGAACAAATACTGCAGTGTGCTACAGACACCTGAGAACTAGGATACTGAAAAGGGAGCAGTCTCATGCAGTCTGATGTAGAGCTGTATTAATTAGGAAGTGTCGTAGCACCAAGGCTGTGAAAAAAATCCTCAGAGATGTGTTCTTTGTCTCAGCAGTCAGGGGAACAGCTGGCCAAAAGTACACGAAGTTTGTTAGTCTGTTGTTGATTGCTGCAGAATGAAGGGTGAAGAGTTGTGCTGAACTGCAAGTGTTGGGAAAAGGCTGAGAATTCAAAGAGCAGAGGGAGCTGTGGTAATTGCTGTAGCACGTATGCTGCATGTCATTAACGACCATATCACTTCAAAATGTGATTTGCGGTCCTACTGCAACACTGACAAAATGTGTTTCACATGTCCAGATTACACTCATTTCCCTTTCTTCTTGCACACAGATTGTTTTGGCGTTAGAGTTTCTTTGTCTGTTCCTTTCCCAGGAACAGAATTTCGGAGAATGAGACGGGGAGGGAGAGGTCCTGGCTGCCACACTGTTGGCTGCAGTTTGGCCTGAGATCACACTCCTTCAAGTGCAGATAGGTCTTAGAGTTCCATGCTCTTCCTGTAACATCTCTTGCTCTTTGTTCAAGATCTGTTCTGACCCCATTTGCTGTGTGTGTATGGATGGATCTATTATATATAAAAGTAGGATTAGATATATGTATACATATGCAAGTCCTGTTCCTGAAAAGCTACTGGAGAATGTGGGAGACAGATTATTGAAAGTGCTTCTGTGAGGTTCCTAACATTTTTTTTTTTTAATTATATAGAAAAGTGATCGTGATGTTTTAGAAACTTTTTTGTTGTTGTTGTTAACAAAGGCCTTTCTGTAAATTCTATATGGCTAGTTGGTTTGTTTTACACATCTATGTCAGAGAGCAATGGAATAACCTTGCCACAGAATAAATAGTCAACTTATTTAAAATAACCTTGTAATAGCTGCCTTTGACACCTACAGTATATCCAAGGACAAAAAATTGTCTAATCAAAGCCTCTGTTTTCTGCCCTGCGTTGGGGATCTCAGCCCATAAGCAGAGGTCCATCAGACTTGCAAACCTTAGAGAGAAAATGGAATAACAGTAAGCAGTATTTTTTTTCTGTGTCACAGAATCCAGTTAAGGATTTTAGATGACTTACAGCAGGTTGAGCGATGCACGAAACTTGGAGCAGCTTATTGAAGTCACAATTTGCAGCTAAGGAAGAACTGAATCTTTTAGATATTGTACAGAAAATCTTACAGGTACATAACTCTTGCAAGACAATCATTTTATGACAGATATTTCTGTTATGAAACACAAACATTTTTACAAACATGCAACTAGATCAACAGTAGAAGATTTCACTTAAAAATTCAGCCTTTACTAATATAGTTTTTTTCTTTGCTAATTTATTTAATAGAATATTGGTGATTTTAAGAATATAGTTCTAAAGAAGTTAACAGATCTTCATTATAAACCACAAACGATAGGCAAGTTCTAACCCAACCTTGTATTTTCAAAGATATGATGAAAATTTTCCCTTCCATTGAGAAGTTTCTGATAGAATTGTATTCTAATTGATAAACTAAAACACAAATAGTTTTAGTGGATTGCAACTGATGATATTTAAATAAAGAATAGCTAGTGCAGGTATTGAATTTGCTAAAGAGTATCCTGAAATGAATAAACTTGGAAAGAAACCTAATGCTCCTTCTGCTTGGCTGAACTGTTAGAATGTCCATGCTCATTCAGAGCTGTGTTATTCCCAAATAATGCAGTCAAATTTTACCATTATTTATTTATTTTTTTAGACCAGGTTTACTTGAGTAAAACTGAATGCAGAACTTAGTTCACAAATTGTACTCATCGTTTGGCTGGATTAAATTAATGATGCTGATTAGGAAAAACAGTATAGCAAGATAATTAAAAGGAAATTAATACTTTAAAAAAAACTCTATTAAATACTTTATGAACAATTTTAATCAGGCTCTTATAATGTTGTATAGCTTCAGAGATCATGATAGTTCTCCCTTTTCTTTTGCACAGGACAGGTATAAATTGCTTCATTTTTTTCTTGTTGGTTTTTCCTTCTGGCATAGACCATATTCTAGTATGACATTCTAGTTCATCACTTGTTTTTTAATTTTAAAAGCCTTATTGTGTAAGTTGTATTGTATCCAGCAGATGTGAAAAATAGCTGGGCCTGAGTACCAGAGATGAGTTATTTTCCTTGTGAAGAAGTCCTCTGGAACTTATTAGGTCTTTGTAATAATGTCTCAGAGTTGAGATGGAGACGTTTCAGCAGCAAGGAGGGTAGTTTTGGACTAACACTGCCACTTTCATGTTCATTCTTAAGACAAATGCTGTTTCTGAATACCTGTAATGATCCAGCATGAATGCGAGAAAGGATCTTACTCCTGCCCACAGATGTTGCACAGCTTTAAGCACATCAACAAGTAGTTCAGGCTGACTAAGACAAATGTGTGCACTTACAGATGAGGACAGTGCCTTTCCTAAATGAATCTGTTTAGCACCGGAGCTGCATTTGGAAACTGGTGAGGAGGAACTGAGCTGTGTAGTTTGCAGAAGTTCAAACAGTAAAAGCAAAAATGCAAAATTAGACTCTAAGGGGGTTAATGGTTTTGCTTTGCTCCAGATGAGGCTTGTTCTGTAAAGACTGAAATTCTATTTTGTCTTGCGACATAGTTGGCTCTTGGGACTATTGTACCTCTGTGCTCCATGTTGCTGAACAATTGCTGAATATTTAAACTTGGACTGGTCACTAGACTGAATAAAGGAGGTCCCTAAGAGGGACGTTCAATCATTATTGAAACCAGACAGTGAAAGCTGCTTTGCCAACTATAGTTGTCCTTACCAGCAGTTATTTCCTTTTACATTTCAGTACTCCTTATTTCCTGCAATAAGCAGGGAGGAAATGCATGTAACCCCCAGTGCTAATAATTAGAACACGGGTGACAAAATTTTCTATTTGGAAAAAATCCCTGCAAGAACAAAATGGTAATTACTGCAGGCAATCCAGAAACACTTGGACTTGATGGGCATTCTGATTTGTGAGATAACTAATTTGCTAACCACATACAGTACAGCTACAGTAACACTCTAAAATTGTTTTGTCATCATAATTACACCTTGTGCCAGCAATTCTAAGCAAAACTTGTTATTACCTTAATTGAGGAAAGAAATGAAGTGAAAAAATATCTGATCTAATGGCCCAAAAGCTACAGCAGGTGCACAGAAACCCAAGAATTAGGTCCCTGGAGCAAACAGACATGAATTTCTGATCCTGGAACGCTAATGGCAAAGGCTGCCAGTTACTCCAAAGGTGCATCAGGAATAGATGCACTTGATGCTTTTGTCTCTTTTTGTAACAGGTTTTAGACAGAATTGAGCTGTGTATCACAGTAGCTTTTAGGAAGTAGATGCCTTTGTATAGGGCTTGGAAGTGGTGCTGGGAGGTGTCCATGCTTTCTTCCCTACCAGTGCAGGAACGAGAAGTGAGGAGAAAAATGTATTAGAAGAAAAATGTTGAATTCTGAAAACTTGGCAAAATTTAGGTGAAAATTGAATCATAGAATGTTTTCAGCAACTTGAAATATAGGATAGTTCACTGAATAACGTTTAAGACGTAAGTCAAGAAACTAGCAATAAATTGACAGGAGAGCTGTATTCTTTCTGTTGCGTCGTTAAAGATGACATCGCGTGTCCTACAGTTGTGGAGTACCCAACACCTACTGTATTCATACTTGGAACATATCTTTCTTTAGTAGAAAGTAACAAGTTTTCTTTTTATCCTTTCTTCTGGTGACATTGCCTAAATGCTTAAAGAACAAAATGTTTGTGCCAATGAGCTTTACCTGTGAGGAAGTGTGGGAGAAGGGCTGTGTCACAGCATGCAGCACTCTCAAAAAATGTTACAGAAAGAGTAAAATATGTTTGCGCTGCAAATGTGATGTAGGTCTGAAAACCCTGTGAAAACAGTTTAGTGTGGTGACTGAAGGGGGATATATCCTCTCAGAGCCACTGCAAAACCATGTGAGAGAATTCAAAATGCATGTGCTCTGTGGGTTATTTCACAGAAGCAGAGTTGGATTGTTCTTATTGAAATATATATTTTTTTCAATTTTTGATCTGTAGTTCAGGGTTATTTATTTGTCTCAGCTATAAATTATAAATGTATTATATTATTATTTACTATGATTTAAATGACTTTTTCATCGTTTCAAATTTTGTCTTGCCTGAAATTCACATGACTGTATGAGAACAGATTCAAGGCCTGGATAGCTAAAATTATTCAATATTTCACTGAATGGGAAATCCAGTAATAACTTTAGGATTTATCTAGAGGCCCAAAATAAAACAAAATTTCAAGAGACTATTAAAAAAAAAAAAAAGTGCATCTTGTCCTATAAATGCTATCCTAAAGTTAGGAAATCTGAAATATGAAGTACATTCTTGACTGGTTCGTGAATTAATTCACAAACTGGAGCAACTTGTTTTTAAAGTTGATTAAAATAATGTTTTAGTACAATAAAATAAGTGATTCTGAAACCAAATGCTAAGGTTCCTGGGGCCTCTAGACATGTGCAGAAGCTAATGATCTCTAGATGTCTGTTTTGAAATACCTGCGTTACTTTTCTCTCTTTTATTTCCTTGGAAAATAAAAAATGAAAATTCTCCTTAGAACAGTTATGTAATTTTTCATATTTGCATAAAATGATCCAATTGTCTAAGAACATTAAAGGATGTTATCTTGCAAAAAAGCATAGATGGCATGATGGATGCTAATTCTCATTAGGAAAAATCAGCTTTAATGTCTTCAAGAAACTGGACCAAAATGGTTTGGCTAATTGCTAAAACTGAACAAGTATCCTATAATCCTGGATAACAGTAGGTGGTACTAATTATTTCCTACCTGAAAATACCAATCTGTGAACGTTTAGTATGTTTATTTTCAAATGCCTTTAATGAGATTTCCGTAACTGTCAAAAATAGCAAATTCTAATAAATATGAGGTCTGGAAGCAAACTTTATTTGGGGCACTAGAGCATACACCTTAGAGCTAGGTGTTAAGCAGTGACAGGTGCACAAGTTTAAAGCCTGCATAAAATATTGCATCAACAGACAATCTCCTTAGGAAAGGTTTTAGCCCTTAATTAGAACTGAAGTATAATAATCTGTCTGGGGCTTGATTACCTTTTATTCCTGCTTATCTGATTATTCTGGCATTACCTTCCTGTGTTTTTATCAGTTGGTGTCAATAAGCAATCTAATCCGACGGTGTTTGAAAAGACGATGGTGCACAAACAGAATCCAAATAGTCTGGGGCCTGGACTCAGTTGGGCACATGAACTGTAGCTCTGGTTCCCCAGTACCTGTGTTTCAAATGCTCTCTGTAAAAGTATTTTATACAGACGCTTCTGAGAATACCTTACTTTGGATAGTACAACAGAAAAGGTATAGCATGATAATTTAAAGACTGGACTTCAAATCTGTGTTATGGTACGCTAATATTCATAACATTCATTTATTGCTAGAGGAGAACAGCGGAGGTCATATTTCTGAGCTGAAGCCAGCAGTTCTTAATGTCAGTCTCGTCTCTGAGATGGCTGTTTTTACGGAGTTTTGTTAGTGTGTTAGTGCTCTAGTGTCAGCCCCCCTCTGTGTCTACCCCTGCCGCTGTGGTAGACCAAGATAGGCTGGTGTTTGGGAGCAGCATACAGAAGTCCCCGGGGCTCACCTAAAAATACAAGAATTTCCAGTTTTTGCTTCTGAAACATTAATGCAGTGATATACTGAAGCAACTTCTGCCTGGGAGACTGTTAACTGTCATCCTTAGTAACTACAGCATCTGGATTTACAAATGTTCACGCAGAAACACTTTAAAATATCTGTTTGAACAATAGTGTGGTTCTGCATGTCACTCGCTTTAAAGCGATGATTTGTTGGCTGAGGTGGCATAGCAATGAGAAGTTGGGGGGAGGAGTCAAGGGACATGTGGTACTTTAATTGCACAGAGCAATGTTGCTGATGTAGAGTTAATTAGGAGCTCTGCCCGGCCACAGCCAAAACTCTGCCTGCCTTCCCCGTGTTACTGCTGCCAGACCTGCAGTGCTGGTAGGACTGCTGCTGAGTGGATGTTCGTCTTATGGCTTGCATATCCCTCTGCCTCACATGCCATCACCAGCTGCTAGGCATATTTATAGCAGTCTGATGCTAATATCTGGAGAACTGCTACATATGGTAATAATGTCCAGCACCAACGGAGCAGAGCTGCATAGTTCTAGCTGTTTGTTTATCTGACTTAAATAAAAGCATGCTGGTGAATTCCTGTGCATAGATTGGCTTGAATAATGATTTGTATACTCTAAATATTCTTGCAGTTTTGTATACAAATCACAAAGCAGGTTCTGAAGATGGATGACGAAGCTGGCCAGCCCATTTGCTCACCCCAGGGCAGGATCAGCTGAGTCTAAACCACTTCTGACAGACGTTTGTCCAAGCTGGTTTTAACAAAGCTTCTAGGTAATCTCTTTCTGTATTTGATTACAGCTACAATTAACAAGTCCCACTTACAACTAACATAAGCTTTTCTTGTTGCCATATGTATTTTTTCTCCAAGCTGTCTATAATTTCTGTGCAGAACATTTAATTTGTGGCAATATTTTGTGGAAGATAAAGCTTATCCCAGCATCTAATCTTGTCTTAGCCTGATTTAATAGGCATCACTTGTGCAATTGTTTTTCATGGATCATGGGGTTAGCACCTCTGATTACATTACTGCTCTTCTGTTCCTGGTCCAAATCTTTCCCAGAACATTGTGCTTGAAATCCAACAAGATGCTTCTATGAAAGCCTTGCCAGGCACAGGCAGAAGGAAGATTGACTTTACATGACTTGCAGGGGACAAATTTGTCCTTCTATCCAAATACGTTGTTTGCTTTCTCCTTTGTCATGTTCAGTTTGTTTTCTATAGAATTTCAGAACTTATTTCACACATGGAATTGCTAAGAGACTAATCACTGTTTATTGCTTGACGTGTTTGCTATTCGTAATCTGCCAGCCATAGAATGGTTACCTAAATCACACTGTTGGTTTTTTCACTTCTTGCCTCCCTCATTCAAATAGCTAGTTGATAATTTACAAGCATGGCAAATAAACTCACATGCAATCATGTATAGTGGAACTATATCATGATTTCCTTTATGTTTTTAAAGAATGTTACTGGTGTTTCCACATTTTATGTAATTAAACTGAGCAATTTTACTGTTTTTCTTGCATCTTCATTAAAACAAGTTGTGGTACACTACCAAGTGCTAATATAGACCTCAGGCAGTTAGTTGATTTAACTTCATTATGGATGTACTACGATGGGAATCTTTGGTGCCCCTTGTACCAGTACAATAATTTAGTTTGTTCTGGCGATCAAAGCTTAAAATAGCATACTGCTGCAGTAGTGCAGAGTTCTATGGTGTGCCTTGGAATTCCATTTTTTTTTTAAATTCTTACTAAATGCTGAGAAGAGTAGATGTTTTTGTTTTATAAAAAGGTTCAAAATATTTTAGGCATTCAATTTATCCATATGCTGAGAGCTCTTTCAGATCATAAAAATCTGCTTTGCTACCAGGCTGTTCTCCACAGCTACAAAAGCTCTGAAGTTTGAAAAGTGATTATGAAAGTATTTTTTAATCTCTAAATGAAAAATCTATTTCTAATCATACTTTTGCTGCTAGAAAGACTTTGAAATGCTCAGTTTTATTATGCATATTTATAAGGCTTGTTTAAATAAAATCATAAATCATGGATAAAGCTCCCTTTAGAATAACTGGAAGAGTGGATTAGATCTCCCACAGATGTTCAGTATGTTAATCTCTCTTCAACACTAGTTTCTCTGTAAAAGAAGAAAAGAATGTCCACTAGGGATATTCTTTTGAATTAGATAATTTATGTTGGTCCTACATGTTACCCAACTTGTATGTTCTCACAGTGTTAGTGGCAAACTAACAAAGAACATGAAAGAAACTAGTCAAAGAATGCAGAAGCATAGGACAACGTAAGCTTTCTTCTCTCTAGTGCTCTGGATCAGGTCTTTCTGTCTGTCTTCTCTCTCATTTATCTGTCTGTCTATTTATTTAACATTCTAGAAGGACACACCAGCAAGCTCATGTTTTACAAAGCAGCTGGAAACTGATAACAGCAGACCCAAGAGGCTGCTTGCACAGGATGCCAATGTAATGAGCATCCTGACTGTGCCTGTCCTCTGTGCCTGTCAACTTATGCTAGACTCATTGCAGAGAGGCAGCAAAACTGGCATCTGAAACCCCGTTGTCCCTGTCTGCTAAGGTCCTTGCAGAGAATGAGCTGAGATCTAGTGAAGTGAAATACTGATACTAGGGATTTACACTTCATTTATTTATTTATTTTGGCAAGAGGTGTTTTGGATCACATGGCAATTTCATTGTTTTTAATGGATGTGGGTAAGCCATCAGCAGACTTGGAATGGTATAATCCTATTAAATTAATGATTAAATGAGTGTTGGTCTAGGACAGAGCATCTCAACCAGTGTTACATTTTTTTTGTGTGTGTTCATTTTAGAAAGTAGTCACGAATGCATGATAAGACATTCAAAAACCTTCTAATGAATGTTCCCTGTAACCAAGAATGACAGGATGGCATTTTGAAAGTGAAGATATATAAATATATATTTTAATAAATAGATTAAATGTAATTAACTGATGGAACATGCTAGGCTACCTGGGCAGTATTTGAACTTGCAGTTGTGTAGTTTTAATTCATTGATAAACAATGTAATGAATATATTTTCTTCTTTTGGATGACCAAAAATAAAATTTCCACATGCACATTAATACTTATTCACACTTCTGTTTACTGTATATGACTTAGTTTGGGGTTTTGCTTGTTTGCTTTGGTGATAGCCACTAAACATATACAAATCCCAGGCAGGGGATTCATTAGCATGAATATCTCCTTTCCTCTCTGTACAGATAAAAGAAGGCCTGGTAAAGCTAAAGCGGAAAACTCTGTCTTCTGTGTCAGTGATGTTTCTACTGAATGTGTTGGCTTACTGCAAAGTTAATACTTTATTGCTTCTAAGACATAGAAAATGGAGCACAAATTGAATATTCTGCATAAGTAATTTAATTTGGGTGAATTTTTGAAGTTGTGACAGAGTAGTAACATGAAAATATATGCTGAAGTTTACCCCATTTTCACAGTTGCTTTTTAGTAGTTCTGTTTTAGATTGTTTGATATTTTCAGATGTTTTCCCTGTAGCCTTCCGCTTGTGTGTAGTACATTACTAAAAGCTTGGTGTTTTGTATAAATTCTTCCTTATTAATAGCTTTCAGCATATTGGTCCAGGTTCTTCCATTCTGATATCAGTGGCACAAATCCTATTAATTAAACTGGGAAAAGAATATGCCCATTTAGAAAAATAAAAAGAAACATGCTATTTTTGAATGACTTGTTGCACAAGTTAAAAAAAAAAAAATTACTTCCACCCCTAAAAAGATATTGACATAACTCATGCGTATTCATCCACGTGTATTAAGAACCAAATGGCCAGCACAGCTGGGGCAGTTCTTTTCCTTTTAGCTCATCTCCCACTCTCCCTTTTATCTCAGGGGATGAGTTGGCAGTGGTGGTGTGGGTGTTAGGATACTGTTTATGAAATCATTATCTGCTTTATTTATGCTAGTCCTGGGTTATATATTTTCATCTGGCCACATTAATGAGTCTGCTTATATGTATTTTTAAAAGATGATCAAAGTTGCTGGCAGCATTGGTTAGCCAAGTTTACACACTCTCTAAAGAAACAGTATAATAAACTGTTAAAACATTTGCCAGTAAATGTTTCCTCTTCCTTCTATGGAACATAAGTTTTTCCAGTTTTACAATATGAAGAATGAAGTATCTGCTTACTGAGGATGGAAGGTGCCCACAATAACAGCAACCCTCCATTCCCTGCTCAGAAACCTTCCAGCTGGAAAGGTGCAACAGCAACAAAATGGCACCTGGGGAGCACCCAGAAATCAATTGTATGATAATTATGAATATATCCAGCTGCCTGTTCTTTTGTCAGTAGACTTGTTGCTGCCAGGGCTGGGTTCAGGCTGTGTGTGGCCCTGTACTACGGACCTGCTGCTGCACTAGCAGAGCCACGGGGCTCAGCCATATGCTAGGCAGAGGGGACCGCTGCAGGGAGTTCGCTACCTCTTCGCCCAGGGGTGATGCTGGGTTGTCTTGGCAGTGGTCCAGCAGGCACCTTGTTCAGTTATGCTTGGCGAAGCACTATATTACGTAGACATCCTGCTCAGTATTTAGAAATTCAAGTCAACGAAATGAGCTCCGCATGTTTACTGAAATGCAGTGAGGTTTGTAAGAGTCCTCCATTTCTGGGGAGGTTTATAGTCTCAAGGTGGCCTTGAACTGTTCTCTCTCCTCCGCAGGGAACAGTTCTACCCTAATTTTGGCAAACATGTTAGGAGTGGTGAGGTGGCCCCTGGGGGTTGAACATTGAGCAGCAAAGAGCAAATATCTCCATGTGTGTACCTGCCAGCTTGGGAGGAGTGGAGTACAACATGCTGTTCCACGTGTGCCAGAGCTGGATGCAAATTTGCTGAACCTTTGAAACTTAGTGCGTACTAACCCTGTGCCAGGTAACTTCTTAGCTGCTGCTCAAATACAGTGTTTAAAACACTTTTTTCTGGAGACTTGCCAAAGAATTCCCAGTTTTGCATTAAGCCTATTGATAATTCCTAGTGAAAAGATTAAATATTTACCTCTTCTTTTTGAAATTTCAATTACTAAATGAGAAAATAAAGCTTTTCATCTGCTGATGGTATTTGCTGATGTTGTCAGCTTGCAGAAACAGTCTTCTAGAATTAGAACAGATTTGATAAAACCTTTAAATGAAATCTAAATTGAAGTTAGTTGAAGTTGAAGCTATGTATGCGCACACACTTTTTGCCAGGGTCCATACTTCATCAATTTGCTAAAGTAATTTTATTTGTATTTATGAACAAAGTCATGATGATGAACTTTCATGTAAATTAGTTTTGTTGGCTCTGAATAATATATTGCGTTCACTCTCTTGATTTGATAGTACTAGGCAAAAACATCTGCCATCTATAATAAACACTTAGCACTTTTATCTCCCCGTAACAAAGAGGTCACTGGTCTTTTGCTCTGACTGTTGAGAATAATTCTATCTTATCAGAAGTCCTATTGAGCTTAGGGTATGTTTCTGTGTGGGATCAATGTCTAATTGTGTAATATATGATCATTATGTTGCTAAAAGTCATTTTAAGTTTCTTGGTGTAAACACACATTTATGAGCTTATGAGTTAAAGTCAACGTATATGCCACTGTTATGAATGGCAAATGTATATACATTTTTAAGAGTACTGGTGGGGGAGTAAGCACAAAGATCAAACCGCACCACTTCATCTTCAGTTACTGCATACACAAGATTTCATATTATGCAGCAATTGCTGTGAATGTCTCCCAGCGGTCTCATTCTCCTCCGCTCGTTTACCTATCCCATGTGGCACCGCTGTGTGTTATAAAGCTGTTTGGCCACAAAAGGGTTGCAGAGTTTTCTGGCAGTTACAAACTCGCCAAATGCAGTGAGCAACGACAGCTCCCAGGAGCTCCACGTGGATCTGACGCACCGGTGGAGAGCAGCAGGGTCCTGCCCATGGTGTGATCCAGCTGGGAAACTGCCTCAGCTGCAGCATCTCCTCTGCAAAGTAACCACAGAAATAGCAGTTCTCTATGTGCTTTGCAGTGCAGTGGTTCACATGGTGGAAATGGCAGCCTTTTAGTGGGGCTTCCCAAAAACACCCTACTAAAGCTTAAGCAAGAGAGTGAGTTGTCACCTGCGTGTGCTCTTGTTTCTGCAGAAGACTGAACTCCACAGTTTGCTGGGGAACATGTCTGCCAAAATTTAGTCCTCTCTGGTAATGTTATTCTCCTCTGCAATTAATGTTGTAGTCAAATAACGTCAGTGGACAGAGTGGTGATTCCTGGTAGTTAGCAACCAAGAGGAGACAATCTGCATCAAGGGTGTTTTGCAGTGCTTTCTCCCAGCTAACTTCTTAAAATGCTGCTTCGGTTTGAAAACTGCTCAATGGCACTACCAAGTACTTTAGCAGAGGGTTTCCAGAAACCTAGTTTATCCGTCAGGTTGTGCCTGGATGGGTCAGAACTGATGTGTGCTCTCAGGAGAGCATGCTGAATTGTGTCAAGTACAAGCGAGACATCAAACTATTTCATGCAACCGCTGAGCATACTTTACCTGCCATCCATTTCAGAGTCATGCTATTAGATATTTGTTTTACACCACTTTAAACATTCCTCTGCACAAAGAAGGTAAGAATATGTGCTACATCTTAAGGAGGCTGGAAAATTCGAAGAACTGTGTATTTGGCTTTAAATAATTTTTTGGCATACTTGAGAGAGCCTTTCATTTTTTTCTACCTCAGTCACTCCCTGGGGGAAGGAAACTTCAACATGCTCAAAATTTTCCAGTTTTTCTTTGCAATATCATTTCATAGCTGGTCAGCTTATTTCCAGTTGTCTTTGATCATATTCTGTTTTGAGACATTTCCATTAGCTTTATTATGTAATATCCATAATATTTTATTTCGAACATCAGTTATTTAACTGGAGCAATTGGGAGGCTCATTTAGAATGTTTTCCTTAACAGTTTGACTGCCTGAGTAAAATCACACTTCAGTGCAATAAATTGATCTGTTCCTGATGGAAAAGTTTTATTTTCAGCCCCAATTCAATAAATAAGCCAGTTTGTGTGAGCTGTGTTGCTTTCACACCAGTGCTTTATCTGAGTAGTGCCCAAATAGAGGCTAGGCATTCCTGCAAGCTGCTGGTTTGTGGGTGGGGAAAGGAAATATTAACACTGACAAAAGTGGAAGGGGGGGGGGGGAGTAGAGGGGACTGTAATCCATTTTCTGGATCAAAATAACAGATTGTAATACCTTTAACAGGTGTGGAAGATTCACTTAAATAGAATCTGCATTGTGAAAGCACTCAGAATTAGGTCACTCAATTTATATAATCAAGTACTCAGAAAAGCTATGCTGTTTTTAGGTTTTTGTTTATTGAGGGGATACCCCGTTATATCTGCAACAGTGATACAAGTTTCACTGGCATGGCAATACACAGACCATTAGCCACAAAGGCTAGAGGATGCTTCGTTAGGCTGAAGAACTTGCAGGTGTATGTACCCTTGCACGTGGATGGCTGCAGAGGTTTTGTTCAATGCTTTGTGCCTTCCACTGAGGCTGTTCTGGGACTGGGATTCTCCCTGTGTTTGGACGTACTACAGTGAGAAATGTGAGGTGCTTCTGGAGAAGTCTTCACACTGGTGTTGGCATCCTGTTTGCCAGTCACACAGCCTGTCCTGAGTGCTCCCTTTCTAGGATTTCTGATAAAGTAGAAATATTTAGATCTAAGATAAGATTGACGAAGAAAAACAAACAAACAAAAAATACAAAACCACCATATAAAAAAAGAAAAAAACAAAGTCCTGGAGATTATCAGTATGGTCAAACAGGTGTTCGGTTATCTGAGTGGCTCCTATGACATGTATACATCTTGTGCTGCTCTCAGACTTTATTTTGTAATCTTGATAATCAGGAAAACATTAGTATGTGAGAAGGGCAACATGGGGCAGTTCAAGGTTCCACACAGCCCCGCATCTTCTAAGTGCAGCCAGCAGCAGTGCATAGGGCAGGACAAGAACAGAGTGATACTCAAATGTACTACACAATCTCTCTGCAATACATTATTCACAAAATCCAGGTAGCATCAGATCTTCTGTGAAACAAAGAGAGCTTTGTTGTGGTGTTATCCATCTTTGGAGTTGGAGACATGTAAACACCAATGTATTTATCCGTAAATGTCCTGTGTCCCCTCAAGGTTGCATAAGAGAAGAGTTGCAGATTCAGAAATAATACACAAATTGGACCAGTCCCTATTAGCAAAACAGCTATTTTGCTCACTTTTCTTGCCTAATAATTACTTTCTCTTTTTATGTCTTATGTATGTTACTAAGGCACAAATTAAGTGTTCTGTTTCATAAAGCAAGTAAGTCAAAAGAACCGTGTTAAATAGACACTGTAAACTTGAATTTTTAAAACTAATTGCAAATAGTTCTACATCTACCACAAATAGTGGCTTGTTCATATTTCAGCATAAGAGAATATTTTTTCCTTACAAAAATAACTGAACCCTTCAGCATTGGTAAATCTTTCCACTAAATTTTAGTTAGTTTTAAGATCAACTATCTGTCTGAAGAACTGCGGCTGTACAATACAAGGCCATTTCTTTTCTCTTCACGAAGTTGTTTCTGCCTTATTTCAAGCTAAATGAAAACAGCTGCATATCTCATAAATTATGCATTCAAAGAGCACTCTGACATTATACTCTTCAAAACACAGTTAATTTTAATCTTTCTCTTGCAATTTTTATGACAAAAAAGATTGATGGTGCTTTGTTTCCTCCTCTTTTCACTGTAATTTTGACAGTGAAATATCAGAGTATATTGAATTAAGTAGTCTTTTAAGCATTTGATTTTAAGGTAGGTAATACCTTAGTACAGGCTATGACCAGAAAAGATGCAGCCTATCTACTTCATATCCAATATCTCGCAAAGCAAATCCAAAATATGTGACTTAAATGGAAAAGAAGTGTGGGGAAGGCCTTCAGACAGTTGTGTTATTTCTTTTTTATTTCTTAAATGGAAGGTCTTTGGATATCCGTCCATTATGGCAACCCAGTTACTTAGGCAGTGACAGCTTACTTTAGACATTTCTTTGGTGATATTCATAAAGCCTTTCTCATTTGGAAGTGTGCTGATTGTCTCCATGGCAGAGGTAACTCACTCAGTCCCGGAGTGTTTAGAGGTTGAGGCATGTGATGGGAAGTGTGTGTCCAAAAGCCACCACAGCAGCAAATCCTCAGTGTTCAAGTGACGTTCCTGAATAATAATACATCCAGTGGAAAAATGCTTCAGAACAGCTATTGTGAACAAATTATTCTGATTTCTCCCTTTCCTAAATGCAGTTCTTATTATACCAATATGCCAGGGACAATTTGTTCAAGTTCCTTGATAGATAGTGCATATTCTTGCCGCTTTACCTGAACTTGAGAGTAGCGTGGGCAAAAGTTGTCTGTTGTAATTAGTAACCTTATGGATCTGCAGATCTGGGGCTAGGAAATGGAGATCTTGTTCTCAATGTTTTTACATGTGTGTGCGCTATACTGTGAGTAGCTTATTCTAGGTTTGTTGCTTGATTTTTGTTGACTACTTTTGCTATGTGAAACACTGTATTACTCCAGAAGGTCAGAGAAGGCACAGTATGGGTTTTGTGGGCCTTTTGTTGCTAATTGCCCTTTCCCTTAGGTGACATGGAATGAGTAATAAGAAACAAAACACTTGGATTCTCTGTTACATTATTTTTTCCTTTTTAAAATGTAATACTGGTAGGTTTGCTGTTCCCAAATGATTTTAAAATATTCTGACAAGTGACAAAAACCTAATCCTCTCTGAAACTCTTTCCAAGCCATACAAGTGGTTACATAAGCTTTGGGGATGTATATGTGCCAAAAACTACTTATCCCCCTATTATTTATGTATTTCAGGTCAGTATCACAGATTTTGCTCTGCTTGTGCCTGCGGGACTGGGATTTGGTTGTCCTGGTGCCAGTCACAGACTGTGTAGCTGGCAGAACACCGGTGATGTCTGTGCTGCTCAGAAGTTTTGACCTCACTCTGAATCCAAATATTTGCTAGTGCGAGTGAATAATGTATGTTTCTGTCATGATCTGAGACACTTTCCTGGAATTCCAGAACATTCGGACTCAAACTTGCAAAACGAATGAGAAAACAAATGAGTTGTGAAGGGTATTGTTAAAGCAGCAATATGCAAGAGAGAATACTACGTAGTAGTCAGCTAACAATAACAATAATTACAGTATTTTGCCTGCGGAAGCCTCTGATGAACCAAGCAGAGGTAGTAATCACGATCCTTGACCGGTGGATCATTCTACTCTTCAGTGACTACCTGTCTCTTCAGGTCAAACTTCTACAGTTACATACAACATATATGGAATAAGGACCCAAATCTAAATTTCATACCTTTGGATGAGTGTGAAAACTGCTAGATTATGATCTATTTTGGGAAAAGTTAAGTTCCTATCTGAACATATTATCCTAGAGATTAAAAGTATTTCTGATTCAAACAGTTATGTGCTGTTTGATAAAGTTTTGAATTTGATGAAGTATGGTTTAAAAAAGCCTAAAAAATGTAGGATTTCAGGTCTGAGCCATCCAAGTATCTCACATAGAGAGCACGCTTCTTGTAGACCTGAAATTCTGTTCAGTTATGTCCAGGAACAGTGCAAGTGGCTGCTGAAATTTCACGTTAATAAAGGAAACCATTTCATCACGTTTGTTTCCTTTTAAAAAAGAAATGTCTTGTTTGCACTACTTTGCAGCTTAAAGAATACAATTCCTTACTGTCAGAAATAGCAGCTGACTGCCACAGTAGGGACTGACAGAGCTAAAACCTTGTAATTCCCTTCATGGTGGCTCACAGTGGAGCCCTGAGAAGACTTGCAACTGGGTGACTTGTACATGACTGCTGTCTGTAGCTATCTGCTGGGAAAATCAAGTAGAAATGTTGTTGTAAGCAGCTGTACCACAGTTACAGAGGAGTGGACAACTGACATAGGAGATGCTCCACACTCTTTGAAAGATGCATAAGGGACGTCTCCAGCTCCTTAAGTCCTGCAAATTTTCCTCAGGTGCACGAGTTGCCAAGCATTAGAAAAGCACGTAGCACCTTTGTACTGGGACAGCCACATGGCGAGCTTGAATGGACTAAGGGGACTGCAGGGAAAGTTCCAGAAAGGACTGAGCAAAAGTAGCTTGCTTCTAGATCTACTGTTGGTAGTGATGCCATGGTGGGTTTGGTCTTGAGCTGCTATGCTTTTAAAAAACCCTGTATGAAATTGCACTTTAAAAATGTATCGGTGATTTGTATACTTCTGGGAAAACACATACTGCCTCAAGTAGGATGCTTTACTTTTGAAATTGCTACCTGGAGGTATCTTGGGTGAAGAATTGACTTCCAAACATCCTGTGCTGTTAATGATGCTTTTGCTTTTAAGGAATTTATTTTTATCTAAAGCAAAATACTTGGTTATTGTATGTCACATGCAGATAAAAATAAAATAAAAAGATGTGGTAAATCATATTTTAACAGCTAAAAAATTACTGTTCACGGTAGATTGTTGATTACAAGTGAGATTTTGAAGTCATAAGACAGTCATAGCCTCAATTGAGCTGTACTGGTTCTGTGTGATTAGGTATCATAGGGCATGGGGTGCAGCCAGGAAGAGAAAAGTTCATCTAGGTTCAGGAGAATGGTTTTAATTATACTATCTTAATGGTCCTTTGCTGTGATTTGGTAATTGTAGTATTGGATCACAAAATACTAGGAAAATAACGTGACTTTTGGAAGTTTTTGTTAGGGTATCTTATGAAACCTGTTAAACTGTAAGCAAGCTGTTGTTTTTAATCAAAAAAGAAAACCCTTTCTCCTTTGTCATGACTGGGATTTATATACAAAATTGTTCTCTTGGATCAGGAGGAACACCTTGGAAGAATGCTTTTGTAGTTTAGAGTCCTTTGCTGAAGACACATTAAAGATAATGAAATGCCCGGTTATCAGGCCTGAGAGGGACAGCTGGATCACAGATTGCTTTGTTTGTGGAGCATCTTAGCAAATAATGCTTTTAGTTGTAGCAGACTTTCATTTCTTTTGATCTTTGTTGCAACATTTCCTAGGAAATGTACTTTAATATGCAATGTCCTATTTCAAATGGCACCGCACAGCATTTCATCAGTTCTACTAAACATAAAAATGTGCTTTCAATTGACTGAACTAAATTTACTATAGTGCTGTTGTGGCCCAGTTTGCAGAGTTCCCAAGTCCACCTGTGCAGTATCTGTCCCACGTGTTTGCATAACATCCACGTATCATTTTTGCATCATGTAAACCTGTATTTGCAAGCTCTGCAGAATGATGAGCACTGAGGTTTTTAAAGCTAGTCGCTGTAACTCAAGCTTGAATGCTTAATATTTTCCTAAGCGTTGTAGTTCTAAACAATGTTGGCAATATGTTACTACATGCCGTGGCCTTCAGGCACTGCACCCTATTCTGCAAAGAGCTTCCTAAAATCTTGCAGTGCACCAACATGTGATTAGGCAGTATGGTGGAAGCAGCAGTAGGGATGTGGTAATCTATCATGCTACTGTGTAGGCACAACCCAGGCTGCGTTGCTTATCAGCACATAGATGTTCTGTATTTTTAACTGGTTGCTGACATTTGGGTTGGTGTGGATACAATCAGCTTGTTTGGGTCTAGACCCCATTCTTCCCTAACAGACCTCTCTGCAAGGCCCTTGGACTTGCTGAATGCTTGAGTTAATAGGAATGCGCCCTGATTCTCAGAATATTGGAAAAATCGCTCTAGGAAGAGTTTGGAGACATTTTTTAATTATCCCAGCATCTGCTATTTCTATTAATTTTTGAAAGAGTGCTAACACATGGTGATTGTGCTCTGAAAAATGAGATGTTATCTTCATCATGAGGCTTATGCAAGAGATGGAGAGTGTCTGCTCAGCTGGAAGGATAGCAGAAATGATGGAATTAATAATATTTCCTTGCTGCAACATTCTAAAATGAATTTTCAAGCTGAATAATATTCATTTTGAAATTTGTGTACTACTCTAACATATTCTTTCATTAAGGAGCTTACTGTGATTTTGGGGCAAATTTCTTTCCTCACTGGATACTAATTGCTGCTTTGTGTAGTGCAGATAAGTGATCCAAAGCCGTCCATGTATGGGAGAAACCAAATCTCTATTTTAGCTAGTAAAACCATGGTCTTACCGTTAGAGGAAAGGTATCTTGGCCAAGACAAGTCCTGTGTCATGTGTGAGGCAAGGGCAAACAAGCGGGTGTTGTTTTGCTCTCTGACATGACTCTGAATACAGCTATAAGCGATACCATGCCTTTTTCTGAGTGATAAGCAAAACTAGAGCAAGAAGGGTTTAACAGTGAGCTGAACTTGCTTGGAGCAGAAAATGTATTTACTGTACACCACTCTCACAGTAATCCCACTTCTCTCACTCTGTGAGGGATTGAATGTTTTGCATTGCAAATCCATTCCTTTTGCAGCTAGCTCTTTCACCAGAACATTTTTTCTTTATTCTCTTGTTATGAATTCTGATAAAGTGCTATTATCTGAGTCATTTGAAGACTAGTTTTCTAGCTATTTTTACTTTCCATTTCAGCTTCTTCAAGCTGGGAACTAAAATCAGAAAGTCTCTGCTGATTTATGTTAGCAACAGATCCGAACTCCCCTGGGTGAAACCAGTACTAGTACTGGTAAAACTCCCTGATTCCTCCGTCTTCTAATCATCTCTGTAACATTTCCTATCCACAAGGACAGTAATGCTGATTTACATCCATCATTACTCACATTTATTTTAGATGAAAAAAACCCCGAACATCTGCAAGTCTGAAGGCATAGTGTTTCCTCCTATTTGTAATAGTCTTCAGTTTTCAGCCTCTCTCAGTTAGCAGCGAGGCAGGCTGCATGTTGGGCAGGAAGCAGAAAACAGCAAGTCGTACAGCCTTTGCTTCCATTTCCATTTTCCTACTGATGCTACTTTGTTTACGTCTGCCTTTGTTTACTTCTCCCCTTGATTCCTTCCTTTTAAACATGTTTGCACAAACTTTTTAAATACCCTGAGGATACCATCTAGAAAAAGCAGATATGTCCCTCAGGATGTCACCTAGAGAGATGTACAGATTGGTTCATTCTATTTTGACTTAAAACCAGGAGAAAGTCCCCAGAATTAGAAGTAAGAATCAGTTTGCCAGATGCGCGAGATCTTTTTAGATCTTTTAGCGACATTAAATTGGATCCATATTTACAATAATGGAAGTAGTCGTTTTGTAATATTTTTAGGATTTTTTTATCATAATTTTGTAAGCTGGTTCTGTGCCTTAAAAACAAGGTAACTTCTTGGTATTTGATATTGCATATCCACAGGCAGAATAGGTATTTTAGATGTAACGTGACTGACACGGTGCAGTGGAGACATGGCGGACAATGTGTATTTTGAGTAGGGTTTTTAAAGACATTTGTTACAGCTGTCTGAATCTAAATGATTCCTCTTCTTGTGCCCAGTATAATCTGCAGTGGTTCTGTATTACTCAGAATTTTTTAGAGGAATTCATCTAGCAAATTACTTTCCTCATGCAGCTGCAGTTTGGGTTGTGTGGATAACTGGCATTTTGTTTTGTTTGCAAAACCAGTTCATTTAAGACAGTCCCTGAAATTTTATCAGGAAGCTGAATTTCGCGTGGAGAATACTATTTACAAATTCAGCAAGTAAATATTCTCTCTCTGATTACAGTTGATTATTATTATTTTTTTTAATCAAAGTTCGATATCCTCTGGTACCATGAGTGGGAAACAAGAGCCCGTAATAGTGGATAGGGTGCTATGTAACCCTGAACCTTGGTTCAGATTCACTTCTTGTTTTTTGCTCTTGTTAGTGTCTGATGAACAATAATGGTGATTTGCTTTTGTTGTTTGTTATCATCTGACACAATTCTTTCTTTTTGTTTTTATTTTATTTTTTTCCGCTTTGTCTTGGAAATAGCCTTTTACTTGAAAAAATTTAATAGCTTTCCAAAAACAGAAGACATATTCACAAGACCCTTATACAAACTTGATCTGGAAGAGAGAAATTTCAAGATAATGTAACTTGATGTTAGTCACATGGTCAGTAAGTTTTACCAGATAACATGCTACTTACTGGTGATTATGGTGCTCACTAGAACGTTTTCCCTGAGAACGAAGAGCAAAGTTTTACCTGAACACCTTTTGCCCATTTCATTGCCAGTTCTGCCTTATGGGCTATTAAGGTTAGGAACAACATATTTCAGTCTTTTCTGGATACAGAATTCCTTTCTTCTTTCAGTTCTTACCTTTGCCCAAATTCACAGTGCAGCCATTGAATATGGCTATGGGTTAATTGAATATAAGCTATGAGTTCTCACTTTTAAGACATGGTGAGGAATTCTAACTTATTTCCTACTTTCTCTGCTATGTTTTTTAGTCACACAGAATTCAGTACATTTGCAGTTCATCTTGTTTTGCTGAAAACATCCCAATTTCTAAACGTTTTGTCTAAAACACTTCAGGACACTGGAAACCTCTCTGAAGTTTCTAGCAGTGAAACTGAGGTCCTTCTTTGGCATGGGTTTCAGGAGTAGCTCTTCTGAGCAGAAAACAGATTCTCTCTCCCTGTTTTTATCAAAATTCTGGTGATGGATTTTTTTTTTTTTTTTTTTTTTTTGTAAAGCTCTGTGGTACCAGGTGATCATTTTATTATTATTTTTCCTAATCTTATTTTCCAGATGGGATTAGAAACTGAGGGTGGTATGTGGAAGACTGATTTTTTGTTGTTGTTGAGAAAGAAAATTCTATCAGAAATTATTTCATTTCTATTTTACAGCTTCGTTTTGTTGTTATCGATGATCTGTCAATAAAATGCTGAAGGAACTACTACAAAGCACTTATAATGTAATATAATGGAATAGAAAGTTATCATACATATTTATAATATTTAAAAATTATCAGTAATCGCTAACTAGTTCTGATCGAAACATTTAGTCTTCCAGATCTACTTGTGCTGTAATGAAATGCTTTGACACTTGATTTCTGCACTACAGACTGTAACGTAATGTGGAAATACTAATGCAAGCTTAATTTCCAGAAGCAGTCTAATCATGGCAACAGAGCTCTTCAGTGCAGGCTGTTTCTCCACTCACAAAGTCTTTATTTCAACATGAACCCAAGCTGTGGATTACTGGGACAGGGCTGCTTGTAGACTACATTAAATTTCAGTCATAACTTTTCTAAAACAGTAGCAACATTCTATTTTCATTCTAGAAATACAATGATTTTGCATTACGGGGCTCCCTGAAAACTTAAGAAGTAGAAGAAGTTTCTCAGTAGTCCTATCTCTTCCCTAGACTGCAATTTTGTTCACACGTCTTCATTTGGTGATACTTGCTGAGCTGGCCAAGAGGTTACATGTCAAATTTCATGTGTAGGAGTAACAGAGGACAGCCATCCATCACGTACGTGTGGTGTGGTTTTCCATGCCACTGCCATTAAGCTGGTTCAGCAGTTTCCAAAGGTAACTGGAGACAGATTTCCTTTCCCATACAAGGCTAGGAAAAGAAGCTGCTTAAGCTGCAGCAGGGAAATTAATGCTTACTTGCAAAAATCCCTGTTTCGAGGGAAGAAAAACTATTAAGTATTTAGTGTAATTAATCTCTGAAGAAAAGCTTGGCATAAATATCTACATCAATATCTAGACTGAAGGCACAGATACAATGCAAAGAACCGACTCCTTTCTGGAGCCAGTTGAAATGGGAATCTTTGGGAATTATTTGGCCTGGGCCAAAACTCTGGTATTTTTTCAGCCTTTTCTCAGGACAGCTCTAAAAATGGTGATGCTGCCGCTGTGTTGCAGAACATGAGACTCATACCCCCAGGCTTCTTTGAGCATTCTGCTCTTGAACACTTAAACCTGTATAAGGCATACACAGAAGATGTTACGCTTCTTGCATCAGAGTTCAGCTGCTATATAGGAAATAGTGAAAACAAAAAATATAAAACACTTAAAGGTGACAGTCTGTATGTTCCTGATAGTTTCACTGGTTCTAAGTGCAGTTGTTTCAGAAAGCATTTTTGGGGACCTGTGTGAGGAACCCTGAAATGAGTTATTCTACTTATATGGATTTGTTTTAGTGTCTGCTGGAGAAATCCTCAGATAAAATGAGGAAAAATATGTGGTGAGGAAATGGACAACAGAAATTAATTTGAGACCTAGGTCAAGGTAGTTGACCCAGTGGAATAAAATAATTAAGCAGTAAGTAAAATGCTTAGATTAGCTATTCAGAGCTCGTTACATGGCTAAAGACACCTGAGCACTCTGAAAATCCTCCCAGTTACTACTTGTCTGGTCTTTAGGCAGATAGTGAGTCAAGTCAGTGCTTTTTCCTTGCATCTTTCTAAGAGAAATATCATGTAAGTCAGTGCAAGTAAGGTGGAAAATAAATGGGAGAAGTTTTAAATGAATTTTTTTCAGAATTAGTTTGACAAAGAACAATTTCTTACAATCAACCCTAGAGTGACACATCCTATTCAAGACCTTATTCAAGACAACGTTTTAGTGATAGTTTCGTTTTAAGGTGGATAATGAGAAGCATCGATTTATAGCTTCATGCATAACCCCAGAAGTACGTGGTTGTTATAACTGCATTTAGTAAGTTTTTTGATAGTACTGTCTGGCTTACATGTGATCTGTTTTGAAAAGCAGTGAGAAAACAAACTACCTTTTGTTACCCATAAATTTCTTCTGTTTTAAAAACCTCACTGTATCTGCTCAGCAGTGTTCCATCAGCCTTGAACCTTAGCATCTATAACACTCAAATTCATCCCTAATAAAGAAATTGTTCCCCACTGACTTTGCATTCCGAACCAGTGTATACTTTTAGCACTCTTTAAAGATACATGCATGATAGAATGATCTGTTTTTAATTATTCCCTCTGATATTTTCGGTACCATAATTAATATCTTAAAAACCTACAGAGACCTTCAGTACTGCCTAGAATAGCAAAAATCGTCTTATTCAATAGAAAAAAAAAATCATAAAAACAACAAAGAGCTTCTTCTATGATAACAGGATAAAACAGGAACATTCCCCTACAAATATTCTGTGACTGTTTCCAAAAAGAAAATAACCTGTTCTAACTATAGATGGTTTTAGTCTCCACTTTTTTTTTTTTTTTTTTTTTTTCTGGTTTTTGGCTAATTACGGAATAGCAGAAATGCATGATGGATGTTTTTTCTACCTCCGTTTTAGCAGGTACAAAACATTACTGAACTGAATGCGCTACTACAGTAGGAGTGGGGAGGAGAAATAACTGCAAACAGAAATGGAGCAACAAGCCTAGATTACTAGGCAAGGTTTGTATTGCTGGCCAGTGACTGTAAAATAAAGAAAAATTGGCAAATATCACAAAGTTCCTTTACTTAGCTTTTTGATGCTTAGTCTCCACTTGAGTGATCAGTAAACGACTGATGTCTAAGCACTGTTCATTCAGTAAGGTTCATAAGATCAAGATACACCAGAGCTCCTTCTGAAGTCTTGGGCAAAGATTTATGGAGAAAACGGAAATGGCAAGAAAGTAGCTTTATATCACTTGGATTTTTTTCAGTACATTAATTTTGAAACTGCTTTTTGAAAACAAAGTTTGACCTCAGAAAGGAGCCTTCAGAGCTCATCATGAAGAGGATGAGAAAGCCAGCCAGCAGGATGACAGAGGAAAGGAACATGGCAGGAGCTCACTGGGTGCTTACTGCTCTGCATGTCACGGTCTCTTTGAGCTTTGTTCAGCTGCTAATTATCGCAAAATTGAGGAGATATTTCTACTCAGATCCCATGCTCAGCTCAGCAAATAGCATAGTTGTGGCACTGATGTTTCTCAAAATATCTTC
This sequence comes from Heteronetta atricapilla, assembly GCA_011075105.1. Taxonomy (NCBI): domain Eukaryota; kingdom Metazoa; phylum Chordata; class Aves; order Anseriformes; family Anatidae; genus Heteronetta; species Heteronetta atricapilla. Next base: position 19,565,191 of record CM021736.1, read on the forward strand.
TGTTAAAATGGAGGCTCCTAATGTTCTTGTTGAATTAAGCTACCTTTCTGGTGCTGTAATAACCATTTCCATAGAAGAGCAGCCAAGAAGTTCAAATTTAACCTCAGTTTAATGATGGAGAATTCAGCTTAGCTTTGCTGCATAACCTTAGTTTAATACAGTGTTTCTGCAGACTTTAACCTTTGCTGCAATGCTAGGTTTTTGCCAGGCAGCACTCTAAACTTCTTAGAAAGGCACAGATATAAATGGAGCATGGAAATATTGAAACAAGCCAGATAAACAATTGTTAGGGGTTATTGGACAGGATGCTCAGACAACCTGAGGAAGTTTTCCTGGTCTGTGTTTACCAAAGTTTTAGAGTCTGCTTACATTACTTCTGTTAAGCTGTGATTTGAAGTTGCTAAATTGAGTGAAATTTTAACTTGAACAACTTTAAGTTGTGCTGACACAGGCCTTCATTTATTTAGCTGAATATGATTAATCTTGCAGGTGAGGCATTTTTGAGTCATTTAACCTCTTTTTACATTTTGTCCTATTTCACCTCTTATCTTGTAATATGCTTTCTTTAATTCTTCTCTTGGCTTATGATCCTGCTCTTTCCTACATGTCTAGTTTGTTCCCCCACCTGTATTTGTTGTTCAACTACCCAAACATACCTGAAGAATTCGGGTTAATGGAACAGTAAAAATAATTTTCAGCAATAGTCTCTTCTTACAGTTTGTTTTTTTGGAACTGAGTGAGAAATCCTAACTAAAGAGAAAGCAAATATGCTACTGTTAGAGCTATTTGCAAAAGATTACCACATTCATGCTTCCTGTTGCTTATAACAACATTGGTCTGATTTTTGCTTCCATGTTATATTTTTAACTGTGGGTTGGATAAGACTGATTTTATCACTTTCTCCTTTCCTTTGGTACGGCTGCTGTCCAGATAATGCGCTCTACTTGCCATGTTACAACTCAGTTCATTTTCTACTTTTATTTCCAGTCTTTTCAGGTCAAAGTACTTTATTCAGTGATTACTGTGCTGTTAGATTTTACTAAATTCCTGGGTTCTCCCCACATATACTCAACACTTCCCAGCTATTAAAATAAAACCTCACTAGAACTCTTCCCTGATTATTACGAATATTAAGGTATGTTACTTATGTTTATAACTATTATTTGCCTGATTATTTTTGATCTGTTAATATGTATTTCCAAGCAAATAAAGCTTATTTTAGGGATAAGATTTCATAGAATTATTCAGGTTAGAATATTCTTTTCAATATACCCCAGGAAAAATATGTACAGTAGCTGGGAACTGTTGGTGTAAGATTAGAAGATCTGCCCAGTAGCATTTTAAGCCACATTTGTGCTGCCTGCACTCTCAGTGATGTGAGGGAATTGCCCAGTATCTAGCTTCTTGAAAAAGAGAATCATAACAGCACTTTCATACTCTGCAAGGCAACAAAAACATTCTGTTAGCTCCCCACCTTTATGCCTAATGCTTTAGGCCATACCTTCCTCCTTTGCAGCTTTTCAAATCTTTAGAGTAGTATCAAAGGGAGGGGGACACAATTGTTCCTGTTCTATCAAGTGTTGACTGGAATTTAGATTTACCTTCATCACATCCCCTTCCCCATGCCTCCCCTGGTTCTCTCTGAAAAAGAAATTGTGTTGTTTAAAGGAATTGTTTTTAGAAAATTGAGTTGATGGTTCCATCATCTTATTGTTTCAGCTTCTCTGAATACTCCATCAAGGTATCTTACAGGAACAAAGATAAATTTAACTGGTGTATGATATTTTGAGCTAGTACTTCTTTAATTTCCTTGTCTTCAAGCAAGTACCTGCTACTTTCCCTGCTACTTTCCCATTTTATTGTCATTTAAAAAATTAAAAATATTTTAACACTAGTCTTGTAAATCAATTCCTTTGATATGCTAAAATGTGTTCTCCAGTCTAGGCTGCTTGCATAAACTGGTGTTTAGCATTCTCTTGTTTTTATCATTTTTCTTAGATTTCCTGTCTTCACTGTTTCATTTATGATCATTTATAAAGGTATTATACCAAAAGTTTAATAATTTGGTATTGTTAGCATGTTCATTATCAACTTCTTTATTATCAGAGATACTTTCCACATCTTTTTTCCCTGGCTATTTTTGAATGTCATTTTACATCACTTAATTCTATTTCCTGAAGTTTCCATGCCTTCCTGACATAGACCTATTTTACTACTAAATATATTTTCTCATCCATAAAACCCTGACAGTATTCAACTAAAACTTTCCTGATGCAAATTTAATCCCCCCTGAATGATATGGTTCAGATATTTTTGACTCATTCAGAATTTATGCAGTATAATTCATACAACTGTATCTGCATCAATAAACATATTCTTCTTAAAAAAAATATTGATTTTTAGTGATGTGCATTATAGTGAGAAACACCAAAAATACTTTCAAATTTGAAAGCTCAGTGGTACTTTTCTTTCATTTCAGTTTACAGATAAAACACCACCTAGCAAACTGAAAAGAATTAAAAAAAAAAAAAAAAAAGCCCCTTCCCTCATTTGTGTGGCTGTTGATAGCATCTCTGACATCATTATTATGTATGCTAATAGCAAAATGGCTGACTTGTTTCATGTCTAAAAATACAACTTACATTATGCACTACATATGTCAGGCTAACACTCTGAAAGGAAATCTCTTGTTATAATGGTTGATGTTTTTGTTCCTGATTTAATAAAGCTATCCAAAAGAGCACTTATTCTGCTCTTCTCTTACGGGAATACGATTCATCAGAAGAACTATGGCTGAACAATGTTTCATATTGAAATTGGTGGAAACAATCCCATTAAAGTTAAGGGGTAAAACTGTTTCTCAGCTATCTTCAAAATAACATGTTAACAAAAATGAGTTTGCCTTTTTTTTTTTTTTCTTTAGTTCTCAGTCAGATTAATTCTGATCTTACAACAAGGCTGTGCTGATCCCTCTGAGGGTTGTATTTTTCAAGAACACTTTTTATGGAAACAGCAAGGCCCCACTTCAGGCATGTCACTGTTTTATTGGGTTTAGCTCCAAGCTCTTTAGAGAAAAGAATTGGTTCAGAAGTGGATTTTAAACAACAAATATTGTGGCCTATTTTATGCGATATATTGAGCAAGATTTGTATGATCATTCTACTTTTATATTCTTCAAACCTATACAATGTGTTTAACACAAGTTACAACTTAAATGTTTTTTTTGATAACTGTGCTATGTATAAAGTCACTGTAATGGCTTATTTGCTAATATTGAAGTACACAATAACTGTGAACATAATGGTTCATTCACTGATATGGTTCATAGAATCCAAAAAGCTGGGAAAAGACCTCCAAATTATCTGGTCCAACTATCCCCTTACCACCATCACCACCCACTAAACCACGTCCCTTTCAGAATGACACAGGCTTGGAAATGTGTGTTCTCTGCTGTACGGTGGCAAAAAGAAACTATTATCTGCCAGGTAATACGAGAAGAAAACGACACCTCTCTCTTTGTGCTTGAACAGTATATCAAGATAAGTTAAGGTGTGATGTCCTATTTCATTAAAACACCTCAGAGCTATAAAATATGTGAAATAACTAGTACAATAATTTTTCAGGTGTCAGGGCTTGTGATAGTCACATGGATTTGAACTTGTGTAGTATTTGATATAGGTAGGTAATTCAGGGGTGAAATAGTACAAAAACACAATGAAAATATGCACTATGAGTATGAGCAGGCTTAGTGTTGCTAATATAATATAGAAAGTAATAAATATTTTAGAGATCTTCTGTAATGCTGCAAGATTAATTTCTGGCTGCCAAGTTTCAAGCACATCATTTAAGTTCTGATTTTGGTTGCCTCATTTCCAGTTGATTTTTCCCAACTACATTGAAGGTGTTGGTGTAATTTACACTGGTTGTGAAATACCAGAAATATATATTTTCTGCACCCAGTTTTACCAAAGAATGATGAATCATATAGCAAGCAGCTAGCACATTCTTAATATTTTCAATGTGGAGATTGTCCTAAGGAGAGTTGAAAACTCTTTAACTTTGGTTTCAACATTCTTTAAGCCAGAAAATGATGACAACAGTATGTTCATGTTACTGCCTGGCTTCCTGGAATTCTGCTCAAACTAGCGGTTTAAAATTCCACATTTAAAGTTCCACTGAACTAAATGTACAACAATTCAATTAAGTGGAATACTGATTTCAAATTAGTATCTAATTAGAAATTGAATGCAGTTTGGGAAAAGAGTGGCTTCCTTTTACTAATTACAAAGTGTTTGCTGTTTCCAGTTAGTGTGGTGGTGGTTTGTAAACTCCGTGCACATGGAAGAAATGAAATTGTGCATCAGATGCGCGTGTTTGTCTATGGTATGATTTATCTATTGTGATGTGTGTTTTTGATCATGTAAGTGGTGGTCTTCTGTTGTTAAAAATACATGTATTTAAGACTTAATAGGAAAACACTTGGCTGTTAATGTGCAGTAAGTCACTTAAGTAAGTAAGTCACTTATGTAAACTGGGCGATTCATCCTTCATTTGATCATGGGAGTTTAACCCCAGATGTTATTAAAGCAATGTAAATGTTGTTTGGATTTCAGCCTGGTGAGTACCTTGTTTCAATAAAGCAATCACAATAATGTTTAGCTAAACATTAGTTTTCTAACCTGAATGGGTAATAAAAATAAGTAAATCAAAATCAGCTGCCGGGAAAGTCTTATATAGATTATTTTTATCCTTTAATTCACAGAACCCATGAAATGAGGGGGAAAATTTAGAGTACTGTTTGATTTCATTACACTTGTTAAAACTCCCAGTTTTTACCATGCTTCAAAGATTTATGTGCAAGACTCCCTACCAAGCTAGATATTAACGTTTCTCAATATAATGCCCAAAGGCAAGGTTTTTTGACTTTGCTTATTCAATATCAGAGATGTAAATCTGGAAGAAAACAAGATGAAGCCTGCATGATGATAAAAAGGCAACTAAAGGTCCAAAATTCATCCTTATAAGCACTATTGTTGTTACTTTGCTCTCTGCAGAGAGCATTACTTTAGGAAGAGCTAGAAGAATAAAATCTTGGTGGTCTTTTCATCAAAAGATATCAAAAGACATTTTACAAAATCTGTTTTAAAAACACATATGTAAGAGGTGAGAATAACCTTTGGATATAACTATTTAATTGCTCACATACACTGAGTAATAAATAACTGCAATATGCATTCAGTCTTTCAGATGATGGGTCAAAACATCAAAGACCAATGAGCTTCAGATGCAAGGGCTGTTGTAGCCAAGGGCAGCTGTGAAGACAGTCAGGATTGAGGATAGGTATGAAGCCTTCATGGGGTTATGGCTGAGAGCTTGTGACTCTTCAAGCCTCCAGAAGTTCTCACATCCCAGTTCTGTCCCCCCATGTAGCGAGCTTCTGGTGTGGAGAGAGCACAGGCCACAGATGACAATGAATTTATGAACATCAGTTATTGACTTGTAAAAGAGATCCAGCAAACCTGCTGGCATTTCCTTCTGTCCTCATCTACCTCTAGAACCTTTCTAAGATGCAGGAGGTGAAATAGGGAAACTTCACTGGAGTGTAGTCTTCAGATTTACTATGGGCAAGTGGAAAATGGGCAGAAATTATTCCAGATCAACCACGCACATTCCCTTTCTTCCCAGGGGTCCATTTTGCCTTGCTGCCCATGCCCTAATCATGCTGCTTTTATCTGTCAATATAATTAAAACAAAATGTTTTAATTTTAAGTTCAGGTTCCACAAAGTAAATAGGTGATTTAGAAGAATGTGTTCTTTGTTGCAATTGATGTCTGGTGAGCTAAAGAAATGTATCATTTTCTAGAGACAGTGGATTACCTAACTGCTGTTTTAAGAGGATTTGTGAGGCTTGGTTATTTCCTGAAGAATAGCTGAGAAAATTCCAAAAGCTTTTGTGAAGGAAATATATGATGTTAGTGATAGCATTTAATGGCATTTTTCAGAAGGTATTCACCAAAACCAGGAAATGTCACTGAATAATTTTATTTATTATTCACCTACTAAGTGAAATAAAAAAGCTCACGTATAATTCCTATCTATTATGGGGGAAAAAAAGGCCTTATTTTTAAATTCCTCTTCTTTTAGTTTTATCTTTTAAAGAAATTATAATTTTGACTAATGCAGAATCAAAGAAGCACTCCTATTTAATTCACCCTTTGGCTTGTAGTGTGCGGTAACTGTAATCCAAAGGTTATTTTATTGCCCACAGTACAGTTAAAATTCAATTTTCAAACTTCCTGTTCCTTTAGAGATATTAACTTGCCCTTGTCAGTTTTCCATTAAAAAATGTCTGTGCCTCAAAATGATTTGTGGTTGACTCATGTCAAGAAATTGTCATGAGGTATATGAAGAGACCGTTAATCCATAATAAACTTTTAATGTTTTTACCTGAACATCAGAAACTGTATATGTCATGATTAGCCATATTTCTTTTCTGTTTAACTCTGGTATTCTAATATTTATATTATAAAATATTGTATATTATTGATATCCACTTTAGTTGTTACACAACAGCAAGTAAATCATGCTTTAATAACTAACAGCAGTTTGGAACACATTAGAACCTTAAATAAATCATTTGAAGCTGTAGTGAAAACTAAATGTTCTTTTAGAGTCTTGTGGTGTTAATGCTATTGTTCACTTAAGCTGAAACATCGGTGGCTACAGTTACCTGTGTCCACCACTGCCATAAAATAAATAAATAAAAATTGCCTGCTGACGTATTTAAATCAGACAGCTGTGTGAATTAATTTTTCTGCTACAGACTAGATAGATGAAGTGTCATTTCACTGTGTAGATGAAGGTCTGTCGTGGAGCGCTGAAGGTTAGAACATGAAATGAATCTGTACTCATAAAACTTTTTTATTTTTGATTTACTTGATTTATTGTTTACCCTCCAACCCCCGCACACCACTCCACGAGGAGTAAAACAAGGAAGCACCATCACAGATCTGCAGGCATTGCACGGGTGAAGCCTGCCAAGTGGCACTAAACAGCCCTTGCAGGGCAACAAGGGAGGCCAAAGGCATCTTGAGGACAGGTTAGTTGAGACAGCTCTGTGGTAAGATAAATAAATAAGCAATACTGATGCTAAATTTGAAAATGAGGACCTGACCTCGCTCAGTTGCTCTGGATCAGATCAGGAGGGACTGCAGCTCCTCTGAAGGCTCGTGGGTGAGCGTCTCAGTGCAGGGACAGCCGCCTTTGGTGCTCAGTGTGGCTGGGGAAGTTGGCCTGAAGGCAGCATGGACCAAACACCTGCACTTTCCAACTAAAAAACAGCATAGAGAGAAAGCATCTATTATTTCTAAGAGACTGTTAGAAATAATTTTTGTCCTTTTTCTTCTTTGGCAAGAATTGAAAAAATAGAAAAAAGACATACTTTCAAATACTGCCTAGTGCCTTCTGACTCTCCTTTATGGTAGACTGGGACACTGCATTGTAGCGTCTACATGCTGGCAGTGCTTGTTTGCTATTTTTGTTTGTTATTTTCAGTCATTCCCCCGTCTTGCCTGTAAAAATAATCCACTAAATACTGTGTTTGATAGTGGATGTCCTACAAACACATATGCAGGTGTCTGAATTCTCATTATCTGCTGCTGTCTTGGAGACCCAACATTTCGTCTCTGTGACAGGTTACCCAACATACTAATTACCAGCATAATGAGGATGTCCTATTCAGATGAGTCACTGTCAGACATTACACCAGGAACGGATAGAGGAAGTGAAGAAATCACTACAGAAGAATTAGCTTGCTCATCTGTGAACTGCAAGTTGATATTCCCAGAAAGGTCATTGCAAGGGGATATTAGTTTTGACAAGAACTGCAACTAGGGGAACTTGTCTTGCCAGCAAGCGGATCTCCTACCCAAATGCCTTTCCCTTATAGCAGCTAAAGGAACATGTAGAGAGATGGCAACCATTTCTGCACTAGGGAATCTACATTATTTTAGCAGAAATGCATTACAGAGCTACTAGCTTTTTTTTTTTTTTATGAGAGGCACAGGCAAGAGATACCACCCAGAGGAGAAGCAGCAGCATGTGTTTTTCTGTTTCTGTGCCTTCCCATGTTTTGGTGAGATTCCAGGCTGGGTAAGAGGATTTTACCACATAAGTGTGTAAACCCTATAGCTGGCTAAGTGCAGCTCTGGGCACAAATTCAAGTGGCCCCTGATGTTTTGCTGAATGCTTGTGAGTTGTGCTGCATCTCAGGAATCCTGGAGAGCACTAATCTGTCGGTGTGCCTTGAATTGTTCCTCTGCCAACTTTCCTGTGCCAGCCAGGGGAGCAAAATTATGCTTTGTGGCACTGTCCTTGCACTTGTCACTATTCTGCAAAATGTCATCTTAGAGAGGGAGGGAAACTGTCCTAGTATTTATTTTCTATTTTGTCTTGTAAAAGGCCAAGTGTGACACATTGTAGAGGTAGCAGGAGTTCCCAAGTGTCATTTAATTTGTGTGTCTGTGGATAGTTGTATTTTTCTTCTACTACCAAAAAAAAGATGTCATCTAAAAGAATTTGAAGTAATGTTTTGTATAGATGAAAGGATTCACAGTACTTCAGCCAACTAGAGTTCACAAAACTTACTATGCTAAAATCATTCTCCACATTTTTTTTTTTTTTTGGTGCATTACTACCCTTTTCTTTGTTTTAATTAACTTAATCATAATAAATAGAAGCTTTAGGAAAAATAGAAAACTTGGACAGGTTTTTTTAAGAGTTTTTTTTTGTTAATCTGTGACTTGTGAGAGTGGAAATCATGTTGTGAATTCAGTTTCATAAGCAAAGAAGCCATTTCAACTTTGCTTATGAAAAGATAATTGCATTACTAATGTACTGAGCCATATGATTTAGTAATAATATACTTACCTCTTTCATACAGCAGCTTCATCAGGAGATCACAAATCACTTTACAAAGAAATAAATATAATTATCCACATTAAATGCCACAAAGTCTGTAAAGAGACACAATCTCCATAAAGTATTGTGTTGCAATTGTACAGAATTATAATTAAAATTAATTTTATTATCAACCACATTCATAAACTGTCATAATCACTGACAGATCCGAGAAAACAGAATTTGGGTTTAAATTTTTGGAATACTTTGATTCTCTGTTCAAACCAATTTCTACATAATTATTTCAGCTGTATGCTGTGTTCTCCAAGCTGGTAGTACAGCTTCTTATAAGATTTCTTTCTGAAGCTAGGACTTTCTGTGCAGGAAAATTAGGTGATGTTAAGAACAAGATAACAAAGTAGAGCAGAACATAAGATTTCCATCTCATTTTAAATTTCAATATATTAAAATATTGTCACTTCAATTTCAAGATATTTTTAAATTGAGAAATGCAAGTTGTACTATGTACATAACCATATGATCTACCAGCTTCTGTAAAGTGCCTGTATTTTGTTCAGAGAAGAATGTGTTACATTATTAGACAAGAAAGGCATGGAGCTTGAGTCCACAAGAAAGAATAAGGTCCCAAGCTACAGCTGGCATCAAACACTAAGATAATAAGATGCAGATTATTTTTTCTTTTTGAAATCCCTCAAAGTACAATGTTTTGGGTAAGTTCAAAAAATGTCTACTTCAATTTCAGTGAAACTCAAAGTAATTATATTTCTTGACCAAATTCTTTTATTTTTCTAGCTTTTTTTTTTTTTTTTTTTTTTTTTGTCGTGATCTTAGTACACTTTGGTAAATAGAAATGTGGTTACTTCAGAAATTTGATCTCACTCATCTGTAAAAAGATGACTGCTGGAAAACATATCACAGGTAATGAAACTGAAAGGAGCAGAGAAAGTATCTACATATCTCACAACTTTCGTAGTTTACAGGTAAATGTATGCTGGAACTGTTCAACATTTGCTCCACCTGGCAATATTTCAGAAAAGCTTTCTAACTGGTAGGTAGATCAATTTTAATTTTGGAATCTAGATGTTTTTTCTTAAACATTTTTAAACAATGGCTAAGTATAGTTTGTCAGCTGACAAATATTTCTTTATGTTCTTGTGTCGAGTAAATATCTGACAGAGAACTACACTGCTATTTAGTGACTTTCACCTGTTTATGAAATCCATCTTGTTTGTGGTGGTGTTTTTTTCCCCGCAGATTACCAGGTGTAATGATAAAAATAACATTTTTGGAGATAGGAATTCGGTGGTGGTGGCAGGTTTTTTGATCTTACAACTGACCAAAGAACCAGTCAGGAATGACTGCCTTAATATAAGCTGTTGTTTCTTGATGTTTCTGTGGCTCTGGGGACAATCAGGCACAGGGACAGCTTGCCTAGGGAAGTCAGAGAATCCTCATCACAGGAAATTTTTAAGAACAGAAATTACAAAAATTTGTCAGGAGCAAGGCAAGTTCATGCCATTCATGCAGTGGGACAGACTGATTCCCATGTGCTGCCTCTAATGCTGTGATTCAGTAAATAAAAGAAATAGATATTTAGGAATAGCCAAAAATCTAGTTGTTCAATAAAAGTAAAGCAGTTTTTCCATTGCATAAAGACTAACACATTTTCTTTTTTTTTTTAATAAGTTAAAATTGAAAAAAAATATATAGTTTCCTAGAGGTAGTATTAACTAGTTTATTTTTTCTTCTTATAACAATGAGTAGGGCAGTTTCTTATTCCTTCAAATGTCGAGCCCTAAATTCTATGCTCTAATCAAAAGTAGTACAGGCAGTTGCAATTTTCTTTGAAGAAATACATCTTCTGTAAGTGTTTGTTCTGCTGATATTTTGGTGAAAATTGTTTGGAATTAATTAGATTTATAATGAATTTAAGAAATGAATTGATACAGATCATTATAGATGACAGAAAATTGTAGGCAAGATTAACATATGATACACTTAATGACAGCCTTTATGGGAGTGCACCCTCATTTTTTTCTTCTTTTCAGCATTATGCCACATGCATAGCTACACTGGCGTGTTGGTTTTGTACATTAAACATCCCAGCTCACTCCAGAGGAACGACGACTTAGCTGCCCTACTTGTCCAGCTGCCTGTTCTGGAGCTGGTGGTCAAAAGCAGTCCAATTTCACGAGAGGGTGCAGAAGATCTGAGTGTAACACACTTGTTAGCTGTTAAACCCTGCTGTTCGATGCCTTTGTGCTGTGTGATTCCAAGTGGTATGAGTCCTGGTACACAGCAGCTAGAAGGTGAGCTAGAGGCAGTCAGAAATTACCTCTTTCAATGTATTTCTTAAGTGAGAAAGTTGGCAACCCCACTTATTACACTGAGATGCTCATTCAAAAACACTTCTACTGAAAGTCTATTTAATTTAAGTCATATTATAATATCCATTAGTTAATGTATATAATCAAAATTATCATTAGCAGTGTATGAAAATACACAGCTCAAATGCAACACAGAAGTTAAGAAGAACTGAAACAATGTACAGGGTCTTACTGTAGTCCAGATGGGTGCTAGGGTGATATATACCTGAGCACCACGGACATAGGAAAGAAACAAGTTCCTCCACATTTCAAAATACAATAGGCAGTAAAATTGGGTACTGGGAATGATTCAGTGCATGCATTAGGGTGAAAAAAACAGTCTGTAATTATGAGCAGATTGACAGTCGAGTGCATACAATTATTTTCTAATAGATAGCCAGAGTGCTAATACTGGCAGGCATATGTGAAGAAATGGATGAAGAACAGGCCAGGAAAGCTTGCTTTTCCTGGATCTGATCCCTGTAACCAGGCAAGCAGTGTGATTTGCTTCCTATAATTAAAGCATTCAGTGATTCAGTTTTTTTCTCCAGTGAGTCTAGAATGTTTTCATTTCTTGTAAAATTAATTAATTAGACTTTTCCAACATCAATTTTGTGATTAAATTTTAATACATATTCTATAAAATATAACCAAGTATGAATTTTCAAGGCTCATGAATTGTTGGGCCAGAATTGGCAACACTGAAATACATTTTTTTTCATTTCACAACAGAATCTTTATATTCTAGTTGTCACCAGTTTAAAGAGATGATTTAAAAGCAGTCAATTGGCCTTTAAATGCTTTCAGAGATCCCACATAATTACACAGATGCCAAGCTCTACCCACAGGCAATCTGCAGAATTTCCTACTGCTCATAAATTGCCTTCATCTAGATTAAAAAAGAAACTATTATCCTTGGTGATGTATCCGATTTTAAAATGACCTAAGTCTCATGATAAATCAATTTTAAATTCCCTTCTTTGTTAATCTTTAAAATAATAAAATTTATTAAATATTTAAGTTCTCAAATTAAAAGCATTTATCCATTAAGGTAATTTATTAACTCAAGTAAGAACAAAAGTCAACTTTTTATCATAGACGTCTTTTTATCAGTTGAGGACTTCTTGGGCAATGAGGAGGGCAATGAAGACACATTGTGATAAGTGACTTCATTAACTTTGTACAGAACAGACGGGCTTTTCTGTTAAAGGAATATCGGGGGAGAGTATTTAAATCTTCTGTAAGAACCCATAATCTAAATTTCCTAGTTCCTGTTTTGTGTTGATCCCTTCCTACTTGCTTACTCTGTAAAATGCATAGGTCAGATATTGTCACATTGACTGTTATTTCACAAGTCTCTTCTCTTTTATCCCAAGCCAAAATGAACAACATCTGTCCCTTGTATTAAGCAGAGTTTAAAGGATGCAAGACTATAGAAGTGCATAGACTCAGGCAGTCACAATCACTAAATATTCAGTATCATGGCTATGGAATAGTAGGCTCCATGAAAGATTCTCGTAGTGAAGTTTTCCATACATGAATGTGTAGTGTGTTTTTTTTTTTTCTTTCTTTTTTTTTGTCTGAAATCTGGCTTGCTAAGCCAACTGTTGTATGGACCACAGACTGTTTGCTATGATTCAGGTTTTGAGTTTCTTTTCCCAAATAATGTATATTATTAAAAACATATATATATCTGAAGGAATTGCCAAAAAACAAGGTCAAGGATAAAGGTGTAGAGGGTAAAAATTGGTGAGAATATGCAGAACATTTGGCAGGAGAATTAAGTACTTGATTTTCCAAGTTATTGGCTAGCATGAACACTAGGTCTCTAAGTAGTTTAATATCTAATTTGGAGAACTAAATTAAAGCTGTGGACATTCACATTGCATCCTTTGTTAAAATAATCACATACAACAGGTGGTCATCTCTATCCAGGAACCAGGAGAACCACAAGAAATGCTTTTATGCTTACCCTGCTGGTGTTGATTGTGAAACTGAGCTGTTTTTTCAAGTTTCTGAGAAGAAATCCATCTGGGGTTTCACGTAGCCATCAGTTTGAACAAGCACAAGCTCGCGGCTGCTACTGCAGAATGTGAATCTCTGGCTATTGGCCTCAACTACTTCACCAGCACTAACCACATAACTAAACAGTGAAATGAGGACAACAACCTACTCCATAAATAATGCTCTACAAAGAATAAATGCTAATTATAATTTGAGCCATTCAGAAGGAATTAATCATAAACATGTTTTTAAAAGCTGTAACTATGCCATTATCTCAAACTGATAAGGACAGGAAGGAAAAATCATACTAAAGAACAGTACCAACTTTGTGCGTGAATAAAAGAGATCACGCAAATAGAAGTTGAGAAGACACTGCTTATTTATAACTACTTAGGGTTTAGATACAGCATGTTCTATAAATAAGAGAACAGGAAGGGAAATAGTCATTACTATTTGCTCAAATAAGTGAGAGCTTCAAGTTCTTGAAAGAAATGCTGCAACTATTACATTCTTTAATAAGTCTAAATCGGGATATTACTTTTCTAGCACATCAGTACTTCTTAAAATCCTGTCACGATAATTTCACAAATGTTCTCGTGTATCCAGTTCCTCATGGTGGTATTTATTTAGTCAATGTATGCAAGATTAAAAGACCTGAGAATTATATATCAAAGATAACACTCAGTGAGTCTTGGTTGATGCTTTTTTTTTTTTTCTTTTTTTTCCTTTTTTTTCCTCCTTCCCCCCCTCAAGAGCTAGGCTTCCCGTTGACCTCGGGTTGTCAAACAGGCAGACATATAAATTGCTCAATGTGTTCTTGCCTGGCTGATTCTCAAGAGCTGTGTTAAGGTTCAATTATCTACAGGCTGTTAAAGTGTTTGTATCCTGGAAAAAGTCAGAGCTCTTCTTTGTGTTTTGGGGGGCTGGGTTTGGTTGGTTGGTTTTGTGCAAGCCTCTATGAATGTGTGCCCTTTCCTTCTTAATAAGTAGATATAATGTATCTTCAAATTAATGTGTGATGTGTCTCAGGGCCACAGCAAGACTGTTCTGCTCATTTATCTGAAGTAAATCTATACTGAGCAATTGCCTATTTTCATGAAATTCAGTTACCTATTTTCATTCTGAAAATATCTCTAAACCTATGTCAAATGAGGTCCATGTTAACTGTCCATAAATACCTTTCTTTACCTTTGCTTTATTCTTTGTTTTAGACCATGATTTCTGGGCAATTGGTACTTGAAAGGCTTCTTTTCTCATGAGAAGTGGTGACCCATAAAACTGGAATCACCTAAAGCAATTGGTTTACCAGATTGTTTACTGTATAAAGGAACCAGGGCTACACTGTATAGGCTGCTAACACAAGGTGCAGTAGGAAAGATCACCCATTACCTTGCATCAGCTGGGAGCTAATACAGGGAAAGTGTCACAACCTTTAAGAGTACAGCCAAGTTTGCAAAACAGAAAAAAAGCCTTAGAAAACAGATCGGAATTATGTGATTTAGGATTGTTTTGAATGACTTGGATGTTGATGATGTAATATTGTTACAAATTAGCATTTGAGCAGTTGCCTCCTACTTGCAATGACTGCTTGGGCCTCTTCCTTTAAATAGTTTTTTAAAGCCAGCTTAAAATAACATTTTGTTTATTTATTTATTTATTGCCATTTCTTACATAAATGTGTGGTTTCCTCTTTTGCTCCTGCCCATAAGAATGTCTGATTACCGTTGTTCACTGAAATCTCTGTGGGAATAAAATCTCAGCTAGCGTTGCGCTCTGAGACCATTTGCTTGATTACTGTCTTCGACTCCCAATTGCAAATGAGCTTGTAACAATACAACCGTACAAAAGAAATGAGAAAAATGTCAGGGCCAGATCCATCAGTCCCTCCTGAGGACTGTAGGATTGACAGGAATATTCAGTACTTCGGATGAAATGAGGAAAATAATACTTCATCTTTGAGCTCTGAGCTATAAGCCTTTCCACTTAGCTGAGTTCACATTTACAAGGGATGTTTGTTAAAGCATCCTGTATCTCAGTGCTGACTCTCAAATGCAGTTTAATCATATTTATTTAGTTACTATTTTACAAAGTGAATTTCTGAATGTTAGGGAAAACCGATAAATTAGATTTAATTTGACAGTTTAGTATATTGTAAAGGACATTCCATTTCATGGAGAGCTGATCTGAGATACCAATAAGTTACTGTTTAATGCCTCTGAGCTTCTTTGAGTGAAACTTTTCTAGCACAGGGTTTTGATTTGTCAACAGCAATTTCAACCTTGTCTTATCTATACCTCCCCCCTTCCCCTTTCCAAATCAAATTCCCTTGCAAGTCATTAATGTTTTCAGTTGATTTTTAAAATGTTTAAAGTGGCTAGTATGGTTTTCAGCTACTTCAATCTCTTTATGTACTACTCTCAGAAAATGCCTTAATATTCATCGACAGAATTGGGCTTTTCTCAGAGTAGTATGGCAATAGCTTCTTCCTTCCTGTCTTCTTATTGCAAAATCCATTAATGTGGCATTTAGAAAACTTATAATAGGTGGAGGAAAAAGTTCAATTCTTAAATAAATCTTAAAGAATTAAACTCCCTTCTTCAAACCTACAAGGAGGTTGTGCTACATAGTAATGGTGGGAATGCTGCCCTTCTCCACTTTGTTGTGCAGAAAATGATTCAATGGACTCAGACTGCAGTCAAGTCAGGCCATAACATTATGGATGAGCACTTAGAGCATTTATCTAGGAGAGAAGGGTCCATGGTTCAAGTTCCTCCTCTAAATTGTTCTTTGGAAGTTAGGTGAAACATTCCTAAAATAGAAACCAGAACCTAGCACCCTAACCAGCAAGCCTCAGAGCCATGCTCTTGCCTGTCATCCTTTTCTGGTTCCATGCAGCCATGCAACAAAGCATATCTGCATTCCCAGAACTGGAAAATAGTTCAGTGGAGTAAGATGAAGAGGCTAAAACTCGATTT
The DNA here is from genome assembly GCA_011075105.1 of Heteronetta atricapilla. NCBI lineage: Eukaryota > Metazoa > Chordata > Aves > Anseriformes > Anatidae > Heteronetta > Heteronetta atricapilla. Next base: position 19,581,455 of record CM021736.1, read on the forward strand.
ACAAATTACATGTGGATTAGTGCTAAGGCAATTTAAATTCTTCTCGAGAATAGTTGTGATGGTTGTCTTATATGGAGACAGGCCCAAACTGGAAATACACTTATGATAAGTTATAGCAACAGTAAAGAAAGGTGCTTCACTTATCTGAACACTTTGCTTTTACTCATGTTTTTCATTTTGCGGTTTTGTAAGACAAGGGAGTTATTTTGTTGCAGATTGCTTGTTGATTATTTCTGAAAGCATTTATCTTGAAAGTCTGTTATTTTCATTGTCAACTTCTTAAATTTCAAAGACCATGATTTAAATAAGAAGGTTTTTTAGTTGTATCACGTGAGAATTTGCGTATGTTGTGGCCTTATGTTCATAGATATTGCTCCTACTTTGTTCTACTGGCAAAGATGCCTTTAGAGGCAGTTTGGGATGCTGCAGAGTGTGTGGCTATTGTTTTGCTTTGCTAGGCCTTCTTTACTAAGGAAGTGTATCTCAATGTTGATCTGAGAAGTGGTCATACATTATGAACAGAACATCTGTTTTTGCCTTTTTTTTTTTTTTAATCTTACATATATATATATGTAGATTCAATGCAGATTTTTTTATCCAAGCAACTTGCTTGGTAAAATTGTGTACAACCACTAAAATCAGGATCTTTTGGTAGGATACATTCCGTAATCTATGTTTGGAAGCAAAAAGGCTGCAAAAGTACAGAGTTTCTTAAATAGGCTTCTACTTTTTTTTCAGACATTCTTAAAGCTTCTAACTCCCATTTTGTTCCACTAATATTTTATCTTGATGATTTGTGTTACTTTTGTTTGTCCTGAGGCTGAAGTTGAAGTGCTATAAGCTGGGCAAACCACTCCATGAATGACTCAGGCAGAAATCTTTACCAAGTCAGACTAATTGCAGAATGATAAATTAATGGAGCTCCTCTACATCTATTCACTTGGACTAATTCCCAGATAATAAAATATAGTAAAATGGGTAATTTTGTTAAAATAATTTTCTTTTGCTGGGCATAAAAAATGAATGTAGCTGCTTGCTGCTGGAGTGTCTCTAAAATAAAAGCATAGGTCACTGTGAATGCTGTAAATGAACTCCACTTTGAGAGTTCAGTGATCTACAGAGAACATTTGAAGACAAACTTTCTGAAAAGACCAGAGTTCTATAAGATGAAGTCTGCTGTGTATAAATAGCATGTTCAAAATAGATGTGGCTCAGTGCAGGTATGTACAATATCTGTGGGTCATTTAATGAGTCACATTTTATACTAGAGAAATATTCATAATTAAAATGCAAAAATAAAACAAATTACTCAATTGCAGTCCTGTCATATTAACTTGGCTATTGTTAACAAACCATTCAGTCTAGTGATATGTGTGCAAACAGAGGTAGGATTCAGAATCACACATCCTCAGAAGGACAATGCTTGCTTAAGTGGTTAGACTACATCTGAATTTTCCCAGAGTGAGGGAGATGAAGTAAAGTTCAAAAGACGCTTCATCTCAGGCTCAGCATTTCCTGGTTAAACACACAGCAAAAGAAGAACTGATGGTAGTCCTCCTTAAGCAGCCCAGTTTCATGCCCTTTACAATACAAAAGAGAAACCAACTGAAGCTTCTTTGCTGTGGTTTTCTATGTAGCATGCAGGGCACCTTAAGAGGAGAGCTCTTGCTGTGTAGTGCTGATCAAACATATCTTTTACTGTATTTGCTGGCTATTTTTCTTTCACAAGTGCCCCTCTGATTCTTTAAGTGAAGTGTGTTGAGGAAGATAAAATACAGTCCTCATGGCACAGGTTTTTTTATGTTCCATGTAGCTGACAAATGCTCAGCTAGGAATTCCCAGGATGTGTCTTGTTTCCCTCACCACACACACAGGAACATAGCCTCCGTAAACTTGTCCTGCTCAGGAGAAGAGCTGAAGACACCCAGCTATGTTACTGAAGGAGGTACCAATGCAACATTTGTGAATTCAAGTGTTTGAAGAAGCATAAATTATCTTAAAGAACCATGGAGAAGAACAAAAGTCAGCTTTTATTCTTTCTTTTTGGTCTTAGCATGTGTCATGTGTTGTACTTGAATTTAGGGTACGGAAAGGAGTCAGGGGAATAAATGGAGCAAGCAGATCTTGCTTGTGCTCCTGTGATTGATCAGTGATGCAGAGGCTGCTGGTTTTGCACTAACCTAGTCCGGAGCTGTGCTAGCAAACCATGTACTTCTGCCTTTCTCTCTGCCCTCTGCTATGCTGAGAGGATCCTAGGACTTCAGAGTATTTTGGCCCTGGTTTCAGAATGAGCTGCTGGGATAAAGGTGTAAAAGGGAAATCTTTGCATTTGTTGACTGTTGTAAAGTGTGTGATTGTTTTTCTTTTCTTTTATCTATGATCTGCATTTCTTCCTCATATGGAGTAAGCAGTAAGTTAATTACTTTTGCCTTTGTAACTTTCTCCCATGAGTCACTCTCTCTATTTTTGTATTTCTTTTCCAAGAGTATAATTATTTTGCAACTATTTTTTCCAGCTGTATTGCTTTGCATGTTTCATCCTAGCTTTGCAGTGTAGCTCTTAATATATTAAACATATGAATGCTCTAAGCATCGTGTCAAAGCTTGAGCTGAGTACCTGACAAATTATTAACATTTAATAACATGCATCTAAATGGCTCTGAGGTAGAGGGACAGCCACATAATTCCCTGACACTGGCTTTTCCACTACTCACAATTTTTACCTCACAAAGCAGGGATCAGGAAAGTTGGCTGAACAGAGCAGGAGGGAAACAGCATTCATTGCGTATGAAACTTCCCAGTTGTTTTCTCTTTACCAGAAGAAAAAGGATGAGTTGTGAACAGACACGCTGCTCTACTTGCAGAATGAAACCTGTAGCATGTTGCATACTTACAGTCCTAATAGTGTAGCGTTATCAGATGGAAGCCTGCAATGTCTTCTGCTCTGAGATACCATGGTTTGTCCATGGTAATCATGCTGCAGAAGGGCCAGATTGTGCCTGGAATTGCTGTCCAATCAAGAGACAGGATGGTTTAAAATAAAACCTAATATTCCTCTGAAAGTTGTGTCAGCATCAGAATAGCAACAGTTGGACTGTTTCCATCTGTACTTATTTGTTGCTGGATTAATTTTAGATGTGCTACATATGGATTATGTATAAAATGCTGTTTTCCTGTTTCTGTTATAGCTGCAGTGGGCTCCCCAGGAATTTCATGGTCCAGCACGCAAACCTACTCTGACAGGGCTGCTAGCCCTGGGAGCAGGAAAGGAAGATGCATTGAAACCTAAAAAGTAACTGTATGTTCATTGAACAAAGATATTCATGGTTCTAAAGCATCAGATGGCTGGGAACAGGGGGGAGCATCCACCAGCACAGTCAGTCCCAGTTGGGTCCTCTGCTGTGCTTCACCCAGAGCTGGATGTTGTTAGTGATGCGCTGGGCATCACTCCCTTCAGTCGGGCAGCTGAAATAATTAAATTGAGTTCCAGGGTGTGCTGAAGGTGGAAAGATCAAATCTAGATTAATTTGTTGTACTTTACCCCCAACTATTTTCTGGTGGCTTTTCCATGGCAGTAGAAATAAACTGATGGCTGCAGTATAAAAATGTATCTTCTGGTAATTGTGGTCTAGTTTTTCTATGTGGAATTCCTATCTGCTGCTCAGTTAAACAGTGGTGCTAAATCTCTTGCCATTTACACTGCTCAGTAATTACTTAATGACTGAAAAATATAGTCAAAATGGGAAACCAGAACTTTTTGTTTTCCTTTGATTGAAAAATGGGAAATCTTACTTCAAAAGAAAAGCACCTTTCGCTGATAATGTTCCTAGAAACTTGTATAAATGAAGCTTAAGAAAGCAGACAGTCTTTTCAAACATGGGACTTTAGCACTTGCATGGGACCCTAGCACTGCACCATCCTTGTAAAATGTGTACTTGTGAAGTGTAAATACTACTGATTTTTTTGAGGGCACTTAAACTTTTTTACACATCGCTGGTTTTGTTTTTAAAACCAACCTTTAGTGAGTGTAACCAGAACAGTTTCAGGTGGTTGGTTAATCAGTGGATGAACACTGGTGTTTAAAATCTTTGTGCTAAAGCTGCAGGGTCAGATTCTTCTCCTAATGCTGCTAGTATGCTGTGTCCTTCTCTGAGGCACCAATATAATTCTATGTGTGCTTGTTTGTTTGTTTTACCATTCCCTGTTTCTGAACACAAAAGTAGAGAGAAAGCACACAGAAAGGAGTTTGTCCTTAAAAGGATGCAGTATCCTTTGCTCCAGCAAATGCAACTCAGGCAGTGGGTTTAGGGGAAGGATTTTTTTTCCACTTCTTTACTCCAACATGAAAAAAACAACGCTTATATTGCTTTCTAAAAGATTAAATAACGCTTTCTGTCTCTGTTGCAGCAAAAAGACTGGAGTGGAGAGCAGACCCTCAAATGGTGTAATCACTGACTTTTCCTGTTGGAAGGGGAACACAGCTGTTTGACTGTCACTGCCAGGACAGGATACTTACTGTGGGGATGTGTGTTCTTCCCAATTTCTTCTCCTTTGAATTAGTTATATTTTTGGGCCTTTTTCCAAACATAAACCTGCAGCCCTGGTGTCCCTTCAGCATCACATCTATTGCAGGCAGGCCTTATTTTTCCACTTCAGCTTGTCAGTATTCTGGTGCTGTCAATCAAACCTGGTATTTCAGCATAAATCTTCAGTATAGTGCAGAATAATTGCAAGCAAGAGTTAAATTTTAGTACGCCTGATAAAATTTTTATTCTGTGCAACTTTATCTCTGTGTCTAAACTTTGTATTTCAAATGTAAATTCTAATTAAATGTTGGAAAAGAGAACTTACAGCCTGCTTTGCAAGGTAACTATGCACTGAGCTGAATAACAATGAGAGGAGATAAACATTAAAGTAGTTTCTTCAGTTAGCAATGCTTCCTATTAATGAATGCTAATGAGTCTCTTCAGGCAGTAGCACCCACAGCTGCATTTATATGTGTTTTGGGCAAAGTACATATCAATGTGAGAGTTATATTTCTAATGGCAGGTAGAATAGTAACATTTATTTTTCATTTGCCTTCTATACATTTTTTAAAGTGTTTTCTTCTATGGAGAATGTAAAGTTAGTCCTGTGCCCCTTCATGAATCCTTGGCTACTGCTCTTAAACAACAGAGAAGGCAGCTTGCCCTACTGTACTCCATGGCAGCTTTATTAGATGCGAGGGCTGTTTGCTTGTGTAAGGCTGTTGGAAGTTCAGACCCTACTGATTTGCAGGATGAGAAAAAAAAATAAAAATGCATGAACTATATGGTACCAGTCCTACAAATATTGGGAGTAGCCAATTGTCTGGCCAGAAATCCTAAGTACTCACATTTACGGAATTAAATGTGTTTATATTATAATGCTGAATATACTTCCTACGTTACAGTACAAATGTTATAGTTTTATAGGTTGTATTCCTCATAACAAGAATGCCCAGAAGTCTAGTTAGAGAAAGAACGTTGATTATGTACGAGACCATGCCCTCAACTGTCTCCTCAGTATGCTGAAGATTGTGACAAGAGACTATCTTATATAATTAGACTCTTTCAGGTAGAAAATCAGAAGTACAAATAGATGAAAAGTGAGCTAATGAAGATTAACAACTCTGTTCTTCCCCCACTTCTTTTTTTTTCTGTCACATTAAAATTGTTTTCCCACCTCCTTGCTGATGCTCTACTCTTTTTCCTAGGATATTGTTGCTTAGGACACAACTTAAATTTACTCTTGTTGAAAGGCCATTGTATCAACCTCTGCACTGGGGCAGCGTGGTGTTTCAGAACTTGGCATTTGACCATTGAAGGAATATCACTACTATTTCTTCATAAGTGGACACAGAGTCCCTGACAAGAAAAGGAGATACTGTTTTTGCTGAGAATTGTTCACGGTTGTGCTCTAAGCTGCTCCTCACATTCCCACAGGAGATCACTATAACAACCCCATCTTCTCGTTAAGTAGTAAATGACTGTTTTTCATCTCCACAAAGTCTGTAGGTGAACTAAGTATAAGAGACTGACAGGATGTTTTTAAGGCAGCCCTTCTCAGGCAGAAAAAAAAAAATCAGGGGAAAAATGAATTTATGTGAAAGGATCCTAATGGTGAAGATGATAGGTGGTCAAGAAAGACGAAGGATGCTGGCTTAGGGAACTCACTTCCTGGATGGCTTAGGTGAAAGAAGGATTTAATGGGCAAAGATTTGTAGGGGTGAAAGGGCAACCAGCACAGGGATGAAATGGATCTGTGAAAATTATTTCAGAGATGTTGTTTTGAATAGAGAGAAAACAGTTACTAGGGTTGAGGTTTTAAAAAAAGCAAGTTGCAGTAGTTTAAGTATAATATATCTTGGAGGTGTGGCTGGAGTAATAGGAAAAATAGTGCATTCATGAGAGATACCCAGGTAAAGAAAACCAACAAAATCCAGGAAAAGTCACAAAGTTTAGAGGGATGGTGAAAGTTTTGAATTAATTGGAGAATAATTAAAAATTCCAGGACAATTATAATCAAGGATTTGTGACAACAGATTTTTTCCTCATCTGCAGTGGTGCAGTTGGGTCACAGAATTCCCAAAGTTGATCATTCATGAAATATAATCTCATTTTCAGAAGATTTTTTTCTAAATCTGCTGCACTTGTGACATATAGAAATTAATTTACAAGAAACTAAAGGCTGTTTGACTGAACTGATCACCTATCAGTGAAATGTTAAGACTGCTGTGAAAATAACAGACCATAGTTTACAAAAAAAAAAAAAAAAAAAAAAAAAAAAGCAGTGTATCTGAAATATTTTAATGACGGTTATTTAATTTCAGCACATGCAAGCTGATTTCAGATGTATCTAGTTGTGAAATATGTTTGGGAATGGGATGACAGTAATGCATCACCTTGTCACCTTGATTAGAAATTATTTCTCTACAGGAAAGATTTCCTAGGAGAAAGCAAAAATCAGTTTCCCAGTTATGGTTATCACATCCTGACAGATAACTCTATCAGTGGAAAGTAAGTTTTGTCACTTGATTAGCAAAGCATAAGGAAGCATTGAGAGTAGTATATTTTAATCTAACACAAAAATATGGATCATTATAGAAGCAGCAGGACTGATCCTGCTTCTGTTGGCATCCAGGTAGTGTGACATCTTTCAAGTCATTAGAGCTCATCTTATGGAAGACGACAATCTGGCATGAGTAAGACTCAAATAGCACATACAACTATATACTTGCACACTTTATTGCATTTTGTGTGACCAGTATCCAGCCTCCTTTACCAACAAAGAAACCTCTTGCATTCCCAAGGAACCCACATAATTTCATGTGTTTAACTTCATGGTCACTGCTGGTTACTAGCCTGATGGTCACTCCTGCCCAAATGAGCTGTAGCCTGCCAACGTTTTAATCTGCATGCAAGAGAAATTTTCTAGAAAAGTGCCTGAATGGTGTTCCCTCTTGCTGAATACAGATGGAAGGCACAGGACGTCCTGGAGTGTTTGATGAGGAGCATCTTTTGCAAGTCAGCTGAATACAGCAAGATGGAGAGGAGGAGGATTAGCTTTTAGATGTGATCTTAATATATATAAACAAACAAACAAACAAACAAACACCTTTCTTTATGTCTTCACCTGACTGTGTGAACTCCTATAGCAGTGTTATCTCTTAGCAATGCTGTTAATACTTGCATCTGCTTTTTACTGTAATGCAGTTTGACTTAATACATAAATTTACATAAATACATTTGGCTTTTAAAATTTGGAAAAACCCACAGCCACAAACTCTTAAACTTTTTGCATCTTAAGTTTTCTGAGGGTTGCAGAGAGTAAAATCCCTTTCCTAACCAAAGGGAAATGAGACCCATGTGTACTGTACCTTCTAAAATGACAGCATGTATCTGTGTTTACCTGTGGATTGCATCCTACTTCTGATAGAAGTTCATTCTTCTTCGCTTTTATGATTTCTTTTACATCGTCCTGTTTGGGTATCTATTAATTCCTAATTTCACAGAATATTCTAGACCTTTATCATTATCATGCTGCTAGAATTCAGGTATTTGACTGGGTTCACACTTCTCCTTTATATTGTATTTTAAATTTGATATATTACTGGTGGTTAAATTATGTACAGGAATGTTGCACAGAATTTTGAGTGAAAAACTTAACAGTTTAAATTGCAGAAGGAAGTTTTTCTGGAGGTAACTGACATAATAATAAATTTTTTAAAAGCAAAACAACAGAGAAAGGTGCACCGGGGAAAAAAATATATAAAAATAAATTAAATTCATTTTTTAAAGATGCTTCCTAAAAGTCTGTTGGGGTAGGGTCAAAGCTTGAAATGTATCGCTAAGCTGGAGGTTATCTTTTTGCCCTTTCTCCCATCAATAGCTCTGTTACAAGCATTCTAGATACCAAAAGTGCTTCTTGGACAAGAAACAGCTTCCTAATTACTTTTTGCTGTGTTAATGCAGGCAGAAAACCACAGTTATGGTCTCACATACAAATGTTTTTATATTTATTTAAGCCTTTGAAATTAGACACTCAAAGAAAATATCAAAGAAACAGAAGTTGTATTAGATATAGCCATATTAATTCTCCTCTCTTTCCTCATTTGTCTAATAGGACTTTGTTCCATCAAACCACTTGAGCTCCACTAAGTCTTATTGATTGCAATGAGAATGACACATGATTAAATGCGTGCTTATATGCTTTGCTCACTAATGAGGGAATTAAACATATGCTGGAATAGTTTACTGAAGAACAATGTTCTTTGCCTCCCTCCTAAATACGGGAGTGTGTGTGTGTGTGTGCATACACACACGTGCATGCATGCACAGTACTACTCAGGTGATTAGCTGGTAGAACAATAAATGCTTTCAGAAATTTCCCAGGACCAAGTTGTCTCTGGACTGGAGTTCTGCCTCACCAGACCTTTGCAGCATGGGCCTTTTGCACTTTTATGAAATGATGCATGCCAGACCCTCTAGAGAGGACAGTCTCCTAAGGCTGCCTTTCTCGGTCAAGCCAAACAACAATATTGGATAAAAATTCAGAATACAGTTCTGTTGATCCATAGGTTTTCTGGCAGTTGGAATGGACTATAATAATGGTGCCAAACTTCACCATGTTTGATAAGGTAACTATTTCTCATCTCATCTTCAGCTAGGTTTATTTGAGGCCTAATACCAATTCAGTAGTCCTGAGAAAATACAGACTTCTCTGGCAAGCCTGCTGATTTCATTGTGGGAAGAGATGCAATTTTATTTCAGCTCCTCTCTTATCTCTACATTTCCAGGTTCCTGATACTCTGCATCAATATTCACACCTTTTACATCTTTAATTTTGCCATCCTGGTTTCACTATGTGACCCTATGTTTCAGCCATGTTCATCTCAGTGTCTGGTCTCTTTTCAGTTCAGCTTGCATTTGTTTCCTTCCTTCTATCATGAGTTATACTCTTCCATGTACAATCTTTAATTTCAGGCCTCATTTGCTTTATCCCCATTGATCAATCATATGTGGTGCCTAAGGTACAAGCTATAGGATACATATTGCCATCCAAAGGCCCTATAGCATTCATAATCAAGGATTTATTATACCTTGTAGTCTACCCTATTCACTGAATTAAGTAAGGAAGAACATTCGATATTTAATACTGTGCATTCTCCTGCTCCATTTTACTCCAGGTACTCCTTATTTTTCAACAGTCATTCATAGTGAAGGGATCTGATGGATCTGTTCCACTAGGATTATATCCATGTGGACACAAAGTTGTCCCTTGGATTATATCCCCTTGGATATAATAGGCCTTGAAACAACAAAACATGGCTCAGTGTATCTGAGGAGAGGATTAAAGCCGCCCAGGAGGAGCACTAGCTGTACGACTGTGCTGGGTGAGCACACTGGCACAGCTTTATCATGGTGTCACTAAGTGCCTTGCTGTGTGTGAATGCATCATTTTGGTTTTCATTGCTCACTGAATTTATCATGAGCATCCCTACAATGAGCCATTTGATTCCACCCAGGCCTTCCTTAAAAGTTTTTCTATAAACCGCTTGGTGTACTTACTGTTTGCAACCTCTATCTTTGCCTGATTTTCACAGTCTGCCACTTCTGTGCATCTAGCCACTCAGCACTTGGGCTGATGGTGAAGTTTGAATCTGGGATTGTCAGCACAAAAAAAAAAAAAAAAAAAAAAAAAAAAATATCCACTAAACTGAAGTACCAAGAGCCAAAGACACGACAAGCTCAATATAAGAGAAGATGAATGAGGATTTTGGTAGTGTGACGGCATGCTAGAAAAGCATTTGATGTGGTCACAATTTTGGTCAAAAGAGCCCTTTATGACTTAAAACAAGAAGCAACAAAAGTACTAATTATACTTAGAGGCTCCAGGGGGTCAATAATTTACCTGTAGATGTCATTATGTAGGCTGACAGGAAATTTAAGTACCGGTTATCAATATTAGTTCTGCACCTTCAGTAACAAATCACAAATAGTTACCCTAGACTGAAAAATGGTTCCCTAATGTGATACAAAACACAGTGGAGTTGAGAAAACAACAAAAGCATGTGTTAGCAAACTAGCCATTTCAAAAGCTGTTTTTCCAGAATGCTATTCATTCCCAAAGAGAATAATTATGCAGCTTGTAGACAATTCAATTTGGTGTCGTCCTTCAAAGTAGCTCATGTTATTGTTATGTACCTACGCTGAAGATACTGCTTTAGTACTGACAGAAGTTAGAAAGCTTAAGCAAATGCCCATTTTATTCAGTCATGCAGAAAACTCTGGGACACAGTCTTATCAGTTTGTGTGGCTCTGTATTGGAGTAAGAGTGCAGAGTACTGAGGCAGGTTTTGATATATCTCTGAATTTTCTGTGTTCTGGTAAATTATGTACAAATTCTACATTTTTTCTGCTCTTACAAATGGGAAGTTTTGGCCACCAGCTACATGGGGGATGTTTCACGCAGACAACTGAGTTTAGATTTAATGTAAACCTCGTTCACAGACTACTGATTCCTTTGCTATATATAGCTCAGTTAAATAGAGATAGTCTATAGTCAAATATATGACTCAGTTAAATAGATAACATCAAAGTGGCGTTATTTTATGGTAGCTATATGGTGTGGAAAAAAAAAAAAACAAACAACACTATAGGATGATCTGTCTTTTATCCTCAATAGAGTATGAAGAGCTTGTTCTGATGCTGTTGTATCCTAAACAATGCTTGAAACAGAGGGGCAGTGGAGCAAATCCTTTGCCTGAAACCTATAGTGTTAGGTAAGAACATGCAGTTACCTTATACGTTAATGTGGTAAATAAAATTTAAGAGCATAAAAGTAAGTTATTTAGACCAGATTAAAAACTTAAAACTACACTTCCCTTAAAATTAAATTACAGTTGTATCAGTGACAGCCTATGTTCCGTGTTTACTGCCACTTTGCATGACAGACAGCCAACTTGTTGATCAAGCTCAAGTCTTGAACTACAAATCTGCACCACAGTGTTTTTAACTGCCAGGCCAGCTTCTGTTAAATATGGTCACACCCGCAAATGCAGACAAAATGTTTTATTTTGAGTTTTCTAAGTTTAATTCACTGCAAAAAGAGGGAAGTTTCTTTTCCTATTTAAGTCTATGGATAAAGCATGTGAAGAGTTGTTACCTGTGAATTCTGAAATACTGAAGGACAGAGAGACCAGGAAAACATTAATTCAGCTCATTAAATACAGGTCCCATTACCATAGATTAATAAATCACTTAGTTTTTGAAGTGCAAAGCACTTATAATCCATTCTCCTCTGTGTAACAAATCAATTATAAAATGGTATTTTTCTTCAAATTTATGAACTTTCAGTTTCAATTCCAAAGCAGTTTGACACACAACGCTAGTTAAAACATCCTTAATCTTTAGGTCAGATCCATTAATCTTTAAATAGAAATGTCATTCACCTGTTCAAAACTTAAATTTTAAGACTGAGTACACGTGCATTAATCTACATAACTTCTTGAATGTCTATGTTGTACCTTCTTGGTCAGCAAAGGCAAGTATGAAGTTTAAAGTAAAGGCTATGTTCATAGGCAAATCAATACAAACTAAGAATTTCTTACTCTTGAGACTTAAATTTTCCCTTTAGAAAAAAATGACAGAAAGTACAAATACAAAGACTAAAATTGGTATTTTAAAGGCTTTTGCTTCCTAATTTAAATAAATAGGTATTTTAAAATAAAACAGTTTAATGGTATTGTGCAATCACTAAAAATTGGTTTAATTGCCAGGTTTTAGAATCATTTTAAAGAGAAGGTGAATTTCCAAAATTATATTTTTTTTGTGTGTGCTGAGTCATTCTCATGGCAGACAACAAGGATGTGTAGGAGGGAATCGTTTTTGCAGATTGTTTTTTTTTGTGACCTGTCATGGCCAGCATAATCTGGAACTTTCCAATGGCCGCTAATATGATGTTCAGGATGTAAGGATGCAGTGAATTTGCCCCTGTACTCGAATATGCAGTCCACAGCGTATTTTATCAGTCACAGGCCAATCTCCTTGAACTATTTATGTGCTAGGAAAATAATTATAATGAAAAAACTGTCTGCTCTGGTTATCTCTTCCTGTAAGAGGGAGAAAATGAATTCTGCAGCTTCTGTAAACAATGGCAGGAACAAGATTGCTTCATGGATCCTCTTGGATTCAAATTAGCCAGCTGGCAGACATGTTTGTATGGCACCAGCAATAGATACAGCTGTTTGTTTCTGCTACTGTCCACAGAGGGTTGATGCACTCCAATTTCTTTCAAAGCTTTTACTAGCTAGGAAGCAATATTCTTTACTACAAATTAAAAAGATTCAGATATTTATCAAATGTCAGTTGGAGGACAGAGATACCCATATGAGTGTGTATCAAGTAATCCCAGGGTCATTTTCTCAAATAAATGCTTAATACTTCTCTGTGTTTTATCAGAACTAGTCAGTCTTTTCTACTATTTTGTTCAATGAACTACAGTAACAGACTGTAACTTGCAGATAAGAATTTGAAGCCTAAATGGAAAAAGGTGTATCTGTGTGAGATGCAGTTTAGGGAAATATAGCAGATAAAGAGAAATATGTCATTGGAGCTCATTCAGATTGTTTTTCTTCTAGGTATGCATTTTGCAACCTGCTGCATTGTTTAACCAGCTGTTTAGGTAGGTCAATTCATGGAAACTGAGAAAATTTGATCTATTTACAGCCTCCTTTATGTGATGATATAAAAAAAAATATAAATTATTTCATCTTGTCAATTATCTGGGACAGTCCTAAAGGGAGGATTTTAAAGGGTATAGTGTTCCTTTGTGGCAAAAGAATAATTTTGAATAACATTTTAAATCTTACTTTGATATAAAACAGTCTGAAGATTTTTTCACCCAGAAAACTCATACTGGAACAGAAAAATGAGCAACCATGTTATAAAAGTGGCAGATTATTCTCAAGTTTTCAATATTTTATTTTGATATTTTTGGAGATGTTACCCAGACTTACCATGCCAAATCCAAACTTATGCTCTGTGAAGCATTAATATATGATATGCAGCAGGTATTTTTCTAGCTTCAGTTATGCACTGTGAAAGCAATTATTGCCAGCTAAACTTATATGAATAGCTAGGAGCTGGGGATAAATCCACTAAGACAAATACAAAAACTGGAACTTACCTCATTTCTGGTATGAGTTCCAACTGCTGAGCACTACGATGCAGAAAGTTCTTCATAAGACCTCACTGAAGCAAGTAATATCACATCAGTATTAATGTAACAGCTGAGTAAGTGTCTATAGTCTAAGGCCCTCCCTTGAGGTGATATTTTTCAGGATGTGCTTAATGCATATTCATAGCACCTGCTCAGTTTTTCATTAATAGGCAAAATATCAGTGCTTATTAAAGTTTTGTTAAGTTTAAGCCATCACTTAAATGCCAGAGAATTTCACTTTTGCATTTTGAGAGTATATTTAAGTATTGCAGGACAGTCTTTTTAGCATGCTGTGCTAAAGAATCAGAACATGATTGTAATGTCTCAGCCCTCTCTAAGCCGGGCCTCTTCTATGGGTTCCCTCTTTGGGTTTATCTGGCCTGCCTTCTTCCTTGATGACCGTGTATCTGCAGCAAATTTGCCTCCCACTCCAATCTGCCTTTTTTTTAGTTAGGAAATCTTCCATCTTGTATTTTCATAAAGTGTGTAGCACAAAGAGATCTTAGTCTTGTTGAGGTAAAATTGAATTAATAAACACTCTTAAGTTAGATAATATTTAGAAGAAATGTGTCGTTTCTTTTATGTGGCTAATGTCAACTTCTCATCAAGGTAAAAGACACATTGATTGAACTACAGTGTAAAGGAAGATGTCCCAGCTTACAGGCTCTTGCTTTATAGTGAGGTGGTAGGACTGGATATTTGGGTTGATCTGAAAACAAGGACATTGAGAGAACAAGGAAAACACAGGAACAAATTCAGATAAAAGTTTTCCAGGAGAACTCTAAAAGAGTTGAGACTTTGATAAGAAACGTTTTTTTACAAGGTTAGAAGAAAACCTTGTAAAACACATTGAGAAACATTTTAAAGGTGTGACCTGTTGAGGCAAAGGCAAATTTCTGAGTGGAATAGGTGCATTCATGTAAGGTGAAGTTATATGGGGAAAAGTATTTATTGTCAGCTGTTGGCATGCCCTGAGATGCAGAGTCATGTATTAAATAACAAATAGCTGCTGGTTACCTCAGCACAATTTTGCAGAAATTAATTTTCTCAGTTCTTGAGTAATCCATAATGGATCAAAACTTCTGTATCCAGTTGGTAATTTATATGAAGAGCTAGTGGACATATTACATTAAAGGCTTTGAAAAGTAAATATGAACTAGGAGTTCAAACAGTGAGATGAACACTGAATTAAAGGCTTTAGGCAACTGACTTAAATATACACAACAGATGATTTGGTTTTCGTCTTACAGAAGTTGACTATATGCAAATAATTAGTAACAGTGGGGATTTATCTTTTTTAGCATAACTCCAGAATGCATCGTAACAAAGGAGTTACTACTGTTGCTAATAGAAACATGTCTTCAAATATATGAAAAATGAAAAATTGCAAATAAAGATGAAGTCACTCTCTGGTAAGTTACATTAATGAATATAATCATTCACTGTAAAACAGCATTTTTAGCCCTATGCTAGTTTCACAATAGCTTTACATACTTAATAATTTTTACCACATCTTAGTTGATCCTCAGAGAGAACAGGATATGTTTTCTCTTAGTTAATTAAAGCTGATAATATAATACCCATGACTTCATCCACATGTTTGTGCCAGCACACTGAAAATAGTTGTATCAAATCCAAAGTAGTGCTTAAGGCTTAACTTCTTAAGTTAATTTTTATGTCTGAAATGAAATGCCTATATTAGACACATAGGTTTCTCTTACAGAAAGAAGGGGGTGTCTGGGATACTCAGAGCAGGGTCAGAAAGCAGTAAAGCCCCCTTCAGATAGCCAGTTTAATACTCTGTGCTATACATACTTAAGACTGCTTTTGGAACTGGGATGTGCCTACTCTTTTGGGGGTTCATTCCTAGAGATGGCCTCTGTACTGTTTTCTTTCACAGATCTCAGTGAGGCTCTTTATTTACTTTGAAAGAGCAATTAAATTCTGAGCATTTTATACAAAAAAAAAATCTTATTGTTTACAACACTCACAAGAGACAGTCCTTACCTTAAGGGTTCCTTACCTTTAGGGTCCTTACCCTAAGAGAGCTGTTCTTTAGATGTTTATTGATAAAGACCTTATTTTCCAAGATCTTCTGTCTTGGTGTTGGAATGGTTTCCCCTGCTGCTCTGAAACTGATGCTCATTTACAGGAAAAACATTTGAGATCTGTGGGCCAAATAGAATCTCTAGAGGCTTGCTGCTGCAGAATGGGATGTTGGAAAATCTGTCTGGGAAATAGTAAATGTAAGTCCTGGCTTCAGCTCCCAGAATCTTATCCACAACTTTTATTACACATTTACAGTACATCCACTGGGTAAAAACTCCTTAAGTATAAACAAATATCTTAAATACAAGGATATAGAGTCAAGTATCCCTTCACTTCCATTTGCTGCAGTTAACATTGAACTACTTTCTGCAAAATGCCTTCAGTGGAAGAAACAGACAATGCTTCTGTTGCTCTGAATGGCCTGGTGCTGGAGTGCTCAGAGAGCAGGAGGTGTGGGTTTGATGTGGGTCTTGATGTTAGATTTTCCTGTGCTAAGTGCTCTGACCACCTTATAAGAAACATAGATACTACAGCTGTCACAACCGTTTCTAAAAGAAGGTGACCAGATCTGCATCAGGTAGTGCTCATTGGACTGGTGACTTGGGTAAAGGTTGTTTTGTCCATACGGTCTGTCTCGCTCTGCAGCCCTCTGGCTCAGGAGGAGACCTCCTTGCCTTGCAGGAGCTTACAGCTGAAGAGGAAAGCAACTGCTCAGAGACATCCATGCCGTGATAGCAGCCAGGTGGGGCTTTTTGAGTACAGTTCTAGAAATATTTCTTCCAATCCCACAAAACTTTTCCTTTAGGTTAAATTTTAATGGAGATACCATATTTCCATTCAAGAATTACTGTCTACTGGTGATATATGTGGCAAAAACAGAGTTTGTTTTCACTTTGTTCTCCCAGTAATTCCAAAGCAAGTTTTCTGTTTGTAGGTCTTGCTGGTTTGAAACAGGTAGCAGCTATTCTGCTGTTTCTCTCTCTGCTTTCTCCTTGCCCTTGCTGTCATTTCCAACAAACCGATCACTTTCCATGTCTTAATCTTCATAACATTTCAGATGAGAAGTAAGTTTATAGTTGGACTTTTTCCTCCAATGATTCATCTATAAATCATGATAATGAATAAAATAATTTTATTTAGCTAATTGCTACCCCGTTGTAAGTTGTTATTAAAATTTAGTTTCCTACCAGCAATTACTCCTCAGAAATCATATTTTATTCAATCTGTAAATCTACTGTGCCATTCATAGTGCTATTATACCTGTGACATTGTAATGGCAAGAGTGAAAATCAAATCAACATTCTGCTGACAGAATAAGAGCAGTAAATGTCAAACTAATGAATATAGAGTGGGCATATGCAAATGGCCTAGGAGAGCAGAGAGGTTCTTGGCATTTCTCATTTTAAGCATATATCAAGCCAAGTTTCATCATGTGAAAGAAGCTTATGTGGTTCATCTGCCCTGGCTATAACTTCATATAAAATGATTTTGAGAAGGGCTTCATATTCTTGCTAAAAATTAAGTGATGATTAATAGATGTCTAGCCTGGCAAGAATAAATAAAGGGCTGGGATAGCACAAGGATTCCTTTCTATTAAATGGCATAACAGCTAGACTCACAAGGATTGGAACTGGAAAAAGGAGGCTTTGGGGCTTTGCTCCACTCTGCCCAGCTACCTCCTCAGGGGGACCTGGATCAGTCCTTCAGCAGGGGGCATTTCTCCCAGAAGAGAGTGTTAACTACAACCTGGTGCACTCTGGAAAAACATTTGGTGACCTGACTTTGGCAAGTGAGTCTATAGGTCTCACTGAACCATTACTCCCTGGGGTAACAGTGAGCCCATGTTTTGGGGGCAGACATGCCCTGTGCTGTGCTCCAGTGCTGACTGGACCAGAAGGTGCATTGGCATGTAGTGGAGGAACAGAAGATGTGTTGTAGAGCTGCAGGAAAAGTGAGTTGAGGGTGGAAACATGCGCTCAAGTCTTCTAGTACACACATGCATTCTAGTACACAAGCTTGTACAGATGGA
Organism: Heteronetta atricapilla; assembly: GCA_011075105.1. Classification (NCBI taxonomy): domain Eukaryota; kingdom Metazoa; phylum Chordata; class Aves; order Anseriformes; family Anatidae; genus Heteronetta; species Heteronetta atricapilla. Next base: position 19,599,272 of record CM021736.1, read on the forward strand.
TTCAGGTACAGGGCAATATCCCTAGACAGAGCACAGGTATAATCTACGAGTTTGTATTTCATTTGTTCTTGAATATTGAATACATATCTTGATTTTTCAAATGTTTCTTTCGCTGACTTTTCTCTGATGTTTCAGAGAAAACAGTGGTGTTTCAGATACAACAGTGGTTTCTGTTGTATATGTGTCTTTCAAATTTTCTGAAGCTGGTAATTGAAACTGCAAGGTATATGTTTTGCTCAGAACTCAAATGGCTACATATAAGAATGATATTTTGAGAGCAGTTTCAAAACACCCTGTCTTCTAAAAATCTCTTTTATGTTATGCTGCAAAAAGTAATCACAGAGCTGTCTCATTTATTGGTTTATTTTGATTCCACTGGAAATCACCTCTGATAATTTGAGTAAATACCCAACTAAGAAATGTGGTATTCTTAACAAAAGAATTTGGGCAGGTAATCAGCAATGAGAGAAGACATGGGCTGAAGAAATAAGCATTGGTGCAACAGGGGGAAAGGGATGAAAACACTTGCATGAGCAAAACAAATGTTATGAAAGGTTGGAATATTGTTCTCTGTAGATGTCCTAAGATGAATGTCCTTTGCACAATGAATAGGTCATCAGAGGCATAATTCTGATATCAAGTATGTACTGTAAAGGTTTGGCTTTGCTAAAGGACATTGAGTTTGAGAGGCTTTGTAACAGTGTTTCATAGGCCTGGGCCCTTCAAATTATCACTGTCAGTAAAAACTCTGAAAGTGTAAATTATTGAACAAAAGTTTGAAGAAAAAATGCAAAACTATGCAGTATTCATATATGCATCTCTGAGAGGAAACTAATAAAACGAGTGTAAATGAACGTGAGATACAAACATTAAAAAATAGATATTTGTTTGTAGATGAAAATTAATTTGACTACACTAGCAAAGGTCCTTGCATTTTTAAAAGAAATGTTAGGTTATTCATTTTTAATAAACAAGACCAATGTTAGAGGATTTCCTAGACCATAAGCTCTATGAATTCTTTAAATAGAACTGGAAGGAAAATCAAATACATATTTATAATAAATAACATGTTTAAAAAGTTTATTCAAGAAATTAGTCAAAATCTTTTGTGGCCTGAGCAATCTTCTCATGACTGGAACACAGCTAATACTCTTGGTGTTTGCAGCAAAGACCTGGCTAGGAGGATTTTATTGAGTGTCCAAGGACAGAGACAGCAATATAATACAAAGGATCAGACAGGGAGATGGAAGAAGGAAAAAGGAAGGAGGATTTGAAGAAGACAGGGATGGAGATTTTTGCCCCTCTCCCTCCCCCTTTTTTTTTTCCCCAAGACAGCTTATGTATTTTAACAGAAGAGCATTTAAAAAAAAAATGTAATAAAAGAAGATGAGAACGGTGTGGACACCACTGAAGTATGACATGCAAGGTGGCCAGGACAGGGAACACAGGTGAAATGGAAAGTACCACTAATGTAGCAAAGAGAAGAACAGGAGAAATGAACAGAGGAAGAAAGAAATAGGTATCAGCTGAGTTTCCTACCCTACCCTTACAAGGCTGGAAAAGATGAAGGTAGCTTTTGCTGTGACAAATCTTGACCTGCTCAATAGGGCCTGAGATGGCATTCCTCATAGCAGTGTCTGTGCTGAACAAACAACCTGTTCCTCAGGAAATTCACTCAAATATCCTTGCTCTCATTATTTCAGTTCAGTGCTATCTAACATGCGTAGGTATCTCTTTTTTACATTAATTTTGGTATGGTAAGGATTTAAAGTGGTTCGAGCTGAAAAAAAGACATTTTTTGTAGATGAGAATATCTTCCATGAACCTAAATTAAAATCACTTAAAGAAATGGATTCTCTATTTTCTGTAGCAGTAATTCAAAGAAAGCACGACACAGGGATTAGTATTCAGTAGACTTCTTATTTTATTGTATAAAAGTAATTACCTTTTAAATACTATCCAAATTAACATTTTAATATCCCTCTGGGCCTTTACATTTTAGAAGCATAATATAACTCAGTACCTAATACAGAGGAACCCTATTTCCTCTTCTACTAAATTAGTCTCCTGTATAAATTTGAATAATTTTCAGAGTAAGCAGCAGTAATTCATTTTTCCCCCCAGATAAGACTTGCATTAGAACCAAAGACATTCAACGTTTTCATCAGAGGCCACCTACAATTTGAGGAGCTTAATAGCTTTGTATCTGTATTCCTTGGTAAGGTATTTGTGGAAAACAGTCTCTTATGTTAACAGTCTTCTTATTATACTACATTTCATAAGGGAAAAATACATGACTTAAAATATACAGAGTTGCAGCTCAATTCTGTGGTGACTTTTGCATATTAAAAGCCCCATCTAACTGAAGTAATATATAAAACTCAATTTATTGTGTTAAAGTTTTAAGAATATCTGACTTTTCATATTATACATAGATATGTTTTTTTCATACTTTCACATAACTTTTTCAGTAGTGCATCTTCTGATAATAAGAAAAACTTTCCTCTTTTGTCATTGTGTTTATTTCATACTCAGGTCTGAAGTAAATTAATCCCTTTGTCATATAAATAAACCAGATAATTTAACAAGAACTTTAAGCTAGAATCAGGTGGTAACAGCTAGGAAAAGGTTTTATGTTTGTAAAGAAAGGGTCAACCTCTACCAAAATAAAATAAAATAATGAAGGAAGTTAAAGAGAGGTATAATAAAGGTACAGTAAGCTTTTGAAGTAGTTTACTGGCTCACAATCAAATGTCTGTTGACCCTGAGAATAGAAGAGCAAGACGTGCTGGAACTCATAGTGACAGACCAAGCAGTTTGCTACTTACAGGGTAGTCACGCAACTGAAACATCAATTAAAAAGAATATGGAGGCATTCAGGAAGGACAGACAGGGCAAAAAGGGACATTGTCTTGTGTTTCAAGAAGGCAGCAGACCCTTCCTGAGATGTGAAACAACTCTTGCTAAGGGAATGGCTAAAGGAGAGAAATAAGCAGGGTAAGGTGGGTGAGGCTCTCTGTGGGCAGCTGCATCCACTGAAGCATTGGGCTTGGTGGTAGTAAAGTTTTCTTGATCAGACGTTGCTTAGAAAGGAGGGCTTTGAGACACAGATTGTCTAGATCTTTTCTGAAAAACACAGGTGAGATCCTTGACAGAAGATAAGGAATGCAGCTGAACAGGAGGCTCTTCTAGACTGGACTCTGACTAACAAGGAGGGACTGCCCATGAACACCAAGGCTAAACAAGCAACTGCTTTAAAGCTATAATTACAACAGCTGCTGGTATAAATTATACATAGACTAAACCTGTATCTAGGGGGTGGCAGAATGAAAAGCATGCATAAAAACAGCTGTAGAGGTTTCCCTTGACCTGTGCTTCTTGTACCTCAGGCACAACAGCTCAGGCCTTGGCACTGGGGACGCTTAAGTTTTACTGCCTTCACTCTGCCCATGGGGAAATCCCGTGTAAGAACACTTTAAAGTAATATTTTTTAATTCTCTACATATCTTCCATAGATGTTTCCTTGTTTATTTTCCATGTGTAAAATCCCATCTCTCTGAAATTCAAGATTTCCTTTAGTAAGGTCCAGATGGCTCTCCAAGACCAACATCTTTCAGCTTTGGTGTGCAGGCAGTTTCCCAAAATGGCATTGGTTTAGATGAGCTGTTTTCTCCAGCACCTCACTAGTCCTGGTGGAGTCCTCTCAGCCTCACTGGTCTGGAACAGTAGTACTTCTCAGCAGTAAAAATTTTTTCCATAGCCATGGGAATTACCAAGTAGCAGGACCTTACTTTTATGGTAATCTAGAACAGATATTTTAGGTTGAAAGTAGATTTAATGTTCTCTCTCCTCTAATTCCTATAATTTGTGTGATTCAAGATGCCAAAGGATCCTGATGTCAGGATGTGGAGACGGTCTACTAAAATAGCTGTGCCAATATGCATATATACATATGTATAAATATTAACACAGTATACGATGCTTTTTGTTTACTCTTTAAAAGCAGGAGACTGAAAATTGTCTAAAAGAATTTTGAAAAACGTTTGGGTGGAGCAGGGAACGTTGCAATGTGCATTTAGATAAATTAGAGAGCTGTGTATGTGTGCATACAGGAGGTGGGTAAAAAGCTGATTGTGAAATAGGCTGCAAAACTGGGTTGCAAACTCAGCTATGGATAATGATTAGGAATAGTGGTGGATTTTGCAAGAAAATGCAAAAATTTGCAAAATATGTATTTTTCACGTATTTGTAAAACGTGCAAGGTCTGCAAATTATTGACCACAAAATGGGCACCATCTACTTAGTAAGCAAAACTACTTCAGAGAAGCTGTATTGATTTCAGAGTTGCAAGATGCATATTGAGGAAGTTTATAAGTAACTTAATCCTATCATTTTTCAGTGCTGGTAGACATAACTCTATAAGAGTCTTTATTTAGACAAAAATAATTAAAAGAGATATATGAGACTAATATTGTAGATGCCTTCAGATTTTGAGACAATGCAGAGTTAAAAATAAAAATAAAATAACTCTGAGGAGTTTAAGTGATTTTAACTGCTAGTTAGGAGACTTTGACTACCTGCTTCACTCCTCTTAAATTTTGCTTATGTTCTTTTTGGTCAGGATTTTCCAGAGCAACCATTGGCCTATGTAGACATATGGCCATGACACCTGGGACTACTTGGTGCATTCAGGCAGCTGTAGGTCTTTGTACTGAAGCAATGAAAAACCTAACTAGTTGCCTCTTGTTAAGCAGATTCAGCTAAGAATTAGAGGCAGTCAGTCCTGGCTTAATCTGGGATAGTGATAACCTCTCAAAAATATTCAAGTATGGTAACAGTGCTGATAACTACTTCCAAGAAGAGGAGAAGAAAGAGAGTGATATAGGAAGGAAAAAATAGATTAACAAGAAATGGATATTGGAGGACTAGCTACTCAGGACTACCTTGTCTGAGAGGCAACTGAATATAAACAGTAATGAGGCCTAAAAGATTCCCTGGGGTTAGATTACAATAGTTATATTCCCATGCTCTTTAAAACTAATTAGTTGATACTTTTCCCTATCTATACACTTCCCCTGTACGTACTAATGATGTAATATTTCTGGTCCAGTAGGAAGCAGTCATATTATTGTGTTTTCTCTGAGCATAATGCATATAACATATTCCTCCTTTTTGTGAGGACAGTTGCATCTTGAAAGAAAGGAAGAGAACTCTAACTGCTATAATCTCATTCTTTCACTTAGTGATGATGTGCTACAGAAACCTCATATATTAGATTTAAAAGGTATATAGAGCAGAAGCTAGAAAAATACAGTATTGATATAGAAAAGGGATAAAGTTTATTTGTTGTCCTAGTGTTGTCAATTTCTAAATTCTAATTTGTCTAAATAATCTTAACACTCAAAGGTTCTTCTATGCAATTTTTGTTTTTCTTTGAAGAAATTACTTCTTCATTTGTAAATCTGGGGTGAGCCTCAGCTCACATTTTATTTGTTAAAATTGACAAATTTGATAACTACCAGCAGACAGCTTTGTGACTATCACATCCCAGGACAATTTTCATGACAGAGCTAGAATAGCATCTTCTGTAGATCCAGAACTGTGAATCTGAGCCTTGTTTTCAGCTCTGTTCAGGCTGTTAGGTTTATAGCTGGGGACTTGGATTATCTCAGTGTAAGGCAGGTGTGTGTATTGCTTTTGTACTACTGGTTACAGGAACTGTTGAAAGCTAAACTCATTATCCCTAGACAATCTAGAGTCTTGATTTTGATTAGTCCTACTTTTCTAACACTCTAAAATATTACACACTTGACTTGCTAGTCTTGAATACATTCTTAGCCTTGAGTGACACTCCTAGTTACTGCGTGGGTTTGTACATTGGTTTGAGAGGTGACAGACCTGACAGTTACAGTAGGAAAAAATGAGGTTCATCTTGTATGACAAAGTATCAGCACTTGGTAGTTCTCAATGTTATTTTGTGATTACCGGTCTGAAAACTCTTTGATGAAAAATTCTTTATGGGAAAAAAATAAAATAAAACGATCAGACCATAACTTTACAAGTCCGTGATATTACTACATTTTATTCTAGGATATTCTCGTATTTTTTAATGATTCTGGGAATTTAATAGATTATAAAAGATAGAGATACTTATTAGATGATAATATATTTACTTCTTTCTTTTCAAGAGGCAGTATGACTCTAAAATACAAGGGATGGATGTGTGTTATTATATGTATATATTTACAGACTTTTTTATTGTTCTGTGTAAGGATCTACCTTCTCCTTATCCTATTAAGTCCAGTTATTATTTGCCAGTGTAACTTCAACTTCAGCTTGGTTTCTTTGAATATATTCTCAAGTAATTAAATCAGAACTGGTCCATTAGTCGTTGACAATAACTGTCCCATTTCCTGCTAAATACTTTGGGCTAACCAAGTAAAAAACATTGCTTTTTCATTCCCTTTAGGAAATAAATTGTAAAACACTCGTTTCAAATGCAGAGTTCACAGTGGTTAGTTTTATCAATGAAGTAATGAAAATAGTCCTGCTGACCTAGTACTGAAACTATGCTGCTCGGGTGTGCTGTTGTGTAATTACAAGAACTGGTTTGGGGTGTCAGAATAGTGAGCTCTTTGTCCCAGGTTTTACATAGCTGTAACACAAAATCAAAGCTGTAATGGCATGTATGGCCATAGAAGTATAGAACGGCGTAGGTTGGAAGGGACCTTAAAGATCACCTAGTTCCAACCCCTTTGCCATGGGCAGGGACATCACCCACTAGATCAGGTTGCTCAGTGCCTTGTCCAACCTGGTCTTGAACACCTCCAGGGATGGGGTAAGTCAGTGGATGACTTACCAGAGCTGTTTTGGTTAAACTGCAAGTAGAAGATTAAATTACCACAAATAATACAACACTGAAATTAAGCTGAGTGCTCATACAGATGCAACTTTAGAGAAGAGAGCTTTAGGAATGATGTGTCCCACTGTACAGTGAATTTATAACCCCACATAATTTAGAAATTCTGAGGGAAAATGAATATGAGAAGCTCAAAAAAAAAGTTATATTTAAAGGTTATATATTTATAAGGGTTATATATTTAAGGGAATCAGTTTTCCATGGGACAGATGTTCATTAACACTTGCCTATTTATTTTTGTCAATTCATAGGGTTTTATTTTAGCTGTAAAATAAACATGCACAGAGATGTAAACTCATTTTGTTCTGTTGCTTTGTGTTCTGCGCTTGGATAGAGGCAGATGCATTGACTGTTCATTTTGTAGCAACAGAGAAAATGTTGCTTATATCATCTATCTGGGACCCTGGATTCCAGAATGAATATTTAAAGAAACATGTTTAACAACAACAACAACAAAAAAGTAATGGGCTTCATAATTGTCAGTCTCATCTTGCTAGCCAGTAAGACAAAAAGCAAAGTGCTATAGAAATGCTCCAGACATTTTGGGAATTGAAATAACTATAACAATTATGCTCTTATTCTATAATTTGGCAAATCAGAAAAATTACATTAAAACAAAGCAATCCCACTTGTAAACTAACCAGGATGTAATGTGTGTGTGTTCTAATTCTGTCCTTTAACCTTTGCCGCTGTGTAACTGAAGGCAGCTTTTCTCCCTAGCAGATTGGGAACTAGATCAACAAGCTGTGTACACTTTACCAACTAAACAGACTTTCATGTATTATGTTGGAACACTTTTACAAAAATCAGTCCTTTATTGTTGCCTTTGTGGATCCTGTTCCAGGTGCAGAGGATCTCTTTAACACAGGCCTTAAAAGCATCCACAGACCTACAATGTGCTTGAAAATATCTGTTAGTAGTACAACAAAATACATTCGATATCACAGATGATCCCTGAATATTAAAACCAAAGTTAAGATCAACAAGCATGGTAAACATAAATGAATCTTTTCTACATTGTTTAATGCAGTGGAAATCTGCTCAGCACTTTGTCTTTGAATTTTAGTTGCATTTCTTTCCCACCCCATGTGCCAAACTTTTATTGCTGAAATGATTTGGCTTTCTCAGGCAGAAAACTATTTTCTCTTTTATATAGCAGCACTTTTCTCCATAACAAACAAGATGTGACTACTTTCAATAGAAATGTATTTAATGTAATGTATTGAGCTCATTGAGTATTTTTAGTGCATTCCTATCAAAAGAAGATGAAGTACGTTTCGTAAATCTATCCATTTCTTCAGAAGCCAACTTTTCATTTTCCTTCTTCCAGTTCTGGCTTGGCTTTTTTTCTGGCTGCTTTCATGCAGGTCATGAGTCAGGATTCTTTTTCCCTGGAGAAATCAGAACTTCTCCTGTTTTCAAAAAAAGAAGTGGATGAATTAGATGGGAAATGTCCTGGAGCAACTAAAAGTCCTGATCCAGATGCCACTGAAATAAATGGAAACATTTCTTAAGAGAAAACTGGCTAACGAAGTAATTCTCAGAGGTCCAGTAAAAAGGAGGAAGCTAGGCGAAAGGGGAGGATTTGGGTGTTTTTTCAGTCCTTTGTAATCCTCTTGTTTTGGGTTGCTGTGAGAACTGAGGAAGTTCCTATTTTACACAGTTTGGTGGCAGAAACCCCAAGTGGCTGCTGCAACAGCGTCAGAAAACGCAGCTCTTTTCCCTGTAAGACCCTCACCTGACCCAAGCGTTTGTAAGATTACAAGATTTGGTGGGCACCCTAACGCAGTTTTGTCTGTCCTTAGTGTACAGCAAGGTATTTTTTGTCTTGTTATAGCCTCCCTGTTGAAATCATTGGATTATTCACATCAGCAAATGTATTGGGAATAGGCATTTTACAGACAAACCTGCCCTTTCACTCATCACCTTATTACGTGAATACACATCATGGAAAAAAGTATCCAAATTAAAGGGAGGTAGTTAGGGACTTCTGAGAACTAACCAGGTAATTATTTCCAATTTTAACACTAGTCATATAGGAAACTAAGGACTTTTTGAAACATTAAATTTAGCTAGTTTTAGGTGTTCTTAAAATCCAAAATAAAATTCTGGACTTTAATGACATGCTCCAAGGCAAATTACATGGCTTTTTATTTTCTGTTCATGTACCCTGTTCATTGGATGAATACATTTTAAGAAAATGCACGGACAAAAGATGATGAGTTATTTCACTATTGGAGCTAAAATTTGTTTTCACAAATCCATATTGGTGCTGCTCATCTTTGTTGTTTTCTGGGCTACCAGAGGATTATTTTGAAAAAAAAAGAAAGGTCATTTAAAAAAAAAAAAAAAGTTATTCTAATTTTTAATTTATTTATACATATATTATTTATATATAAATATAAAGCACCTGTCACCCTATTGATAAGCACTCTTTGGAACAATTCTGATGGCAAGGGTAAGAACAGGAGCTGGTCAGTTAGTACCTCTGCACTTCTGCTTCCAAATAATTTTTAAAAAAAGTATTACTCATACCATGATTTTCACAGTACTTGCATACCATGATTTTCACAGTACTTGCTGTATTTACGCCTTATTTGAAAAGGGAAATATAATTACAGCATTTTTGACAAATAAATTATATAAGCTAAGAAAATCTGTAAATGTTCCGTAAGGAGCAGATAGGCTCCCTGCATATTGGCAACCAAATATCCAAAAGGTTTCAAGTTCTCTATGCTTGTTTGGCTACCCTTTAATTATCCCTGTTATGGAGATAATATTTATATTATAAATAAATATAAACATCTATAAATATTTGGACTTCTCTAATGTGTTATCTTGGAGAAGTTATTTGTACCTAGAATACAGAAGGTGTATGTTCTATCCAGATATATAATAGTATAATCCTTACAGCAAACCCGTGCTAACATAAAATTATTTTACTAGACTGCAAAACTACAGCAACTTGCACCAGCATTCCTTTGTGACAGTCTCCAGTAATTAAATGTGCAAGGAAATCAGTCACTACGACTTTGAGTAAGTAGCTCTTACTCAGTTTGGAAAGACTTACCATTAAGATACGCATTTTTGTGTTTCTATAAAGCAGCTCTAACATTCTGTCATTATGCTGTTTAAGTGTTATGATCACCAAAATATCACCGCTGTTTTTTACTGATTAGCTGGGGGCTGTTTTGCTTTAGCAACTATTGTCATGAAGTAGATGTTCACTTAATAGGCCTGATTCTTTCTTTTCCTTGCAACCATCTTCATGACAGCAAATTTGCCCGATGAATCTCTGCCATCATATCAGAGACCTGCAGAGACCTTGGTTAGATTAGCCAAAGATGGGAAAATCTCTGAAACATAAGTGAGTTTATCTAATTCCATTCTGCTATATTTTTCCATGCTTTAAAGGCACAATGTAAACACAATTTTCTGGAACTAAAAAGACCACACAACTACTAAATTAATGAAATATTGTTGGTTTTGACTGAGTAGATAGAAAACTACACACAAAATATTTATTCAGTCTGGTATGTTGGTTTATGGAAGTGCATTGGTCTCTCACTTCTGAAAACATTGATACATTTGCAAGCCCTTTTTTTTTTCTGAACTAACTTGACTAGCTCTATGTGAAAGTTCACAAATAACAGAAAAAAAATCATTTTAATCAGTGAAGTCACAAAACCTACAAATCATCAAAATATTATCCCTTCCAGTAACTACAGATGAATAGCTCAAAGAAATCACAGTATCTCGATATGTTGTGGGTTTTGGTTGCTTGGTTTGGTTTGTTTTTTTGATCTGCAGCAAGGAAAAATTAACAGCAAAGTTAACTTATCTGGGTATCATAAACACACTTCAGTGTTCAGAGAGTAAAAGCTATTCTGCCCTATTGCAAACGTTGCAGCATGAGAACGGGTTTTGGCAGTGCAGCAGGGCAGCTGAAGGGGTGCCAGAATAGTGAGTGCGGAGGATGACAGGCTTATTTGGCAAAATCTTTAGAAAGCAGGTATAGAAAACGGCATTAACTCACTTCAAGTTCATGCCAAGCCCACTCTTTGGTGGCAATAACTACTTAAGAGATTAAAATCAGTAAAGATGGATATAAATTTGTATTACTAGCACATTGCAAGGATTGCTCTTTTAGTGCAGTGTTTCTTAGGCTATATCGGTGTGTGTTGTTGTGTTATTATTTTTTTTAATATTCTTGAGTCCTCCACTGCAGTGGGGTTGGTTGGTTTGTTTGAAGAAAGATATGTTCTCTTCCCTCCTATCGTTTTAATGTTTTTAAATAGGGGGGCGAGTGTCTTCTATTCTGGGACACTAATCATTTTGCATATTAAGACTACATCCCCCGTCTCTGAATTTCTCCCTTCTCTCTCCCTGTGAAACATTGTTTTTAAATGACAACAAATTCTTCAGCAAGCTCTGAAGAAGATTTGACAGTACAGTGATCTTGCATGTTTTCTGAGAATGTTATACTTTGAGTAGCTTCAACAATAAAGATTATACAGAAGCTAAGTTGGTAGCTGGAGGAAAGCGATGGCATTGCTTCAAGACGCCTTCCAGTTCTGTGCCTACAGCATCACAGCCAGTGATCCCCAAACTTACCTCACCGCTGCTCTCCCAGAGTTGCTGTGCTGACCCCAGTGTTTGGAGCAGGGGCTGCCAGGAAATCCATTTTCCTGGGGGTTGTGTGTGAATGGACTCTGTCTGCAATATTTACAATATTAATTTGATAAATAATTCCTTTGTCTCATTGTAGAAGATTTATTTCACCATTTAACATCTTTCTGCAGGTGGTACAAGCTAGTAAAACGTCTGAACAGAGTGAAAAAACATGTTTTTCTTTTCATGAAACTGAAGTGTGAGGCAGTAGGCATAAATTAATGAGATATTATTGTGAATTCCCAACTTTTATGACTCTGGTATTTCTATTTTTACACAGTAAGACTCTGACTAAACAGAGGAGTTACGTGACCAGTGCCAGTACTGTGCCAGTGTTAAACCTACACGCAGGTATGCAGTGAGAGCTGGGAGAAAATGTTAGGAATGAGTCTTCTACCCCAGACAGTCTCCCTCAAAAGAGAAGTACTGAGTGACCAAGGGCAGGATTTTTTGTGTTGGCACCACAATAAATCCTTGAGTTTTATTCGAAATAGGAGGAAAAATACCACAGGGAATACTATAATATGCTTTTACTGTGCGGATCCCCTGCAGATTATCTGCTGCTCCTAAATGAGTGAGTGCTTTGCAGGGGATTTGCTGTAACTTGACAAAGGCAGCGCTCAGCAAGAATGGCCATGAAGAACTACAGTCACACTTAGGAACCTCTGAGAACAGTTACTGATTTGACACTAGCCAAGTAACTCAACGGAAAGGAACAGGGATGGAGGTGGGCAGGGAAGGTTAAAAAACAAGGCAAACCCTTCACAGAATTGTTATATCAAATTCTGCGCAAAGGAACTTTTCTGTGCAAAAGAACTTTTCAGTCCAAGCCTGTTCATCTAAAGCCCTTGCTGTAAGCTGCTTTGTGCCCTGTTTATTGAGGAAAAATGGCATAAATATAATGCATCTGAGCAGGATGTGACTAGAAGGGTGCAATGGGCTTCTGGTAAAGAACCACCAAGACGTTGGCTGCCATCCTGCTGGAGTGAGGCCAGTGTGGAAAGGCTATGTCAGGTGAAGGAGGCACTTCCAGGATCCCCTCACCTGGGAGCCATTGAGAACCAATGCTACCTTTATGGATAAATTCTAGACTGGCTATTGCTGGGCAAGAGTTATCTTCTTATGCCCCTCTATTTTTAGGCCAACATGTTTATATTCAGCAAAATGTGTTTGCAGTACTGAAAACTAGGCTCGGGGAGGGATCTCTAGCACAGCTCTGTCTAAAACCCCTTTTAGGGAACTGCCTCACTCAATGGCTGCACTTGAGGATCTTCACATACCACCGTATTGTGGAACAAAGGAGGCATACAAAGCAAAGAAGCTCTGACTGCCATCTCCCTGTATCAATGTCTAGATACTTCTGCAGCAATTGAAGATTTGGGGCGGTAGCTGAGGAGCGTGCCTGATCCTGAGTGGACACTTGTGCTGTTTGAAGAGGTGAGGTAGGTGCTTTCTGGCATCAGCTGCACAGTAGCAGTGCTGTCTGCCTCCTGATTTATTCAGGTCCTAGCACAGGCTTTGGTGATTACTCTGAAATTGCTGTTGAGCAGTAGCCGGTATCATCTTGCTTCTCCCAGTGTTTAGGCATGGTATAGCTGAATGGTCATTCCTGCAGCTAGTACAGCTGGCCACGTTTACCCAGAAATATCATCCAGAGAGATCCCAAATGAAAAAAAGCCCTAACCTAATAGTGTGTTGTGGTGACTTCTTCCCTGCTTCAACAAGGAGAGGTAAATTTCTACTCGAGACCTATGCAGTAAGTAAAAAGGCAAAGCAGCTTCCTGAGACCACGGAAAACAGACACAAGTATGATGTGAGAATTAAATAGGAACAACCCTTTCAAAAATTTGTCAGTCTAGTAAACAGAAGTGACACTCGATCTCTTCTTGCCACCAGCACCATCCAGAAATCACATAGTAGTGGGTAGAAATCAATTTTGGAACTACTGGCCAGTAGAAAGATGGTCTGGGCCATAGAGCAGTATGACTAAGCTCTCTAATCAGAAATGATGAATGTGGGTACTGTAACTAATAACAAATGCTGCACTGAGTTTCCTCAGACAGAAAATCCAGCTGGGGCAAGGCCAGTTCTGCACTATAGCTAATAGGCAAACCCATTCTCTACAATAGCTTTTTCCAGGCTTTCTTGTTTCCCTGACTCTGCTGTCCTGTGCACCTGTGGACCAGCTTGAACCTTTCCTGTTGAGCAGTACACAAAGTGGCAGAAAACCTTCATAGAAAACCTGAGGCTGTGCAATATTTCAAGTCTTTCAAACTCGGTAGTTAACGTGGGATTTCTCACATCTCGGGCTGCAGCTTAAGGATGGGACAGATGAAATTTTCCATTACTCCCAGGTGTGGGGTTATAGAGTTAGCTGTCACAGTTGTCCACATTCTTCTCTGACTACAGTTTATAGAGTTGGACAATATGCACTATCTCTTAGAAGTAATTTTGGCCTAGATTTCCTTGCTTTTACTTTGGAACAGATGTTACCTAAAGCTGAGATTCACTTCATGATAGTATTAAAAACAAATGAGCAAAACCCAGTAAAACACTTTACTAACTCCAGAGCAACACTGAGCTTAAAAGCCCAGATTCCCTTTAAGTGGTGTGGTTAAGATATTCTTCTCACTGGGATTGTAAAATCATTTGTTATGTTTGTGTCCTTATCCTCAAAGTCAGATTAATAGCATATTGTCTAATTAAAGAAAATACTAGTTGGGTATTTTGCTGCAGTTCCATTTATTTATTTAAAGTAAAATGTCTTGTTCTTGACCCCAAGCAATTATTTCTTTATACTTCTCATTTGAGTCTCTTTCAGTTACAATTCTGTCTAGAAGCTTTCTCCTTTTCCATGTTACCCACGTGCTTGGGAAACACAACGTTGTAATCTTCTCAACTTTTTTTACTTTTTTCACTGAATACTTTTTCTTTCTAAACACACCCACAGATGAAAGATGGCTGTTTATCTCTAAAAACTTCAAGGACTGACATAGCCCAAAACGATTCTTGATCTTTCCCAGGATCTTGTTACCTGAAACAGATGGTGGAGGAGAAGAGGAGTCCTGCAGGACACTTTCCCTGAGGAAAGCAATTGCCTTTAGTGACAGTTGAGCAAATGTCAATTTTTGACTCATAAGACACTTCTATATTTCAGGGGAAAAAAAATCTTATTTGGAGCAACTACAACTTCTCAGACTTTCCCATAGAATAATAACAGCTGAAATTTACGCTCAGAATTCTTAAATCAGCCTCAGATTTTTAAAATTCCACTTGAAATCTTCACAGAGACTTTTGTTTCTATATTCTACAAAATATCTTCATATAGGAAAAGAAAATTACAAAAAACAAGTGAAAACTTCTCACTCATGGTAGGAATTAAAAAACAACAACAAATGCTTCTCTGATAGGTTACAGTCAGAAATATCCATAATTTCATGCTGAATATGGAAAATATGCGTGAATTAACATGATCCCCACTCTCCACTACAAAGCTTGCAGACATTCTTAGTCAAAATCTCTTTGTCCACTTTTAAATATTCCAGAAGGAACTGAAATCAGAATGTTTCAAAATAATTTGAAACATTTTTTTACAAAAACTTTCTGATCCTGGGATATAGCATATATTGTACTGTTAGAAAACTGTTACGCTTTTCTATAAATGAGGTCAAAATATACCTTGACTCGATATATCCTGGTATATAAATCCATCTAAAATGGCTTAAGCTTATTTCAGTATGCACAGCTCAGCGTGTCGATCCAGGTCTTACTTATTTTGTAACCTCTATTTACAAGCTCGAGTGTTTGCAGTGATCTCTGCATGCTTTGAACAAGGACTCTGGCACAAATTTCTCACTGCTAAAATTAATTCACTGATGTAAATCCAGACTAAGTCATTTTGGCTTAAAGAGACACTTGAGAAAGTGGGGACAGAAGGTAACCTAAATGTGATTTGCTACCGAGATGTTTTGATAGTGAGCATTGTCTCCTCTGCAGTGCCCAGATGTCTGAAAACCCAGCTTCTAGACCCTGTGCTTCCCCTGCAACCCGGCATGCAGTGCCATCTCTCCATCCATAGGAAACATCTTGTTTTATATGTTATTATAAGCTTATTATTATCTTACTACGTTAATATATCACATAATTAGCACATTTATATTAATATATTACTACAGTGCATAAAAATAATTAATGCATTTGTTACTGTTGATATATAAAAATATCATCATAATATTTGATCGTGTTCCACTGAGGCAAGAGCTTTGTTACCAATACCAGGAGAAGTAGAATCACACACTTGGAAGAGCTGCAGTGGTGGAGGGAAATAACAAGGACTAAAAATCATAAATGTTCTTCGTTCTTACACAAGGCAAGGTTTTATATCATTTTAAGCAGAAGTGATGACCAACATCAGTTTGTAAGAATTAAGGCCAGATGTCTCTGAATGTCATCTTCTTACTGACTTCAGAAAGGAAAGAAATCCCAAGAAGCTAGAAGAGCTTCCAAATAAGCATAAAACTAACTACTCTATTGGAACAAGGACTAGCCATTTATCAACAGAAACCAAGCCTTGAGTGTCCATCAGTCTCCATCTATCCATCTAGATTAGAGAAAGGCTCAACTGATAAAGCCTAGAGAATTTAGGGAAGAAAAGATGGTCAAAGACCAAACAGCTCCTGAAACAAATGGTTATCAGACATTTGTTCTGTTAGAAATATAGGGCAAGATCTTTACCTGGTATAATTACTATAGAAGCAATGCAACTAATTGTGCTGCATGGCAGCAGTAGCTGTAGTCCATGTGAATTTACTCAAACTTATATTCACATTCAAAGTGTAATGTATTTTTTCCATGCCATAGTTACTGTGCAAAGGCAACAAATGATCTTCGTGAAGTACTTTCTTCCCAGGCAATCCAGTAAATTAACACCTAATGTGCATGTGTTTTTCTCAACAAAGAGTATTCCTAAGCATTGTAACTTCTCTGATCCAGCTTCATCTTGGATGGTTTATTTTTATGATAACAAAGAGGAAAGAAATGAGTTATACTGAACTTTTCACCATTCATTGGTCTTTATTACAGCAAAATTCTCTAGGATACAAGCTGCATCCAATAGTCAGAGCTACTAAAAGTTTTGTGGGGCCAAGAGGCAAAGGAATGGGTTGGTTTGAGCAATTTTGCTCTTTCCTCACTAGCAGCTCAAAAATCCTACACTGCATTTTACCCTCCTCTTTCTGATATCTAGCACTTCAGTTCTTTTCCCCATGACCAAATTATTTAGATTGTCATCTTGTTTCTCCGAGCTAGCTAGGCTAGGGGGTTGTACAGGAATTAACTTTGCAACCCTCCCGTGTCTTGGTGACAATTAACAGTGCTCAAGAAACCTGTTTCTTTCCATAGCTCTTTCAAATCAAAGCTAATGTGACAAAACAATAAATTGCCATAGTAAAGGATAAGTGACCTTACAGAACAAATTCTGGCTTTTCTGCAAGCTTCAGAGCCTCATGCATCCCTGCAGCCGATAGTTTCCGGTTGATATTTCTGTATCTGCATTGCAGGAGGTTGCGATAAGTTGTCCTCAGGTCCCGATTGAAGAAGGCATATATAAAAGGGTTAATGAGGGAGTTTGCATAACCCAACCATAGAAATGTTCTCTCAACCCACAGTGGGATACAGCTGCACGCTGTACCGCAGATAAAGGGCCTGGCAGTTGAGAGGAGAAAAAACGGCAGCCAGCACACGGTGAAAGCCCCAACGATAATTCCAAGTGTAGTGGCAGCTTTCTGTTCTCTCTTAAAGATGGAAATGTTTTTCTTGTCGTTCTTCAGGAGTCGTGAAAAGTTAGTACATTCTTCAGATTCCTTGTGCAGTTTTACAGCTCCATTCATAGAAATCCCTTCCATTTCTTCTGGCCGGGGAAAACCAGCAAACTTGTGTTTGGCAGCACTCCTCTTAGCAGCTTTGTAAATCTGATAGTACATGAAAAGCATCACTGACATTGGGATATAGAACGCAACTGCTGTGGAGTAAATTGTGTAACCAAAGTCTTGACTGATCAAACAAACCTTTTCATCGTTTACATTTTTGGCCCAACCAAAGAGCGGGGGTATGGTGATGGAGGCAGATAAGAGCCATACACACAGGATCATTTTAGCCATACACTTCCCGTTCTGCCTTACAGGATACGTGAGAGGCCTTGTTATTCCCAGGTACCTAGAACAACAATGTAGAGTTATTATATAATGCTGTGGTTAACCGATACAAGTAATTTCTCATAGTCTGCTATTAAATATAATATCTTTAGCTAAGGTTTCTGTTTTTACATTTTTCAATGCACGTACTTCAAACTTGTTAATCCATGTGTATGTTTTTTACTTTAAGATTTATGGTGCTGGTATTCTGTGTAAAAGCTCTTTCCTAGAGGGAAATCTCTAGCCAGAGAGGACTGGGATTTTAATACAGTTGTGCAATCTTCATGCAGGTAATTAATTTTTTGGTTATTAAGGAAATTCTGAAACCAAGTTTTATTTGGCTAACTTATGCAATATTGGTGTATAGACAAGTGCGTGCTCCACAAACATATAGTATATTTTTGAGTGGATGTTTAAGTACAAAGAAGCATGCATTCATCTTCATTCCTCTTACATATTCATCACTTTTGAAGATCCCTGCCACTAATCTGAGATGATGAGTTGTCTTTCTTAGTTTCACGTTTCAGACAGGCACTACAAACTAAACTATGTCAAGAGTAGATTATTCCAATACTACAATAGTTCTTTTTATCATCTAATTAGAAATGACATTTATTCAATATCCTAACTTCTACCAAACAAAATAACAATCTATCACAGTGTCAGTTCAAGAAGACCTGGGAAAAAACATGGTTTTACCAGAAGCTAAGTTTAGAATGGTAAACAATCGCAAACAGACAAGAAACATGTTTACGTGTCAAGATTTTGTAGAAAAAAATTAAGTCTGCTGACAACTTTCACATTTCCAAAGCTATGAGATCTTAAACCACTTTTTCTTTGTTTGTTTTTGTTTTTTTTTTTCCTAGTAAAACATTTACCACTATTGTCTCATATAGCTGGACAGCAAGATCCTAAGCTTGTCTGCTCTCAACTACGGATGATCTCTTTATCTCCTCTGTAATGACGGGAGCTTTCTCTTAGATGGAATTAGATGTTTGGTGGCTTTTCTTGTTGTTTGTTTGTTTCCACCTAACATTTATACTTGAAATTTGGTTTCTGCTCAGCTGGAACTTAACTTCCTGTTAACTTCTCAAATTGTTCCTTTGTACCCACCCACCCCCCCAAAGGAAGAATCTGCATAAAAAGCAATGTGATTCACATCACTACCTACTCATAAAAGACATGGTTTCACATCAGGTTTCAGAACATGGTTTGGGTTTCAAGAGGTACTAGCATTCAGTTATACAGTGAAGGTTTTGGAAGCTTATAAACAAGAAATATAGTAATATGAGTATACTCTTTTCTTTTTTATCTGAGCATTTTTTCCTCTCCCTATTCACCCAGCAAGTCAAAATACAAGTATTTTCCTAGCTCTGCAGAATGCTGCATTGTTGATTTTACTGCAATGCAGTAAATTATGGCCAGTGCTGCTGCTTTAAACAAGAACCCAGGTACGCTACAGTATTGGAAATAAAGGGATGCATCATTTCATGATCTGTTCTGATGAGTAACAACCACCACTGTCAACAACGTCACTGACATTTATATTACTGATATGGCAAGTTTTATACAAAGGACAAACCGTTTTATTGTGTCCTGTTCTTGACAGCAAACACAAGCGAATGACAGCAGTCTTCTGTTGTGCAAAAGAAGTCATGCCTGGTGGTGCTGTGAGCTAGGAGTATTAAAATTGGCTGGAATTAAGGCACTAGGATGTATGAACATGGATCACAGTGTTAGAAAAGGTTGTTTCTTGTCCATCTCATCATCATCTTTAGAATATAACCATCACCCCAGTGCCGGAGGCCTTGGGCATACTGTAGATGCCACAGAGATTTCTATTTTACACAACAGTAGCCAAAACTGGTTGTAGTGCTAAGGAGGGAGACTTTCAAAGTGAGAAAAGAGGAAAGTTGCTCAAACCAACCCATTCCTTCTGGGACAGCAGTGGCACACCCTTAAAATTTGTATGAGCATAGAGAAGAGCTAAATGTACCCTTTGTGCAGAAAGCTTACATATCACTTACAGTACATTGCTTAAAAAAAATAATCTTTAAAAAGTTGGTCCACCTTCCTGAGGTACTTGTTTTTCTAGCTATTGCTCAATTGCTCATTAAAAATAATATGATTATGAGGTGAGCTTCATTATGTAGCCAAAACAGTTAAATTAGATTTCTGTGAAAATCAGATCTGTGGGCTACACAGGCTGAATGCCTAGTGAGGTATCAATATAACAAAAAGAATTCATGAAAGCAAAAGTATACTGAAAAGAATTAAAATTCATTGGTTTTTGCCCTGGCACCACTTTTTTTTGGGAAGCTATCTGAGCTTCAAAAATGCTATTTGAAATTAAAATACATTAATTAACATAAAAATACACCAGCATCCTTTCTGCCTTATCCATCTTGGTAAATGTAGTATGATTGGAAAAAAAGTCAGCAGGCACAAATGAAGGAACTTTATCTTTTTATCTCTATATGAAATCTATTACCCTTGAAAACTTACTTGCAACTTCAAAATAATGTAAATCATTACTGTTGTCTAATACACTAGAGAGTGTCCAAGACTTAATACATTCATGAGTTTCAAAAATGTGTCAAATTCATTGCAAAAATATACTTTGTAATGCTTAATCTTTAATTACTACCTTCCAAAATGACTATAAAGGTAAATCAGCTGAACTTACTTTATCATTCCAAAAATATGTAACATCTTGAGGCATTAATGCTGGGAAAGATTGAAGTCAAATTCTCCAGAAAGCCTATTTCATGTATCTCAGACATCCACACAAGAAAGAAGTGTCTTGGACTTGCTATTCTGAGATTTGTTCCTTTTCCATGCCACAGATGTTCGTTTTCATCTTGGCAGGAAAGAAATCCTGCCTTAGTTCTCAGTGGTAAGAAAAGGGCAATGCAATTTGCTATTCTTCCTCTGTTGATTTTCCTGAATACACAGTTGTGTCAGACAGGGCTTCTTTACCACCTGTTTGTATTACACCCAGCACAGTGGGGACTAAACCTAGGTTACTCCCCGTCACTATTGCAGGCACCTGGCCCTTACTTCTCACTCTGCATTGTCTGATACTGTGTGCAGCACACCCAGGGGCAGGATCCTGCCCCAAACCACTATGGGATCACTGCTACAAGCACGACCCATGGTCTGGTCACAGCCCTGCTGCCACTCCAGAAAGAAAGGCTGCTGAGTGAATGGAGGGAAAAGAGCAGAGCCAACCTGTTGCAAGTATCTAGTGCGTATAATGACAGAAAGATTATGGGAACTTTTCTAGTACTACCTCACTGATATCTGGAAGGCAATCCCTTGCTCAGATAGCTCAAAGCAAGAGCAGAGAAAGTAGACCAAACAGAGGGAAATAGTGAGGGGCAGAGTAAATTTGTTTTTAAATTTATGTGTAAACCCATGAGCACATCCCCAATTCTGGGCTAATTTCTTTTGCTTTCTTCTCTTTCCTGTTGGAGGATTATAAACTGCCCCCTGTGCTGCAGTCGTGTTCAGGTGTGAGGCACAAGGAGTGCCCAGCCCTAGGGAGGAACAATCATCGCTTGCCATCCCCTTTCTGTTGTTCTGCTCATACGTAGGTGCGAAGAGCTTCCTCCTCCTTGGGGTGCTATCATCAACTATTGTGAACAGCCACCATATGCCATGTTTACAATAACTACAATGCAAAAGGTAAATGAATAAGTCATTTTTTCCCTTTCTCTTAATAAAAATTTTGTATTTTTTCCAGAACCTCTAAATTGTTATAGACAATAATAAAACCAGTACAACTGTATAGGAGAACATTCAGGGTTTTGTTTTGTTTTGTTTTCATTCTGTCTTTTTGATGTTGATGTATCACAATGATCCGTGAGAACAGTTTTTGTCCCACAGGGCTAACACAGTCTCCATTGTCACTCGAACTGCAGATCACACAGGCATTTGTGATGAGTGTGCTCAGTGTACTACATACTACAGAAAGCGTTGGGCTGTACCTTACATGGATGGTAGGCAGTGTGTCACAGACAGAACAGGAATCCACAGACCCTGGTCCGTTTCTGGCACATCATTTTATCTTACTGTGACTCTTTGTATTCCTTCTTCCCATCTGTGCTTTTCTTAGCTATTTGCTTGTTGTGATGGCTGTCATATTCTACCACTGGCACAATGATTATCAGGCTGAAAACTGGACTGCTACTGTGTGCCACTTGATGTTACTATATATTGAAAAAAAACAAAAAGGCAAAAAAAAACCCAACACCCTACAGGCTCAATACAATTTCTTTTATTGTAAGTATGTTTACTTTATTGTCTAACTGAGAAAACTGTAAAAAATAGTTTGCTTTTTCTCCAATACTGTGAAGTGAGTTCATGTAGGCATCTCCTCATCATCAGAAAAAAAAAAAAAAAATCATGAAAATATTTCTCATCATCTGTGTGTGAATAATTCTCCATTTGTGACTGAAACAATTCCATAGATACGGAAGAAGATACTGATTCTTTCTCCAAAAATAAAAAAGCAGCAGTGCCAGGCATGGTAGCATTTCATGTTAACCTGAAATAGTGGCTTGAACCTATTTTTTTTTTCCCAGCAGAAAATTAATTCCCTTTTTTTTTGTTCCCACCTGAGAAAGCTAAATATCTGCTATATTTAGGCTGTAAAATGGGAAATTGTTCATAGCTAGTTTGGGAATCTTGAGATAGGTCTATTCCCCTCACCTTCTGAATTATGAATAAAGCAAACTGAGACAAACTGAAACTTAACAGCTACATCAACTTCAACAATAGAAAGAAAATAGTATTAGGATGGTCCAATTTACCTCTGTTATTTGTCTGTGATGATAGTCAGAGTAACAGAAAAATGAACAGCTAATAGTATCAAAACTGTTTGAAAGCCTCCTGCACAACCCAATAGTAAATTGAATGCACCATGACACGGGGATTGCTTATGTTTTCTTTTGAAGCACACACACAATTCCTTTGCCTCTGGTCTCCATGTACTTTCTAAGTAGATGGAATTCTATTTTAATTAGTGTACGTTTGTTTCTAAGACTTTATCTGGCTGGTTACTCCCTATCACTGACATTATCTATCAGTTGGTTATTCCTGAATCAGTTTAGCATCTGCCACGCTCTGACCTTGCTTTTATGAAGCAGATCAGATTACTGTGGAACAGAACTGGAAAAGCTGTAGTGAAAATTACACAGATGTGTATTACAGCTATTTCTATCAGGAATCTCATACTGTTCTATTTCTATCACTTTACTATTTCAGTTGGAGTTGAGCTTAAGCTGAGGTTTTCTGTTCTTCCTATTTTTGATTTTTAGAGTTATAGAAGTGTTTTCCTTAAAAAGTACAAAAATGCTTACTAGTTTGCTTTTATGCTCTTTTTCTAGTACAGCAGCTTTTCAGCTTCAATACATAGTTCCTTGTATTTGCTTCTTTGCCAACCCACAGCTATACAATCCTGTCTAATGATTCACCTGCCATAACAACTTATGCTGAAGAATGATGCAAATCTCCTGCTCTTCCTTCGGTGGCCGTGGTTCTCTCATGATCTTCCACAATTTTTCTGTTCAATTCAGTGCAACATTAAGAGATACTTAGCAAGAATAGAAGGACGATGCTATTCCTAAAGCTATCCAGCATTCAGAACCATCCCTAGTATACCAATCTATCTAGAATTATTGTTTTTGCTTTGATTTGTTTGGATATATTAAAAGATAAATTAAATATAAATATAGTATGCTGAAATAATGGTCATATCTATTATTTCTGTTACAGCTACATTGAACACCCTAACTGAAATTGTCTTGTTTTCAGAGGTACAGTGTACACACTAAATAGGAGATGCTTTGTCCCACAGAACTGCATTTAAACAAATAAGCTATACAAACTGATCAGGGAAGTATTATTCTTATCACGTACTTGAGCCAAGGGGCAAAAATACAAAAAGACTTAAGTGGTGAGACATAGGTATTATAGTTCACAACTATGGTGTTCTAATGTGAAAAGTGACCTTGTTAATTATTGTATGATGGCCTTGATACCTGTCTTTCTGCAATAGAGGCCAGCCTCATGATCACTTCATGATAACTGTCAGTTTATTGTCACAGAAGAGGAATATATTTCAGAGGCAGTAACAGAAATACTCTTCTTCACAGAAGTGAACTGTTACTGATTGTATTGCATATGTGACAGCTTTCAGAGTATGTATTAGATCACTTTAAAATGTAAACACTAAGTATTGTGCAATTTCAGAGTGAGACAACAGAACTAAGAAAATCAAACCATTAGTGAGGGGAAAAAAAAGACTTTGTTCAACTTCTTCTGTCTCCATCTGGCTAAACATTGCATCTTTTCTATGCAGTGAATTAGCACATACTCTAAAAAAAGTCTCAGCACAGTCGCCAGATTCCACTTCTTAATTGCATTTGCTAGAAATGGTTGAGGCCCTAATTTCTCCTTTGTTGTCAACGTTGAATGCTGTAACATGAAAGACCTTACATGTATGTAGTGGTATCTATTATGTTAGATGCTTACTCTTCAAGTTTCAAGTAAATTCAACATTACAGATATTATTGAAATAGTGATACTTAAATTGTGATGCTTGAAAGAATTGTAATGAAATATTTGCTATGCCTTCAGCAAGGTTAACATGTTCTATTATTTGTCCTCTTGCTCTCAATTAAATATACTTCCTATAAATAACTTATCTTTACAAAAGGAAGACATTCCTACTGTTGGAGTGGGTATATGTTAAGTACAGTATTGTACGTATTGTACTTTTATTGTTCATAGTAAATGTTCTGACATGATCTTTCTTTTCCTCAAAAATCACTTTTGATGGAACTCAAGAAGCATATGTTTTTCTGGCAGTGGGAGAAGACTAAGTCCATCAAAACTAAATATCTCTTCATTCTAAAGGAATATAATTTCCCTAGTAGAAGATTATGTTCTCCTCTTTTAACTTTCTCTCACTTTTCCTGTACTTTCATGGACTCCCTCCTGTATCATTTTAATATTTATTTTAGTTCTTTTATTTCACTGATTCTATTTTTATTTCACTTTCTTGCCCAGCTTTATTTCTATTTCTCTCTTAGTTCTGTGTATTTCCTTCTTAATTTTTGCCTACTCATCTCAGACTTCTGTTCCACAGATGGGGGGGATGTAGTCTGCTGTCGTTCTAACAAATATGTAACGGCCATATTTCCAGAAAGATATTTGCAATGTCTTTCCATTCAATCTTTCTCATCTTAGTCATAATTTCTGTAACCATATTCCTCTTTTGTTTCAGACCTCAGAAAATTTCTTTTAGTTGTCCTAACCCTTTGCCTCTAATTTGCCCAATGCATGATTGTCAAAGTATTTGTCACCAGCTACTGCCTTGTTCTTAGCTACCTGACGAAAGAGTTTGGTATCCTTTGGTTCTCCTCTGCAAATGATATGCTGGGTGAAAGAAAAGGTCCCAACAAACAGTTGCTGATTTTTTGATAATATATATGTGTATTTCTTTTTGCAACACAGCCTAATGTTAGATAACACATACTTCCTGGCCAATATTACATAATTACACCGATAAATATATTATAGACTAAACCTTAAGGGATAACCCTGTTTTCAGCAAATATTCTTGTTTAACATAGCATGTGCATATTTTCCTTTCTTGCGTTTTCACCAATGATGTAAAGATAGGAGACATAAGAAGGGAAATGGATTTCAGCTTATTTCATCCCTCACCAGCCTCCTAGAATCTAGATGTATTTACAAACTGAAGAGGATTGGCAAAGAAATACTTTGAATGAAGTTGCACAATGTAATGGAAGATTTCCTATTTTAAAATGTTTACAAAGTGTCTAAACGCTATCTTGGTGGGTTTCTTCATCTCTGGTCTTCTGCATTATGTGTGGCTTGCTTACTGATTGCAATAGGATTAATTATAATTGTATAGCTCAAAAGTGCTTCCCAACCCACTCCTTGATAGCTAATCTGTAACACTTGAAAAGTACTCTAAATATGGACAAGTTACACATGGGTAGAATCCATTTTTCCTTATATTGTTCAACTATTTGCAAAGTTGAGGGAAAATAAATATTTTCATGCTTTTCTAGAAGAAACAGTGTAACTGTGTCATGGATGACACTTTGCCCGCCTCTTCCCTTACTCCCCTGCCAGAGATTTAAATTTCCCTTTATTTTTTTTTTACATTGACTATTTTCCTCCAGTAACAACAAGCAAGTAATAGTGGAAGAAGAAGTGAGAAGAGGGTCAAAAGGCTCTTCCTAATTTTTAATTCCTTACCAAAAGTGAAAAATTGTATAATCAAAATACACAGTGAAGTACAATTTACAACATACTAAGATTTCAACGTACAACATTCCTAAGATTTCAAGAATATTCCCTGCTTCTCAGGTTTTTTAAGCACAAGTACAAGGTATCTTGTTTTATTAATTTATCACAAGATGCCAGGCCCCTTTTTGAGAGGGCAAAGAAGATATATTTTAGCTCTCCAATACTATCTGAGAAGACTAGACCAGGGAAGCTTTGTCCTAGGAAAGAATTAAAGGCAAAATACACTCTCATTTTTTCCTGTCTGGTTGTGTTGCAATATTTGTGTCAGATTGGGTGTACAGTAAAATATAAGTTCAGGGTGGAATAAAACTGGGGAAAGGGATTGTAGCTCATGTAGCATGTATGAAAAGAACTAGCTAAATCTGGAAAGGTAAAATAGGTCTGAGGATGACAAGTAACTGATTTGCTGTGACTGGAGAGGGTAGCTCTGACAGTGAGCTTGAGGAGTAGCAGAAGAAACCTTGAGCACGAATACATATGATTCTAAAGTTGAGACTTGACTTGAAATGTTGCTTAATGGTGTTACACGGGACTCAAGAAGGGGGAAGAGCCAGAGATGTGCTGGGATTTACTTATGTTTGTTCTCTTATCAGTTTAGAGAATCTGAATCAGCAAGTGAATGGATGGAATGAAGGACTGGACCACTGGTTACTGGTAGGATACTGGCAGAGAAATGATGTGGCTCTATTCTTTTTTCATTGCAATAAACAAATTGAGGAGGAATGCTTTAGGACGGGAAGTTATCTTCATAATCGCCTTTAGTTTCTGAGAAGTTAATTTCATATCCTGATCCTTACTCCCAGCCATTTCTATCTCCTGCACAATAACCTTCACTGTGTTCTTGCAGGTAGACACAGTCTGTCAGAAGATGGGCATTAGCCATGATCTTTTGCTGAATGCCTACATGATTTGAGGATCTAAATCTTCACATGATCTATCTGCTCATTGGCCTAAGCCACTTATATAACTGAAGGTAAGGTTCAAGTTCCTGAATTTCATTTGATCTTATAGGCTAGCCAGTATAGGAAAATCATGAGAGTTGGATGTCATCAGGATAACCCAAGTTGCCCAGCTGATAGGCAGAAACATGCCAGACAGTTGATATTGGCATAGAATCACAGAATTTCTAGGTTGGAAGAGACCTCAAGATCATCGAGTCCAACCTCTAACCTAACACTAACAGTCCCCACTAAACCATATCGCTAAGCTCTACATCTAAACGTCTTTTAAAGACTTCCAGGGATGGTGACTCCACCACCTCCCTGGGCAGCCTGTTCCAGTGCCTAACAACCCTTTCAGTAAATAAGTTCTTCCTAACATCTAACCTAAAACTCCCCTGGCGCAACTTAAGCCCATTCCCCCTCGTCCTGTCACCAGGCACGTGGGAGAACAGGCCAACCCCCACCTCGCTACAGCCTCCTTTAAGGTATCTGTAGAGAGCAATAAGGTCGCCCCTGAGCCTCCTCTTCTCCAGGCATAGCTGTTGTTAGGAAAAATTTATTTGCTGCTTTGCCCTTGCAGTGTGGGAGAATTACTTTAAGCAAGGATGTGGTTTCTTGAAGCACCAGCTGAGATGTAATGTGTACTCTGCTAAACAGAGGCAGTTCCTGAGCAAAAGAAAATAGAAAAATGGAAAAGAATAAATTCTACAGATTATAAACTAAAAAAAGATACCAAATCCATACTTTCCCCTTCTGGATTACTCTCTCCCATCCCTCAGGCCCAGGGCCTTCATCAAAGCTAATGAAGATTTCAGGTTCTTGCCAGAGTTTATCCTACTTCTAACATAATTTCCCTCCTCCCCCTTACTGACTTCAGAGGATTTGGTTCTCCAACTCACAACATATTAACAGAGTACATATCTCTTTCCCTTTCATATCCTGGCTGTTGTTGTCCTGTGGTAAAGACAAGTGCTCATGATTCCAGGCCAGCCTGCTGGCTTCAGCCAGGCTATAGGAGATGTGCCAGGAGACAACCACCAGACCTGCCTCAGTCTTGGGACTACCCTGTTCTGTGCAAACATTGAAGTAGACTGTAATAAAAATGCCAATGTGTTTTCTCTCAGTTCAGTACTCTGACAGTCAGACACCAACACAAACACGCCTTAGCTGACCAATGAAGCAGTCTGAGGCCTAGTGTCTGCCAACATGTCAGTCTAACGTAATCTCCTCCCACAACTACGCAGGAACACGCATACAAACACACACCAGATGACCCCTTTGTGTATGGCAGCAAGTGGGTCCCAAAATGTATGTGCTACACAAAAAGTTGAAAGCCTAGGAAGCTCTAGGAGGGCCTTCAGAGAAGGTACTGAAGTGCCTCTGGTCAGCACATGGGATGCTGCCTGTGTGGATACAGCTGGGGCAGCCTGGAAACTTTCTCAGGTCTAGTGGTGGAGACATACATTGGGGATGGGACACCAGGCCTTTAAATTGTTCTCAGGGGAAAGATGTCCAGTTCAACACCGCAAAAATGACAAACATGGGATCTCCAATTCCTGCATCCATCTGGGTGCTCTGGCTGTTCCCTGAGCACCATACTGACACAAGATGCAGTCATCGTACGTACATTGCTTTTTGCAGGAGAAAACCTAAACACACAGGAAGGGAGATACAGAGTGCTCTGTTCTGAGTGATCGGGAAACCTGAATATCAGGGTTTGCCCCGAGCATACCAGGCTTTCAGTCTGCATACAGTTTAAGTGACCTGCCCAGAACCACAAATAAGCCTATAGATCCTTATGAGAGCATCATTGCAAGCCTTGGTTAGCGCTTTAATTGCATAACCATTTTTTATTATCTTTTTGCTTCAGGTAAGCTAACAGGTATCTTGAACTAAAATGTGTGGGGGCTTGATTTCAGACCGATGAAAGCTGTATTTTTTTAAAAAAGAAAATGCTTGTCAGACTCCCATAATGTAAAAATGGCTAAGGTGATTTTCTCCAACTTCACTACATGAGTCACACTTGGGTTGACACTAAACATCAGCTTAAAAGGAATTATTTTGAAAGTTATAATGGTGTTTCAAAATGAAAGCCTCCTACAACTTTAACTAGAAAATCATGACTGATCTCTTTAGTACAATTAAATGAAGCATTTCAGAAACTTTCATAGTATAAGTGATGAATGAAATGAAAAATCACAGCCCATTGAACTGATAATACCACTATATTAAACCAAAGTATCTTCAGGGAATAGCTTTATTTAAATGTGATGATATTTATGTCCTCTCTCTTCCTTCCTTGAATACAAACAATTTAAACATAATATCTCCAGACAAAGCACTTAAGGAACAACCCTTTTTTTCCTCCTCCCCCTTCTCTCTCTTCCTGTCTCAGTAGAGACAGGAAAAATTCTGGAAGGACATGGTCCAAATGCTCCTCTTTCCTTCTCCATGACAGTGATTTTGCAACAGCCCTACTGAACCATGATATAGTCATTATGGGTGAATCTAAATACAGAATTGATCTACTTGGGACATTTTTGGCTTTGGCCATTGTAGTATTTGCCTGAAGACAAGTTTGAATATCTCAAAAATTACAGCAAGATTTTGCTATATTCATTTGGGCCAGGTATGTAAAAATTTGAAATGTTCACCTCAAGTTTAATTTTTTCCAAAACTCAGCAGGGAAGAAAAACACAGAATATAAATACACCATGTTAAACAGGAAAATCTAAGTTGAAAGCACAAAGCATCTTGTATAGAGTCTGTATTGTGTATGGATATAATATCAGCTGTGGAAATGTCAGCCACAGGTACCTACCTAATTTGCCTAGAAAGTGGGCACCAAGGGTTTTAATTTCAGCCCTTTCTTGAAAAATACTTTTAAAATATTGTTACAGTTTAGTGTGTAAAACATACTCTCCACTAATGTAACCCTCACACAAAGGAACTCTCAATGCACATCGGTCTGAAAGCAAGAAGAAAGTCCTCTAAGAGAATGAAAGTTAGAAATTGTAGCTCTGGGATTCTGACTGATTCTGACTAAAGCAGCAAAAGTTTCGAAGTAATTGTGATGGTTTTACTGTGCTAGGCAGCTGAACATGCAACGAGAGCCCACCCCTCCCCTCTTCTTCCTTTTTCCACCTTTTATTGCTGAGTGTGACATCATATGGTATGGAATATCCCTTTGGTTGGTTTAGGTCAGCTGCCCTGGTGATGTTTCTTTCTCACTTTTTTGCCCACCCCCTAGGAGGGTTAGAGCAAGTCCTGATGCTGTGCCAGCACTGCTCAGCAGCAGACACAACACCAGTGTGATACCACTGCTGTTCTAGCTACAACTGCAGAGCGCAGCACTGCATGGGCTGCTGCAGGGAAAGTTAACATCCCAGCCAGACCCAGTACAGTAATTCAGTTTAATGAAAAAAAATCCAAGATCAAAAAATCACTGTATCTCCTCAAACACAAGTATGTTCCAGCTAACTTGGATCAGTGATTCTCTACTTGTGAATAGCAGCAAGAAAAGTTTGCTTGTAAGGCTCAGTCAATTAAAATAAAGGAAGAAAGAAAAAAAAAAAGGAAAAAGGAAAGACAAGAAGGAAGAAAGACCAATGAACCAACCCCCCCCCCAAAAAAAAAGGTGTTTGTGATAAATTTCCAAATTCTGAGGAATTCAATCATTCCAAGTACCACTCTAATCAAAACAGTAAAAGAATAAGCTATTTCTGCTCAAAGTCACATTCTTACATGTAGCTAGCAGTGCTGCGTGAAGAATGAGAAGATCCATACTGTGATTTATGAAAGCTTTAAAATTAGTCTTCTTTCTGACTTTTATGAAGGATAAATCCAAAGCTTATTTTTATTATTGTTTGTTTTTAATCCTGAGTGCATTGGTTAGTTACACATTGGTGGCTGACTCTTGCTTTTCACATTTAAGCAAACGAACTGAACCAGTGTGTTCTGAAACATCAGAAGAAAACTTCAGAGGCACTTCCACTTGGGTTAGTTTCAAATACATAAATAAATGTAGCAAAATCATCCCAACTGCATAAAATATTTTGATAACAGAATGTATTGTGTTTACATGGCAAGACTTTGATAGCAGGGGGCTGCAGGGGTGGCTTCTGTGAGCAGAGCCCAGCAGCTGCCCCATGTCAAATCAGAGCCAGCTCCAGCTTGCTCCAAAAGGGACACATCGCTGGCCAGAGCTGAGCCATGGAGCAATGTTGGTTGGGCATCTGGGAGGGAAGATTGAAGAAAAGGAAAAACTGCTGTACTACAACAGCTGGGAGAGAGGAGTGAGAAATGAGAGAGAACGAGCCCTGCAGCCTCCAAGGTCAGTGCGGCAGGAGGTGCTCCAGGCATGCAGCACAAGTTCCCCTGCGGCCTGTGGAGAGGTCCCTGGTGGAGCAGGCTGTCCCCCTGCAGCCCATGGGTCCCACACGGAGCAGATCTCCATGCTGCAGCCTGTGGAGGAGCCCCCGGTGGAGCAGGTGGATGTGGCCTGGAGGAGGCTGCGGCCCATGGAGAGCCCCCGCAGGAGCAGGCCCCGGGCCGGAGCTGCAGCCCGTGGAGAGGAGCCCACGCAGGAGCAGGGGGGCTGGAGGGAGCTGTCGCCCGTGGGGGACCCGTGCTGGAGCAGTTTGCTCCTGGGGGATGGACCCCGCGGTACAGAGCCGTGTGGGAGCAGTTCTTGAAGAGCTGCTGCCTGCGGGCCGCCCCCCGCAGGATCAGTTTGGGAAGGACGGCATCCCCTGGGAGGGACCCCACGGGGAGCAGGGGCAGAGAGGGGCCGTGAAGGAGCCGCAAAGTGTTAGGGACTGACAGCAGCCCCCATTCCGCGTTCCCCTGTGCTGCTCGAACACAGGAGGTAGAAGATAATCGATAGGGAAGCAGGGGGAAGAAGGTGATTTTTTAAGTTTGCTTGTAGTTTCTCAGTGTTCTAGTCCACTACTGATAGGTAATAAATTACATTAATCTCCCTATGCTGAGTCTGTTTTGCCCATGACAGTAATTGGTGAGTGATCTCCCTGTCCTTATCTTGAGCCCTTCCCATCATATTTTCTTCCCATTTTTCTTTGAGGAGGAGGAGGGAGAGAGCTGTTGTGGTGGAGCTCAGCTGCCCAGCAGGGTAAAAACGCCACACAGAACAATCCATTCTGATCTGCTACAACTCTTTTTTTTTTTTTTTTTTTTTTTTTTTTTTTTTTTTTTTTAAGATGCAGTCTCTGGAGTTACTTCTCTTCTACAGCAGTAAAAACATGTCTCACTTCCTAATGTGAATAGGGTCCTATCATAAAAAGAAATTGTACATGGTTTTGTTAGGGGAAGCAGTGGGATGGAGAGAGCACAGCATGAGAGGAAGGTATTAAGGAAGGACAGTAAAAGGTTAGAGCAAGTTGTTTATCTGTGGCTTGAGAACCTTTTTGAAAACAGTCCTTTCCAACAGAAACTTGTGCAGTGGGGACTTACCAGAAGATTGTAAGGTGATTCCTTCACTCTAAGTCAGTCAAACAGCTATTTGTTTGCCTTTTCTTGATATTTTAGAAGTATATTGTCTGCTAAGTTTGTGGTACAGGATGAGGTTATCATATCTCATCATCTTTCATGTCAGTGAGTGTGAGGTCTAGTGTATCTATCACATCTCCCACTCATACCTATTTATTTCCTTAGCACTTGTTTAAATGAATTTATTTACAACATTATTATAAACCATATCCCAAGTTCTTCCTTCACTACAACACTAAACACTCCTGCTTGTTGTCATTTCCTTTGAAAATACCTCATTCTGTGATATTTTGGAACTTCATTCCAATAAATAAATCAATCAGATCAAGCTCTCCTCTATAAACTGGAAATTTTTTGTAGGAATTTAACATAATTTTATAAGCATTTATTCCCCTTGCAATCACTGAGAATTCTCAAGTCTACACCCCCAGATGACCTTCAACTGAAGGAAAAGGTTGAAGGGAAGAAACATCTAGTGATGAAAGCTAACTGCAGCAAGACCTGAACTGTGGTGGGTAAAATTTAGCCCTTCTCAGCCACAGAATTTAATAGTTTATTTCCTATAATATTTATTCATTTCCACCAACAGGTTTGAGAATGAAATAAGTAGCTAACTTTTACTCCACTCCAACAAACTTTAAGCCTCCTGGGTCCTGCTCAGACCTGCCAGACTGCAGATTCATGTAGCCAGCATTTGCCAGCTTGCTGCTTCGTTAGAATTTCATCTAGATCCAGAAGTTTCTACTTCCCATTTCAGACATCACTAGGTCTACTTTTGTAAAGACAGTTCCAAATAGGCATAGACTTCTCTTAGTAGGAAACCTAAGAAAAATTCAAGTCAGGATTAAGAGTCCTTTTTGTCTCATTGAATAAGGGTCTGCCTACAAAAGGCTTCCAGTACAGCATATCATTTTCCTTCAGAAACATCATGCAATTTTTTTCTCCTTTTTAATATCATGCAAAATCTGCAACACTCAATATTTTAGTATATAGAACAATTCTAACACAAGAGAAACTGCTAACACAACTTCACAGGCATACATAGTACTTTCAATCTACAGAATAAATCTTTTGCTTTTCTCCTGTTTAGAAAGGGACTTCTGGCCCTCTTCTCTTGAGCCTTTTGTACAGAATGACAAAATTTGAGGCCAGATTCAACTACTGGTTATTCACAAATAACCATTTATGCAGCTCAGGGTGTGTGTGGGGAGTCACAATTCTTTTAAAATGCCCTTTCATATTCCCCAGAATTTAGAGCTATACCTTTATGCCAAAACACAAATAGGTACAGCTGATGATAGGCCACGTCCCCCTCCCAAGTCCTTGAAGCTAGTGAGATTTAGAGATCATCAAGGAAACTGTTCATTTTTACAGATGCTGCAACATACATGAAAACAGTGAAAGACGTAGAATCAGCAGAAGGAAGCCCTTCTTCTCCCCACTCAGTGAATACATCTTACCTTTGCATTTCTCAGCAACAGGTTGGTAACCCTAAGTTTCTTCTGAGATGTGGTGGTATCAACTGTGTGTAGATAAAGACTAAAATACCCAAGTTTTATTGCTGTGCCTACAGTTTCCAGTAGTCTCAGTTCTCATTGCTAGACTAACATCTTCAAATGTGTCTTTGAATTTAGGAGATGAACTTTGTTATCACCATAGCTGAGCCTATGCAGTTCTCAGGTAGCTCACCGAGAACTACAGGTGTTTGGGATATTTGATGAGATGTTCCCTTCATTTCAGTACCTAGGCAGCAGTGCAGAGACCTAACATTAAGTAACAGGTTTTAGAAATGTTAAGCTTCCTTTTATGTTTAGTTCATGGGCAAACAGTCCATCATGCCATTTTAGTTTGGATTGTTTTGGGAAAAAAAAAAAAAGAAAAGAAAAGAAAAGAAACTTGTGTTCTGCTAATGACCAAACTCATGTAGCGAAAATAGCTTTTTAATAATGGGACAATAGACTCTTGAGAGACTACAATTAGCATTGTTGATAAAATTGCTTGTGCTAAGAAGTGGGTCTCCAAATGCATATTCTTAAGGTAAAAAGGAAACTAAAGTACACAACAAGCAAAAATAAAGTCTTTAGAGCTGGAGCTGTATTATTTTTAGATCAAAACATCTTATTAGACTACTAAAGAAAATCTTGCATCTTGCCAGCAGCTGCTTTGGGCCACGTGTTGTTTCCAAGTAATTTGTGGCCAGACAACAGACACTGACTTTGTTCAGTGATTTAGTATTTCAAATATTTGTTAAATGTCTACTTCTACAGCAAATAAACAAAATTTAGCAACCCACATGAAGAACTGTTTACAGAAAGTTATTCTGGCAAATGGTCTGTGTATATGAAATATTTCATGACAATCACAACATGTTTTTATGGTTTGTATTCACAATGACAGTTATGCTGCAAATTGTACAATAAGTTTAGATAATAGCATGTACTTCTGCTAACTGTGTTCTTCCATTCCCACCTTCTAATTTTTATGTCTATCACCAATTTGTAAATACTGGTTACTGGAGTAAATCTCTTAGGCCAGTATTCTTTAGTTTGATTCACAAATCCCTACATTTCCTAGTCCTCTAAGTAGGAAAAACACACTACAGACAGGCTTTTCTTTCTTTCTTTTTTTTTTTTTTTCTTTTCAGTCACGTTGTGTGTCTGTCTCCAGAGATCTGCAAACCATATGTTGAAATACATTGTCCCTAGTTTCTAATGCATCTCTAATGAAAAGCAATTAAATTTTAAATAAAGTACATAAAAAAACCTCTGTATCTGGAGTTCAACTTCTCCTGCAGTGGCAAGAGGCCATATCTCTGACTGAAGGTACTTAAAACACAGCTCATGAGAAATGATGATTCTAATGCTAGCAAGGTTACATATTGGTGTTCTTCAGTGGGAATGAAAGCAGCAGAACTGCATCTAAGGTTATTGGGTGGAGACCTCATGATGGCCTACATCTTCTACAATAATAATTTGTCCCCAAAAGACTGAAGAGTTTTCAACTCAAAGAAGTCAAAATTAATGTAAATGCAAACTAGTAATTTAATGTCTTTCAATACAGAAGACCCATCAAGTAAGAAAGTTTGTGCACAATTACCCCACAAGAACTGTCCCCTTGGAGGCAAGCCTTTGCTTCTAGTTCTGTTTTTACCCATCAGTGAACTTTCCATTTGGTGCCTGGGTGGTTTCCCACCACCTTTAAGACGTGGCTAACTGCTGCTTGCTCCTTTCTTTAGACTCCCCAGCTTGCCACCTCCTGCAGACCTACAGCTCTCAGTGTGAGAAAGTGTTATCCTTCCACATGCCTCCACCTCCACTCCCCATGGTCTCCTTACAGGAACTTAAAAAAAATGTAACAGAAATGGACAACCAACTTTCCTTTGTGATTATATTTTTAATCTACATTTCCACAAGCTATAAAACTTGATTTCAAGTTATTGACAGTACCTAAAAACACCCATTTCCTTGATATATCTCAGGAAAAAAATTGTTGCCAGCTTTTTCATCAAGAAACAATGTACCTCTAAGAATAGATTTCACTCTGGTTTCTCATTACTTAAAAAAAAAAAAAGTTATTTTTGTAATGTCCCTCCTTGCTTTTGTCCTCTATACAAATCATGACCATTTTGCTGTATATACAGGAAATAATTGTAAACAATACTATTAACCCCCTCTGTGATCTCTTGTGCTAGCTCACAATTTGATAGCATAGGCCAGCATAAGGACTGAGAGAACATCTGTAGAAGAACTCAGTACTGTATGGATTTCCTTGCACGTCTGTGTTTGGCATGATACTAGAACAGCTGGCACTAGTAGAATTTTCATTCTTGTCTCCATATTGCCCAAAAAACTGCATTTACTGTTAGACGTGAGTCATTACCTGATTTGCATACATGCTAATACTTATGGAACCACCCTTACGTATCAGATAATCAGGATGTTCTACATAAAGCCTCCTGATTGAATGGCAAGGTAGAAAAGGAAAATCAAGGCTGCTGCATTCATTCTTTAAATTTGTTACGTTACTTCAAACAAAATAAAAACAAGTTTCACTCAGATGCATATTTATCTTGTAGTGAAGTCAACAAAAGTGAACAGCACGTGAGCAGTGGCAAAGAGCTATGAAAGTATTTATAGCTTTAGCTTTATAACTAAAAATTCTTACTCTTACCTTTGCAAAAGTTTCAGTTCTGTGCATCCACACTCAGTATTTGCAAATGATTTCAATATCTTGCATCGTTTTCATATTCCATTGTTACTTATGACCAAGACAAGCAGATTTTGAATTTGGGATAACATATGGGATTACATATGGGATGCATTAATATTCGTAGGCTCATTTCATAGGAGTCTTTATGATCACAAGGACTGAAAGATAACTTCTACCTGTTTTTAGGTAATAAAGTTGTCAACTTTTCGCCAAGTCTAGCTTTTTATATATTTAGAAATGCTGTAACAAGTGATACCTATTATGACAGCAAATATTTGCCTCAAGTTTGTGATCTAACTCCAATTTGAACTCGAGCTTCAAATTAAGGAGGCAGAACCAGTGTGTTATTAGCATTTCTAGCTGACTTGATGCTCAGACTCATTTAGAAGCAGCTTGCTGAATCCCCTGTCCTCTCTGCACAATCTCTCCTCCTGTCTCCCTAGAAATACAGTTTAGATTTGCAGCATTCCCACTGCATTGTCAGCAGCAACCTCTTAATGAAATTCTACAATGATACTATGAGGAATCAAGCATCTCAGTGTGACTGAGTAGACCTGGAACAAGAGAACTTGCCACCCTGTGTGTGTCAAGTTTGGCAAGAGTAGAACAATCATTTAGAAGCAGGTGGCTATCCAGTGCAATGTGAAAAATTGACACTTGTGAGCTTTCCAGACATAAGAAGTTACCTTCACCTAACACTAGTGACCATTTGAAAAATTGCACTGAGCTTTGCTTTATGATGCTTGTACTTTGTAAAATCCGGTATCAGAATCGGTAATTTCATGCCCCAGTCATTATTGTATGACAACTGCATCTTGGCAGACTCAGCTGTTTCTCCAGCTCTTTTATGCTCATGCAAAAACTGCAATGGGCAGATCTTCCTTCAGATTTCCTACTCTACACAGAAAAGACCAGATCTTCATGTGATATGCTGAGAGGAAAATAAAAGAAAGAAAAATAAAAGGGTTTAGTAGTGGAAACATGTCATAGACATATGTACAATACCAACTGCAGATTAAAGGGGATGTTCTGTTTCTGAAGTTAACACAATTGTTTTTGATAAAACATTTCAAAATAATAAAAAAGTATTAAAAATAATAGTGGATTTCTTTTAAAGAAATAAGATGTTTCCTTTATGTAATTTACATGGCCTTTTATAAATAAAAATATTTTTTTCTGAGATTTTTTTTCCAGAAAAAATCAAAGAATATTCCTTGCCTAATTTCTGCTCCTTTAGAAGGTTGTGAAAGCACGTTACCAGCAGTGCAGTAGTAGAATAGCTTCAAACATGGTGCAATAACCACAAATGCCTGATTGTTTCATTCTATAGTATTTATTCAGTTTGAGAAAAAACACTGTAGGCAAATATAGATTGATATCAGTGTACAGAGGTTATACTTTGCTATAATACCAGTCTGATATATGTGTTTTTGTGATTTATATTAGGAGATATTTCTGAAAGCCCCCTTCAAAAACTGAAGGGAGTGCTTCTAGCATTTTATTATTCCTATGAATCTTGAAGCGAATCCAGTCTCATTCATGGAAACTCCTTTTGTGACCTTGACAGGAAAAATCACTTTTCAAATGTCTCCCAAATGCCCTGCTTGGCAAAAACGTGAATTAATATTCCCTTACCTCTGACTATCAGGCTCCTATGAAATGTCTGGATGAAACCACAAGAATTAGAAACCCCCAAAACACTTCTGAAACCTCAGCCAGAGTTAAGCCCTGGTAGGAGCAAGCAGAAGATAGTTTCATATGTGGGGGAAGAACATTTTTTACTACCACTCGTTATGAAGCCTAATGTCTGTGCAAAGATGTAACAAAACAATTCCTATGGCCAAGAACAGATTACAGCATAAGTAACTGCATCTCTTGCAGGCTGCCTGCACGACATGGGAAAAGATTCCTGAATATGCACAAAAAGGTACCTAAAGCAGTTTGATCGTGTTAGCACAGCACAACACCCCAGTTTCGTTTACTCTCTTGGAACTGGCTGTCCGTGAGAGGTACACATTGCACTGCCTTAAACTTCTTAAAAATGCATTCAACTTCCAATTCTATTTCTTCATCTCAGGATTTGTGAGCAAGCATCAATGTTGTACCTCTTCTCACAGTAAATAATAAAACAGATTACAAAATTGTTTAGTAACAAATGCTCTGCAAAAAAGAAACTCGAACAACTTGAGGAACATTCAGGCTGACTAAATTAGAAAAAGTACATGGAAAGGAATAAAAAAAAACCTGCCTTTTTTCCATATTAGTGTATGGAAATACTGCCTGTATCTTTTGTGAGCTAGACAAGTTATTTACAGAATCAGAAAGAGTACAGTTGTTTATTGAGTTGAGCAATGGAAGGAATGGCTCTTGTGATGGTGGTAGTATTTAGGAATTCGCTGCCATATTTACTGATCACAAAAGTTTTTTCTGCAATATAGACCTCAGTTATACTAACTCTATCACATACTTTTCCTACAATTCCTTTTTTTTTCCTCAATCTCTCATTTATTTGTGAAGAGAAGCTTTCTGCTTTTCTCAAGCTTTCAGTGACATCAGACCTCCACTGCTTGCAAGGTGTGAGGATCTAAACCTTGCAAAGATATAAAGGAGCACACTTCACATTAAAGTTTGTGAAAGTTAGAAGATTCACTACCTACAGACTGTGTTTGAAGAAAAAACTTACATCTCAGGATTTTTATATGCTATATACATCCCATACCAAGATTCCCTAAATGTAGTGTAAAGTAGGGTGCCTCAGAATGGGAATCAACCAGAGCCAAACTCCAAGCAGGGAACACAGAGCCAGCCGGTGCTAGCCCGTGGGGTCTACCAGGACAGGCATCACCTAAAGCAATGATAGAAGTTCTTAGACTATGCTTTGTTCAAGACTGTACACTGAAAAAAATCTCTTGGACCTGAGGGCACTGCATGTGGGTGTTAATACCTGTTCTAGATCCAAAATAAATTATGGGTTGTTTGATATCTAGCTGTGCATACGTAGTCTACATATATATTCTAAAGAAGCCAAGCAGAGCTAGCAGCACAGGCTGCAGCATTTTCCACCCTTGGCCTAAGGGCAAAAGAGTTTCATTCTGAACAGGAAGCCACACAGGGCTCTTAGGGGCCATTAGGCTTAGGAAACTGCTGACAGGGTTTTCAGGTCACATTATCAGTTTTGGATGTGGGCAGAATTTAGACACCTGGATGCTATTTTAAGTGCTGAAGTCTGAATTTGAATTTAGTCCCGAGTTCTTCCTCTGAGGCACCAGGCCTCTTCAGTTCCCAGGCATGCACCAAGGAACCGTGAAATGGGTGAGCATCCAGGGAGGGACATCTTCTAAAGTGAAGCGTAAGTATTCATACTTATTTAGAGCATTGCAAAAGATATCACACAGGGAGGGGAGAGGGAACTGTTCCTTATGTATAAAAACCTCAGGAACAACAAAAAGCTCCACTATTGTGCCATTTGCATAAGAATTGAAAATCCTCATCAATTTAATGGAAGTCTGGAATGCTCATGAATTGCTGGCTGAGATGCAGACTGGAAAAGTTCCCCCAAAAGTGTTTCATTACTTATGGGGGTGTGGGGAAAGTGTTGTAATTCTTCAGCTATAGTTGTGTTATTTTATTACTTTCTAAGCCAAAGAGTTATTTTTAAATTGAATTAAAAATTGCTACTTATGCAATTATTCAGTGGATACTCTCCAAAACAGGATTTCTGTAGCTATCTTGGGTCAGAAGAACGTGATGAATCAGCAGGCAAACAACACCAGTTTAAATTCAATTAATTCCCTTTCCATGTTCATTCACCCACTAAAATAGAGTTTGCACCTTTCCCTTGTAATTCACTTGCAATGTTCAGTCACTCTTAAATGTAAAGGAATCTAAATGTGATATATGTTATTTATTTCAGAGCCAGAAAAGTGGAGCTTCAGAAAAAAAAAAAAAAAACTAATAAGAAATGTTTAAAGTAGGTTACTGAGGCACAATTCATTGAGGCACAATTCTCTTACCCAAGTCTCTCAAACTGCTACCTTTCTCCAGAGCTACCTCTCATATCATGAATAGAGAGTATAGTGAGGGTAATATTGATTATCCAGGTATCAAGCTGTCATGCCTGTTTAAGCCTTATAACATTTGGAAAGGTAGAAATATGCTGGTCTCCCCATCATGTCTGTTTTTACTTCTGAGAGACCTGCCCATAGGCAGATAACCTCCTCCCAAAGTGAGGGCTTAAATAAGGTAGAGATAACTCAAAAATAACACGTTCATCTCAGGTCATCCTAATAAAGAAGGTTTTTGTGTTGTGAAGTAGAAGGAAAGATATGAACTGAAAAAAGCATAATGGTCCAAAATTTGTGTTGTTATGGACATTATCTCACAATTGCCACAAAATTTATTTCTTTGTAGAGAACAAAAACAACTTGTTCAGACTAGCTTCTTCCATGTGCACCCTGTACAAAGCTAAAGATCCGTGTATTAGCATACTAACATATACTTTACAGTCTTAATATTTGTATAACTTAGAGTAGAAGCAACTCGAAAAGTACAAGCAGTTCTATTCAGATCCTTAAATATATTTTTTTAAAAATTTGAGTTTTTGTTTGAATCTCACATCCTTGTCCTCAAGAGCACTGTTCTTGAATTAAGCCAGCCCTTAGACACTCGGCATTTATAAGCAAATTTCAAATGTCAATTCAAAAATGTAATAGGTATGTGTCCTATTTGGGAACCTGTGTTTAGACATAGAGTAGAGAGGATGAAAGCCTTAATTTTGATGCCTATCCCTAGAGTCAGACGTTTCATGTTTTGGGTCACTCTATTATTGCTTTAAAAGCACGTTTCCCTTTCACTGTCCTGGAGGCCTCTCTGTCAGCCAACTGTCTATAAACCTGAGTGAAGCATTTTGCTGTCAGTCCTAGATCCACGCTGCTTTCTCTAGCTAATCTTACACATAGAAATAAATAAATAAAGGGAAACAATAGGGAAAGGAAAAGAAAAAAAAAAAAAAAAAAAACATAATTTGAGGCATTTCTGGATTAATTCTGGCAGTAACACACTCCTTTGGAACAGACTGCCCAGGATGTGTGTGGCCAGGAAAAAAATGTGTTTTTTCCCCCAACAGAATCAAACCAGTCCATTTGCAGACTCCATGATAATCCACATCTCTAAGAGCTTTCCAAATGATAAGAGAAATTCAGCTGAAAAATGCATCCACCATTGCGGGCTGTGTGGCAAAATTTCTCACACTGTGCAGTAGGCCTGCCAGCTGCTGGCATTCAGTGACATGAGCCAAATAGCATGCATCTGTGCAAGGGAAACAAATCAAAAAGCCTCTTGAATTTACTCACTTTATCCTGTTTGGAAGGGCTTCAATTTGGGCTATATTTGATTGTCTTACAAACCACGCTACCTCTCCCTAAAAACATTGCCTAACAGTTTGCAGTGAGCCCTCCCCACCCTTTTTTTTTTTTTAAAAAAAAAAAAGATTAATTCAATAATAACATTCAGCTATTTACCTTGATTGAGGTATATCTGCTATCTGCTTCAGGAAGAACCTAGAGGTTTAACAATGACACTCAGAACATCTAACTAATCTGCTGTATCTGCCCTGCCTGTGACAGCTGCAGCTTTCCCTTCAGGAGAGACTTTACTAGATGACACAGGCTTCCTAAGCTATCCTAAAGAGCCAGGTGGCAGTCCAGTAAATAATTATTCTCAAAAAATGTTCAGTTTTACCCTATCTTAATCATTCTCCCTAAGCAAATGTGACAACAGGACGACTTAATTGTGCTACACAAAGTGTATCTGATGGCACCCAGGACAGTGGCCAAGTTGAAGGATGGTGATGTCATTCACTCCTGACCTGCTTCTGGATTTTCTGGTTCATGTCATATTTGTATTCTTTGCACTGGGATTATAAGGGCTCTATCACCAGACATCTTCTCCTCCTAGAAAATATAAAACATGCAAGTGTTTCCATCAAACCCATGGACAATGGTCCTTGTGAAAATGGCCTGAACCTCTAACGCGCTATATACATGTATATATACAGGACATTTGCAAACTCCTGTACCACATACAATACCTAGAAGCACTCATATGTTTCCATCACTGAATAATTAAAGCTTTCCTAACTACACGAATGTAAGAACAACTGCATGTAAGCTAGAACCATTAAACCAATCCTACAGTGGTGACATTTCATCATTCACATTTAATTTTCATCATCTCATTGGTCAGCACATTTTCAACATACTCACTATTCAAAGATTAT
This sequence comes from Heteronetta atricapilla, assembly GCA_011075105.1. Taxonomy (NCBI): domain Eukaryota; kingdom Metazoa; phylum Chordata; class Aves; order Anseriformes; family Anatidae; genus Heteronetta; species Heteronetta atricapilla. Next base: position 19,642,331 of record CM021736.1, read on the forward strand.
TTAACTTCTCAAGTTAATCGTTGGTCTGTCTGAGCAGTGTTACAACACTGTAAGATGATTTATTTTTAAATAGCACTGCAAATCATGGAGTTTTCAAATTCTTTCTTGCCAAGTGGTAGAGACATTTTGCTAATGAATTGCTAGCTTGCCTCCTCTTCTTTACAACATCACCGATCTTAACTACATAATGGATTTGGGTAACAGAGGTTAAAGCATCATGACTGACAGAATTTTGACTTCAAATAGGGAGTTGACAACAGTATAATGAATTATGAAGAGACTGTGCTTAATAAACATTCAGTAACAGAAGCAGGAATATGCAAACACGAGAAGAGAATAATGCTGTTTTAAAACAGTACTTGTTAATGAAAAGCAGTAATACATAATAGGTTATATTCTGTTCTAAATATACAGCTGTATCTCTTGTAATTATTTCTTTGGGGAAAGTGAGAAACCTGATCATCACTGTGACCAGCCCAAGCTCAGCATACAGCAGTGATCTCAGATGTTAAGCTAAGCAATGAAAAAGCACAAAATGGAATTGTTCCAATTCTACTATATCACTCATCCTTAATTGGAGAAGAAAGCTTAATTATGTTAACCTGTCTTAAAAAGGTTATTGGAATAGAGATGGAGAGCTCAGACATGAATCTCAAGAATGATCAAAGAATTAAAATATTTTATGTTGAGAGTGTGGAAAAATAAAATGACCTATCTTAAAAGTTACTGAATAATGAAAATAATTTAAAAAAAATGTTGGGAAGGAAGATAAGCTTACTGGTATTTTCTTAAAATACTAGGATTAAGTTAAAAGATGGCAACAAATGATTTCAAGGTAACAACAAAATCCTTTGATACTCAAAGTTAGTATGTAGATTTCATTGCTACAAGGTGCTTCACAGCATTTAGGTAACTGCTAGCCATTACAGAATTAACGAAACAGAGCATTCGGGGCAGGGAATGCATATAAAGAAATGAAGTTTTGAAATGAATATAAACTGTGATGCACCTTGGCAGGAAGCAACCTCTGGTTATTGTGGGAAAGCCTTCTGAAAGACTGTTTCTTTACAGAAACCTAATGCAGAGTTCTATCCAAAAACTTTATGCAGTTGTCAGCTGAGGCTGGATATTCGACTCTGAAAAACTATTACAGCCTAGTTTGAAAGTTCTATTTCTGCTAGTTGTGTTGAGTTGTAAGGAAAACAGTTGCTCTCGAGATGCTAAAATGCCTGGCATAGGATTTAGGCTGTGGAAGAGGAAAGTTACAGGCTGCATCTGATTTTAGAATGGGACCTGCATGGAATAAAGAAACCTAACTTCTTCCTGCAGTCTGTATACCGCTTCTTTTTGCTCCAGTGCCTGCCTGGAGCTGCTTTTGGAAGACGTGAAACATCAGTGAGGATAGCTTCGTAGTGGTGGTTCCCCCCCACCGTTTTTTTTTCTTTTAAGGGGACTGAAGATACATACACAAAATTGCACATACTTGAGAGCTATTTTTCCTTCAGTCATATGGTTATTTGCCCAAAACAGTTCTATTAGCTGAAAGTGACCTCTTCTCATAAAGTACTAAAGTAATGGTAAAAACCTGATAAGCTGCAAGTCCTGAGTCTTCTCTGCTCTGGTGAAACTCCACTGAACTCAGGCTACTTATGCTGGCACTAGCTTCAGAAGCAACAAACCCCAGCCATGCCACAAAGCAGTTTAAGAGGTATGCTGCACGTTTCCCAGCCTCTGCAAAGGCCCCCCAAGTTAGGCAGGGGGTACCGGGGCGTGTGGGCTGCGCTGGCAGCAGGCAGCACCCGCTGCTCAGGCAGAGCCCTGGGGTGCAGGGGACCCAAGGCTTGTGCCCTGCCCCTGGCATGGCGGCGGGGCCACCGGTGTGGCAGGAGGGCCCCGCGGTGGTCCCGCACCTGCTCACCTGTCAATGCTGATCACGCAGAGGGTCATGATGGAGGCCGTGCAGCACATGACGTCCATGGCGATGAAGACGTTGCAGAAGAGGCGCCCGAAGATCCACTCGCCGCCGATGAGGTCGGTCACGCTGACAAAGGGCATGACGGCCAGGGCCACCGAGAGGTCGGCCAGGGCCAGCGAGACGATGAGATAGTTGGAGGGCTGCCGCAGCTTCTTCACGAAGCAGACGGAGATGACCACCAGGCAGTTGCCGGCGACGGTCAGCAGGGTGATGAGGGAGAGGACGGCCCCGATGACGACCTTCTCCACGTTGCCGTAGCTCAGGATCTGCTCCCCGCACTGCGAGTCGTTGGCGGCCGCGGGGCCGGTGGGGGGCAGCTCCGACGGGGCGCCCGCCGGGCCCAGCTTGGCCAGGCTGCGGGGCGGCCAGGAGCCGGCGATCATCCTACCGCCGCCCAGCGCCCGCGGCTCCTCGCCGCCCAGGGGCCGGAGCTCACCGGAGAGGCGGCCGCTGCCGAGGGCGATGACCATGGCGGCGGGAGCTGCCCATGGAGCCCCCCAGCCCACCCCACCCCACCGCTCCCCACCCCGCCTCGCCGGCTCTCCCCGCCGCCCGGCCGGCTCGGGCTCCTCCTCGGGCGCCGCCCGCCCCCTCGCCCCGGCGGGGCCCGGCCCTCAGCGGCCCCCGGAGCGGCCGCGCTCGCCCACGGCGCCCCCCGGGAGGACGGGCGGCGGGCACGGCGCCATCGCCCCCGGCCCGGGGAGGGGAAGGAGGGAAGCAGCGAGGGGGGCGGCCGCTGCCCGCTGCCTCTCGCGGCGTGCTCTGCTCCGACGGCGGGTGGGAGCGGAGCCGGAGCCGCTCCGCCCTCCTCCGCTCCCTCCCCCGCCGCGGGACCCCGGCCCCGGGGGTGGGGAAGCGGTCGCCCCGAGCCCGCTTCCACCTGCCGGCGGCGGGAGGGCGGCGGGGAGGCGGCTCCCGGCTCCCCGCAGCCCGGCCGGGGCGCTGAGGTGCCCGGGCGTCCCCCGCCGGCAGGCTTTAAGGGCAAGCTCCCGCGGGCGGCGCCGGCAGGACCCGGGCTGCTGCTCCGAGCACGCTTCTGCGAGCCGCCCCCCGGCCACACGGGCAGCGCCGACGTGCCTCCGGGTGTGTGCCAGCCTGCGGATCGGCAGGGTTTAGAGCGCTTCCTTCTCACTGTACTGCTGTCAGTTCCATTCCCCATGTCCCCTTTTTTATTAGTATTTACAATGCATTGTTTTCAACTGACTCACTGCCCCACGTGTAATCCTTTCTGCAAAGTTAAACAAACAAACAAACACGAGCATTGCTTTGAAGTAGCTGCTTTTGCGGCAGGGATTCCTGGAACTCACGCCCTGGCCCGCATCTGGGACTCAGCAGCTTTCTCTGTTCCTTAGGTCACAGCCTTGCCTCCAGGCGGAGGGAGGACCAACCGTCCCAAGTGTCAGCTACCCATGGGATGCCAACTGAAGGTTGCACTTCTTGGTAAGGTGACATGCTAGGCAGCAAGTTTTAAAAACAGGAAACATCTGTTCCTGAGTGCCCCCTTGTATTTCTAACGTGAACCAGATGAAATAGAGGAAATGAAAGTGGGAGTGTTGACCCCAGATGGATCAGTAACCACTAACCAATTTCAGCGATATCTGACAAGGGGAGTTCTTGCACCAGCCAAGGGAAGCACTGTACATGTGGCCCCGTGCTAAGAGGGACTGCAGTATGAGCTCATGTCATACAGCCATAAAAATCTGCTTTGAAGAAGGACCTAATAAGTACTGAACTACCTGAACAAAGCTCATTTGACACTCGTAGGCACTGCTGAAGCATAGAGGAGGACTCAATACTTGGCTCACAGAATGTCTTGTTTCTAATGAGATCTTCCCTTCTGTCAGCATCACCGGACTCCTGGAACCAGGCTTTGCATCATGCATGGCTGTGCAATGGCCCGGCTCCCCTGTGAGCACGACTCTGGGGCTGGGGTCAGATGTGAGGAGCACAGGCGCGGCCTCCTGAAGCCAGCACATCCATCAGGCAGGGAGCAGTACTCTGGAGTGCAGTTGCTTGCTTTCCCTTCCGCCTCCACATCTTGATATGAGGACAATAATAAAATATGCACTTTCACATTGTAAGTATGAGAGCTAGTTGGGCAGCTCTTTGACCATTATCAAGCTGAAAGTGTTTCCCTGTTCAGACACTTATTTTGATGCATTTTTGTTTTAGTTGCCTCACTGTGTCCACTCACAATAAAAGCCCTCCTTGTTTAGCCACCCAGAAAGTATCAGTGAACCGTGAGCTGCAGATGACTTACCCTACCAGGGTGATAAATCAGTGCCTTTGTCCCTCCTCCCCAGCAAAGCAAATATTAAGAAGAAAAAGAATCTTTACAAACGGTAAGGGTACCTAAAAATAAGATAAAACATTGAGGCAAAATGTGGAGAAAGGGGAGTATTTCCTCATTGTGTGAATACATTTTTCTAAAATAGTGTCTCAAGTACAGTTAAGGAGATAGGAACTGAGTAAATTTTGTTCAAAATAGATTCATATCATAAAAGCTGATAACATTGTTCAGTTTAATACTAACTGTAAAGGCAATTTTTCAGTTGCTTAAAATGTCACTAAGGCTGAGCAAATTATAATCTGGTGCTTCCTGCAAATGTGTTGACACAATTCATTAAATCAGTCATTCTTCTTGACAGCTTTTCAATACATTTCTGGAACGTGACTCGGTAAGTGTACTCAGTGGATTATATGCAGGATCATTTGCATGTTACACTTACCCATTTCAACCTAAAAGGAGGATTTTAGCCTCATCTTTTGTTCTGTACCTTAAATTCCCATACAATTCATTAGAAGTTAATCACCTGGTTTCTTTCCTTTCTGAAAGGCTATATGTTAACCTTCTTTGTATTTACTCTCTTGATCTTATCGTTGAAGAGACAAGCCAATTTAAGTCAAAGGGATTTACATGTTACTAGATAAAGTTTTTTGTTGTTGTTGTTGTTTTGTTTTGTTTTGTATTTGTTGTTTTGTTTTTTTTCCTACTATTATAGAGAAAATGCAAAAGCTTAGCAAGATGAAGCAGCTGATACATCCCTAAAATCTTTTCCTTGAAAGCATTTCACAGGGACACACCTGGGAAAATGTTCCAGTTTCCAGGGCTGGGCTCAGTTGGGTGAGGTGCTTTCCCTGGGGGTTGACATCCCACTTTTGTCTCCAGTGACCCTATTTACAAATTCTGACTGCTGTTCCAGACAGCAGTTTTCATAATTCAATCATTAAACCTATGATTAGCAGATTGGGTGTCAAGAATCACAAGTTGATATTTTCACCTGACATTAGGCTTCAAAAAATATCATCAAATCAGTTTAGTGGCTGAGCTTACTAACATCCTGTCCTTTAAGTAATTTATGCTCTCTGTCTATAAAAGCCTCTTCATATTTCTGTATACCTCTGACTGTGCTATGGCCCTTGTCCCTCATTGCTCATGCCACTGTTGAAGTGTTAGTTATTGGAAGTTAAATTATTTTGGTCACACCTGCTAATACACTTTATTGCATATCTCATCTTTGATATTTCATTCTTGTTATATAGAAATGTTCCATTTTTTTTTTTTTTTTTTTTAGAAAAAAAGCAAGGAAAGCTTTTTTTTCCCACAAAAAAATAATTTATTTTTTTCTCTCATTCAGAGATATTGTAATCACAGAACATCTTCAGAATTTGTGATTCATACTAGGTATAAAATATATCAGTGGGTTTTGATATCAATTCTTTGCCTCCGTGTTAGCAAGGTAAAGTAAGACAGACATGGTCGGAGGAAGAAAGAAAACATAATGTCACCAGCACATATTGACTTGGTCTGTCCATTCTGTTGATATTTAAGTGTCTGTGTTAAGAACTTGCACTAAATCCTGGACGTTTCATCCCTTTCCTGAGGACTTAATTCTTGCAGAGTCCATTGAAACAGCAGGTCTTTGCTAACTTGCAGCCCTCTGACTGAAATGGGTCCAGGACTGCAGCATGAGGAACTTCACCAGTAGAAGAAAAAACACTGAGAGCCCAGCACGGTAACTCTTTCCCCTCCACAGCCGTGTCTGGAAAACAAGAGCCGTGCTTATCTTAACACAAAATCTTAAAGATGCTGCTACATTTTCATTTTTAAATGATTTAATTTTGGATACATAGCAAGAAGGTACCACGAGTATGAAATCTTCCAAGGTCCCTTCCAATTCCTAACATTCTGTGATTCTGTGAAATGTAATAAACAGGAAAATTTTCTTGCTATTTTTCCTTTCTTTGTCATCTCCTTTTTTGTCCTTCCTTGCCTGAGCTAGTCTATATTCATAAGCTGTTGTTTTCATTTATCTCTTGTATTTTTTTTTCTTTCGTTTTCATCTTCTTTTCTTGGAAACCAATATAAGTGTGGTGAGGACCTGCTGTTGGGAATAATAAATAAAGTATAGGTATATGTTTCTTCTGCCTCGGGGAAATATGTTGTCAAAATATTTAGAATATTTTATCACAGACTGGGTAGAATTCCATGGACAAATATTATTGAAACCTTGATTTTTATTCCCAGCATGTAGTTTAGCAAATAACACTCTTGTCCAACTTCTAGCAAAGATGTTGCAGCTGCAGTTTCTTTTCTGTCCTTTCTTGCCTTTGTGAAAATAAATCATCACCACTCTGTGACAGTAAGACAGAGAGGTAACTGTTCACATCTTTGGTGTTTCTTATCATTGTCAAAATAAATACTCACATCTGTGCAAGTTAAATAAATGTGAAATGATGTCTTCCTTTTTTGGAACCAGCAAATACGAACAAAAGCAAGCTGTCATCTGAAAAGAAAACAAACAATTAAGATGAAATTTATACTAGAAGTTCTTTATCATGCAAAAAAACAGAGTTCTCATCCCTGAAAATTCATTCTGCAACTTTATGAAATAAATTGTTAAGGTTATAACAAAAGTGATCCTGACATTTATGTTACTGAGTTGCTCAGGTAGGTGGTACTAAACAACATCTTCAGCTTCCTAAAGGTGCTAAATGCAGAACTACACAATAAATAGATAAATAAATAAGCAAAAATCTGTCAGGCACTACCCTGGGCTGCCCATTGAAAACACATTAAAAGAATTGTTAGAGGAACTGCATTAAAAAATACCTGAAAGGACTTCACTGAAATCTAAATATACTGAGAAAAAATATCTAGAGGGAGAAAATTTGGCTCTACTAGAAGGACTTCAGGCCACAGATAAAACAAAGCATATTAGAGGCTTGTGACTTAATAGTCAGAATCATAAAGATGTTTTAAGTAGATCACCAGGGCTGGCCTGAACAAAAATAGTCATATTGGAGTAATTAATATAGGAAATAAGGTTGCATACTGGTCTGTGAAAATGATTTGTGATATGTGATGCTGAAAGTGCTTCATACTCAGACTCTTACGCCATCATAGCTAATAGTGTTCTGCAGGATTCATGAAGATCCATTTAGATGTTCTCCATTTTAAGTACCTCAAGGAAAGGTTTGTTTAGCTTGTATATTGCCAGACACAAAAGCTGCTTAATTTTGTTCAACGTCTCTTAGCACAAGTCCAATAGGGCCATTCAGAAATAATTGATATGTTTATGGATTTCTTCTTACAGACAAATTAAGACAAATTAAATCAAGTTACAGCATACATAGTTAAAGAAAATCTGAAATAATACTTGAAGCTCTTCTATGTTCACACACTTCACAGAAAGGCCTTGAGAATTCCATTCAGGCTATGCTAATTGTTCAAATGACTGGCAGAGAAGCAGTTCTGGCTGATCTAATAAGCAAACACCTTACAGGCTCAGATAGGACAAAACAGAGCTCCTTTGCTGAAATATCTTGACCTCTAGTATTGTCAATAACAAAAGGCTGCCATACCTGTGACAACAGCAAAGACTGTCTATCAGTCTGTTTTTTCCCCTAACACAGAGATGTGGCAGGTTGGATGCTGTCCCCCAAAGCCACCCCAAGCTCCTAGCCTAGGTCTATGCAGCCACAAGTGGCTTCTGTTAACACCACCCCAGGTCTTTGTAACTCATTAGACAACAAGGCCAGAAATGTGCCAATCACATACTGTTGTTTTTTGGTGATCCGTTGCAAAACATGTGATCAGTGGTCATGGTCATCCAGAGAGGTCCTGGATGTCTGGAGACTTGCTAATGTGACACCCATCTAGAAGAAGGGTCGTAAGGAGGACCTGGGGAACTACAGGCCTCTCAGCCTGACCTCGGTGCCAGGAAAGGTGATGAAACAGGTCATCTTGAAGGCAATCATGCAGCATATGTGGGATAACCAGGGGATCAGGCCCAGTCAGCATGGGTTTATGAAAGGCAAGTCCTCATCTCCTTCTATGACTGGGTGACCCGCCTGGTGGATGAGGGAAAGGCTGTAGTCTACCTAGACTTCAGCAAGGCCTTTGACACAGTCTCCCATAGTATTCTACTGAAGAAGCTGGCAGCCCATGGTTTGGACAGGTACATTCCTGGCTGGGTTAAAAAACTGGCTGGACAGTTGGGCCCCGTGGTGAACAGAGTAAAATTCAGCTGGTGACCATGTTCCCCAGGGGTCAGTGTTGGGGCCCATCCTCTTTGATATCTTTATCAATGATTTGGATGAGGGAATTGATTGCACCCTCAGTAAGTTTGTGGGCAACACCAAGTTGGGGAGAAGGGCCGATCTGCCAGAGCGTAGGAAGACCCTGCAGAAGGACCTGGACAGGATGGGTCGATGGGCAGAGGCCAATGGGTTCAACATGGCTAAGTGCCAGGTCCCGAACTTTGGCCACAACAACCCCATGCAGCACTACAGGCTTGGGGGAGAGTGGATCGAAAGCTGTGAAGAGGAGAAGGATCTGGGGGTGCTGATTGATGCTTGCCTGAACATGAGCCAGCAGTGTGCCCAGGTGGCCAAGAAGGCCAACATCATCCTGGCTTGTATCAGGAGTAGTGTAGCCAGCAGGACCAGGGTCATCCCACTGTACTGAGCTATGGTGAGGCTGTGCCTTGAGTACTATGTTCAGTTTTGGGCCGCTCACTACAAGAAGGACATTGAGGCCCTGGAATGTGCCCAGAGAAAGGCTACGAAGCTGGTGAAGGGCCTGGAACACAAGTCCTGTGAGAAGTGGCTGAGGGAACTGGGGTTGTTTAGTCTGGGGAAGAGGAAGCTCAGGGGAGACCATAGTGCTCTCTACAACTACCTGAAAGGAAGTTGTGGAGAGCTGGGGGTCAGCCTCTTCTCATGGGTAACTAGTGATAGAACTAGAGGGAATAGCCTCAAGTTGTGCCAAGGGAGGTTTAGGTTGGAAATGAGGAGACATTTCTTCTCAGAAAGAGCAGTCAGGCATTGGAACGGGTTGCCCAGGGAGGTGGTTTAGTCACTGTCCCTGGGGGTGTTCAAGGAAAGGTTGGACCTGGTGCTTAGGGACATGGCTTAGTGGGTGACATTGGTAGTTGGGTGATGGTTGGACCAGATGATCTTGAAGGTCTTTTCCAACCTTAATGATTCTATGATTACCTCTTTGGCACAAACGAGCCACAAGTCTCAGGGCATATTGGGCCCAAGCTGCACCAAGCTGCCACTGGTCCTATAAGCGGCAACATACCTAGGAGCACGCAGCACTGCCACCTCGGCCCTGGTGACGAGCAGCTTTGCCTGGTTAAGGGTTCAGAGTTCCAGATGCCCCACGGACTTTTCTTCATGAACTAGCCCAGTCTGAAGAAACAAGAAGCAATGGATTTGCAAGGCCCTGCAATACTATCTCAATACTGGGAACAAATTGCAGACTTGCTGTCTTCAGCAGCTGCTCTAAGTCCCCCACACAAACCAAAAAAAGTGGTAGTTACCACCCATATTTCACACATGTTGTGCTGATTATCAGCAGCAAAATGAGAATTGTGGGTTTTGCAATAGCACTATGTAGTCTATGTGTGTATGTTCTGTGGTCTATTGTAATTCCTCAGTGCTTTGGCATTTTGGGGAATATCTCTTGCATGGCAGCCTGGGTTTTATTTCACAATTTTTTAGCTAACATGGGAAAAAGAAGGCCTTTAAATAACTAGAAAGGATTCTTTTCCTCATACAAATTAGCAGTGCTCTGCTGAGACCCCATGAATTTGGGTCGGTGACGCTTCAGTCGAGCAGCACCGCGGCTCCACCTGGTGGGCACGACGCCGGCCCCTGAGGGCGCTGGGCCCGAGCGCGCTCGGCTACTCCTGCTCCCAGACCCGGTACGTTGCAGAGCGTCCACAGCGCCATGCCTCGTCCCCGCCACAGCCCTGTCTGTGGGGCTGGAGCCTGCCCCGTTCACCATAGTGCCTCCACCACATCTCCCTGCCCGGCCACGAGGGCGAGACTACAAGCCCCAGGGTGCCCTGGGCCGCGCGGGGCGGCGCTTCGCGCAGCATGGCAGGGTTCGCCGACCTGAACGTGCCGCAGGGCCCGGACAAGAAGGGGCTGCAGAGCCTGCTGGAGGCTGCGGCTCGCCGTGAGTCCGGGAGCGGGGCAGCGGCCGGCCCTGCGCCGGACCGAGCCGGGCTGGAGGGGTCCGGGGTAGGCGGCGGTTCGGGCCGGTCGGGGGTGGAGGATGCCGGCCTCTCCCGGCTGCGCTGGGTTGGTGTTAGCAGCAGCAGTGTGAATCCTGGCAGAGCTGGGCTGGAGGGGAGCTGAAGGCACCGCGCACAGGGCTTTCCGTGCCCCTGGGAGGCCAGGCGTTGTCTGCTGTGCCTGATGCATCACTGTCCAGCAAGGATTTTAGGGCCTCCAGTTGCTCCACAGCCTCTGTGGGCAGCTTGTTCCAGAATTACTGGTCTGGCTTAGCATGGTTTTTATAGTTTCTTCTTGTCTTTGCCCCTTAAAGGTAGTCTTTCCCTTTATGTTATCCTTGTATTTGTTCAAACGTATGTTTCTGCTCACAATGTGTCTTCCAGTCTGCTGCTGCTGAAAGGTGTAGTCTTCGCCTTCCGCCAGCCTGTGTCTACAGCCGTGCTTCCTCTGCCTCACGGCTGGCGGTTCCTAGGTCAGCCCTGTGATGGAGCAGGAGAAAAGCTGGCTGAGGCATCAGTGCCCCAGCATGGCTTGGGCTCCTGGTGCACAGAGTGCGGGTCTGCCCTCAGGGGGGGCTGGTCCTGGCCAGGAGAGCAGCAGCCAGGTTTATGTTAGCACAGCAGGAATCTCTGTCCTTAGTTTTCCCATCTTTTGGCCTAAAGCTCCAGCCAGTTTCCTTACACATCTGTATTTTCATATTCCATTCATTCTCATTGCTCTGCTCCCTACTCTGTTTGCAGCTTTCTGCAAGTGAAGTGACTGAGACTGAGGTCTTCTCAGTGCTGAGCACCATGGAAAGATGGTGTTGTGTCCTGCAGTCTGCATCTCTGCCTGTTTATCCAAGTTTATTATTTTTTATTTTTATTTTTTAACCTGGGGACTCATTTTCCACCTGTAATTTCTTAAAACTGTAGGTGTTAAGCAGTGATTTGTCTTTGTCAAATGTACAATCATTCTCTAATCCCTGTTGAATGAGAACTTTTCGTTAGTTTGTCAACATTGGTTTGAATTCGAACTTTGCCTTCTAATACAACTGTACCTTTCATACCTTTGTGTCGTCTGCAGTTTTAACAAGCATCCTGAATGTTGTTAACCATTTGTCCTAAAGAAAGTCATTAATAGGACCAATACTGGGACCCTAGCTTGACAAGGAGTCATTTATACCTGCTCTCAATTTTCAACCAGTTTCTTCCAGACCTTACAGGAGCTTCATCTTGAATGTATTTTCCTAATGGCTCAGCCTGTCCAATTCACTTGCAAGCCCAGCGTAACGCTTAACTGTTCTTCTCCTGTATGTGCTCCAGTACTGGCCACGCTCAAGTAATCATTTGTGTTCATAAAGCTCTGCCATGGAGTGAGTGTAGTCACGAGTGGGGTCTGTTAAAATAGATTTTTGTACTTTACGATGCTTCTTTGGTGAATTAATCTGTAGAGGAGAAAAAAAAATCAATGTGAAAGGTAAATATGTACGTTATTATGAAAGGTTTCTGTTTGGCTTTGTTTCCATATAGTTTACCAGAGAAAACAGTCTTATGTGTTTGGGTTATTTTTGTTGTTTTTTTTTTTTTTAGTGGGATATTCTGCAGTTGCTCTTAATCATGTCATCGATTTTAAAGAAAAGAAACAGGTAATTTCTGTTGGGTTTATTTGTTCTTGTGTTTTCTATTGTTAAATATACATGCCCCTAAATACCTTTGTCTTTAAAATGCCAATTTAGATGTAAATACATGTTTTCATTTGTAACAGAAATTCCATTTTATAATTCAGTATTGTTACCCTGGAGTTAATTTTTAATATGATCCATGAACTGTCCCTATGAAATAGTTTTGTTATCACGGTAAACTTATTTTTAGAATTGGAACACAACTTTTGTTTACGTTCTAAACAACCCATTATATTGTGAATAACTTTATTTTATTCTCTCTTAAGGAAATTGCCAAGCCAGTATCTCCGTCAGAGTTGTTTCCATCTTTACCTATTGTACAAGTATGTTTAGTTACATTCCATCTATCCATTATTATTGAGTTATAATGTTTTTCTTGTGTTTATCTGTGAGATTCTGTGTATTACATGTTAACAAAAAATGAGAAATTTGTCCGTTGCTTGATTCTTAAAACTCCCAACACTGGAAGAATGATACACTCACATTAGAGGAGGGTCAATTCTTTATTTTAGAAATGATTTAAAAAAATGTGTTGTATGAATTTTGAATCATCTTGTAGTTGAATATTCATAGTGAATACTCTTGAAACTTAGGCCTGAGTTTTGGAAATTTCTTTGATTCAACAAGATTTGGATAAAACGAACCAAGTCTGTATTTTGAATCACTGATGTGCATTAATTTAGGAAATGCTTTTGCTTGCAGTTGCGGCCTGCTTGGGGAACCATAGCAGTGGCAATAAGACATGCTCAGTTTTCTGCATGATATTCATTTTTTTTGTTGATCCATTCCTCAGAGAAATACACTAAATCATTTTTTCAGCAGGCCAGATATAATATCCAGCATGTCATTATGAAACAATAAAATTATGGAATTTTAACTACAGACTTTTAGAAATTTTAGTGTAGGCAACAAATTGAGCAAGGCACCATTTTCTTTTTATAGTGGTCAGGGTGAAAATCAGCACAAATTTTTGCTTTGGAACTTTTGAAGTCTTGAATTATTTTTCCTTCATAGGGGACATCTAAACAACTCAAAGTCTTAACCCGTCTGACCCTTGTTGTTTCTGATCCTTCCCATTGTAATCTCTTGGTAAGTATATTCAGTATATCAATTTTTCCAAGTTTTGTTTTCTTCTCAATGAAAGAATGATACTTCGGAAAATGTGTAGGGGAAAGCTTCATGGATTTCATAGGGTACTCAGTACTGATATCTCAGGTTACATCTTTAGATACTAAAGCAATTGTGGAGGGATGCAGACTTAAAAAAAAAAAAAAATGGATGTGGTTCTGCTGATCATTTGTCAATATGGGATAGCAGTTATGTTCTTGGTCCTTTTCTTTGGCATCTGGATTTCTGTGTGTATACTACAATACTGTGAGCAAGTCCTGTGTCTGTTTGTAGCACTACGTTATTGAGGGAAAAGCTGTAAGTGCCCAGCTAGGTGCATGGGACAAGCCCCAGAATGACTTCAGAGAATTGCTTGCAGCAGAGACCTATTATACGGTTAGATGATTACTGGCTTTGTTTTAGTACTTGAAAACGGGAAGGAGTTTTTCTTATTATTACTTTGGTCATAATCATTGTGCTTTGTCATCTGCCAGAAGTCAAAGCAGTAATTGCTTCCTTCTTTTGCAGAGATCAACATCTTCAAATGTAAGGTTATACGACATCATAGCAGTATTTCCAAAGACTGAGAAACTGTTCCACGTAAGTACAATCTGATTCTTAATGCCAGTCCTATAACAACTTACGGTGCTTTGGACTGGTTTGAATGCATGCATGGGGCTAATTAAACAATGTAGGCTCCCTGGTCAGTGGACAGACTGAAAGGTTGGGAGAAGTTGCAGGAGGGTAAAAGGCCTTGGCATGATTTGTTGGAGTCTGAAACATCTGCCTGGTCAGGGGACTTCAATGCCCTTGCTCCAAGGTTTAATTTATCTGTTTTATACAGAGAGTGAGAAGAGAAAACATCATTTATTTATTTATTTGAATATTGTCAGCATGTAGTACCATGCTTTCTTGAACTGTTTAACTTCCCAGACTCTTGACAGATTCCCTCCAAAGCATTTGCTGTCTTCTGTTAGCACTAATTGTTTCTGGTATCTGAAATGCCAGGAAATGTGGTAGAAACTGAAAGGAGAACTCAAGTGGTGTTCTGAGAGTTACCTTCTTTCTTCTAGTCTTTCATCTTGGAGGTTTTTCCAAACAAGTAGTTTATCTTTTTCCTTAACTTTTTATTACTTTGTCTCATTATCTCTTGCTCTTCTTTTGCTTTAAAACGCAGCTAGTTCTGGTTGTCATAGCATCTCAAGAACAGATAAAATAAATTTTCCCAAGGTATGGCTGATTAAGTACACCAACCCTTGCTTCGTTGCCAGACTGGGATTTTTGGTTTTGTTTTGAATGTTCAAGTTGAGTGAGAGAAGCTTCACTTCTTTGACTTCATGATATGTTTGTTACTTTGCCTGCCAAAAAGAGCACTGAAGCTGTATAGAAGTAGAACAGCCTTGGGGGAATACACAAAGGGCAGACTGTCATTTTCTCACCCAGATTTTCTCCTGGCAGTTCAGAGAAAACTTTATACTGAAAACAGACTCCACAACATTTGGGAGTTTTTGAAGGTGTTGCTATATCAGCGTTACTAAACAGATTCTGGGGTTTGTAGTTGTGGAAGTGCTCAGAGTGTGCTAGTGAGAGAAAATAGTTCATGTGAGTCACTTTCAAAACCTTTGTTAGGACTTATCTGTGATATTAGCCCAAGATGGCTATTTTTTCCACACTGGTTTACATTACTAGAAATGCAAATATTTTGCACCAAAAAAAAAACCATCACTCTATCACTTCTGTGATCTTAGAAAAGCAACGTGTTGCAAGTGTGTTTGACTATGAATTGATTTGGTCCAGTTCTGGTGTACTACTGCAGGAGATGCTTACTGTTGCAAGCTGAATACCTAAATACCATTAGGGGCAGTAATTCTTCAGCTGTTACTAATGGCAGCAAACATTATATTGCTCTATGTTTCCCATCCTGAATAGACTCTTCCTGTCAGAACAATTAGTAGTTTTAAAACACTGTCCAAAGCAGACTGATAATCAGCTCAGCTTGTGGGGTGATAGGTTAAAGCTGCATCCTAGTCCTGATGAGTACCCATTTTATCACATTAATATGTTATTCTTCTGTTTGTTTTTTCTAAATTACTTCCTTTTTTTTTTTGCAAACTTGTTAATGAAAGTATGAAGCAACAGGCTATGTAAGAAGGTGGACTTTGAAGAATCTTTCAGCAGAAGAATTCAAATGTTAATTGTAACAGTGACAACTTAATTAAACTCATTTCCAACTGTTTTTTTTTTTTCCTTGCAAGACTTTGGGTCTCTTGGGAATGTGCATGAGTCAAATAACTTAAGAGACTTTTGGTCACCACCCTCCATCTTTTTCTTCTGTGCTATGGCAACAAGGTAGAATCAGGGTTCAAACATAATGACATGCATGAGCTGGAATGGTAGAGAAGGGCAAGGAGGAGCTTGATAGGAAGGAAGCAGGATTGTCCATGAGCCCATCTTAATTTCTGTCATGATCACAGTGCAGTCCTGGGGAGGAAACCCAGGTTCCTGGGGAGGAAACCCAAGCATGTTTCTTTGAAGCTACGTAAGGTAAAGACCTTCATCCTCACATGTTCTAACTCAGAAGATTTGTATGTTTTTCTTTTGCTTCAATCTTCAAGGTTTCTAAGTGTGAGTGGAGAGCTCTGTCAATTTGTAGAGGTATCAGCAGGGAGCGTCTGGCACATGGAGTCTCGATATATACCTCTGGCTCTGATGACTCAGATCTTTCACTGTTAAGGATAAAGCCTTGTAGGGTGGGTCTTGCTACATAAATTATGTTTTTAAATTGGCTGTTGATAACTTTGCATTATCTCGAGCATCATTTTTCTCACCAACAATTTGGCACTTAGTTTCGTCTCCACAGAACAGGATTGTTCATGTGTTTGTAAGACATATGTGACTGTTGGAGATGTTCTTTAATTTTAGCATGGCCTAAAAATAGTCTGTACCTTCTTGTTACAAGCAAAGGAAGCTTTCCGGAGACTGAGAGGGGCAGTGATGTGTACTGAAAGATGTGTTCAAATTCTACGAGTAATTTGTATACTCAGAGGTGTGAAGAAGCTCTGTTTGCCAAGATAATTGTAGAAAGTGCTTCTTTAAGGCTCTCGAAGAGAATTGTTTTGGCCTGTAACTGGAATGCCTGCTCTGTGCCAGTGTTAAGGTCTGGCCTGTTGCTTTTCAAAAATGTTTTGTTCTAATATTTCTGTTTTATTCCTGTTAGTTCTGCTTGCTGTTTGCAGGTAACTAGCAAATAGCCAGTATCTACAAAACCATGTTTATATAAGTCTGTGTGTGTACTGCAAACCCACGTTTCAAAGTTTATTTGTAAAAATGTTTGCCAGAGCAAACCTGGCTGTCTTCAGACTGAGCACTGACAAATTTATTTTTTTGGCTGTCTGCAGTTTCCCAGCAGATGGGGCTCTTGCCCGCAGTGCGGCCAGGGAGGCACTGGGCTGTGCAATTGCTCCGTGGTGTTTTCTGCATGCAGTCTGTGCACTTCAGATCCCTTTAGCGGACTGGCTAACCTTAACCTGCCTGTGTGTGTGACTTGTCCAGGAGCCAAAGCTGGGCTGAACATTGGAGTGTTTGGAGAAATCTTCTTGCCAATTTTCCATGCATTCGGGTATTCCTCTTTATGGGGAAGTATGCCTCTTAATTTTGTTTTTCCTCGGTGGTGTTTTCTGATGTGTTCTTGTCACTGGAATCCTGTAGTTATCCTGGCATTTGGGTCACTCCCTTTCCCACTGTGCTTAATTTGCAAAATGGAAAAGCGTTTTCCAGTGTTTCTGGAGCTGATTAGGAAGGCTTGTTTTCTCATTGCACGGGGCGACTCGCCTGCTTCTGGTGTGTATTCTTGCTTTCCTTCGTTTCTTTTGGCTTTCTCTCTTTCCTGAATTTCTTGTGGCCTTGCTGACATCTTCTCTAGGACATGAGTTCCTGTAAATCACCTCTGGATGGTAGTTTGTACCCCACATAGGAAAAGGATTAAATCTGGCTATAGAAAGGCTAAACTTGCATTTTAGACTTGTGTTTGTAGTAGATTCATCCCGCGTCACGCTTAACGGAGTTGCTAAAGGTAGGACATGCAGATAAAGGTTAGCTTGAATGGCCTAGTACAGACAGTTTAACATCAAAAACCTTGTGGTTGGCAGGATCCTTGAATTGTCTGGTTGTGTGGTGTGGGTCTCTTCAGGAAAGGAGTGCTATCAACAGTTAAGAAACATTCCTAAAGCTGGGCCTCTGCTCTCATCTCTGTCCAAATTTCATGTGAACAAACTGGTAAAAGGTGAGGTTGCAGAGCTGTAGCCAGCCCTGCATTAGAGCAGAGTGCAGCCACCCTGCAGCCCCACCGCTTTCACGCTGCTGCAAAGAGGGATGAATGGCTGGCACCTGGCCTAGGTGTATTTGGAGCAGTTGCTGGCAGGTTTCTGAATGCCAAGTGTTCCCCTACACATAGAAAATTCCTTTTGAACATCTTCAGCAAACTATCTTCTTTGTTACAACGCCGCTTACAGACATTAATCTGGTACTGTGTAATAACCTTTACAAGGTAGGCATTATAATTCCTACAAGTCTTGTCTGCGTGAGATTATATTAAATGAAGGGCTCCCTTTTATGTCCACTTAATTTTCTCTGCGTGTCAGTGTGGACTTCCTCCACGCTTTGTTCATTCTTTTCCACTATTGATACAGAGTATAAATTATGGTGCGATTTCAAAGCTAAGCTTTTAAACCATGACCTCAGGTGCCATCCTGAGCCTTCTCCAGATTCTCCAGACTGGGTTTCCAGAAAGGGTTGTATCTTTCCCGCCCACGTGGGGAGGTGAGGCACTGTGGATTGGACTCAGTACGGGTTATGTGGCAGCACCCATCACTTCCTAAAATTGTGCTTCTGTTTTAATCTTTTCTTGGTTGTTGCTGGTAGAATCATAGAAGCATTTAGATTGGAAAAGACCTCTATGATCAAGTCCAGCCATTAACCTAGCACTGCTAAGTCTACAACTAAACCATGCCTCAAAGCACCACATCTACACGTCTTCTAAATACCTCCAGGGATGGGGCTCAACTACTCCCCTGAGCAGCCTGTTCCAGTGCTTCACAACCCTTTCAGTGAAGGCATTCTTCCTAATATCCAACATAAACCTCCCTTGGCACAACTTGAGGGTATTTCTTCTTGTCCTATCACTTGTTGCTTGGAAGAAAAGATCGATCCCCATCTTGCTACAACATCCCCTTTGCCTCCTTTTCTCTAAGCTAAATAACCCCAGTTCCCTCAGCTGCTCCTCATTGTTCTCTAGCTCCTTCACTGGCTTCGCTGCCTCTCTCTGGACACGCTCCAGCACCTCGATGTCTTTCTTGTAGTGAGGGACCCAAAACTGAGCACAGTACTCGAGGTACGGCCTCACCAGAGCCGGGCACAGGGCGACAATCACTTCCATGTCCTGCTGTCCATAATATTCCTGATACAAGCCAGGATGCTGTTGGTCTTCTTGGCCACATGAGCACACTGCTGGCTCATATTCAGCCAGCAATAATAAATAACTGGTAATAACACATTGTAAAAATACCTAACTGCTACACTACAGTTAGAGAATGAAGGGCAAGGGGCTGTTCCTGGGCTGATCGCTCTGCAAGCAGGGATTGTCCTTAATTAGCTATGAGTTCTTCTGCCAAAAGCCAGCATTGCTTCTGCATGTCCCGTGTCAGGTAAGAACAAAGCAGGACATCTGGCCTTTGTGTAGTCATTATTTTATTAGCAAAATAGTTCTGTAAGCGAGAGAAGACTTGGGTTTGGGGCCTGAAATGCTCAAGCTTTGCACCAGTAGCCCTGCTGGTTTATTGTCGAATCTACAAGGCACAGCATTTTTTCATTTTAAAACTCAGCTCCCTATGGAGATACATTTGTTGCATTAAGAAATTAAGGAGACTATCAGTGCACCTGATGTTGATTACTTGGTTTTTGGCATATCTAATAATCTGTTCCTATTTCTTTGCTACAGATCGCTTGCACAACTCTAGACGTGGATCTAGTATGCATAAATGTAACAGAAAAGCTGCCGTTCTACTTCCGAAGGCCCCCTGTGAATATGGTAAATTTACATCTAAATTGTTTTCTTGTTATTAAGTTCTGTATTTAATGTCAGCCTGAGTTGAATTCTCTGCAGTTTCCCTCCTGCCATTCCCATCCGAGTGGGTCTTTTTATTTTCTCACATAATCTTTAGTATTGTTTTAGATGTCCTTCACTTCAAGGCCTCCACTGCAGCATTTAATACACAAGAATGTGTTTTTTCACTTCCTCCTTTTTGTTTTCCACTTATGGAGGCAGAAATGGTGTTTCCAAGAAATGCAAACAACCTTAAGGCTACTGCTATGCTAACAAGTGAGTTGTGGTGGTGTTGCTGATGAAGCTACCTCTCAAACCAGAAGTGATACAGCTGCATCAGAATAGATAAATAGCCTGTGATTTAAATGACAGGAGAATGTGAATGGCAGTATTAATTTGGGAGAAGGATGTTGCCTCAGTTATTGGGAGGATTACTGTATTGAATCCATATTTAGAGGAATGTCTTGGCAAATAAACCCATTGTGGGATTGCTAAATACCTTCTGTGGGACACAAGTTAACTGTCAGCATGTATTAAATATTTTGTTAATGCAATTTTGCCTACTGTAAGTGGCTTGCCAGAAAACTTCATCTGAACGTGCAGTTAGGTGAACTAGTTTTTTTTTCCCCTCTGAGTCAAGGTTTGTTCCACATGGGCGTTCTTGGCCGGTGTAGTCCTTAGTGGTTTAAAATTTAAAGCTGGAATTGGCCAGAAATCCTACTTCTGTCTTCTAGAGAAGTTTTGACCTAGAATAAAAATAAACAATAAACTAGTTGAAACTGTCTGAAACAGAACAAAAGTAGCAGTTTTGAATTCACCACAGGCTGGGAATTTCAATATTCCACTTGGAACAAAAAATGTTATGTGAGATGTTGTTTGCAAATACCACCTAAAATTCTAGCAGCTGACCCAGATGAGGAGCTGGGAGGCTCTTGAAGCCCTATATATGCCGATATTTCCTTACGAGCTAATTCTCAGCATCCATACTCCCAACTTCAAGGCAGTCTGTCCGTCAGACTGGTTTTGTGAATCCTGGGGCAGTCAGTTTTGGTTGTTGTGATGCCAGACTGGCAGGCAGATGGAGTGGTGGGGATGAGGTTAAAAGTCTGTTTACCTTGAAACTGGTGAATTGCCATCACCTGTTTTGATTTTGATAAATTCAGGCTTTTCTTCTTGTCTGCAGATGTTGGGCCAGTAAACCATTTGTGTACACAGCTTCTCCTCTGCTTGCGTGCAGAGGTTATGCCTGGATTAATTCCATCTGTTTTCAATTGCTGGACTCTTACAGTATTAGTATTGCAGCATTTTCTAATATGAGTATAAAGCACAGAGCAACATTTCAGGCGAAGGTATTATAGGCCAGTAAACTAGCTTTGAATGGTGTCTTTATCACTAACTCACTGTGTATCCTCCAAGAAGTTGCTTAACCTTTCTCAGTGCTTGCGAAAACAGCAATACAAGGGTTTTGGAGCAGTACTTTGATGGACAGCAAAGGATTTTAAAGCAACTGAAAATGCACTAAGTATCACTGTTTGGAAACTTCTGTGAGCCATTGTTTTTTAAAGTTGTCACAAATACCGCAGTATCCTGTGAGACAGGAGAGACAGAACCTCACTGCTGCTTTTATGCAAGGACAAATTCCTCATTTGCAAGATGTGGTTACTCTGGGAAGCAGCGTTCTTCCTTATTGCGGGCAGTGAGGCTGGAGCAGGATGGTCCTGAAAGTTTCCAGACTCATTTCTAATCAGCAGGGGTTACCTGCCTCCTTTTCTCTGTGACAGTGGAAAGCCAACTACAACTAATAAGTAAATAGTATTTGATTGTTAAACCCTATTTTTTTTGTCTTCCCAAGATTGAAGTACATGTACCTGGTGTACAGCGAAACTTCCCCACCTCCCCTCCCTCCACGTTTCATGCAGTGCTGTGTTCCTGCTGGAACAATTCCTCCTTCATTTTTTCATAACATAGTTAAAACTGAGAATAAGCTGCATCAATAATAGACAGCGGTTGTTAGATTGTTTTGCTCTTCTCTTTTTGATTTTTGATCGCTTTCTTTCATGTGAAGGCAATAGATCGAGGCATTTACTTTGAACTTCTTTACACGCCTGCCATCAAAGACTCCACAATGAGAAGATACACAATTTCAAATGCGATCAGCCTGATGCAGATCTGCAAAGGAAAGGTAAGCTCTCAAAGTGAAAGTAAGCTAATTAATCCAGTTCAAATTCTTCTGGAGTTGTACAGACGGAGCCATTTTAAATCAGTTTGATGCTGGGGTTTCTGAAGCTCTAACTGAATCTTTGCCTGCTAATACAAGGACACAGCTATTCTGGCTCCAGATACTTCCAGCCATGCACCACTGCAAGCTTTCTTCTCAACTTGTCAGACTGCTGTGTTCTTTTTTCAGAACAACCTCTCTGTTAGTAGGGTACGCAATACCCAGAACAAAAGGGAAAAAGTAGATCTAAGGTTTGCACTAGAGCTGAAATCCATGCATCTTTTCAAAATTCCCCACTTCAAATTTCTGACTGACCAAAAGCTCTGTTTGAGAGGATAACTCGAATATGGGGAAAAAAATAAGAAGGGAGAAATCTTGTTTTGTTAAACTGTTAGGAAATCCCCAGTGTACAAAACAGAATCAACAGCTTGCTGGCTGTAAGCCAGGGCTTTGCTGCAGTCAGATCAACTACGTTCTTCCCTGCTACTGAAACCAAGGGAAGAGGTAATCCTTGCAGCTGAGATGCCTGTAGTCCACTGCTTTCATACCTCACCTTCTCCCAGGCCACCAGACTAAGCTGCTTGCCATGTGGGTCCTCTTAGGCTAAATGCTTTTAACAGAGAAGCATATAATGATACATACACAAGTCAAAATAGATTGTAGCACCCACCACCATTACTGGAAAAGGCCCTTGCTGCACTTAGCTGGTCCATAGAAGCCCTGCAGATCTAGTGTGAAAGGGGATGTAGAGCTTGGAAGGCCAATTAACAGCAGATTGATCATTACTGCGGCTCCCCTTGGTGGCTTATTTTGTAGAACAGCAGGGTGGGTCCAACGCATGAATTCCCTCGGTGCTACAGAACATAGCAAGTACTCACATGGCCTTCCCTGAGAAGCCCAACTCTGGGAGTTAGAATACTTGTTTGGATACAAGGTTCATACACCCAAAAAGCCTTTCTTGTAGGATTCCTTTTTGCCAGTGCTTCTCTTTCCTCTGTGCAGTTGAAGATGTTTCTCACGTGGCTGTTGATTTGTACAGCACCAGTTGAGTTAGCACCACAGACAGAGCAAGTGAGGCATCCGGACCGTGTACCCGTGCCCTTTTTTTCTGCAGCTGTCAATCTCATACATCATTTGTGCCTGGAAGGTAAATTGGCTGGAGCTGGACACAACAATTTGTTGTTAGCCACTGGAAGAGTTAGGAACGAACTGCTGGTTTGTCTTCATTTTTTGCCTCTGGGTGCAGTACATTGCGGGCCAGCAGAGGTGGTTATTAGCCCTTGCTGGCAGTTTGTCAGTTATGTCAGCCCTTTTCTACCAAGTTGTGGTGAGGCTACTCCATAGCCTGCTTGCATTGATGTCTGGCACATCACTGTCACAGGCTGTAACCTACAGTTGCTGAGCTTATAGTAGCTTTTGGAACCTTTTATTTTTCTTCTGTTGCATTAGGGCAGAGAAATTTCCAGAAACTTACCGGTCAGGAAGGTGGCCTTGAGCAGAATACCTAAAACATGTTAAAATGTGCAGGGAACAAGGGAGGGACTCTCAGCGCTCCTTCACCTCCCATGTTTTGGTAACTGTGGGTGCTGTGCCCAGAGCAGTGTGCTGAATAGCTGCTGTCTCTTTACGTGAGGAGGTAATGTTTCACCTTTGAGTTCTTCCCTGTAGCTTTTCCTGTGGATTTGCCTTTGCCTGCTTCTCTTTCATTCGCTACCAGTGCTTTCCTTGTCTGCTCTTGTCTCCTTCTCCCTTCTTCTTACCCATCCCCTAACTGGAAGCCAGCTGCCTTGAATTGGCCAGAGCATGTCTCCAATGCAGCAGTGAGCCGCAGTCCTGCGGGGTTGGGTTCAGGACGGCACAGCTGCTCTGGGAGCTCTTCCGAATCTGGAAGATGGGAATTGGTTGTTACAGCTCAGAGCAGCAGACTTAAATTTTCTCAGTGAACTCTTGCAGTCAGCACCACTGGAGCTCAAAACCACCCTTGGGATCTGTAGTACAGTCATTTTAAAGGTGAACTGTGCAGAAAGAAGTGTCCTAGGCTGAGTGCTGTTAAGTCGCTTTGATGTACATATTACTTCTGCTTCTGGCTTTCTGTATGCTCGGGCAGAGTTGTCTGTCCCATCCTTTCCTCCTTGGCACATGAGGAAACCTTGGGCATAGTGTGAGCAGTGCAATCATTTCCATGCAAACAGCTCTTCTACGGTTGGAGCTCCAGCTGCGCACAGAGCGTTTCCTTCCAGTGTCTGCCCTGCTCTTTTTGCTGGGGAGGCAGCAGGACAAGCAGAGCCGTGCGGGGAAGGGATCAAAAGCTCCACCTTGTAACTGAAGGTGGTGTGATGTGTTGGTGGTACTGACGTCAGAGAGGGAAATCTTTTGCTGCCTCAGTACCAATTCTCATTCCCACCCACTCAAGCAGGAATTCCCAAAGCTTTTTATTTGATACAAGAAAAGGTGCAAGGAATTTTTTTGCTGCTGCAGAGTTTCCACCTGCGCAAAACAGTCTTCCCCAGGGTGAGCATCCGTGGAGATTTAGCATTAGAAGAGCGCTGGCAGCTGAGCTCTGTATCTGAGCATCACATACCTGTTCTGAGGAAGACCGTAGTGAGAGAAGGGAGGAGGGCATCTTTTTGCCTGGTGATTTTCATGGGGGTGCAAGTGTAGAGGAAAGTCAGCATATGGTGTGAACGGGCTGCCATTGCCTGGCTGCAGACTGGTTTCCTCCGCTCATGTGAATTTGACTAAGGGGGCTCTTCGTAACACAGTGTGTTCAACTGTGCATTTCTTCTTTAACCCTAAAGTCTTCTGGAAGAGGTGCAGGTTCACATGTGCTTGCTCAATACCATCATTAAGTTTTATACTGCTTAGCCTATCCCTATAAAAGGTGCAGTGCTTATTCAGCTCAGATCTCCGTGTGAGAGGTTTATAACTACAAGGGAGAGCTGCTCCCTGTGGCCCAGTGGGGTTGGGGAGATTGCTAGGGTTTATTCATTTCCACAAAATAATATCCATACCTGCCTAGAGCTCACTTCATCTGGGGGCATCAGACACTTTGGTAACTAATTGGGCTGTCAGACTGAACTTAGCTAATGCTACTGAAGGTTTTGCTGCTAATGCTGCTTGCAGGTTTTCTGTTTCTTGATGCTGTCTGACAGATGAGTGTTCATTTTCTTTTGTTTTACAGAACATCGTCATATCTAGTGCAGCTGAAAGGGTAAGTCCTGGCTTTTTGTTGAAGTTGAAACAATTTGATGATTTAACTGCATCTGAAAATAGAATAATTATATATATTAAACATAGAAAAAAAAAAGTAATTTTAAATATGATTGTCATCTTGTATGCTTTCAATCAATATGTTTTACTAACAAATCACATTTATTTATTTGTTTTTGCCTTGTTTTTGCTGCTATGTTTTTTTCTCAGATAGGAACTCTGTTTTCCAAAATAAGCCTTTTCTTGATTTTTGTAGTGCATCTTCAGCAGCTTGCTGTTATGTAGCATTTAATCTCACCTTCCTGACTTGACTGCTTCCCCAGATAGCCCTGTCCTGCCTACTCACGCTCTCTCAGCCTGTGTGAGAGAGCATGCACATATCCAAACTTCTTTGTTTTATTCTAGCCTCTGGAACTACGGGGTCCTTACGACGTGGCGAATCTGTATCCTTTTTCCAAGTCAAAGACAGCCATTAATATTAACAAGTGAAAGTTCAAATTGGTTTTGAAATTTTCCATCCTTTACACTCCTTGAACTTTACACAGTGATGCTTGTTGGTGACTAATTCAATGAATCAGGGCTCTGAGTGGGCGTGGAAGGAGCAACAGATCTTGGTCACGGAGTGGCGTGAATAGTCACTGTAAACAGTAATGTCTGAGTACAGCTATAGATACATTCTGTGTTGTGTTATGCATTGATATTTGTGTTGGGTGTAATTGGAGAAATGAATAAAAAACATAATCATAGTTTTGGGAATAAAAATCAATGGACATTGTAGACCAACCCAGAAATTACTATTTCCGATCTCTAAGGTGCCAAATCTTTGACAGAAGAAGCTATGAAATCATGTTTATGTCGAGAAAGCAAAAGTTCCTATCTGAGTACTGGTTACTTTTGTTCTGAATATTTCAGCCCTTAGTTTCATACATATCTTTAAATAAGGGATTATGTTCTTAATGCAGAGTATCTTTATTCCCTTTCTTTTAGGAATTCGGATGCATTCTTATTCCTCCCTGCCCCCAGGCGTGTATCTGGACTGTCCCTCAAAGGGAAGGCGTGCGCTCTCAATCGTGAGAACCGTGTGGGAGGGTGTGCGGGCTGGAAGGATTTTACGCATAACGTTTCCTTCCCCCTATAAAAAGCAGCATGGCTCAACCCGAATTAACATACCTAATTTAGTGCCATCCCTGTTCAAGGTGGCTGGGAGTTTTTCAACATAATGCTTTTGAATCAGGCAATCCCCTTTCCCACAAAGCTGACTTTTTTCAAGGCAGTTGCTTTTTACTTGTTTAAACATATAAAAATGTTCCTATGTTGACAGACTTTTCATTCCAAAACGACAGCTGCTTGTCCAGCAAAAAGCAACATTGACAGGACCCTTCCAAGAGGGCTCCTGGGGAACTGAAGGCAAGAGAATTGGGTACCTCAGGTCTCTGCCTCTGGGTAACCGTATGCAAGATGTCACTTTGAGTTGCAGCGTTGCTAATTCCTAGTTATTTGTAGAGTAACCAAATCTGCCATACAGCCAGGCTTCCTTGTTCTTTGTGTTCGTTTCTGTGCAATTTGATCCTGAACAAAGGTGGCAGAGGTCTGTTGTTTGGCCTGTCAGAAAGCGAAGCCAAGGCAGCTGTGTCTACCAACTGCAGAGCCACCATACTTCATGGAGGTAAGCGAAAAGCACGTGCAAGCTTGCTTGGTTAACACTGGATTTGTTAAGCTAAGTTCGTGTCAGTGCATGTTTTCCAAAGAGTCTGAGACCTTACAGAGCAAGTCAGCTTGGGGTTTTACTTCCCTTGTTCAACACATGAAAAGGAACTTGTGCAGCAAGGGTGTTTTGTCTTATTCTCGTTGTCACGCTAGCAAATCAATGGCTAAAATGGTAGTGCTGTCTGTACTGGAGTACTCTCTTAACCACATTAAGACTCATAAGCTGTTTAGCCAAAACACAGGTCTGTCTGTTGTGCTGTGTTGTGAAAATGCCACTTCTTTCAGAAGGGGTTGAATCCTGATCTCCATGATAGCAGCAGAAGCTATGTCACTGCTTTGAAACACATGCATCCTAATTTTCTTGCATTTACCTTCTTGCACCATGACTACAGAAGCAATCTGTGTGGTGTTCCTTTCTGATGTTTAATTATGTGGTCTGTTTCTGACTCACTTTTCATTGTGGACCACTTCAAACTTAAAGCCAAATATAAAGTCCTGAGTATTTGCTACTTAGAAGGAAATGTTTCATATAGTATAACATGGCTTGGAGTGTTTTGATGAAACAAAACTTCCATATGCTCTCACCAGAAGTTCGCAGTAGCTTTCTTCTTGTAAACTTCACCATTTTAATACTAAGAAAGTAGAAATTTAACTTTTGCCCCCCTGCAGGAATCAAAAAGTTTCCAGTTGTATTACGTGTCTCAGTGTCAGTGCAGCAAAGAAATGTCTCAGTTTGTGTTCCAATCAATGTAGTCCCTTGCTTTGGAATGTGACCCTCATTCCTCCTTCTCTACCTCCCCTTTCACATACTTATTCATCAGTTCTTAGTGTTGATTTTTTTTCATAGAATCATTAAGGTTGGAAAAGACCTCTAAGATCATATGGTCCAACCATTCTCCTACCACCAATATCACCCACTAAACAATGTCCCTAAGTGCCAGGTCCAACCTTTCCTTAAACGCCCCCAGGGACAGTGACTCCACCACCTCCCCGGGCAACTCATTCCAGTGCCTGTTGTTTATTCTGATAGCAATTTAACTTTGTGACTGTAGCTATTAATATCTGCTTCTGCCAGGATGTGTTGGATAGGTAGGTTCAGTCATCTCAGTAACATGAGTTGCTCTAAATTGGAAGCACACAGTAGAACTTGGCTTGCATCTTGTTTCAGTAGAAGTAGAGCTTGAATGTGCTGTAATTCCCAGCAGATAGCTTTGATCCCCTCTAGAGTGTTTCTATGAACAGGATTGTCCAGCCTGCTACTCATCTACATAGCTAGTGACAGTGTGTTAGAAGAATTTTTGTCAAGTTCATGTGGAATTTCTCAAAACCTTCATCTTTCTTTGCATTAAAAAAAGTCACTTTGCTGTCCCCTAAAGGATACTAGACCAGAATAATTCAGCATATTTTTGGCAAAGTTCTTGCAGAGCCTCTCTGCTAACGAGAGTATCTGTAATTAGTTTTGTCTACTTCAAATCTTCAGTTTTTGCAGGGAAGCCTCCCACTAGAAGTTTTGAAATTGTATTGGGCTCGCTAGGTTGTTTAGCAAACATGAGGAGTTTGATATTATCACATAGTAGCATTTTATGGTAATGCTGAGGGTTCTGTAAATAAAATACTGAATACCATGAAGCCGCTTATTGGTGTATATACAGAAGCCTCTGCCCATATAGCTGTGCCAGCATAGTCTGTTTAAGAATCCTGGGGTATGCGAATATGTTTGTTTATTCTATTTTTAAGAACGGTATGTTTTGCTCAGAAATACAGAAATACTTTTTGACTTGCATTCAGGAATGCATTCTTCTGCAGCTATGGAACCAATGAAGCCTGGATTGCTGTGGTTTTGCATGTGTAGCCCCTCAGCTCCTGCAGACCTCAGTTTTCCCTTAGGGTTGCTGTAATTCTGCACCCACCCACAGATTTCCCAGTGTATCCCCAGGTCCTGCCCGTGCAGATTGCTTACCTGCTGTGTGTGCCGACTGGCTGGCTGTTAGACATGTTGAATTGCGCTTTTGGGCACAGACACCTGAAGTGAGTATGTGTTAAATGCAGTAGAGTGATTTTACTTGAGGTGCTACAGCTTCTGCTTGTATATTCCAGAAACTCGAAAGAGTGCCTGTGGGGTGGTGTACACGGTGAAGAAGCTTCGCAAGGTTGAGGAGGAAGAAACCCTGCCAGCCTGCAAAAAGGCTAAGACTCAAGCTTGAGGACTGAGCCAGTTGTCAACAGGAACTTCCATCCCGTCTTTACCCAGTGCTAAATCTTCCCCTGCCCTCCAGCCAGCCCAGTTCCTCTCTTGGTAACTTATTTAGCCCAGAGAGCTATTTTTCTGGTGTAAAGTGAGGAAGGCTATGGGAATGGGATTGCCATGAGTAGTTCACCACATCTGGAAGGTCATCCTCTTGCTGGGCTTCTGGCCAAGGACAGGAGGGCATCTCTCCAACCTGTTCTAGGTCTTCTGGAGTCAGTGCAAACTTGACAGAACATTTCAAGCATAAAGAAATGTTCTGTTGTACAACTGTGCTTTTTTTAAATAAAAAATATTTTCAAGAACGCATGCCTTTAAAGTCTGCCTCCTACAGTTTTCAGGTTTTGAAACATGTCTTTGTACTAAGCTTTACAACTACAAGTCGGTAAAGTTTAACGTCAGTGGCCTGAGAGGATAACTGTGCAGTAAAAAATGATCTGCTTTGCTTTCTGTTTTGTGACCAACAACTATAAAAAAGATGCTAGCATCTCTCAGTTGGTAGGAGATACCTTAAACTGGACTTACAATAGCACTGACTGACCTGACCTGTTGGACACAGCTCCTACAGGCCTTCCCTGTCCCAAAGCACATTAAACCGAACACGAGACAGTTGCTGCAGATGGGAAGGAAGAGCCCAAGGTTATGCTGAACGTGTGCTCAGGGAGGTACGCTGCAGTTGCAGTATTACAGCTATCTCACCTAGGCCTGAGCGGTCTCTGCGTTACATAAACGTTACTGCATCGTGTCCCTTTTTCCATGTCCTGGTCTGGCAGTGTTGACGCAGCGTGTTCATTTTGCTGCCTTTTTGTTTTCCTTCCTGTTACTGCTTCAGTAAACCTAATCTGGCTGCCAAAAAAGCAGTCGTAACAGATTTGTAATCCATGGAGCCTTTTCAGATCTCTCCCAAAGTTTTTCTTTTGATTAAATCAACATAAAAAAATATGTAAGGTACTGTACTTAAGATACTCTTGAGCCAGCTTTACTCTGAATATTCCAATTCTCTATTAGTATGTGACAACTAGCTGAGAAGCGCAAGCTGTAGCATGTAAAATACTGCAGAAATCTTACACTGGATTATCTCTGAGCTCCCAGTAACTGCACTAAACAGAATGAGAATGAAGTTCTCAGTAGGCTAACAGTTCCATCAAATGTTGACGGGAGTCACAACAGCTTTTGCTTCATTGAACAAATAATTACGTATTTTTTCCTTTGTTTTTATTTTGCTTGTTGACTTTGTCATATGAGTGCTTTATTACTGGAATTGAGATGTAATATATACAGTGGTTTGTCATTTATGCTCTTGCCTCCAAAATGAAGCTCTAACCAAACAAATAATCAGTCAAAATGTGCCTGTGAGTGCAACTTTCTGAGTTACATGTTATTGTGCCTTGGTGAGGGGATAACAAACCTTGAGCATGAGAGAAGTTGTTTGGTGACTAGCATATGGAAGGAGGCTTTTGAACGATGAAGATATCCTACTTGTTACTTGTTTGACCTCCTTAAAAAAAATCTACTCCCTGCATCTTTGCATGCATACTTTTAAGTAGGTACAGGGCTTCAGGAACTGATTGAATTTTTTTCCCCTCTGTTTCCGGGAGTATTGTTCTGTCCCCTCTGGTGCCTGAACAATTGATCTGCTTATGAAGTTTTGAAGATAAACAAAAAGAGTAGCCAGCACTGATGTCATTTCTGTTTCCTGCAAGGTATGTTCCCAATGTCCGAGTAATTGTGCAGAAACAAGAAGTGAAGTCGCTTGCGGAGAGGGACAGCAAGTGCGGACATGCCGTGGTTCTTACAGAAAAAAATCATCTTCACAAATAAAGCCTACAGCTGGCAAGGTGACGCTGACAAGTTACAGTGCTTGTGTGAGAGAAGTCTCGTCTAACACTGCAACTTCTGTCTAAGATAGCTGGTTGCAGGTAGAATACGTATGTCTTCTTGTTCCTCTGGGGTTTCTGTAAATTCACTTCATGTCTGAAATTGATGCTCCAGTAATAAATACTCATTGCTGCCCACTCCTGACCCTGCTTCATTGCCCAGGACTTTGTTTTGATCAGACTGTAAAGTCTGATGGCTAGAAGCCAACTTCACCAGCTGATCAATGTTCATGGGAGCCTGTGGCATATTTCACTGGGAGGCTGCTCCATGAGGTGGTAGGACTTTAACTGAATGCAGCATGTAATGTCCCAGTGAAATCGGGCATCAGTGTCTCTGCTGGTGGTACTGTTAAGATTGTTCTGCCTCTGCTGAAGCACAGGGAGAGATGCCTTTCTTTCATATCAGGACTCCACATCTTCCTTGGCTGGGACAATTGAAGCTGTCTTGTGTGCTCCACGCAGTAAGTACTGACTTGCTGAGAAACTGGGATTTTTAAATAATAGTAATAAAGCTGTAGGTATGTATCTTACTAGCTACTAAAGTACTGGCTGGCTTTATGTTTTTGTATGTCTGTTTGTATGTAAGGGGAAAAAGTTAGAAGCCACATTTTTCTAACAGTGGCGGGGAGGTAGATAAAGGGCTGGCTGCTCTGTGCAGCTGAGACATCTTTTTTTCTGAGTTTATGAATTTTACAGAAGCCAAGATGGGAACTTCAATGAGAGACAGAAGTGCCCGGTGCATGTTCACTGCTCCATAATACACTCCAACAAGTACAAAGAACCACTCTGTTTATTCTGAAATAAATCAGTACAAAATGTACAGAAAAAGCAGTACAAATTTACAAATATACATCATCTGTTTTTTTGCATTCTTCAATCATCAGGCTTTGTAGTCATCTAGTTTTAAAGTTCCCGTTCACAATACTGTCTCCTCTCACCTTCATAACATTGCATCTGAATCCCGCAGTCCGTATGGTTACATGATTGTTGGAGCTCTGTCCTTGAGTGCCATCAACTAGGATCGCCAAACGATGTGTATGGCCCATTACTCAACTGTTCCTCTAAATCCACCTGGCATCTCAGTAGACCTTCTTCCCTGGCTCTCTGTCTCTTCCACATACCACCACACCTTTAACATATTTTTCTAATAGTGAGAATTTGGCAGGTACAAGGCAACAGTTGCAAGTATTAGCTGTTTAGCGCTATGGGAAGGCTTGAGGTAAGTTGCTAATGTAAGTAGTTGGTAATACTGCCATCTAAGTCAAAAGTGTTCATGTTACTGACAAAAGATTGCATTAGAATTTAAAACAATTAAAAAAAATAATACATTAAAAATTACTTTTAAAATAAATAAATAATAAATAGGAATAAATAAAGCTGTTTTAAAACCAGTGGATTCTTAACACTCAATCTGCCATTTAAAATAATTTCTCTGCATGTTTGTGTTGGCAGTGTTCAGTGAAGGCATTTCAATTATTCCAGTACAATAAATATCTTCAATAAATATACTATGTTCAGAGCTATTTTCCTCCAGTTTCATACAAAGCATTTAAAAGCAGCAAAAAGAGAGCAGTCTGGTTTTCGTCTCTTCAAAACTTATTTAGGTGGACGCTCTTGTAGGAATTGTCTTTCAGGCTGTTGAATAGCTCTTTGGTGCCGTTCTGCCACTGAAGAACAAGATCCATAGGGGTTTTCCCGTCCTGGTTAAAATAAGCAGAGGAAGCAAGACTTAATCTCAGCCAGTGAGTACTAAGTTCTTTATTCCTCCTGAAATATTTGTACAGTGCATCTGTCTGATGTGAGACCTTTCTGCACACGCAGGCTCATCTGTACTCCCATCTCAGATCTGGGTCCTTTGGCTCTCCAGATCTAGTTCTGGTTGGTTTAGCCTCATGGTGAGCTTTCCCTGTGTCTCAGTGGCACTAAGCCATGATAGCAAATACTGTGGCTAGCAGAGCATGCTGGTGTTTCTTTTGATCCAGTCTAAACTGATTAGAAGTACATTTAGATGGAAACCTCAGTAAGCTACTCTTCTGTTTAACTGAGAATTCAGATAAGAGTTCGTGTTGGTTTAATTAGATAGGTTATGAACCACATCTAAATAAAACAGGAGCAACTTCTGTATGCAGACAAAGCCAGAGAGAACAAGTCTTTTGCCTTTGGGGCTGTTTTTCCTCATTTTCCTACCCTGGTAAGGGATAATGCCCAGAGTGGCTTTGCTTTGTCTCTGCTTGAGCAGAGAGAAGGGGCAGTGCAGGTTGTTGCAGGGTCAGATTTCTTCCTTGTCCCCTCCAGTTTTGACTGATTTCCAATCAAAAGCATTGATTCTCATTGTCAATGTGCACTGTCCCTGCTGGTGCTAATTTTTTGGATTTAGGGGAGAATGTGGTCTGTTACATCTGGTATTTTAATGTGGTCACGTGTCTGCTGCTGGTGAAGTGGCTATCAGCAAAATCTTGGGTGTTTGCTCTTAAATGGAAGCCGATGCTGTTGGGTGTAGCAGAAAGGAGCTCTTGCAGACCTCCAGGGCTCTCGTTGTCTCGGGTGGTTGGAGCCCAGGAGCTGCGCAGACAGCGTGGGTCTGTATGCTTAGATCTCTTTAATATATGATCTGTGGAATTAAGTTAAGATGTGGTGTTTTAAGCTGTACCTGATAGGTTCTGGTTTTAGAGCAGGTAATGCTTTTTGTGCTGCTCCCTGACCTCCCCTAAGTTACACTTTCTCTGTGTCAGCTCTGCTTTAATTAACTCTGCAGTGATCTAATTAAGTCTGTTCACAATAGTCTCTTCTGGCCTGGAAACCTGTGAAACTGCTCTGAATGGGAAGTTTTGCTAAGCAGTTTGAATTACTTACGCAGTTCTTTATGGTCAGGTCTGCGCCATAGAGAATCAGGAGCCGGATCATTTTGTAGCGGTTCAGCCTGACGGCGTCGTGCATCGGTGTGTCACCTTCCTAGGGGTGCGAGACAGGGGTCAGAGTCCATCCCGCCATCAATGCCATGGTCCCGACCCCGCAGCACCACCAGGGACTTCTGCAGGGCTGTGGAGCTGTAAAAGGGGCCAGCAGCTCGGTGCTGCAGGTAAGGAGCTGGCGGCACTTACTCTGTCTCTGGCGTTGAGGTCTGCTTCGCAGCCGATGAGGTGCTCCCCGCAGTCGTACTGACCTGTCCTCACAGCGACGTGCAGAGGCGTGCTGAGCAGCTGAGGGGGGGAGAGAAGGCAGTCAGTGGCACGGAGCAGCGAAGGGCCGCTCAAGAACGGCTGCCAAAAATGATCCCCTTGGGTGGGGGTCAGCTTTCTGTCTAAAAAGCATCAGAGACCCAGAAGAACATACCTTGTCTCTCCCGTTTCTGTTTACTCCTTTGTCCAGTAAGAACTTAACAACTTCCAGGTTTCCGCCCCGGCAGGCCCAGTGCAGGGCTGTAGATTGAAGCTATGGCAGGAAAAACAAAAATAATGTAATTCACCATGTTACAAAAAAAAAAAAAAAAAAAGAAATTTGATCAAATTTCTAAATGAATTCAAAGTCATTTTTCATTTAGTTTAAGCACTTCTCTGTGATCACCGTTCCCATTGTTTCTAGTATTAGCCTCTCTTGCTTTGCCCTTCACCTCCACGATACCAGCTTTTCCGCGCAGCTGGCAGGAGGGGAGCTGCCATTTCCCTGGCAGGACCCACTCTGCTGGCCTCTCCTGCTCTTATGCTGCCGCCAGCACGGCTGCTGGAGTGAGGGTGAGCGAGGCTGGCTGCTGCCAACTGGTTAGCAAGGGGCTAAGCAGGGCTGGGAGTGGAGGAGCAAATAAAAACAGCTGCAAAAGCTGTGGATGCTCAGCTGTTCCAGCGGAGCAGAGGTCTCCCCTGAGAGCGGAGTTGAAATCCTGGTGGAGAACGTATACGCCGTGCTGGGCCCTTGATAAACGCGTGGGCCTGTGGCATCTCCACCAGCTGCTCGCGGCCCGGCCTGGTAGCCTGAGCTCGGCAGTCTTGCCATACTTTGGGCCTTACTGTTCGAGGCCGTCTACTGGCCAATGCGCTCCTCCGCTTCCTGCGATTTCCAGCAACAGCTTTGGCAAAGCGAGGCAGACGCCCCCTCTTGAAACAACTTCTCAGTGGTGTTATTTTAAGGATAAACTTAAAAGACACTCTAAGGTCTTTTAGTGCTCCTCTTTTAAGTGTTTCTCTTAGCAGTTATAAAACAATGAGTAATTTTTTGGAAGTATAAGTCAATGGGCATACCATGTCTTTCAGTTCAAGCTGGGCCCCAGCTTCCACCAACTTCTTCACCACCTCTAGGTGTCCTTCAGAGCATGCCCTGTGCAACGCAGTGCGCTTGAACTGTCAATTGAAACAGTGCAAAGTCAGATACCGAATACGGCACAAAGAGATCTCAGACTTCTCTCTGCATCCCTGGGATGATGGCAAATACATACTTCATGCTGATTCATTTTCAAGAACTAATATTTTTCAGACATGAAATCTACTAAATTTTAATAGCATCCTAATAGCAGAGAGCTGCCTACCTGGTATTTCAAAGAGGAATATCTGCAGTGTGACATTCAAATTTAAAATGATGCCTGTTGAGTTCCTCCAGCCAACGTGCTACGCTACATTTTGCAAATGCAGCTTGTGCATTATGGAGTATGAGGGCACATGGCATTGTTTCTTTTTTGTAGTTCTGAAGACAAATTTCTTGTCTGTTCATTAGTAGCATTGGAAGACTACCTATTACTGAAAATCAGGGTCTCCTAGTCACCAATAGCTTTCTTTAATATATATATATATCTCTTCTGAAATGATATTACTTTGGAGGTTCCCAGTGGCCCCTCTATCATTACAGAACAATATGGCAAACTCCCAGAATTTATTTACTTCCCCCCATTGTTTTTTTCTCCTCATAAGTGGAAACTACAAAACCTAGTGGTAAAAAGTATTTTTGATCTGTAATAATCTCTTTTATGTAGCAGGTGTGAAGTAAAAAGAAAAGAGTGTACCTGATCACAGACATTTGGATCCCCTTTGTCAGACAAGTATTTTTCAATTATTGGCAACTTATTCTCCAAGGCAGCTCTGAAGAACGTGGGTACATCCACTGGTCCTGTCTGATGAAGAGAAATACACAGGAGGTAAATATGAGTGACACAAAGCCCCATTGGTCCTTTCCCAGAGGAAAGTATGTCCCAACAGAACTTACAATAACTTCTGGTTCAGGTTCCTTTACAACGGGAGCTTTCACCTTCTTGCATTTCTTCTTCTTCTTCAGCTGAATAATTTTTTCAAGGTCCTCCAAGCTTTCAAGTTTTGATCTCTCCTCTAGTTTTTTCTTCTTCAGCTGAAACAAAGGAAAGAAGCCAGAAAGTTGAGCTGAGGGTGAACACCTCTGCCCTTCAGAGTGGCAGGACAGTGGGTGCTATTGTTCAGCCAAATCCAGTTCACATGAGGTGAACTTTGAAATAAGTTGTCTTTTGTTGCTGGTGATTTGTTTTTGTTGTTCTTAACAGTTAGGGCTAATGGAGCATTAGAGTAAGTTGCTAAATCTGCAGCGTTTATTCTTTTTTTTTTTTTTTTTTTTTTTTTCATACACTATTGCACCTATTCCTAAAGGCTTTCTTCAGTATGTTGTGGGATAGCATGAGTTTTTTGGTCCATGTTAGACCAGGAGTCCAAGCAGTACTGCAGTCCCTTCTGGCCCAACAACTTAAGAAATCTCCTGCAGCTTAGGCTTGGAAGCCCCTGCAGTTTTAACTGACTTCCACCAAGTGTTTTGCTTTCAACCACTTCTCTCCTGCAGCCACTGATTTATTGTAACATAATCCTCTTTGATAAAAAAAAAAATACCCTTAAGTGAAATGCAAGGTTCATGCCAATTTCAGATGGTAAGTGTTACATTTTGGTAAACTACAGAGAATGTCCCCAGTGTCCTTGAAGGGACAGTTCAGTAAATGTTTAAGACTACTTCAGGCCTGTATGTTAAAGCATCCCTGCATGAAGTGAGTATGGGGCATGCTAACATCAAAGACCAACGTGTTGCCTTCACTGAGGGCCATGGGGTGTCTGTGGCTTTGGAAGAGTGACTAACAACCAAGGGGTACCTTGTGACAAGGTCTGTCCTGTGGTATCTCTAAGAGTAAATACACTGGTGAGACCTTGCCATATTTTTTCAACTAAATTCTGATTTAAGTTATGTCCACCTCTTCTTTTTGTCTGCATTTAGGGTTTGATCATCGACTTAATGGCACTCTGTTGGCTCAGTAGACTGTGGAAATCAACAGTGAATCCAAAAGATTCTTAGGACATTGTGGTTGTTTTAGATAGAGGAACCCACAAAAAGAAATCTGTAGCAAGTAATGGTCCCCTAGTTGAAGGTGAAGGTCAATAGTTGTATTAATTTTAATATTTTTGAGGCTCACCTTTCCACCTTTCTTTTTCAGAACAGTCTTGTTCTCCCTGCTAGTTAAAGTTTTTAATTCCCAAATTACTTACATTTTAAAGCCAGTTAGTTGTTGATTCAACATGTAATGTAAAATGTTATAGCTACAGTATTTTTAGAAAAAAGCATCAGTTCTTAAGGCTATGGAGAGAATTGTCATGCTGCAGGAATACAAAATAATATTCTTTTGTAGAGCAATATCACTTTCATTTGTATTTTTTTTTTCCTCAAAATGTGCTAGTAAGCGCAATGCAGACTTTTTGTAAAACTAGTATTTTCATGATAGATGAGGCTCCTGGTTTCAGCAAGTGCCCTTACCCCTTCCCTGGCTTGGCTATTTTTGGTGGCAGCCGCTAGGTGTGCAGGCTGAAGGTGTCGTGGCTGCATGCATTTCCCCTCACCAGCAGCTGGGGGTCTTGGGGAAGGGGGGGGCCCTGGGGTTTCAGTCAGATTTTAGAGGGGGGGAGCCTGGGGAGCTGCCTCGTGGAGTCAGTCAGTGCCTGCGTCCATAGGCTGCAGGAGCCAGCAGACCTCTGCCTTCAGGGGGCTTCAGACCAACCTCCTTTGGCAGCGGTCTCCTGGGGGTTGTTTATCTAGCCCACCATGCATGTGTTTCTAATTTGAAAAGACACAAAACTTCACGGGCTGCTGCAGAAAGCACACACAGGATGATAAAAGCCCAAGCAAAAGCCCAAGAGCCTACCTCTGCCTCTAACTTTTTCTCCTCCTGGTAAGCCAGATCTCCTCGGGTCAGTACATGTTCAGAGACTGTCTTCAGGTCATCCTGCTTCTCTAATCTCACAGCAGCTTCATACTCTCCATTTTTAAAGTCCTCAGGGAGGAAGCTGCCAGTCTCCTTATCATCAGTTTTCTTCCCAGTCACCTGTAAAAGGAAATATAATGCAATGTAAGTAGCAGTTTCGTGATGGCAGCAGCCACCCCCTGAGAACCTGGATTAGCTAAGGGGCTCATTACATGTCACTCCTGTCCTGCTCTAGGAGAGTGTGACAGACAGACTGCAGACCTCGCTTGGCCTGTGCCTGGACTGACTGTGTGCGTGTGTGAATAGCTAGGGCAAGCTCGCTTGCAGGCAGACCTTCCACGTCCACACAGTAACTCCCTGTGGGCATCTTCAGGGTTTGGGTCAAGATCCATGAGGCCGCCTCAGTCTAACTCCCTGCTTGACTGGCACCGAGCTGCTGCTGTACTGAAAAAAAACACTGAGCCAGGAAGAGCATCCTTTTTGTTCATGGTGTTCTTGCATTTTCACTTGCCAGCATGTCAGGCCCCTCAGAAAGAGGCTCTGTAAAAGGATCTGGTGGAAGGAGCCACCCCAACGCACCAGCGCCCTGCGAGTGCAGAGCAGGGGAACCGAGCAGCTAGAGTGGGAGGAGAGGCTTTCTCCCTTGGGACCTTACAGCTTAATTGAAACGCATACAGTGCAGTTAAATCGGGCTGCTGAGTAATTTCAAGGCTGATCTTACCCATTGCTGTCAGAACCAAAGTCCCCACTTACGGCACTTGGCAAACAAGCACGAGGCAGTTCCTGTGCACAAGCTGTGAGATGCTGCCCTCCAGCACAGCTTTGCATAGCTTTTTAAAATATTTTGGATGCTTGATTAAGTATGTTCAAAGAGATAACTTGTTAAACAGTGGAGGCTGTGGTGTATTTTCAGAGTGGTTTAGAAGATGTATGTGCTCTGGACTGGCTTCCCATTCAATCACCCTTGTATAGTTGTGTTTGTTACAGGGTTTAACACAGATAAATTGTCGGGGCCTTACCAGAGTTTAAGACAGCATTAACTAGTCAGGTTTTATGTGAATTTCATCTCAACACCTGGGAAAAAAGGAATTCCTATATAATGTCCCACTGCTTTCCTGGATTGTTCCTGGTTTTGCAGTTTGATCATTTTAAGTCTGAACTCTGCAGTACAAGGGTTCCATTATTTGTGGTGTGGTTTAGATATTATTTTTCAAAATGAACAGCAGTGAGCATCAGAACTGTTATTGATGCTTAATGCTGGTTTACAAGTGGAAGGAAAATGCTTTGGTTTCCCTGCATTGCTACCTCCTCCCCAGTCTCTCACTGGATTAGAATTAGTCAGAGTGATTGTGAACCTAATAGCTTTAAAATTTATTTATTTATTTTAAATGAATCAAGGTCAAAGGAAAATACACAGCTAAATTTTAGTCATTCTGTACTTCCTGGTAAATTATGTTTTGATGCAAAATCCAAATGACTACATAGTTATACTAGTGGTGGGCCCCCTTATGAAGGAACAGTTAAAGTGAGAATATAACATAACATTTTATTGTATGTACAGGTCTCATGCCTAGAGCACAGTGGTGCTGGTAGCCTGCTCTGTCACCTCAATGCTCCACAAAGGTTGTCACCCCCCTGCCTGGTATAATGACAGTCTATAAGGAAGGGTAATTAATTGTGAGTAAATGAAAGAAGATTGCACCTACCAGGTCTTCTACTTTCATCATCATCATGTCTGCCAGTGTTTGAAGGCTGTACTCCTCTATGGATGAAACTCCTAAGTGCTCAAGCAAGCTCTGCAGGGACCACCACACTAGCTTAGCTTATATATCTTTGGGAGAACTGTGCTTGAATGAGATAATCTTCCAACCTGGGAATCCAAGTGTGCCCCGTGGACTTGCCAGCTGAGAGGTAGGCTCGCGCTCATTCCAGACATGTTAACTAGCCAGATCTGGTGTCAAGGCAGGGCGGGGGGGCGTCAGTTGGGCGAGGACGCTCGAGCCTCGCAGTCTAACCACACCGCGTATGTGCATCGGAATGAAATGTGAGCTCATCGTTCCTTTGGCAGTGACCGCACGGCTCAGCAATGCGAGTCATCCTGTGTTCCCAGTGCCCACTAGGACAGCTGTCTGTTGATATAGCATTATAACTTCATCTTCTTCTTCTTTTTTTTTTTCTTAATTGACATTCAGATGACTGCAAGACGCTGGAAAGGGTAAGTGGCTTATGTACAATGCCTGTAGTCATACCTTCCTGATAAGTGGATTATGACCCCTTAAGTCTCGGAAAGCCATTCTCTGCATTGCTATTTATTCTTGGATAGTAAACAGTTTTAGGGAAAATGACTTTTCTCATCATGATGGCAGTCTTCTATATTTGTTGGAAGGAATTCTCTGAATGGATTACTAAACCAGAATGATGTCTCTGGTGCTAAAAGGGCCCAGGTCATGATAAGTTACAATCAGTGTAAGGTCTCAAAACAGCAAGCTTTGCATTTTTCTGGGATGTTGTCAGTGGTCATAAGGAAAATAATGAATTATATCCTATCAGACCAAATAAAAAACAAAAACCAACAACAAGCAAAGAAAGCCTCACATAATGCTCTTTTCTCAGGTGATATTTTTCATTTGAATATGAGAGAATAGGGGCACAAAGGTGATTGTTCATTTTTGGCTGTTAAGACAGGGTACATACATAAACAGAAGTGTGTTCGGGGAACAAGGAGTTAATGGAGTCCTTCAGGAGAAAAATAAAGGGGCAAGCTTTCCTTGTGTCATGAATCAAAATAGCCTGGAAGCAGGAGAATGAGCGGCACCAGAAGGCAATTTTAAAAAAGGAAGATGCACTAATCTTTGCACTGAAGAGTGTGGATAAATACCAAGGAAATCAGTTCTGTCATTCTGCAATGCTCGGAACCTCTCTCTGGTGAGGTACAAGCCTGGCTGCCGGCATGCAAGTCACCTGGCTGAAATGAATACAAGCACTCAGGTGCTTCAAGTACGAACAACATGTGCTTCACCAAATCAAGATCTAACTATCTTGGGTGTTGTTTATCTCATTATCATCATTAGCATGCTATGTTCGTGACACTGACCTTTCAAGGTGTCTCTCCTCTGAACTATCTACCAGTAATCTGAGTACTTCCAAACTTGTCTTCTAGTGCCCATCATACCTATGCCCTCCCTTTCCCTGAAATGAAGCTGGACATCAGGTGGTTCCTTTATTACTCAGAATATATATGACATTACAGGATGAGCCCCAGAACTAAAATAGAGTATGTGCCAGTAAGAGAAACTTTCAGAACATATTTTTCCAAACCCAAGTAGAGCCAGGATATCATTCCCTGAGAGTGGTGTATCCTGAATCACACGGCAGGGCTTTTTCTCACAGCAGTGCTGTGCTCCTGGTACACCTCTCTGATAAGAGGCAGCTCTCCTTGGCTTTTTCTTGTTTCCACTTGTGCAGTAACAAGTTACTTTCTCTTTCATTGTGTGACTCTTATTTGGGGGATAGCCTTGAAATCAATATCCCTAATAGGATGGCTGCAAAAATCATGCCTTCTTTAGAGGAAACAGATCACAGCAGAGAACTGACATGGGAAAAGAGATGGTAGGGCTAGCTAAAAGTTTGTTTGAAGAATAAAAACTGTAAGAAGCCGCAAGCTACCTCAGGTCCCGTTATATTTGAATACTGCTCTTCCTTTTCCTTTTCAAACAAACACACACACACATACACACACATACAATGTATAATAAAACTGAGTCAGCAAAACCTAACAGAGCAGGTGTAAGAGGGTAAATCTTTCCCTGCAAATGGTAGATGAATCCATAGCCCACATGAGCTTTACAGGAAACCTCGGTGCTCGGAGGGGAGACACAAACCCACTTCTCGCATCATGAGTCTACTCTGTGCTGCCAAAAGCCAATAATTAAAGCTTCCACTCCCTGCTGACTAAAGAGATCAAGAAGGAGTAAAAGTGAATCTTCCTTGATAATCCTGAATTTCTGTGTAAAAAGAATGGCATATACAAAACCACTTTAAATAAAGGCAGCAATGTAAATTAACCTAATGGTAAATGATTTTAAACTAAATGTCATGAAATGCAGGTTAATCATTCTGAGATAGTGAAAAGGCACAGATTCATATCAGCTAAGACTCTAGCCTGGATGCTTATCACTAATGCTTAATATTAGAGGGCAAGGTAGCATAATGAGCTTTCAACCTTGTGCTGGACTGTAACCACTTAGTCACCTTCCAACAAGTGACTTCTCACGTCTCTGTTAAGGTGGTAATAGACGGTCAGTGGGAGATGCGTAATGGGAATCTGGAAAACACTTGCTTGTCTGCTAAAAGATAAGGGCAGAGCAATGATCTGTAAGATGTAAAGCGATTGATACTGTCACAAAAAAAAACTTCACAGAGAAAAACAAAAAAAAGACAGGCACAGCATGGCGGAGAGGAAGCTACACAGCACAGCCTGTTCCCTGCTATCAAAGGAGAGATTGTCAGGGTAGTGTAAAGAATGTTTGTAAGCAATTTTTTAGAGAGGTTAATAGTAGAGGGAATGCATTATGTGTGATACAAATGATATTGCCACCTCCTGTCAAGTGTATTACCATCGTGTTTTCAGTGCTGTCACTGCTGTACTCGGCTGCCTTACATTTTCCAGCCTTCTGCCCTTGGCTCCGTCCTTGCACCCGAAGATGTTGCCCTGTGTGGTGCTGCTGTGCCTGACTGTCCCTGCTGCCAAAGAGGCAAAGGTAGGAAACCAGCAGTGCCTGAGAAGTTATTCTGCACTGCAGAGGGTGTGAATCTAGCAAACCTTGTTTCATGAATGTGCAGTCATGGATAAATGCATACCCAAGATACACCCAAGGCAGTGTAACTCATAGATTTCTCCTGGGTTAGGGATTTGTCGGTGTGCAATGGCTTGTTTCTTTATCTGTATGAGCATCCACATGGTGCATATATTCACACACACAACAGAGCGGTAAATCATAGGATACTGCAAGAACTGTACTTGCTTCATCCTTATTTTTAACTGTTTGTTTTCCATGAAAGGCAGGAAATATTTGTCTAACATAAAGTCTTTGATATGTATTGTCACGAAGCGTAATATGAAAATTACATCATTCAATGCCCTAACTTTTTCAGCACTTTGGTATGTATGTATGTATGTATGTTTTACATAAAGTGATCAGGGAATTATTGCATAATCTGTTTAAAATGACTTATAGACTTCTCATCAATTTATGTTTTTGTGTATAAACTGCTAAAGAGAAAAATTGTCTCCTTAGAAAAAAAAACAAAAAATAAAAACCCTACTTCACCTAGGAATGTAAAGTTAGTTTTTAACTACAAAATTAGAGTATAATGAATTATTAAATTAACAGCAGGATGTGGTTAGAAATTCCATTTGTTCATATCACTTGTTAAAGAAATAAAGTCACAGTCTGGCAGGTTGCTGGTCTGGGCAGCACAGTCCTGAAACCCAAACCAGCAGTGAGTCATTAGTTGCATCACTTACTGTAGGGTTTAAAAAAAAACCTCCTCAGTTGAGATGAAAGCTGGGGTTTTCACACAATAGGAAAAAATACAGTGATTTGTATTTAAAAAACAAGGGATTTTAATGTATCTGAGGCCTTGGGCTTTATCACGATGGCATGTGTACAAAACGTGTGAACTAGCTAATTCACCAGAATGGCTCTCAGTTAAGTGAGTGGAGTGAAAGTCTCCAGAAGGGTTGTTACCTGTGGTCAAAGGGGTTTATCTGCTGGATACTTGCTTGGCTGTCAGACAGCAATGTAGGTCAAGGTTCTGCTTATTCAGCACACCAGTGCCATTGTTCTGTTCACCTTATTTCTGACTACCTCCTTTTGTGCTCAGGTAAGGACAATGTTCCCTCAGCTGTAACAACAAGGCTTGTTTGTGTCAATATGGAGTTGTCTAAAATGTTTCTGTCATTCACAAATACTGCAGAACA
This sequence comes from Heteronetta atricapilla, assembly GCA_011075105.1. Classification (NCBI taxonomy): domain Eukaryota; kingdom Metazoa; phylum Chordata; class Aves; order Anseriformes; family Anatidae; genus Heteronetta; species Heteronetta atricapilla. The sequence continues at coordinate 19,686,134 of CM021736.1, forward strand.
ACTCCAGTCAGTAAAGAAAAGTGTATAAACTAGAGAGCTGCAGAACACGTTATAATCAGTGTGATAGGGGCATGCCTTCAAATCCCAGTAACCCGGTCATAATCCAGCAGGTACTGCACTGGCAACTGCTCTGCAGCAAAGCATAACCAGGGCTTTTGACTGGCAGCAAGGGAGAATTTACCTTCACTTCAGTGACATTTTTTGTCTTACTCTCAGTGTTTTATTTTGAAATATTGTCTATCTTAAAGCTTCCTGTTACTGAATCTTTACCTCTGCCCCACAATCTGTAAGTACGCCTATCCCAGTAGTACGATGCCTGTTTGCTGTGTAAATGTAAGGGGATGTTAGTTTGGGGAAAACTTTCCTCTGAAGTGCTTCACAACATGAACAAAACTCCTCCTTGATGCAGAAGAAAATGCAGGTCCTGGCTTTGCTCTTCTTCACTCACGTAGCACCCACGGCAGCTCAGGAGGTACAGGAGGGCTCCATGGCACAGCTGTGTCAGACTTCACGGGCTGATCCTGAGGAGCAATGGTGGCTTCAGCTCTGGGAACAGCACTCTGCAAAGATGGCAAGTTTTGTGCCAGGCTGCTTAAGCCAAATAACATCTTTGCTTTCTCTGGAGAACCTCATAGCCAAAGGCTTGTGCTTCAACCCTGAGATGACATTTGCAATGCTCTTTTGAATGCTCTCCAGAGTTTTTACTCTTTTAAGTCTGGGCATGGTATCCTGCTAACATCTACTTCTCCCTGAACGCCTTCAAGAATTGCATCCAACTGTTTCATTTCCCTGCGGCATTACATTACGGTACACATTGGGGTGTTTACCTAACAGGTCTCTCAAATCTCTCTCCAGGCAGAATCAACCAAGTTATAGTCACAACATACTCTAGCAGAAAGGACCCTGGGAGGTCATCTAGTCCAAACTTCTGCTCAAAACATACCTGAGTATACTCATAGTGATTTCTTTCTTTCTTTCTTTCTTTCTTTCTTTCTTTCTTTCTTTCTTTCTTTCTTTCTTTCTTTCTTCCTTCCTTCCTTTCTTCCTTTCTTTCTTTCTTTCTTTTCTTTCTTTTTTTTTTTTTTTCAATATTCATTTGAAATTTCTCCTCTTCAAATGAATGATGATGGTTTCGCATTCTCCTCCCTTAGACATCTATAAAGAGTCTGGCTCTGCCTTCTTTGTAACTTCCTCATGGTGCTACTAGGTTTCCTGGGACCTTCTCTTTTCCTGGCTGTACAAGTCCAATTCATACAGCCATTTCTTCCACAGTAAGTGCTCCAGCCCCCGACCATCTTGGGATTGATTTTACCTCATTGTTTGGACATGTGATGAAAATACCCAACGATGTTGGACCAGGAACTGATCCTTGTGGGAATCTGCTAGAAATAGTTCTACTCATTGACTCTGTGCACATTGAGACTGACACGTTGCGATCTGTCAGGGAGCCAGCTCTTAGTTCTTCCAAAGTGAATCCTTTTAATTCCATATAATGTGTGCTTTTTAATCATACCAATGATTGCAATATCATATGCTATGAAGTGAAATACTTTGGCAAGACTCAAGTAAACTGCATTAACATGAATGCAACTCTCAACCAGACCTGTCATCCGGTGGAAAAAGGCTTGTTTAACAAAGCCTGCTTTGCATCTGACCATGTGGATGGTGTTCACTGCATTTACAGGGGTTTGATTCCTTCTTGATAAACCTTTAGTTAATCCTTTCTCCTGTTTTCCCAGAATTGCAGCAGGTAAGTTATCCTGTCATCATCTTTCATAAATTTCAGCCATTTGAAATGCCCTGAGGGAAGGGAAGGAAATGGAAGGGAAAAGGAAAAGGAAAAAAAAAAAAAAAAAAAAAAAAAAAAAAGAAAAGATCCCCATCATTGGAGTTGGCTTGTGAGAGCTTTGAATGCAAACTGCTTGGAAGCTCTCCCTCAGGAGGTTCCTGTAATTTGTGAATAGAAGGGAGCTCAGGGAGTCAGGGCAAGAAAGACCGGGGTGGATTTTCCTTAAACATATGAGAATACTTTGGTAGAACATCATTCGTGTAATCTCTTTGCAAAACAGTAGTATGTCTCAACATTGGCCTAAGACATGCATTCAGCCTTTTTTTAAAAATGGTGTTACCTGGGAAAAAGTAACATTTTTTTCTTTTAATATATCACAATTAAAATGTAAATGCATAAATCTACTTCACATTAAAGTTGCTGAAAAGCTTTTTGCCTCCATTTCATGGGATGAGGTTTCACTGGCAGTGAGATAATGCTGGATTTGTATGCAGCTATTTTAAACAAATATCTCCTTTGATTGCCATACCAGTGACAGTAGTAAACATTGATGCAACTTTGGAATTACATTACTTCAAGTTACGTTGGTTGTCCTCTTGGGGCTAGAGGGTAAGTATTTCGGTGATTGCAAACACAGATGAAAAAATCAATTTTCTCCTTTTTATTGATTTGCTACAGGTAGAGTGCATATACTAAAAAATGCAATTTGAATTTAAATTTAGAGAAGACAGTAAATAAAGAAAACAATGGCCAAAACAAAACAAAACAAAAAAAAAATCTAGTAGCCTTTTCTCTGAAGTATCACAAAAGGAGATAAATTTATGTCAAATGATGAACTGGGAAAAAAACCCTGTGCCCTTTGTAACACAAAGAAGCATTAAAGGACTCTGTTATGACACTTTGTCATGGATTTCTGTATTCTGTTTTATTTCAGGAGAAAATGTAGTGAATGCATAGAAGAGGAGGAAAGAGGAGCAACTGATCTAAATTGGTTTCTCTGGGCCTGCAAACTGCAATGTATTAATCTGCAGGCACTATTTTTAGTTAGTTGCTATTTCACAAGAGAAATACCAAATATTTTCCCCATAGCTGTTTTCTTTCTCCAGAGGTATCTTCACACCAAATACAGCTGGACAGGGAGAATGTGGTGTAGACCTTTGCCCCACAAAGTCTGTGGCTCTCCACGGTGATGAGGAATGCACAATGCCACTTGACATCACCTAGCCAGCTCTTGTTGAGGCTGAGCTAGGCCTATACTCTGCCCATATCTAACTCACACCTTGTACAAATTTTCTATGAGCTTTGCTTGTTTTTCTATGTCTTTTCAGACCATCCATGTGCCAGGACCAGTGCAGGGACATGCTGTTCCCCATAATGCGACAGAAACAAGGAGAGCCCCCCTTTTCCTCCCACAGGGCATTGACAAGGAGGATACAGAGCAGCCTTAATCCAAATGAAACAGTGAATTTCATGGTGAAGAAATGTAGAAACAGACATATCCTTTCCTTTTCCTGAGGGACAGAAGAAAAAGAATCAAGATACTGAGAGCAGTGAAGCACATTTTTGTTTATCTGCGTCTCCCTTTTCAGACAGCCAAAGGTTCTCACTAGATGACTGCCAGTGATGTTCCCATCCAAACAAAATGAAGAGGTCACTGCCTTCTCTGATGCTCTGATCCAGACCACTGTATTGTCTTTTATTTTATTTTATCTATTTATTTATTTTCAAGAGGGTGGCCATGCAAGTCTGCTGAGTAATCCTATGCTTTTATATTGCCTTGCATTATAAAGAGAGGAAAGGGCACTGATTTCCTGTTTCACAGCAGGAGTAGGAGAACTGGTCTGGAGGAAATCAGAAATCACAAAGACCTTTGCTAAGAAACTGCAGCCTGTGAAATGTAGCACAGTTCTAGGTGCTTTTCACTGCAATGGTCATTTCATTTTTGAGTGCCACTGCCATGTGCAGCCTCTGTCCCAGAACAACCACAGAGACTTCTAACAGTGAATATGTGGTACCACCCCTAGTAAAACCTAAATAAATGGATCCCAAGACCATGCATCCATGCTTCCCTCAGCTTAATGCCTCATGTTTCATGGAAAATTGTATAGCTCATCGCTGATGTTGGAAACAGTGCTGCTTTCACCAGAGGTTTTTAAAGGAGGAAAAGCACAACCATAACAGTCATAAAATGTTGATGAGAAGATGAAAGCATCTTCTTGTTGAAAATGAATGTTTAGTAAAATGAGCTCTCAAGTGTTGCAGTATCCTTAACAGGAATACATAAAGCTGTGAAGCAGACCTCCAGCCTGTTGAACCAAGTGAATTAGTTACAAGTAAAATATTAGAACTGTCAGAGCTACTTGATTGAGAAAGTAAAGACAACTATTAAACATGCTCTGCAAGTGCAGGTAACTTTCTACTTATGATTTGCGCAACCGGGAACTAGTGGGAGAAAATGGTAGCTTTGACATTAAGATGAAAAATGTGTAGATGAAGCAGTTCCTGGATATGAAATCACAAGGCTGTAAAACAAGATTTTACTTTTACTGTCTGGACCTATTTTTCAGAAATGTGGAATAGTCATGTGAAGATGATCTTACCAAAGACAGAATTACTAGACAACTGAAGTATTAAAACGCTCAGATTTGGAGAAGTCCTATGCTTTCTGCTCTGAAGTTAACATCATGCATGTGTAAATACTTCTGCAGTCCCAGAGTCACTGAAGAATGTGTGTTGGGTTACTCGCTTTTCTGGTGCTGGAAGGGAACAGTCAGAATGCTTCTTCCCACACAGGCTGCAAGTTAACTAAAAAAGCAACCTTCACATTTCAGATAAGATGATGGAAGGATATTCACATTTGTAGTAACTTCTGACTTTATTGCTTAATTTTCCACTGACCTTTCAAAGAACTGTTTTTTTTTTTTTTTTTTTTTTTTTTTTTTTTTTTTTTACTGAGCTGTAAACAGTAGTGTGCATGTGTTCATTATGTCCTAGGGCAAGAAAAGGTTCTAGAAAATAGATGAAAGCAAATCCAATTTTGCTTTCCTCTTCTTTATTACAGAATTCTTGTTGCATGCATAAAAATAAAGATTGTGTATCTATATGGTGTCTGGTTGTAACAGAAAGAAGACATTGAAAAAGTTGTCTATCCCTGAGTGGCAGAAGTAATTCATAAATAAAACTAAGAAAAAAAAAAAAAAAAAAAAAAAAAAATAAAACAAAAAAAAAATAAAAAGTTAATTTTCTTTTTTTCTTTTCTTTTTTTTTTTTTTTTTTTTTAATTACAGCTGTACATATGAGAATGGCACTTGTTAATCTCTTATCAAAGCGTTTTATTTTTCTTTGATCTAACTATAATTTATTGAGAGCAGTTGCCACAGGCATCTGTAATCCATCTTTAAATCCCTGTATGCATTCCACTCTGTTCCGTGCTGGCCTTTTTCCATCCACTGCAGTGAAAGTATTCTCCCTTTTGTCTGTATGTGCATCTCCCGTTTGTCTCCATTGGAGTCTCATGCGCTCACATACACATGAATAGTCCCTTTGAGCATATGTTTTCTTTGTGTTTTATTTCAGTTGTTCATTAATTAATATGATTCTTTGCTACCTAGGGAGATGTCACTTGTATATGTTAATGGAGCCTTCAGAAACGGGGGAAGAAAACAAACGTTTTCTTGCTTGTTATTGTCTAAGAACAGTGGTAGGGATATGTGGTAGCAGCTTTCCTAGAGTGATACTGTTTCATTGACAGCTGTGTGAGATTTTTCTAAGAAAAGAGAAAAAGCAAAAGTTTTGAACCTCAGACTAAGAACTAGAAAATGGTGCAACATCTGCCACTTGTAAATGCCAAGGCAAGTGGGATGGGCAAGTTTCAAGCAATCCCATACTCATCCTGTACCTGCAGTGAGGTGCTAGTTATCATTACACACAGGAGGCATTTTGCATGGATAGACTGTCCCAAAGCTTTGAACTGGTACAGAATTACTCCAGCAAAATGTACACCTCTGAAAACCGTACCCAGAACAGTCAGACACTAATGTACCTATTTGTTACCGAAAATAAAACCAAGCACGGTGTACTTAGCCATTGCTTAGCCATTGGAAATTGCAAGGGACGCAGGTGTCAGCTTGGAAACAGAACCAGGCAGCTTGCAGGTTCTTGGCCTGAGTGCACCTCCATGTTCATAACATGCTTACAGTTGCGTGGAATCACATGATATCTATAGATTTTTTTTAACAGTGTAAGCTTACAGATAGGTAACTGATCGGATGAATAGTCAAGCAATTCTGTGACCAAGACAAATTCCTGCACTATGTTAATCTAGTCCTGATGGGCATAGCTCTCCATAGGACACCAGTGCTGGGCAGACCAAGGGGTTGCTGTGGCCTGTGACCTCGCCTTGTTCCCCGGCTCCCTGCAGTGACTCACATGTGAAGATTTGCATGTTGGCTTACATTAAAGAAACATTGCTATGCAGGAGTTATTCTCATTTCACCTTTTCCATGGTAACATAGATTGTTTCCAGAGATACAACATAGAGGTGACTGATAAAGTATTCACAGTATGTTCTGAAATCCAGGGAAGAGTCCTCGCTATCCCAGTGACAAGAGTTTACCTTTAAGAAGTTACTTAGAACTGCTATCACACTATTGCAGGTGAACCAATAATAAATAAGTAAAATTTAAAGGTTGTGGTGTCCGGATATTGTAAAAAAAAGGAGCATTGTTTCATCTTCTGTTGCATCTCTGGCACTTTTATCTCAAGTTTCTGTTTCTTATTTGTGCTACAGCATGGAGGCTTAGACAAGACCAGAATATGTGACAACATGATTCTCCTTTTTCACCCACTTAGGTGGTTTCTCCATGGAAAGCACTTACATGTGGCTTCAGGTCACATTAGCAATTTAAGAGCCAGAGAAAGACACGTACTTCGCAATTTGCAGAAAGACCTCCCATTTTCTTTGTGTTAGAGACTGCCTTTTTGGATTGCAAGGCCAAATGCCATCCCACATATTACGGATTATCATCCTCATCCTGTTCTTTCAGCACAGACACTTTTTTTGAGGAAGAACCAGGCCACCAGTGAGCATGATCGGATGCTTTTTCTAATCATAGAAAAGATAACAGAGCTTGAGAAGATAATGATGTAGTAGATGGAAGATCCAAGCTCGGCAGAAATATTATTTTACTGAAACAAAAACAAAAGCAACAACAACAAAAAGCAACAATTAATAGCTTAATGAGTACTTTCTATTAGACATGCATTTTCTTTAAAGCAGGTAGTTCAGTAGTCACAGCATTTGTTGACACAGAACAGGGGACTAACGTGAGATTTTGCTACATTCCATTGAGTTTTGGTCTGAAAACTGCACTATTCATCATTAAATGATCATGTTTACTTCCAGGCTGAAGTCAAATCTGGATTCATGTTCTTCCCTGCATTGCTCAGGAATAAAATTTATTTTGAGAGGTGCTTATTTTTTTAACAACTTCTGCTAGCACTTTGTTGTTCTGTCAGGTGCCAGTTTTTAGTTCTTTAGTAGTCTTCTTTTACAAGCATAATTTCTGACAAAACACCACATGCATAACACCATAAATTCAGTCTACATAGTTTATAAACTGTAAGTGAATTAGTGGAATATGAGTTATTGAAACATAACAAGACTAACAAACTATTTGCCACAGACAGAAGTGTTATCCCAGGCATAAACTATGTTTTATTTTGCATTATTAAGCTATAAATGCAAAATGACCAATTGTTGTAGGCCTGTTAGAAGGAGCTATAATTCTCTACTTGTCAGAGTAGTAAAAAAAAGTGTTTGTTTAAAAGTTAAGTTAAAACAGAATTTTCAAACCCAGAATTTACAAACATATTTGATTGGACATTTTAACTCATTTTAAATTGTATTAAATTAAATTAAATTGTCTTTAGTTGCATTAAAGCGAACAAGTCAAAGTTTTCACAATGAGCTGATGGTTTTACTTTTGGATATTCCATACCTCCAGATATTTTCTCTTTCTTTTTCCAGGTAGTAAGCTCTTCAGTACATAACTTACATGAGTTGAAGGCTATAGCTTAAAGAGTTGTCAGCCTCCTGAGATGCCATAAATGAGCCTGAACCTTCCTCCCATAATCAGATCTTACCTCAAAATGGCTAATAACTAGCTGTCTGAAACTAGCATATCCAGAACAGAGATGGTGGTAATAGAAGGAGCCCTTGAGCTATTCTGTTACTATGTAAGAGCACCATCAGTTAAAAGCAGAAATCCCCAAATCATCAATTAATCTCCACTGACTTTTAATAAGCACATAGGTGCTACCTTCAGCATTTTCCCAGTAGGTTGTGCCATATTTATACTGGACTTGTCTCTGGTTACCCTAGTTCACTTAAGATGATAAACAACCATTTTACCCTCTCCTTGACCAGCACACAGCAAATTTATCTCACTTACATCCTGCTGGTTCTGAGCTGTCAGCTGGTGAGATGGCTCATGAAGAACTGTCACACGAATGAAAGCATCAGCGTTGAAGGCATTGCTTGGATGCCATTAAATGACCACAACCATCACCAGGTTGAAGTGCACGCCTTGTCTCTGTGTCAAGGCTTTTCATCACTCTTTTAAGTCAGTATTTGTCCAAAGCCAGCTAGACACAAAAACTCAGACACAAGACTTCTTTGCTGACAGGAACAGGCTATTAATACCCATTCTGCTCACAGGAGAGAGATGGGAGCTGCTTATCTGAAAGATTCACCAAGTGCTGCTTGTGCTAAGCATGGATGAGCTTCCTCAGTCATCTCTTCCTAGTCTGCAGGGAGAGTTAGCTGCTACATTCCTGCTAGGCTGAACTAGTGTAATAAACTCTTCAATCTTAGCATACTTCCTACCTCATTAAGATGGCTTGAGCATGAGGGATGAAAAGGAATAGGCGCTAACACTATTTTTAAAAAAATGAAACAAGATATTTGTTAGTCATGATAGTCCCGAGTGAGAAAGGAATCGAGTAACTATCAGAAGGAGTCAGCAACAGATAAACTTAGGTACTGCAAGGAGCTGAACACAGAGCTGGGAACACCCTTCCCTACTGCAGCGAGTGCAGCACCACCTCTGCCACTGTACACCCCCGGAGCGACTAAGCCCAGACAAAATGTGCAGGGTCAGAGACTTGCAGAGTTTGGGCTGAGGACTAATAACCTCAGCAGCTGCTGGCTCTCCCTTCTACCCAGTACACACAGGGAATGCAAGCCCTTCACACTAGAAACTATTCCCAGATGCAGCTGCTAGGTTTTCATAACAAATGTCTAATAGCTAAAACTGTGTACTGTGGACAGTGTCATCTTTCAAGTCACATGGGGACAACTGTGTATACCCTTCTGTGGTTGGGATACTGTGCTAACACCCTGAAGTCATCTGGAGCAGTGCTCCTATGCCAGGCTAGGAGCTGCTGTTACTGAGCAGGAAGTTCTGGCCGCTGCTGATGCCTCCTTTGTACCACGTTGCTGACTTCTAGCAGTATAGATGTTACCGGACCTTCTGCATTATAGAGACCCATTACTCAGAGCAAAGAGGCACTGTGATGTCTGTTGCCAAGCAGGGGAAAGGCCTCATCCTGACATGGGCTGAGATGGCTTGCCTGGTGCTAAGCCACCAGACTCCAGTGTGTCAGTCGCAGATGGGAGTTTTTGGTATCCGAGGGTGCACCCATACAGAGGCTGATGTGCAGGATCCTGGTTCTTAAATGTCCACATGCCCTCTCTCTTCCCTGCAGTTTAATTCCCGAATTTGAATTTGGCATGTATAACTTGTGTCCTTCAGTAGTCACACACATAAATTAAGGTGCAGTTGTTCGTAGCTGATGAGAGGTGGAAGAATTTCACCATATCTGCGAATTTACTAAAGCAGAATAGCACTGTCTGTTCCAAGCAAAGACTAAAAGCACTACTTTCAGGCAGTAACTCCTTCCTCTTTCTCTGATGCCTTTCTTAAGTGTGCATTCCCTCTTCATGTATTAATATAAACTTTCACTTGATAATAAAGAAATCCCTACAAAGTGTAAAGTTTCTTAAAGTTTGCAAGAATTTTGTCTCCTTGTTTGACCTGGGTTTTGGACTGGGTTTCTGTTTTTGAAGAAATTATCTCCGAAAATGAATGAAGCCAATATACGACTTATTCTGTGTGGATTTCTAAATTTACTTACACGTATTACAAAAGAGTATGAAATATTCTTAAGGGATGTTCAGGGATAAACTGCCCTTCTGAACTGGATACCAAGAAACCTGCAGGTTAAACGTAATGATACAACAGGGAAATAACCCTAAATGTATTAGCAAATCTGGGAACTTGTTAAGAGTTTAAGTTTATAGAGGATCTGAGGTTTTGTCTTTCACGTACGTGAGAAGGATCCTTCCCAGTCCCCCTTCATGGTAGCATTGTATCTCTATTTATGACTGTCCTAAACAGATCGTGCTAATCTGGAATGAAATCCATTTACAATTACATTTCATAAATTGACACTCACAATAGGATTCATCATGAATACCATTATACAAAAATAAAAGGAATGGTGATTAATTATAATAAATGTAAACTGTACATTGATCTTAGCTATTCCTCTCCTATTCCACTGTTGTGCTTCTTTTATAACTTTTCTAACAAGACAGTGAATCCATATCCTCTCATATATGATATGATATCATATTCTAGCATACTAAGCCGTTCCTGAAATAAAACTCTTTAGTTCCTTTTGTCATTTGTATTCTCCATCTCCTACCCACGTGTTTGGAAGCATTTGAGGCATAGTATATGTGTTCATACCACGACAAAAAGACATCTATCCACAGGGCTGCAGCATTGTGATATTAATTTACATACGGTAGGTACTTATAAATCATAATATACTTCTCTATGACAGCATGATTTAACATTATTAGCATCCATACCATATCTTCTTAAAACAATTGGAAACTCTGCTACTTGCATATTATTGTATTTTCATAAAATGGTGTAACAGTTTATTAGAGCGCTAGGATGCTATTGATCAAGCCTGAATGCAGCATAAAAATGCCCATTATAGCTCATCGATATTTAGACTTAAAACAAACTTTATAAAGCACCATTAACTGTATTGTTTTGTTTTAAATCCCAGCCACCCCTGCACTCTGACAGCAAGCTGTGCTCAACTCACAGGTGTTTCTGCTAAGGACAACTGGCTTGCTGGTCTCCTGGTGGGAAGCTAATAAAAGAGGAGAGGAAGGGGTGGAAGTATCTATGTGAATGCAACCTGGAGGAGAACAGATCTGGGTGTTGGTGGTTCTGTATCTAAGGCCTGAACTGAAGTAAGTGCTGTCTTTAATTTTGGGTTATGGTTGAGGGAAATCTACTTGATTTGTTTACAGTAATATATTGTTGGTTGTTTACTGTGTTTGTGTTTAATTGTCATGTATAATGGAGCCCCAAAGGAGTTCTGCTTTGTGATTATTGCCTGTGTGATTTGTGATGTTGCATGGATGATGAGATTTTGTTTAAGGGTTGGATTTTGTTCTTCAACTGGCTGCTTTTCCCCAAGGCTGACTGAACAAAACTTATGTAAAAACTTCACTTCTGTGGGTATGTAACTCCAAATATTTTGCTGTGCTTCTAAGAATTCCCTAATATCTAGGACAGAAGGTAAATAAGAAGAGAGAATAGGTATGACACCTGTGGTTCTTGTAGCAGCAGTGAGAAAAGGGATGAAGTGTGACTAGAAGCCTTTGGCTTATGTGATAGACTTACAAATCTTCTGCAGGAACAGCTTTCTCAGCGGGAAGGAGGAAAAATCCCACGTTTGATGATTCTGCCTTTATCTGCTGTAGCCTTCTGAAGGAAATGTGTGTAGGGTGCTCTTGTCAGCTCTGGAAGCTGCAATTTTCATGTGAGCTCCCATAGGCAGAGGTGCCTGAATGGGGCATGGAGGAGTGCTATTGCTGGCTGTCTGTGGCCTCATCTGTAAAGGCTCCATCTCCCCTGATGGAGTCCTGGGGGCAGCAGGTTCCTGGTGGTTATATGTTGAGAGGCCCTTACAAAAAAGGGACTGCTGATGTTAAGCTTTGTTTTGGCTGGGAGTGCTCCAGTGTCTACCTTAGTATTTAGCCTTTGGTCTGAAGGAAAGTGAAGAGTGTTTGAAATAGCTGCTGATCTTGGCAGATGTGAAAGAAATTGATTCTTGTAGGTGCTTTTTCTTGTCTTCCTCCTTCATTGGATTCACAATGCTCTCTGGGCATCTCTGGTCTCTTTGCCGCCAACAGCAAGTCAAAAGCTCTTGTCAAAAGCTTAACTTTATTATTGAGCTTTGAGTGGCAACAGGTCTATAAACAAGGCAGTAAACTATGTGCCTTATATCAGTGCTGGTGCATTGTGGCTTCCTTCTCCATCTCAAATGCCTTGAAAGGCCATGAACTGTGCTTTGCACCTCCTGTGCCTGAATCCTATTCTTCCTGTGTCACCTGGAGGAGATGAGCTGAGCAGCTAAATCATGCTTGGCTGAAGTCCCCAGGCAGAGCCTTCTCATGGCTTCCTCTCACCGCCAGTAGCCTGCTGCCTCTCCCCAGTGCCTTGTTTCAGGTGCTCTTGTTGTAGCACTGATCCTCCTTCCCCTCCCATCTCTCAGCTGCAGAGGAATAACACAACAAACAGTTTGACTCACACACACCTTTAGCCTCTGCATTCAGCAATAAGACCTGCATTTGCACATTGGCTTAAAGAGGAATGATTTCCATAGCAACAGCAAGGATATGTGGGATAGTATTCATGCTGCCTCCGATAGCATATAAAGCACCTTCTTATGAAATAACTGACTGCACAGGCATTGGGAAAACACTTACAATTGACTATGTGGAGGAAGTGTTGTATAATATCTTCAAGAAAAAAAAAAATCTTTCATTTCAGACAATACTTGAAAAAAAACTTGGCTATAGAGGATGGGGGGGCTTCTACTTTGTTTATATCAGGTGTTAGTGAATGCAGCTGGTATAAAGAGCTGTGGTGTGATCACTTCTCCAGCAGTACAGTGAACTGATCTTCCTAGTGAAGACCTAAATGGGAGTCACCTCAGGCAGGCTTTGAGTGGGGGAATGACAGCTCAGTGGACTGGGGGAGGGAAGCAGGCTGAGCTGGCAGCCTCTTTAAATACTAGGTTTTGTGGTTATTACTGGTGGGCAGGCTTGTTGCTGCTGGGAGACAGGGAGGCAGAGCTCTGGTACTCAGAGATGCAGAAAAACAAGATAGGAAATGTATATGAAGGAGAAAATGTTTAGTTTCCTTGTTTGCATGCACAGGTCTCCTTTACTTGTTTCCATTGTCCTCTTGCTGCTTTTTGGTGTTGTTCCTGCATTGTTCTGCTTTACAAAGCCCCATGTACACACAGAACAGCCCTGTCTGATGCCTTAGCCAGACTTCCTTTGGGAAGAAGTGCAAACAAGCACCCTGGCTTCTGTGGCTCCAGGTGTGATACCACTTCAGAATGGTTGGCCCTGCTTGGTCCCCCCACATGCTCCAGGGAGAGGTGTCCTTGGGCAAGCATCTGCAGCAAGCTCGGCATGCTGGCAGTGGTTACCTGGATACACGTGGCTGCATCTGTCTGAATGGCATGGGAGTGGGAGGAATTGCTTCAGCTTATTATAGGTGGCATGAATAAGAGTAACTGGGCTGATTTCATCACTTCCTCAGTAAGCAGATAGCTAATCAGCTCTGCTGCACTGCAGCACAACTGTCTTCAAAATAAGAAGTTCGGGATGGGGGAGACCTCCTTTTCAGACATTTGGTTTAATCTGTTAAACTTAATGTTTGGGACAGCTAAAACTGTTAAAAATTCTGAGTCTCCCACTGGAGCTGTATGCTGCAATAGCTCTCCATGTGCTGTGGAATTCCTGTACCTTCCACAAAAACAGCTAGATAAGTTTGCACAGCCCACCTTCCTCAGCCTTTTTTCCTACCTTTTATTGGTAAATGATCACTGTTTCTGACAGAATTTACTTGCTTATGCAACTATCCAGCACCCTCTTCCCACCAGCCAGAAGGCTGAGTCCTGCTACAGCAACAGTGAGGTTCAGGATCATCCAGCATGCTGGGTAAGGGATGATTTCATTTTTATCCCTTTGGTACTTCAGTAGTGGATGCCTGTGTGGGGACCATGGTAGTCAGCTGAGGGCTCTGCACAGGCTCTATGGGCTGAGGTCTACTTGTAAAGAAGCAGCTGGAGAACGAGCTGGCCCCTCGATTTACATCCCCCTTTTGGAAAGACACATGCTCTAGCCCTGGCCCTGGTGCTAGGGAGGGCTCCTAGACCTGCATCTTCCTCTGGAAGCAAAGAGCAGGGCTGCAGACAGCAGGTGCTGGCTTTCTTTGGGCAGTGCTGCCGGGGATGGCAAGCCCTGCCTGCTGAGACTGGTAATAGTGTGCTGTCCTGCAGGGCTGCTGCTCTGGGGTTAGATCTAGGAATAAAGAAAGCTATTTTCTTCTAATGAATGTCACGTACTCCCAGCTTACGCTTTAATAGGATTAACCACCCTCAGAATGGTCTTGGCAGGTTTGCACATACCCTAGGGCAGGAGAGTCTAGACTCTGTCTGCCCTGGGCATCCTCACCTCCGGTGCTGGCATATGAGGTGCACAGCTCTGGGGACACCTCTCCTGGTGCAGTGTGGTTGAATCAGCCTTTTATTATGCAGGCTGTCTTTTTCTGGGATCAGGTTATCATCCTTTAAGCCTGAGTTTACCTGGCAACTTGAAATAATAAGGCAAAAGATAATCCAAAATGCTGTATGCACTGGTGCAAGCCTTGCCCTGAGGGAGGCAGCTATTTGAGGAAAGTTAGTCAGGAAAAGTGGGAATTGAGTCCCACTTCCCTGTGCATCTGGAGGCCAAATCCTGAACTTGGTAGTTCAACCAACCCAGAGGCACTTCAGGTTTATGTCCAAGAAGGCCAGAGACTGGTAGCAAGGATAAATAGACTTCATATCCACTAACTCTTCTGCCTATATCTGTGTGGCCATGCTCAGAAAAGTTTATCCAAAGTTAGGGGAAGCTGGTAACCTCGCTGCAGGCCACCTGCAGCATGACCTGTCCTATTTAGCTGCTCTGCACCTCCCAGGGTGAGGCTAGTCCCGGTGTTCCTCTCCCACTGGACTCCGAAATGCTGGTCCCTTAAGTGGGAGGAGTGCCACTGACTGGTGCTGCTCCCAGGATAACCCACTGGTACCCAGGGCTGCAGCCAGCCCTGGTGGGGGAGAGGCAGCTGGGAAGACTTGGTGGGCTTTCTCAGAGTTGGGGACTGTTCCTGAGTGTCATTGCTTGCTTCCTAGCAGATGCTGTGTAATCTGCCTGTGCTGAAGATGTTGCTGTTGCTCCTGCATGTGCTTAGAGCAGAGGCAGGCACAATTAGCAGGATGCAGGGCAAGGAAAAATACTTGGCCTAGCTGGACCCAGCAGGAGCTGGTCAGTGTGCATGGCCCAGACTGGACTGCACATGTGGGTAGTGGCAGGGAGGGCATCCTGTGCCCAGAGCTGCTCTGTGCTGATCCCCTCTGCGCTCTGGCAGAGGTGCAAACAGCAGGGCACAGGATTCAGTGGCTGCCAAGGAGAACCTGCTCTTCTTTCTGAAGTAACCCTTTCCTGAGGCTTTCTGACCCCCTTCTCATTGTTCCTTGTCTGCGGAGGAAGTACAACTTTTTGTTAACTCTGATGTCCCATCAGCTGCATCTGCTCTGCTCAGATGCCAGTTCTCCAGGCAGGCTTGAGGTATGGAAATTGTGGACCTGTCTCACTGCCTGCACAGCAGACGCTGCTGAAGAGGAGCACATGCAGTGCCAGGGATGGAAATCTTCCCTCTTGCTGGTGTCTCTGAAATCAGCTCCAGGTTAGGGAGCTCCAGTTAAAATCAATGACATCAGAGGACCAGTGCTGGAAGGTTTTTTATCCCATACATCCACCCTCTTCATGGAAATGCAATGTGTCTGTCAAGGTTATAAAATAGCTCCTTTCAGAAACAAATTGTGAACCTATAATAATCAGGTGTCATTGCCAGCATGTATGCTGAACAGAGTAGGGGGAAAAGCAACAGCAGCTTGTGATAAAATTCCTTTTACTGAAGCTGTGAAGAGCCATGTGATCTTCCACCTACCCTTTAGGCTGGTAATAAAAGTGACTCAGCTGAATAGCACTGGTAGCAAGTGGTAGATGGCTTTAGAATCGCTTTGTTAGAGCAGGGAAAAATGCACATTAAATACAGGTTTGGTCTGTCAGATATTAGCTTCTGAAATAAGTGTGAGGAGAAGGATCTATCCTTACTGCCCCAAGGTTCATGCTAAATGTGCCCTATGAAAAGAAAGTATCCTCTACTGCTAACCCCACTTTTCTGCCATCTTTCTAGGAAAGTGTGTGTAAAGCAGATGAACATGAGAACAAGAAAAAGTTAATTCTTTCCAGAGGTCAAAAGGTGAGGTTGTGGCAGAAATGGCAAGAGAAGGCACTCTGTCTTAACCAAATGCTGCATCCCAGAGTTTTCTAAGTCAAAATTATTGCTTTAAGGCCTTGCAGAGGAGAACTCTGTAGCAGGGTGGGATATTGAACTGTTAAGTAACATCAGGAAAAAGGGACTACCTTGTCCCACTTTAATTCAGCTGTTTTTGTGTCACCTTCTCCAACCATTGCATATCTGCAGGAGTTTGCATAAAAATGATCTAGTGATGTGCTTACCTGAGACAAACAGGCAAAAAACTGTTCACGAGGTACTGGAGTAGATAGAGCAGAATGATTGTGAGGCCAACTGGAAGCACTTATGAGACTTGCAAGCAGGTCTGGTGCTTCCATGCTGGGGAGGACTGCAGCTCCTGCAGGGGAAGGCAAAAGGGTTGTGGTGGGGGAGAAATGAATGTGATAAGCAGCAGAAATACTAATGTAGCTGGTCTAGGTGGGGATAACTGAATTAGCAGCAAATCTGATGCTTGGTGGACTGCATTTTGTGCAGATACTCACCTACTGAGTATACCTGTTGGGCATGCTCATTTCACCACAACATGATGGTGTTTTTCATCTTTTTGCCCCATTGAAAGGTAAATTTCAAGCAGTCCTTGTATCCATCCTCATATTTGACTGTTGAGTGCACAAACCTCTGCTTTCATCCTTGACAGGATGTACCCAGCTTTGGCTTCAGGCCAGGAAATCCTGCAGGCCCATACTTGAATCCAAACAGTACTGCTTGGTAGTTTAATTATCTGCCCCTGTAGGTTGTGCCTGCAGATAGCTGCAGTTCAGACTCAATCATCTGCAGGGAGATGCCTTAAAGGGTATCTTTGAAGCACTGAGTTAGTGCCCTGTGGTGCTGCTGTGTGAAGTAAAAGATGGCACCAATGGCTTTGGGGGGATGGCGGGGGGCGGCAGGCAGTTCAGCCTGAAATCACTTTGGCAAGAGAAAGCTTTATTAGCTCAGCGAGAGGAAAAGATGCTGAAAGCTGAGGAGTGGAGGAGGAAAGGGGATTTTTATTAGTAGTGCTTAAAATCCTTGTGTATCCCAGCACTGGGGAGCAGTCCAGGTCTATCAATGTTTTTTTCCTAGGGCAGAGACCCTGAACTCCTGCCCCTGCTGGGGTCTGCAGAGCTTCTTGGGAGAGAGCAGTGCAGCAGGAGAGCCCTGGGTCCCAACAAGCAGAGGAAGAAGAGCTCCTGCTAATAGCCACTGGGGACAACTGCTCAGGTTTTGCCAGGGCACTTCTATGCTGACAGCTTGGTTAGCAGCACTGGGGATGAGAAGCTGGTCAGCCTTGTCATTTGGTAAAGCAACAGCCCTGTTAAACAGACCTCTCAGGGACAAAACATTGTGCACTGCATAGCAAGTGAGGCCTCTCCAACAGCAGCTCTACAAGGGTGGCAGCCATCCTCTCGCTGCATCCACCATTTACACTGCTAATGCTTCTGCAGCCCCTCATTTTCTACAAGCAGAACTCCGAGTAGTTCCTTCTTTATTTCAGAAATTGTGCAGGAGTGTCATGGGTTTCTTACAGGAACAGATGCTGATACCCCTTGAGAGCAAAATAAGGGTATGCCGACTCCATGTGTGCAGCCAAACACCACACTTGCTCTGGACTCCACGTGAGGCAGCTCTGTGCAGCGTGACTGTTCCCTTTGGCACCAAAGGCACTGGGGCTGTTAGCAGGGGTGCAAGCAGCAGACTGGCTAGTTTGGGTGCTGCCCCACATGGGTGTTTGTTGTGACACTCACCTGGCTGTGTGTGCTCCTGTTCTGTCCTGTGCTGCTGGATGCACTGGCACAGCTGTATCTTTGCTGCAGAGCAGCTGTACCTGTAGCCAACATGGAACTGGGATTTTTCTTGCTCTCAGTTAAACTATCTTCCAGTCCTCTGCACTGACATCCTCAGGAACTGTTGGTCAAGACTCTGTGGTCTGCAAGACCGCATGCAGGTTTCTAAAGGAGACAAATGTTCGCTGGGATTGTCCCCAAGAAGCTGAAATGATTCTTTCTAAACTAGAAATCACTGCAGCTTTTAACAAAAATCCCAAGAACAAAGCACACATCCACCTGCTTAAACATGTAGTAGTATGCATGTTCTCAGGGAAAGTTTATAAAAATAAAGCATTCTCCCACATGTGCCTGGAGAGGTGATACAAACAAACAGCACATGACAGACTTCAGCCGCGCCTTCTAATGCCAGGCTGCAAGGTGATCAGCTGATAAGCTGGATGTAGGAACCTAGACAGAATAGAATGTAAGAGATTTCTGTGGGTCAACGCGCTTTGGTTACCAGGGCATTAAGCAGTCAGCTTTGGTCCTCTTAGATATTCAATAAAAAAAAAAAGGTGATTCAGCTCTGAAATTGTTCTTGGAAGTTAAATTAGATTTCTCAGAGGTGGATATGGAAAGGATTTGTGTCAAGGGTATCAGCTGTATAAATTATAACTCCAAGCATTACCATGGGGTGAGCAGTGCATTATACTACTTGTTTTTTACTGGATAAAAAGTCCTTGCCCATGCTTTACTGAATGAGTTTTGAGTGTGGTGAAAGAGAAAAAAGTGAAGAGAAAACATCACCTGTGAAAACTATGGTGAGCAGGTATCTAAAACATGAGCAAGAAGAGAGGGCAGGTAAGATATCAGTAGAGTCAACTTGCTACTCATTGATGGGGAAAAAAAAATCCCCCAATATAGCGAATAATCTTATTGATTAATGAAGAGTCATTTGAAACAGGGAATGGGCTATGAAAAGATGGAAAACTTGGAACTTGATTACCTTAGGATCTTCACCACTGATTTGGTCCCTCCCCATTTCTTTCAGTGGACAGCTGACAGTCTTGTTCCTGCTGTTCTTTAATCTCATGATGTTGCAAGGTCTCTGGTAACCTAATGTAGACCAGAAGTGATGGGTGAGGGAACTTAGGTATGTGTTAGAGGTGCTATCTCTGGCTATAAGCTTGCACAGCTACTGAGTCTACTCTGAGAGCTCAGGCCACCACAGTTTAATCCTTGTGGTATTACATTGGTTGGGATACCTACAGTCCTTCTGCAGCTGGCTGAAGACACAAAGGTCTTATATGTCCATAATTCTGGGATATGTTTTCTCAGCCTAATAGTCAATGCCCATCTGAATGAATGTCAGTGTTTTGCCTTCAGGCCATACTTTTTGCAGCAGGCTGTACTGATGTGATACTGACTCCTTCAATTCAGTGAATTTTTATTGTTATGGGTATTGCAGCCAACATCAGGCTTCAGCTGTGAAATACCGGGGGGATTATCACCCCCTGCAACTACAGCAGTAGTTGTTGGTGATCTTGTAATAAGGCTCCATTGTTATGTGAATAAGTTGTGGTATTAAAATTACAACTGTGGTAATAAAAACAACTTCTAGGCACTTGTCCCAAATTGTTGGCCACTGAGTAAGATGGTAAAACTTCTTGCTGCTGACTTTTATCAGGTGCTTCAGGGTCAATCCCAGCACTTCCAACTGCAGTAAAAGCAGTATTATTTGTTTTCAGGTCAGATGAAAAGTTATTTTTTTTTATGGTAATGACATGAAGTTATCAAAATGTCCAAGTCAAGTAGGAGCTTAGGATCCATCTTTAATCCAAAATGGAAAGGGATCATATTAATTCATAAAAGCCTACAGAAGTTTGTAGGCTGCTCTTATCTTGTTTTGATAATCTTTTTTTTTTTTTTTTTCTTTTTTATTTTTTTACTTTAAGACAACTTTATCATTCTTGTAAACAAGAAGTTTCACTCCTTGGCTTTTCATACTACTTTGCTTTTTTGTTTCTTTTATATTAAAGAGAAGGTGATGGAATTTTCCTCCTATTCCAAATTTTTCATTTTCTGCTCTCATTTTAAAACAATCCTGAGGGTAAGCCTTCCCTGAAGGATCTAGTTTTCAAATTTCCAATAACTCTAAGTTCACTGAACATAAGCTTATTCTCTTTGTGCCTCTATTGCTCATGCTTTAAGTACGGCTACTGCACATGTGGCAATTTCCCTTTGTTTGCTTTCCCCCTCTGCCTACAGTGTATTTCATGCAGCACCCACCCAGCTATTCATTCTTCTTCAGTCTTTGCCACAGCTCAGGGTCTTAATGTTGTCTTCTTTCCACCTTCATTTCTCTCAAAACTAAATCAAAATCACAATCTCACCTATGCCTGTTACCTTTTTTTTTAAAAAAAAAAGTTTTTCCTTTCCTGCAGCCCCTCAGACCTTACATATCGACTAGAAAGCTTTTCTTTTTACCTCTTCTGTTTTCATGCTGTTCTTCTGTTTAGATCTTTCTGAGAAGTTTTCTTTGAGCTTGCTCCTGCCACTGTTCCTCCAGTGTTGAAGGATTTATATAACAAAACAGTGGTGTTTCTTCCCCATAAAGCTCTAAACTTAGTCTGAATTTCTACTTTTGAATTGCATATTTGTCATGTGTGGAGGCTTGCTCAGTGAGCTCTTGGTTGGCACTTGTTAAATCTGTTTGCAGATTACTAAATCCTGTTTTATAAAAGCACGTTCATGTAGCCAGGGGCCATATGGATACCTAGATAAATGCTCATGTGGATAAATAGCTTCTAATAACTTTGTCTTTCTGTGCAAACAGTTACCTTTCCTGCCAAGGAAAAGTACTGAAATAAATGTAATACCAAAAATATCAACAATTGGAATTAATACTATCAATTAAAAATACTTCTGCAGAGATGAAACAAAACTGAAGAATTTTAATGCCATTTGCATGTGATGTTTGGCATTTGCTCTTAATAGGAGATTCCAGCAAGTACAGAAATAAGAGGAAAGTAGTTTATTCCACTGATGCATGCTTGGATGTCTGCTGTGGTGATGTACGATTCTTTCTTCAGGAAAGAAGAATTTGTCCCCAGCTGGGGATATTCCTTTCAAACTTGGCCCTAAAACTGAAGAGGCTCTTGTTTTGAGCCCTGCTTCTATCAGCACTCTGAATAAATGCTTAAAAAGCTGAGTGATAAGCAGATGTTCTGCTTAAGATGCTGTAGGAATTTGTAGAGATGAGCAGGAAAGAAATGATTACAGTGGGGAAAATAAAGAAAATTGAGACACCTAAAATGAAGTGTTGGAGTACAGGAAGTGATTTCTTTTACATCTTCTCCTGCCACAACTGTACCTACATGTCTATCTCATTCTTCATTATATGCATTAGTGGAGAAGAGGGAGTATAAACTAAGGAACCACCTCAAATGCATGTTTTTTTCCAAACTAGTTAAAACTCCTTTGACCCTTTGTAATGTCTCCCTGGACTCTACCCTCTGCTTCCCCATAAATGCTTTTTTCTTGTGCTGTCTCAGTCCTTGCCTCTCCTGCACCCATCCCTTGACACATCCTTGTGATGTTTCAGACTGATTTACATTCACTTGAAGCTGCTGCACCTGATGACTGTGCCTGCCTGGACCAAGGGACAGCTGGGTAAAACCCTCTAATGTAAAGCCTTGGCACTGCAGCAGGAATTCTGGCTGAGGCTTTCAGGTACTAAAGGAACAAACAAATAACCACACTTTATCATGGTGCTCTGTGTGTTGTTTAAGCAGTCAGCTTTCCCAGAAATTCAACAATAAGTGAAACATGAAATTATAGAGGTAAACTTATTCCAATGGACTCATGCTGATGATGTGACTATTGTTCTTACATAGCTGTTTGCCAACATGCAGAAGGATGAGAGGAAAGGGCTTATTAAGGGAAATAAGTCATCCAGGGCACAGTGGACAGTTGCTGCAACAGTCCCCAAAATAATAATGTAGCTAACTGCAGGTAATACTGGCCTACAAGAGAGCAACAGGACTGTTATAGCCTCTGAATGCTAGTTACTCTGCTGCTGAGAAGCCAGCATTTACTGGCCTTCCACCCACAATAGCTGTAACAAAAAGGCTGCCAGACAAACATCTCAATCTTGCTAGACACTCCACCAAGCTTTTTTCAAAAGCAACTGGTTTGGTGTCAAGGCAGAGTGGTGGAGTTGCAGGGATGTTACCGTCTTTCATGGAAGGACTGTGGCTTTGCACAGCTCCAGCCATGCTGGCTGTGTCCTTGTGTGCTTGCAGGTTTATGGCCTAGGCTTGCAGTAAGGATGCAGGCTTGCTCTTCCTGGCCATGTAAAACCATTTCATGCATGACATCAATGACTATTTGAAGGAGACAGTCCTTATTCTATCAATGTTACTACTTTCCCATGCTGTCTTTCCGAAACACTTGGTGTCCTCTAATGACATCTCCACGTATGCTTCTGTCCCATGCTGTCTTTTTGCTCCAATACTTCCCCATGCACTGTTGTGTGACAGGTGTTCAAACTTCTCACAAGCAGCTCAAAATAGTAAAGTAGGCGTCAAGCTTACCAGCAAGTTGCAGGGCATGTGCCAGAAAGCAGCTTTTGGAGTGCAGGTGGGCTGGTGCAGGAGGGGAACTGGAACTTGCAGCAGCTCCTCCCCTGAAATAAAATAACTGGCTCTGGCTGGAGGAGAGAACTTCACCTAACACCCAGGCAGTGATTCCCTGAGAGTGACATGTCTGTAAACTCATTTTAGAGTGTTACAGCATGGCAGCCTTGTGTTGACACCCCTTGAAACTGAAGCTAGAGGGAAGAGGCAAAACGGGCTTCTGTCAGCAGTCATTTTGATGCTAAAGCTTGCTACTACTTACGTCTACTTCTGTATTGTTCTCATCTTTCTGCAGCTATCCTAGTGTCTCCGTTTAAGGCCAGGAATGTGCACCAAAACAATGACCTGAAATATTTCAGAATCTGGGTAGAAAAAATACAAAAACTGTTATCATGGGTAGTTTCATTGGGAAAGATGATGCGAAGTGTTGCTCATTTGTGACAGTAGGGAATTTATCTGTTGGCAATATCTAATATGAAATATAGCTTGTGTTGTTGTGTCATGTATTTTTTCATGTTTGAACATGAGGTATAAAGAGAAAGGGGGGAGAAGATTAGTACTTCAGGTAACTTCTTAAATTGTTTAACAGCAGCTCAATTGATTTCCCCCTCTCCCCTCCCCAAAATCAAATGTTGTGAAGGGAGAGGGAATGCATACAAATCATACTAATTTCAGCAAAAATTGGGAAGTCTGCCACCTCAAAATAACAGATTTGCTCTCCCAAGCACTAGCTGATACAGCTGTGAGTACAGGAAAAAGATAAAACATACAAGTGTGTGCTCAGTGGTTTTTTTTTTTTGGTGGTATGGGGGGAAAGACTTAAACAGTAGGCTTCAGTAATGACCACTTTAGTTTCTTTATAACTGATATTTGCAAGCATTTTCCCATATTGTTTTCAAAATCTAACTTCTTTCATTCTATCCAATAGTAGAGGCATAAGTGGAAAATATTTTGTAAGAGGAAGTTAAAATGGGATAATGCATCCATTCCAAGGCTTTTTTTTTTTTCCTTCCTGTCTGAAAATTGTCATACTAGCTTCACTTTGCTGTTGTTGGACCAATAGTGAAAGGTACACTTTTCTTTGGTGATAAATAATCTGTTTACTGCTGGAAACAAACAAACAAGATTAGAGTTAGGAGATATAGAACTGTAATGAAATTACACATTCAACAGGTGTCTAATCTATAGCATAACTGAATTATCTTCAAGTCCTTGCTAGTCCTTCAAGTTGGGGTGGGAACAATATCTGAATCTGTTGTCAAAAGTATCTTCCTTGTTGTTTAAAGTCAGAATAATGCCTATTCATCCTATGTAAGGTTTTTAAAACCAAAGTTAGACAGCACCAAACTAATATTAGACAGCACCAGCACCATTTCCTCTCAGTGACTGATAAATTCTCTGGGTCTCAAACTGTTTTCGATTCATTTTAATAAAATTATTGCATCTTTACACTTGTAAAAACCATGTACTTGAACAAGTAGACTTCATTAACTTGAGGGGGGTAAAAATTTAGACAAACCAATAATTTTGGGTTCATTAAATTGGCATCTTAATTCTGAAGGGATGGGATTCTAATGGTATAGGTTTTCATACGGTTTCTTAATGATTTTGTTTCTGCAAACGAAACTTGGGCTATGAGCAAAAATACACCCCTCTTCACCAAGACCTTGGTAACCTTTTTCTTTTTTGAGACCACCAGGACCTTAATGACTTTTTTTTTTGGAGGGGTGTTAACCCTGCTTGGAACCAACCCCACTTGGAAAGTTCTATTGCTGATGAAGTGATTACTCAAACTTTTACCCTTTATTCAGCTATATGCTGCTGGCAGTGCGGGAATACTTGATCTCATGAAGGTTCATGCAGCTGAAATAGGTTCTACACCTTGGATAACTTAAATTTACATTCTTAAATTGCACACTGAGATTTTTTTCCTTTAATTGATGCAGTTTCTCCTATAATTGAGCCTTTGAGCCATTCCCCTCTGAGCATCAACAAAAGCTTCTCAAAGCTCTGCTTCTAGAAATAAGCCAAGGGAGTAGGTTGCAATTAGAGATGCCTAAATAATCAGGGGCTTTGGGATCAGTGGCTAAACTGGAATATCAAAGAGCTGTTGGGTTGACTCAAAGAGAAATTCTCTTGATTTGTCTACCTTTTAAATAAGGAAGAGATCTCCTTAAAATTTGGCAATTTTCAAAACAAATGTCAGCTAAGTGCCAAAATAAAATATTGACTTTCCCATTTTCTCTCCTTGGCCAATATTATGTGATAAATCTGAACTGAATTCCTAAAGGCTATCTGTTCTGCCTTCCCAAGGGAAATATCTTTCAACAAAATATTCAATGTGTTATACTTAAGCCCAAATTTAGCTGCGCAACTCTAGTCAAAAGTAAGCCTGAACAGGATGGGTGCTAATTTTTGTCCAAAGGATGATCATTTCAAATATCCTCTACTGTTCTCCCTTGCTTGAAGATTTAGCTAGCTCTCTTCTGCATACTGAGAGCCTAGCTCCAGGAGGCCCCAATTCTCTTGGACAAGGCTGGCATTTCTGCTCACAGAGTGGGTTTTGCTGCCCTGGTCCCATTGTGCCAGGTGCTGCACAAACACAGGACAAAGCTGGTCCCTGCCACAGGAGGGAGGATTACTCCTGCAGGTGTGTGGATGGGTGATGCTGAGGGATACGAGCAGCCAGGATGCCCAGCAGAGGGGTGACAGTGTCCAGGTGCAGAACTGCTGCTAGCTGCTGCTGCTACAGCAATAGGTTTGATGGAAAGGTTCAAAAGGGGGTGAGGAGCTCCCTGTAAACACTGTGAAACCACCCCTCATCAGGCTTGTGGTGCAGAGCAGCAGAGACAGAAATGCCTGTTTCAAACCTCAACAAGTGAGTGACAAAGGCAATAGCAACATTGTGCTAAGGGCAGCACATCTCCCTGGCATCTCCATGTCCTTTATGCCCACCTCTGTAGCAGATCAAGCCATCCTGTTGAACAGTGACTTGCCTCAGATGTCATTCAAATCAGATTCCTTTCTGCTTTGTATTTGCATTGATTCTGAAGCTGGGTGACAGCAGGACCAAGCATATTGAGCCCTCCTCTGGTTTTCTTGCTCTGTCTCAAACACGGCCAGATACTAGGTTAAGGTCATGCTGGTTCCCTGGAGTTTCAGTGCCCAGGCATCGGTGTAGCATCTCCCAGACCTCACAGAGTGGCTCAGTTTTATTCAGTACCTTGGGGGAGTTGCACAGCCCTTGGTCCCCAGCTTGCATATCCGTGACACCCTTGTAATGGTCTCATCCCACTAGCTGTGTGCTTCAGAAAGCACTTCTCATGGTGCTTCTAGGGCAACAGGAGTGTGTGAGAGTTTGTATGTAGTCTGTGGTGAAAATGGTTGCTTGCTTTAATCAGAGCTAACTTTAACAGTAAGGCTTTGTGCATTCCTTGGTGTTGCTGCCAAATTTGTAATCTGAGTGATTCAATAATTTTTCTTCTTGTATTCTGATAATGACTGTGAAAAAAGATAATGTGAGAAAACTATAGACTTCCTTCAATGCTTAATTGTAGATATGGAGTATTTGATTTGATGGATTCATTAAAATACTTAAATTTTTAGCTTTGCTCATTCAGAATGAAGGTTAAAATCACAACTTGAGCTCTCACAGAATTTTAGTTAGGAATATTGTGAATTATATTATCACATCAGAATATTTTAGCACTTGAGGAAAAAATATGGCTAAAGAATAAACTTTTGAACAGATTTTTCTATGAAGACCATAAAAGCTTTGTATGTTGTTTTCTTGTTTGTTTAGATTTATCTTAAAGCTTTAAAATGCACTTGATATTTTATGAAAGCACCTCAACTGAGGCTTACAAACGATGTTAAAGAGGATGAATGCTAAGCTGCCAAATGGAACTGCTGCAAAGCAGTATGGATAGTCAAACCAACCCTTAATTTCACTGTTCTTGTATCTCAGACTCTGGGGTCATCAGCCCTTAATTACCTGCTCACAGTATATCCAGTTGCATGCTAAACTGCCATCTCCTCTGCCTGCTCTGGTTCTCCTGGGAATGCGAATAATCCACAGTGTTCCTGATCCACTAAACCCAAAACACTGCTTTCTTCAGCTGGGCTCTGCAAACTGTAAAATCTTTCCAAGTTCAGGTCTCTGAGCAAGATGCTTATGATCTAGAGCATAAATTCATGACCTAGACTTGTAAACCTATAATACAGCTCTTATCTCTTGCTAGGCCAGCCTTTAGCTTCACAGGTTCCTCATTCTTATAAAATAATAGCCCCCAGGCCTCCCTGATAAGAGTTGCACTTTAAATGATCACCAGCCAACCTATTTTTCTTTCTGCTTAGTGGTGGGAAACAAAACTGAAGTTGCACTGCACCAGGAACACAGGGGGATGTCAAGGCCAAAGATGATACAAGATGCATTCTCTGCTGCATAGGCAGCAGAAACAAAATTTGTAATTTTAGACTACAATACATTATGACTTCAAAGAAAAAAAGATGCCATGAAAGTATTAATTATAAGGGGAAGGTAGCTTTTTGTTTTCCTGTATTTAAGGGAGGAAAAACCTGGAAATCAACTACAATAGTGAACTACTTTCCTCAAAAAAAGATGCAAGAACTACAGTCAAAGGTTAGTGAGATAATATCAACCTCTTTGTAACCACAGTAGTATCTGGAAACATATATCCTTCACAGGCAGGACAGATACATGTCTCTAGTATCAGGAAGATCAATCTGATACATCACCACATTTTTCCTTCTAATGAACTACAAAAGAAAGGTCATTTGGAGACAAGTCTGTAGTAATATCCTGAGTGCATGAGGTCTCCTGGATGCTTGCTGTCCTACTCAACAAAAAGGCACTTTTCATGCCTCTTGCAGTGGAACAGAGCAGAAGTCCCAAAGGAGCCTGCAGAAGATGTTCACCCAACATAACCATTAATGAGCTGATGCTATATGGAAACATGTCCATGTTGCCAACCAACTGCATCAGGTTTTATTTAATTTGTGGTTTAGCTTTTGTAACAATATAATTAAAATGCACCATCCTCATTAGAAGAACAGAAAGGTTTGTTGTACAAAAGACTAATTAGATTACTTCTACTCTCAACATCAAGAGCTTTTGAAATCAAACCAATAAGTATATATAATTCATGAAAGGCTTGTTTTTCTTCAACATGTAATTACCAACCCAGAAAACAGCCACAAAATGGACTGTGATTTACTTTTCAGGAGTGTGTAGCTCCTCCTTTGTGAATTGAAGGAATAAATTAGGCCTGATCAGTTTAAATAAAAAAGATAACATCACAGGTAGGAATCTAGACCACTCTCTCCACAAAACAGGAGGCTGTATTCTTCAGCCCTATTCATATGCTTGCTGGTGCTCACTCTACCACTCCTGTTGAAAACCAATGGTGGTGCATGTCCCATGTGGTGCCTGCAGAATGTACTGCAGAGCTTTATTAAAAGGATGATTTCTGTCCCCTTGGGCTATAAATTGCCAGTTCCTCTGGGATGTGAGATATATAAGCCCCTTTCTATCCAGTATGTTCCTACCATAGTGATCAGACACAGCCTTGATGTTGCTACCAGCACTCTGTGAACAGCCCACAGAGTACAGGCCTATTTAGCTTAAAATAAATAAAAATAGAAGAAACATGTAATTGAGATGTATCATCGGGGGGGGGGGGGGGAACAACAACTCTAGAGCTATTACCTTAGACTGATTTCTGTTGAGACAGTGAAAGATTTCCATTCTTATTTTAATTGCATAATTGTAAAATTTGACTCAACAATTGAGTTTTATGGCAGCTCAATCTGACAAGGCTAACAAAGACAGTGCTCAGTGATCGGAGACATAAATCATGTGGAGGATGCCTATTCACTTGTGTAACTTCATGGCTGCTTTGCCTCCTGGGAATGAAATGTAGGAGTCCTAGCAATGCCAAAACTAGTGATACATTATCTGATGACCAAAAGAAGACTGAAGAAGCTCTGGGCTGGATCTAATGCAGCTACGATGCTTTAAGGCGATTGATTTGTCAGTCTACGTTAGCAGAGGATTTAATCCCCTGTGTCCAGATGACATCACACTGGAAAAGCATTTCCAAATCTAAGTGTTTTTCTCTCTCTCCTCTCTACCCACTCTTCAATGGTAAAAAGAATGAAATAGCAATGTTAGCTGGCGTTTTTCTTTTTTTTCTTTTCTTTTTTTTTTTTTTTTTTATCCCTACATTTCAAGTTATGTGAAAACTGCCTTTTCACTGACCCTGTGATACACAGCTCAGGTACTTACCCAGACCTTTGCCTGGCTGGAAAACATGCTCCTGTTGAAAAGCTCCTGCCCTTGCTATGTCTTTCCTGGCCAGTGGTGCAATAAACACTAGTGGGATTGGGCTGTTAGTGCTGTAGTTTCACTGCTACAATATTGTGGGTTTGGAGGGTCCTTAAACCAAAGGCAAAATAAGACAATGGAAAGTTAATGTCTTCAGATGGATGCAGTATGCTGTACAGCTTCCCAATCTGGCCCTCTCTCTGAAGATCCAGGCAGAGCCCTATAGGCACTGAGTTGTGCTCAGGTCCATTGCACCAGGAGAAAAGGGTAGGATGCTGTGGATATGTAATGATGTTTGCTGCTGCAGAACTGCAGCTGCTGCTGGAGAAAAGATGTCAGAATTATTACAAATGCAATTACTAAATGGTTAAGTGCAAATTGGCTCTGTTGTTGCCCTGAACTCTAAGGAGGAAAAACTCTCTCCTGTTGTTTGCTCATTGTATGTCCTAGTTATGCAGACTGTGTGCTAGGGGGGTGGGATTTGAGCCAGCATTTGGCAACTCCAGAAATCAAAGACTTAGCACTTCAGCTCATTTGCAAGTACCATATAATGAGCTTTGAGAATTCCTCTTCAGTCTGAGATGCTCTCATAAGGAGTTCTGTAGTCCACATATATTAGGGCAGCATAAATGACCGATGAGTCAAAGCCTTCTTCAGTCTTCTCTTTTGAAC
Source organism: Heteronetta atricapilla (assembly GCA_011075105.1). Classification (NCBI taxonomy): domain Eukaryota; kingdom Metazoa; phylum Chordata; class Aves; order Anseriformes; family Anatidae; genus Heteronetta; species Heteronetta atricapilla. The sequence goes on from CM021736.1 coordinate 19,715,848, forward strand.
CTGAAGAACAGTCTGACTTAACTGCCTGTGCTCTCCTGAAATCAATTACAGTTTTACTTCCACTACTTCAAGTTTGAGTGAAACTTTGTTTCTTACTCATCACAGCAATTATGAAAATTGTCTTAAACAATATTGATCAGCAAGTTTGGCACTTTCTGGGTTCCATAAGAAACCTCATAGATGAGTTTGGGACTTCCCCCTCCCATTTTAATATTTGAGGAAGATTACAAATCCTGAGGCTGGCAGAAAACTCTGTACAGAACTGGGATTCACCTTTGTGGGGATGGGAGATGTGTCCAGAGAGCTAAAGACAATAGAACCAAACCAGATCATAATTGAGGTGTCATTCAAGGCTCTCTGTGTGAGCCTTCAAACTGCATAGACCAGACGTTGATATGGCTTTGTTCTCACTGGCCGTATTTTGAAACTTTTAAGGTTTTTTCCAACCTTTATGATTCTATGAAGTGGCCATAAACCAAGCTCATCAGAGTGACCAGCAGTGATGAGAAAGAACAGTCCTGCTGGGGAATAAGGTGACTCCCTGGGACTCAGGTTATTTGGTTAGCGGATATCTTCTGCAGCACTGACAACTCACTTCCCAGTGCTTCAGTTACCTCTGCTCAATGGAGAGGATGCTTCCTTACTCAGCAGGATCTGAGCTACCTGGAAATTAAATGGCATTATGAACTGACTCTTATGAGTAATTTCCTTCTCTCCAGTGTGACAGTGACTAAGGTCTCTGGAGTAGTAACAGTATCTTCTGGCATTGCCTCAAAATCAGGGCCATAAGTGTCAGACTTAACATTTTAGTCAGAAGCAATGGTGTGACTCTGTACTTAGAGAAAAGTTTGGGATCTGTAGCTGAATCACACCTTAATATTCCTGTAGATGGCAGTGGTACATGTTCTGGACACAGGACAACTCCAGAAGATACAAGTTGCCTTCTGGTAAATGGTGATTATGGTTTTTGCTGTGGTAATAAATATTTTCTTTGGAATTCACAGCAGATCATGTGACTGCCTGCCTACAGCTAGCAATAAGTGTCCCTTCCTGAAATCCCCTTTAAGAGGAAAAGGGGGAGCTCTGATATTGGCAAAGTCCATCTAAAAGGTGGAGAGGATGAACGTGAGCAAGCTATTTGGACCAGTAAACTCCAACCTGCTTCTTATGCAGTTAGGTAACCCACCCCCAAATAGTCCCATAGACAAGTGTCTTTGTGTCCACTTTTAGTTAGCTTGCATTTCTCTTTAACAATTCACAATCGGAAGTTACAGTGTTCATAATGCTAAATACTAGCTGCTTCCTAGTAGCATCTTGGTAAGGACAAGTAGGGCAGGGGGAAGTATGAGGCTGTTGTTGCTATTCTTTCATGTGTGTATATGTACATAAAGTATTTATTTTAACTTTTAATTGTTTATTTCTTTATGTATTATGTATATTGTTGTATATGCATAATTTCTGAGGCTATGTTTAGATTTCAGTTTGGACAAGTCCTTTTTAGATGTGTTGTTCCCTGGGTGGATCTTTCCAAGCAGAGCCAACCACAGTTTTAATTAGAGCTTGTCAGTCCTGCCTGACAATTGCAGCTTTTGTTGAGAGCAGCAAGAATGAATATTGTCATTTCACCTGCTGTGACTCATGATTTAAAAGAAAATAATTGTTTGAAACACTGATTTCTTATAATTAGAAATTAAGTTCTGCTTTACCCAAATACAGTTACATTCCTGGCCACTTTTGATAATATAACCCTGCTAGTGATCACTTTCAGTGAAATAAGAGGATCCAATACTTAAACATATTAAAACATGTATTCCTGTGAAAATCTTGCTTTGCTTGATTGCTGTCTACTGCCTTTCATCCTCTTAGCTCCATTGCAGTAAGCAGTATAAAATATACTATTTCCACATGCCCTTTGAAATGCTTCTTGTTGTGAAGGCAGAATCAAGAGCAACACTTGATGTAGGTTATACTCTGAGTTCTGATGCTGTATAACAAAGGGGAAAAATAGGAAAGGAAATATTTGAATCCTGACTGATGGTTAAATGGAAACAGAAAAATGTTGTGGAAGAAAACTTTCCAGAGCTAAAAGTAAGTCCTTTGCAGTATGATATGCTTGAGCTAATGTATAAATGAAGGAGTCTTTCTATTTTTAAAAGGTGCATGGACTTACATCATCCCATCTCAAAGGAGACCTAAGTGCCAAATCTGAATGTTTCATTGTGGAATAATGATAGAAAACTATTTGTACGTGAACTTGAGATAAAAAAACACCAGAGTGGGGTGGGGAGCTAGGGAATGTAGTGAATCTCTAGAGCATATTCTCCTCTAGCAAGAAATCAAGATGAATCCTCCTAGGGAAAGTAAATATCTAATATTAAGAAAAAAGGGCAAACTCCAATTAGTGCTCATCTGAATCCCCAAAGCTGCACGTTACAAAGAACTTTACTCCATTTAGATTTCATCAAAATCTCTTAACATCTCACCAGGAAAAATGCGATTCCGATCATCAGCAGCCTCGATTAAATTCTGTTTTTGTGCTAGCATATTTGTCACTTTATGAGCTGCTGCTCAGTGCAAAAATAGAAATATTAATGCATGCTGATGCTTGTATTGGATCTAGCATACAAAGGAGCAGTTCAAGAGATAAAGGCATCTGGCAGACTGCCATCTCGAGATGAGAGAATAATAATTCAAATGTGATAAGAAAGTTACAAATACCCTATGTGTGAGAGCAGTAAAATTTTTGTCTTCATTAATACCCTGCTATTTCTGGGTTACTCTGAGTCCAGTGTATATTTTGAAAAATGTTTATGTTTAGTTGAAAAAAGTTTGCTTTTAAGCCATAATGTAATTGCCACAGACGGATCGAGCTCCCTGCTGGTGGGGAGGGACTGAAATAATTTCATCTGTTCTGCTCGGGTTTCAGACTCATCTGATTACTTTCAGGCTTCCATGTAGCTGATGTAACAGTTCAAAACATAGAAAATGGATGGGATGGGGGCAAGGAGGGTAAAGGTTATTATTAGATAGTTCCTGAATGCGCATTTGTTTCTGCTCTCAGCAATTATAGCAGTCACTGATTCTTGCTGGGGATTCTGTTTCCCTGGGAGAGGAGGCCATCAGAGAAACAAACCCATGGCAACTAGTACAGCCTGTCTGCTAAAAACACAAAGCATGATTGTTGTGACAGTGCTACCTTCATAATGAGCGCCCACTTACATTACTCCTGGAGCTTGGCACTTTGTTAACCCTTCTCTGAACAACTTCCCAATGGGCTGTTTCCATGTACCTGCACAGCTTGTGAGAATTATCCCCAGGAAATACAAAACTGTGTGTATATGAGAGGAGGTCTGTATCGCTTGTTAAGGTGAGGAGTATTCCATAAAATAGAAAACATTGAATTACTGACTAATTCAACTGGTATATGTTGTAAACTTTGAGAGAATTAAGCATTAGCACTGAGACAGCAGCTAATTCAGAAGCAAGGAATGAAGAGAACAGAATATTGCAATTTGCTCCTTTGACTGATACTACAGATTGCTTAATGTCTGTTTTTCTCCTTTCAGTAGCAAATCTAATCTGCCTACCAATGCAAGTACTCACAAATGCACTGCTCTCCTTCGTGAAGCTGCGGTGGTACGCAGCAGAGCCCCCCCTAAGCTGAGGCCCTCCAGCAGTGCTGCACCCAGGTGAAAGGTGTTTGTGCAGCATAGGCGGTCGTGTTAGCAGCTGTGGTGCAAAAAGCTGTAAAAGCTGGCAGTGAATGATTCCCCAGTTAAAGAACTGCACATTCTGAGCATCACCCACCTAAGCTCACTTCAGTGGAAAAGAGTGAGCTTTTCTGAGTCTATACAAAATCCTGGCATGTATGCAGATGTAGTGTGTCACTCTGCAGATACGCAGTTGCTCAGAGCATGCTGCACAGCGCTGCAGTGTCAGTGCAGGGATGACAGAGCATCTTCACCAGCTGCCTTGCAGCCTGAACTCTGCTGGAGTCTCAGTTGCCATTCTGCTCTGCTGTGGTAGCTGCGAAGGAGGTGAAGAAAAGAAGGTGGGGGGACAAACAAGAGCTACAGCTAGGAGAAATGACAAAAGGAAAGATGGGGTGGGGAGTATGTAAAGCTGGAAGTGGCCTACAAGCGTTTCTGTCATGCCATAATTAACATTACAGATGTTAATTTAGAGCAAACATGCCTTCTTAATGTCATACAAGCCTGTATTCTATCATCTGTGTATAAATATTTCCAGAACAAAATTAAGTTCTCTTGTGGATGAGGTTCCCATTTAGTTTTCAGTAAAAATATGCATTTCCTTGGAAATATGATCAAGTTGGCTCAAAAGTGAGCTGCACTTGTATACCCTGGGTGCTGTAGTTCCTACATCAATCATGCTACAAAGCTATCCAGAGAAAACATCTATGACTTTTTTCTTCCTCATTGCAGAGCTCTCCAGGTTCAGTAACTCATTATGACTTGTTGGAAGTACTGAAAATAGCTCATGGGGAAGGGAAAAGGAAGGAGATTGAGGAAGACAACTTTCCAAAGCTGAACTATCCCTTAAAGGAGGGGTGGGAGAAGACAAAGGTGAAAGTAGGGTAGGAGGGAGAAGAGTAGTCCTTGGAAGGAAGGGGAAAATAAACTTACCTGAAGAAATGCATTCATACTGAGTTTTTTACTAGAAGTATACCAGTAAGAGCATCATAAACTATCTGTGAGTTCAGGCAGTTAATAGTATGTCAACTATAATCTCTAGTCAAGCTAGATTATATAGGATGTGTTTCCCTGTAAGGTGAGCCTTAGAGCTCAAAAATGTTAAATGTCTGTCTTCAGTTTATCCCCACCACTGCCTTTCCCTCCATAGAACAAGATCATAGAGACAGATCCTCAAAAGGACCAGTGTGCCACTGTGTGCACTGTCTTCACAGTTCCTATATTGTCTGGAGCATTCTGAAGTAAAATGTGTTCACCTCAGCATCTGCTCAGGTGGTGTCTTGTAGTGGAGGTATAAGTTACAACATGGAGCAGCAAATCTCCAGCAAAGCATCATGAGTCTTGGGGTCAGCATCTGAGCATGTTCAGAGCCAGCTTGTTTTCATACAGTGTTGAAATGCTAATTAACTCAGTTAACCTAAACTGCAAAAAGGCAGTTCCTCTACCTATGCAAAATAATCATGTAGATTTTTGCTAATTATATAGATGAGACAGCCCAAGATCTTGGGAATGTGTGTTCCTGTGCTGCAGTCCTACGTTCCTTTTGCTGCAGGGACTGGATCGCTCACTTTCTTGAGCTAGAAATGTTCTGATCAGCAAGAGCTGGTTTGTTAGGTGTGGTGCTGGAAATACCGTGCGAGCCTGTAATGCAATGGTTCAGGTACTAGCTGGGCTGTCTCACCTACTATGTTCAGCATTATATGTATCGTGTGACTTCACACCTGAAATTCCAAGTTCGTGTAGTAAGCCAATTTGTTCATGTGATAAAAACAACCAAAAGTCCTGCTGAAAAACTGGAGAAATACTTTGAGTGGACAAGTGACAGTACTTACTCAAGACTTGCTCTAGCTGTTGTTTGAGTGCACGTTCTTTACTAAAAGCCTTTCTACCCCAGGTACATCAGGTAAGCATGAAAGTGGGTTGGAATTATATTTTCATCACACAGCCTGCAGCTTTGTGTGAACCAGGCACTTGTCTCTGCATAAACTAAAGGGAGGATTGTATCCTACTGACGTGTATCCAGATCAGAGCTCCAGCAGAACCACAAAAGTGCTTCTGGAAAGTTTGCTTTGGTCCTTTTTCTAATGAATAATACAGTGTAAAATAAAACTAAAAGTCTTTAAAGAGATTGAATCCTCTTTCTGTTATTTATCTGAATGGAAATACTTGAACCTGACTTCATTTCTAAGGTTGTTTATTGGTTGTTTTTTTTTTGTTTGTTTTGAGAACCAAAATGGACATTTACTGATGTCTTTCTGTTTCTACAAGAAACGCCATTCACTAGATAACATCCTCTTCATGTGCTGTATTGCCTTACTGATATGATGATAAAGCATGTCCTTTGGAAGCCCAGTGAAGCTCAGTTAGGAGTACTGTATGAGAAAGTGAAACTTGTGGTAAATGAGTCATTAAGATGTTTTTAATCTGTGAACAATATTTGCCTCAAGAACTTTTTTGTGTGTGTGGATTTATTTGCTGTGGATATGAGTAGGCGGTGGTTTTTAGCTTTGTCAATATATTGTTTAAATTGTTCTTTTCTTTCCCTGTGATTTCCTTTTAGTGTGTCTGGGAATATTTTTTTTGTTCTGATTTTCTAAGGAAACAAGGTTTATGCAATCATGTGATCCGGATGTGGTTGTGTATCTGTCTGTCCTGATGTGGCAGCTTTTTAACCCACTGGCCACTTCTAACCAAATTTGAGAGCAGCAGCAGTCTCCAACAAGTTATACTCCTACAAATTCAGGAAAATCAAGAGCGAGCTACAGGAGAGAGAGAGAGAAGCTTTAGGAGTGGCCCTAATGAGGGGCAGTCCCTCTTCTCAGCACTTAGAGCACATGAGATTCCACACAAGGAGCTATGTTACAAGTATCCTCACCCCAGGAAAATCTTCAGTTAGAATTCACACCCAGTTTGCTACCAGTGAACTCAACTCCCAGATAACACCCATAACAAAGCAGGCTGCATTAGCTCCCTTGTTCACATAACATTGTTTTGTCTATGTGACCTTGGCCAAGGGGAAGCTAAATCCAAAAGCTGCGTGAGTAGTATTAACACCCTGTGTATTTAGAAATATCTGGATTAGATGTGAAGAAATAATCATAAAAATACTGCATTTTATGATTCATTAAGCTTTCAGTTGACACTGTGACATAAAATGGCACAAAAAGCATTTCTAGACTCCTTTATTAATTGCAGTCTTTCTGGGAAATCTGTTTGGAAAGCAGCCTGTTAATGCCTCCTTCTCTCTTCCCTTGCAATGGCATGCAGATTTTTTTTTTTTTTTACCTCTCCTGAAGTTTAATCAACAACAACAAAAAAGCCATAGGCATTCCAGGTCACAGGCGTTGTGGTGTGGCGAATCAAACACTTCTGAGTGGTTTTGACAGACCACAATGCACTTCACAAAGCCTCCCTTTTTTCTTGGATGAGCAAAGGTAAAAATACAAATACCCTGGCTGTACTATGTGCATCATTTTTTCTGTTGACAGGTAATTTGCTTCATTTTTGTATAAATGAAACTGAATGAAATCATCCTTTTGGCACTTTATTGGTGTTTGAATCCTTGTTCAGTTGTTTGGCACTTCAGCAGTTCTGCAGGAGATTAACTGAAGTGACCCACTAGTTATTTTATGTTGGGTTACTGGGTTTTATTTTCCTGAGATGTTAAATATATTTTCATGCTATAGTCAAAATACCATTTCTTACAACATTTTTAATGACTTACAATATTACAGAGCTGGTAACTGGGAAGTTTTCCTGTCACTTTTTATAGGCAAAATTACTTTCTTGTTTGTTACTTTCTTGTTGAGGAAAAGTCTTCAAAGGGAAAACTGAGCATATTCAGTTTGATACCTGTAGCATTTCATACCTGAAATAAAACTGGTGTTCCCACCTACTACTGTAAGACAACTCACAGAAAACATTCCCCTTTCATGCTGCTCATCTCCAAGTTACAGTGGTAATTGGAGGTGAAAGCACTCACTGGCAGTCATCTGGCTGCTTTTGTTTTTCTTTAGCAGGTGGTGACTCTAAAGATCTGTCACCTGTCTCTTGCTTCACTTAAGCTTCACTTAAATCTCTGGGTGTGGATGAAAGTTGAGCTGAAACTCTGTTTCTTGATCTGGGTATAGTCCCATTGTGTTCACTGGCAGTGAAATACTTACTGGCAGTGAGTTATCCTTGCAGCTTATGTTCCTCCAACAATACAGCCAGGGTGCCACAGGTAGAAGGAAGTAAATTATTTCAGTGGGCAACTTTTCAGCAGTGCCCTGTTAGCTCTGCTACTAGCTGCAGGTGGCGACCAGTATTCAGTGACATTACTGAAGGCTTCTTGACCATGTTGCAATAGGATTACTTCATTGCTGTTGTATCATTTCAACCCTTTTCCATGAGGACAGCTTTCTATTTTTTGCTGTTAAGGAAACCATACTGCCTGGAAATAAATCTGTATTATGATGACATTATATGGTGTTGGGAAATAGCTTTGCATCTGATTGGCTTGTTCTTAAAAGATTAGGGACTAACTAGTTATGCAAGTATTTCTTCAGATATCAAGTATATTTAATATACAACTTGAAAAGGAAGGCTCTGCCAAGAGCTGTCTTCAAAGATGCTTAAAAACTTTCATAAGAATTGAATACAAGCAGGGAATGATGCCTGACCCCCAAATGCTCTTATAAAGCTAAGTACTATGTGTAAGAGGATGCTCTTGGCTCCTGCAGCCCTTCTGCTCTGTTTACAAGAATGTTTCCTGGCTGGCTTAGAGAAGCTGGTTGCCAATGGGAATATTAGTGCTACAGGAAAGGGAACAACTGGAAAGATGTGGTATGTCCTCCCCCAGTCCTGGGATGCTCCCTCATCAGGGAGAAATGCCTGTGTTCTGCTGCCTTCAGCATTGTCTGCCGGGAAAGCAGCCGTCCTGCAACAGGCAAAATCTATGAAGGCATTTTAAGAGAAAAGGGACAGGAACAGGTTTGCACTGCCATCTTCAGCCCCAGGGAAAAATGGAGTTCCTTTGTTCAGTGGGCAGGGCATATGGCTGTATGGGGTATCCCACAGGCATTCGGTATGGGGACTCCAAAGATCCCAGAAAGAACAGTGTTTCTGCTCTTCGCACTAGCCATGCAGGAAGAGGTGGAGAAATTTCCTCCATGCAGCCACTACAGTGATGTGGAAGGAAAACATAAGCCCTCCAAGGTACAGTAAGACTACAGAAACAGAGAAAAGTAACTGATAGTAAAGGATATGTTTGAGGGAGAGAAATCTGAAAAGAATAGGGCAGCTTGGAGCTCCAGAAGGGAAAGTGAACAGAGCTGTGGAAGATTTTGGGAAGACAAGAAAGAAAAAGAAAACTTAGTACAACATATTGCCAAGTCTGCATATGGATTTTGAAGAGTGGCTTTCTTTTTTTTTTTTTTCTGCTCTAATATAAACACTCCTTTCCTTAATGCAGGAACACAACTTCACTGATGGTCAGAAGATGCAGTCTGGTGACAAAGTGTTTAAACAGTGTTTAAGATTTTCCATTACATAGAGTACCTATTAACCAGAGAAGTGTATCATTGATTTACATTTTTGTGATTTTACATCTTCAAAAATTTTAGCAATTTCTTGGAGTTATGGTGCACGAAGGATTCTGCTGAAGTTAATGGGATATTTGTATTTAACAACTCTTGTTGCAAGATGTGGAACAAACTTAAGAACTTACAAAATACTCTGAACTAGAGTTCCTGAAGTATCTTTAAAATTCAGCAATACTGCTTTACATAGAAAGCCACGTCTCTGGAAATCTAGCTGCAGAACAAACCATCACATTACTGTAAAGCTGAATAGCTTTATATACAAAATGCTGAATTTTCAAAAGCTTCTATCAGTAGCCTTTTTGTTTTATGGACTATTAAACTGGTGTGCAACAGGCTGTCACTAAACATTTGTTCTATGTTTTGCTGAATGAAGTACAGAAATACAAGACAGCTGAGGCACCTTCCCTGCAGAGAGTAAAGATGACAAACCTGGGAGCTGCTGCAAGAATTGAAAAGCAGAGGTGTGGACTACATGCTGTGTGTGTTGCAGTGATGGTTATTTAGGGGTTGTGGGAAAAGGAGACGAGATGCTGGAGATTACTGAAATTGTCAGAACTGCTATATATTCTATTAACCATCTATAAGCTTTTAGCTATATGGACTATACTGCAAATAGCAAAAGCAAAATAACAAAAAAGATCCTTATTTGTTGTCTCTTTTATAACTGGGGGGAGTTTGATAGTGTATTGATAGTCTCAGGATGCAAACCATCAGTAATGGCTACCAGGAGGCACTGTCAGCCTGAATCTGGCAAGTGTAAAGCATGTATAAACTGCATCACCTAATCACCGCTAGTCATAAACTCACTCTTCTAGTTGAATACCACGTAGTACTGGAATGAAACCTGCTGGATAAAGGAATATGACTTCTATCGCTGACAGTCTGGCACCCATTGCACCTGTCCATCTGCTTATCTAGAGCTCTGTGGCAAAAGCCATAAGGGAAAAATAGGTGAAACCTTTTGAAGAGAAAGATAGTATTAAAGTAGGCATAATGTCAGGTGGAATTAAACTTGGGCTGATAAAATGTGCTTAAAATCTCTTCTGGAGACAGAAATCTTCACCCACCAGACAGGCTCAGCACAGCTAATGGCAGTGTGATTGTCTCCTGTCACAGAGTGCACCTTTCTTCATGCAGACTGAGGCAGCGATGGTGCTGTGGAAAGCACACACCTAGCTGCAGTTGCCAGCATTGCTTTGGAGTCCCAGCAACTTCCAATGTCAACAGGGTAATTGGTAGAAAATCCCCCCCAAAACAAACAAACAAAACACCTGAAGTATTTTGCATTCAAAGCTTTAAAAAAAAAAAAAAAAAAAAAAAAGTGGGGTAAAATAGTTTTCCTTTTTGACCTTGATGACTTTGTCTTATTTAGGTATTATCAGAATTGGGACAGATTGTTTGCAAATGCCAAGCCATGTTATAAAAGCAGTATCAGACACTTTAAGGTGATGTGAAGAAGCATCACTGAAGGATGCAAGCCTGGAAGAATGTGCTTCACAGAGAGAAAACTGGTGGGTAGATTAACATTTTCTGGATAAGGCCATGCTCATTCCTCCTGTACCCCCAGGGATACTATGCACTGAGACCAAAACCTTCGTTGTCCGAATTTTCCCAGTTCTTCATTGCTGCAGTGCAACAGGGGCTGCAGTCATCTGTACCTGGCTGAGGGATCCACACAGGCAGAGAAGAGAAGAGGGGCTCCATTTAATAGTTCAAGAACCACTATCCTAAATAAATAAATATGGCCTCAGGCCAGCCTTGTTTAATTTTTTGAGGCTTTGGAGATACTGAAACATGATGTGATAACAAGCAGTTGTATTTCACTAAATATTTACCAGTGCTCAGTGTGTGCACTCTCCTCCAGCCATCCATCCTCTTTCATTATTTCACCAGATACCGTGACTCATTTCTGAGTCTGTGGTACTTGACTACTGAAATAATTAATCTTGAATAGAAACTAAAATTTGGTTGTATCATGCAGGATTTTCATTTTGAATGAGAGTCCAGCCAGGGATGTCTGAGCTTTTGGAACATAAGGTCCAAAACATTGCAGGCACAGCAAAATTTGCTCATTTCCATCTGTAGAAGCAAATATTAAAATATTAATAAAATTGCTTGGAAATGAAAAATAGCAGCAGTCAGAAGTCTCCATATCTTTGGATATTTGATTAAAAATTCGGTTTTTACTTTGAGTATTTCTTCATATACATATAGCTAAGAAGCCTTACCCATATAGCAGTTACTAAAACAGGTCTGACCAGCCTATTTTGTGCAGTGGGAACAACAGGACTATGAAAATGAGTTTCCAAGTAGGAAATAAGATCAGCCAGAAACCAGACATCTCTTTTCTTCAGTTCTGATACATGAAGTCTTTCAAAATATGTTTCAAAAGTATTTGATAGCTTCCCTTCTATTTTAGGAAAATACGTAGACATAACTATGTTAAAGGAAGAAAGCCATCTGCAAAACATGAGAACTTGTGGGTTTGTACTTGACTTGTGCACTTTCTCCTCACCTTTCCAAAATTCCTCTTTGAATTACAACCTCACAAGAGAGGTATGAGCCCGCAACTGAGGCTATCAGCTGAGGCAGACAACTTACCTCTTTGTCACTGCAGTTCAGTGGATGGTTTGTGCGTCCATGTTTTTATTTACTTTCCAACCAGTTTCTCTAAGCAGTTATGAAGGCTTCTCTTTTCCTCTGATTTGTCTTCATGGCTCTCCATAATGCACTTCATCTGTCTCAAATTAGTGACTTCTGTCAGTAAGTATATGTGGAGCTGGACTCAATGTAGCAGAGCGAATACAAACTAAACCAAACTAAACACATGGAGGAAGAAGAAAATTGCAGTAATTACACAATCATCCAACCTGGAGAGCCAGTTAGCATCATTGGCAGCATTTGTTCACATGATCTTGTGGGCAACCAGATAGAAAAAATGGCATTTATTTTTCTTTACTTCCTTCTCTGGTGTTTGTGAATGTAATCTGCTAGCAGCATGAAAAAGCCTGCTTCTGCCACTATACCTGCGGCCAGCTCTCCAGGGCACCGGGTAGTTGCCAGTGCAGCTGAGACCTTCAATTACACAGGCACCTGCCAGTCCTCCTCCCCTCGCTCTCTACTCTTCTTCTTTCTCTAATCTTTTTCCTCATGCTCTGCTGCTCTTCCTCATTTCATCTTCTCTCCAGTTATGAATCTGACTTTATCGAACATACTATATGCTAGTGAAAAAGTAACACCTTACATTCAAGATTCAAATCAACCCCACGGCGGCACATATGGATCCTGATTTTGGCAGAGATTTAGATGAGATCTTGAAATTTCCATTACATAAAAATTGGGGGTGTAAAGTTTTTCAGTTTCATCAATTTATCTTGTAGATTCTTCCTATTTACAGTTTTGTCTGTGTGGAAATAGGTACAATGTTAAGTTTAGATGTCTACCTGCTCCCACGGATTTGTCACGCAGGATGTCTGTAAATTTGGTTGCTTAAAGCCCTCTTTCAAAACTTCAAATTTAAATGGAAGAGCATTAAGTTTTTCTTGTGGCTAATTGCATTACATTATTACATTATAGCAACGTGTTTGGTTAGCAGTAGGAGAACTTCTGAAGGTTAGATCTCCTTGGAGTTCAGATGGGTTGTAAAGGAAGACCTGCAACCACACTTTGTCCATCTGCTGGCTTCCCTTCCTTAATAACGTTTGAATTTACTGATAATTCCAGTTCCAGCTATATTTGACAGAGACTTTGAGAGCATGAAGTTCCTGGAAGCTTTGTCAAAACCAGCAAGGGGTCAGAGGCCACCGACCCAGGTTAATGCCACCCACCCAAATTTAAGGCAGTTTGTCCAGCTGGTCCCGGTCACGGAGCACAGTGAGGGGTGCAGAGGGGTGAGGGGCATCTGGGAGCAATGGAGAAAGGGGGATCCGTGCGTCTATTGGACATAAATACAGAGGGATCTGGCAGCCACAGTTCCGTTCAGCACACAATTTACTGGCTTCCAAAGAAAGCAATTCACATTTAAAAACAGCAGGAAGGGTGTATGCCCTGAGTGATGAGAGAAACACGTCTGTGTGGCCTCCCTCCCCTACTCCTCGCAGGCCGCAGCTACCCAGAGGTGAGGGATGGCTGCTGTGGGCACGGCCCCCTGGCAAGAAGCTGCTTTTACTTATTCTGATGGGCAGAGTGCTGCTGTGGTTCTGCGGTCTCTGCTGACCAACTTGCCAGGAATTGCATGTGTGCAGTTTGCTGAGGAGTGTCCAGGAGTCCCCAGGTTCCCCAGCAGCCCTACTTATGCCAGCTTTTTATTTGCAAAGCTGAAAATTAATTAGGATATTTAAGGCACTGTGAAGAATTCAATAAAGCAGTCTAAGGTGTTGACATGCTTGCCTTGAACAAATAAAAGCCACCTGTGATTATTCTTATTGCCTGCTGCGGAGCTGTAGCCTAGCTGCTGAGACAGGGATCCTCAGCAGAGTGAAGTCAGGAGCAACAGCAATTGGACATGTGACATTTTCAGTTTGCTATAAATTCATCTGTAAATAGCAGAGTCTGATATTAATGAGACCAGGCATCTCATTAAATAAAATGAGATAACAATAAATAATTCTCAATGTACCATTACGGAACTCTTCAGTACCTGGTTTTGAATATGACAGATGAAATTATGGAAGCACTAGGTTTTTTTCTGCATGGATTTACAACCACAGGCTCTCCATGTTTTAATGTGTGCAGATTTTCATGTAGTGGGAGAATTTTTATGTGTTTCGTAAATCAGAGTACCCTGGTAACCGTTCTGATTAGAAGTATAAAGAGCAGTCTGTCAAGTTCTTCATCCTTATCTCTTGGGTGGAAATCTTTTCTATGTTTGCCAAGAAAATATACTAGTACGCGACTGCCTGAAAAGAAAATCTTTCACTGACTCATTTTCAAAATAGATTACTATTAGGCAATATATATGTTTTCAATGGTAACTGTTTGGACTGCTCAGATATACTTTTATAATGGTTTCAAAAATCATTAAGGATTAAAAACTCCTGGATCATTGCTGTCTGGGATGAAGGTTATAAGGAATGTTACTGTGTTCCAAGTGATGGTGCCATCAGGGACATGCAGATACATACACATAAAATATGTTCATGATATGAGACAGAAAAAATACAATTTTGTAGTGTGCATTTTTGTATGTGCTATGAAATAGCTTTTTCCTACAATATTGTCTATGCTGTGTCATCCTAAGTATTTGATAGGGAACACGTTGATCCTTAATGATTAGAAAAGCTGCTTCTTGTATAGGAACTTTTGAATCCATCTGTGCTTTACCCTGTGGGAAGAGTTCTTAGCAGCTGCTTCTTTTTAAAGAAATTCAAAGAGGATATTTTATTTGTGGGCTGGAGTTGCCATTACAGTTCTTCCTTGCACTGTGGCATTCTGTCCAGAAGGAAATCTCCACTATCCATGTCTCTACTAAGCTACATGGAGACCTCAACTGCTCCGTCCTAAATATATAATCCCCTTACAACTTGTTTGTTTTCAATGAGGTCCACAGGCTAAACTGAAAATAAATACTGCATAAGCAGAACTTTCTTTCTTTACCTTTAAAAAACCCTTCATTCTTACATTCTATCTGACATACCAATAAAACTTTATAATACATTTGTCCTTTTGCATCCAATGTTTTCAGATGCCCCAGCGAGGACCACAAAAAAAAAAAAAAAAAAAAAAAAGAGAGAGATTAAACACTTGTGACTTTAAAGACTTTGAGATCTAATTTAGAAATTGGTGTAATACATGAACTTGATTGGATGCAATTGATCTTCCTGTTCATGTTGTCAGCAAGACCCCCTGCAGGTGTTTTATTACAAACTCTAGCAATAACAACAACAACAAAAAACAGATTTAATGCAGGAAATACTGTTCCTCAGGATAATCCCAAAATATCTACATCGTTGTGTATGTGCATGATCCCTATTTAGGTTATCTTGCTTAGATGAGCTGAACCATCTAAGCAGCTACTTCTCTCACTTGACTTATGAGCTGTTTAGCAAGCCATAGGCTACAGAGGGAAAGTGCAAGAGATCAGTTATGTCCCCATCAGTAAATGAAGAGGGAAATGCTCCTGGAGACCTTGCTCTGTCATCCTCCTTTCCTTCATTCCTTCTGCTTGGTAGTGTAAGAATGACTGTTTGCCTAGCATGGTCTCTGGGCTGCCCAAGGACTGACTGTTCAGTAATTATGCCTTGAATCTCTTGAGAAGCATAGCATCACTGACAGGAGGAAACAGCTTGGAAATAGCTGCTGTGATTATCGAGCACAGGAATCAGTCTTATCCAATGTATTTCTGTATCAAAGTCCATCCAACCCACTCAAAGAGGACTGCTAGCGTTTCATTTTGTTTACGTCTCCTATAGCAATTCTCTATGAGCTGAACTTCCCAGTGTGAAAAAAACAAACAAAAAAAACCCCAGCTCGTTATTAGGAGACAACCTGTCTGTATCCTTCTCCTTTTTGGAGGGAGATTGCCCATAGTCGTTCACACATACTATATCCCTTCTACAAAATGAGATGTTGTAATAGTCTCATATGCAATGTAATTATGTCTTATTTCACATTGCATAAAATTATGAAATTCAAATTACTGCTGGGAAACACCTTTCCCTGACACTAAAGCTCAAGTGTTTCACTGTTTCACAATAATACTAAGCTATGGAAGGTGGTACATTTGAAAAAAAATATATATATATGAAAAAGTGAAATGGAATGCAGTAGTGAAAGCTTCTGGAAAGGTGTGATTGGAGATGAGCTGTCTCAAAGCAGCAGAGCAGGTCCATGGCATGGAGGCTCCTGCCTTCTTTGCAGGAGTGCACAATGCCTGATGTTGCAGTAGCTGTGCTCCAACAGCAGAGATGTTTGTCTTTGGTACCAGATGGAGGCTGGCAACTAAAATATCTTTGTTGTTTATTTACAACACACCAATGAACAATATTAAGCATGCTGCTTATCCATTCATCTCAATGAGAGAAAAGAGTAAGCTCCTACATTTTCTTGAAGTATGCTTTGTACCAACTTTGTAACTAGGTAGCTATTCCAACTGACAAAAAACAGAGAAATCATCTGGCAGTTCCTCTTGCTGGAGCAGAAGCCAGGGCTGAGCAGGTGAACCACCTTTTACATTTCTTCCTGCCCCTCTACAACTGAGAAGCAAGGTGGCACTTGTTTTCTGCTGCATAATTCATGTGTATTTCAGTATTTATATAACAGAAGTGAAACAATGCTCGACTTAAAAATACCCACCAAAAAGCAGAATCCATAATTTAGTCTCACTGCCGGTGTGAGATCCTCTGGAATCAGAGTGCCACTAAGCTGTGCTCAGCAAAGCTGAAACTCAAGGGTGCCTACAGCTGATAATTAAACAACTAATAACCTTGCTTGGAGAGCCTATTGCATATGACAGAGTAATATGTACAACAAATGGAACTGAAATGCAAAATCACTCTAAAATAGCATAATGATTCTAAATATGGAGTTAGGAGTGGTGATGATCTCTTTCCAAATAGGAGTAGTCATGAGTGTGCTAGTACTTTGCTAAACAAGATAGCTTAGTAGTCAGATTCTGGGTTAGAGGAAAGAGGGACTCATCATTCAGTCTGGCAAAAAGTCCTAGCTCATAAGAAAGCTATATAATTAATGCTAGATATTTAAAAGCCATGAATTGCAGTTTCTATGCAAGATTTGGAAATGGAAAAATGTATCCTGGCAATATTCCTGAGGAGGTAGAGAGGGTATCCGGTGATATTTATGTAGATAAAATCTGAAACTGACAGCCAGGGCCCTGAAAGATAAACATATACCTAAAGGTTATGGCTCAACTTTCAGTGGAAATTATCTGGGCTTCTTTGACAGGCAGAATCTGCTAATGGCTCATAAATTAGCATAAACTCTAAATGTAGTAACTGCTGAGAACCAGGCTGAACACTGATTTTGCTTTGGTTTAGTTTTAAAAAATATTTCCCAACCACAAATTTTACAGTTGAAAACCACATTCGTGCCAGTTCCCAAAGATGTGTAATCAGAGGAGGCGATAGATACATGGCTGTTGCTGTAATCACAATTAACTGACAGCTTATACAAGCCATCAATTTGAGGAAACACCTAGATGCTAAAAAGCCCAGGATCAAGAACAGAGCCCCACAGAGTAGTTTAAGGCTCCACACACTACTAGAAATAAAATCAGCAGAGGAAGTGAAATAAATATAATTAGAAAACTCAGTCTTGAACCAGACAAACCCTCTTCTGCTGCATGCAAAGTTTACTGTGAAAGCTAATTACACTAAAAGCTAATTCATTATAATCTAAAACATAAAACTGGAATCTGTAGTTGAGGTTTTCACAGCTATTTGATTGACTTAGATCCTTACATTACAACAGAGTGAGTGGTGCAAGCTCTTGAGCTTGGATTGTTAGTTTCCTGCTCTTTGGTGTCTCCTAGGAGCCAGGTAAGCATGTAAGAAGGTAAGTTTTCATCTAAATTTACAATTATATATCATTGTATGTACTTATATTTAAATCTGTGGCCATCTCAGCTGTGAAGAAAACCTTGAAAGGGGAAACCCACATCTATTGTTTAGATAGATAGAAAATACTCAGAGAAGCAATCCTTAATACTGAACTGTGGTTTGTATTGCTTTTATTGTGTGCCTTCCTTGCTGTCTTGTTAAAGATAGCTAATCTGCTCTGAGCTTTGTCCTTCCATGTCTAGACCATCACTGGTGGCTATAATTTCTGCTTCAATGAAAGCTTTAGTATCTCTGTCTTGTGGTATGGTTTCTCCCATGACCCCAGTGTAGGCACCGGTTGTTTCTCACTGGCAGACGGCCTTCTATGTGTTACCATTTCTTGCTATCATACCTCCCAGAAACAGGGGATCTCTCAGAAGCAAACACTAGTCTGACCAGCAAATCCTTAAAATGTCCACTTTCTGACAGTGCACATTGACATCTAAATAAATGTCATGTTGTGACGTGGTCAGGTGAGTATCTTAAACTCAGATGTCCTGGACAGTGCTCCCAGGAAGGTCTGAAGTGGCAAAAAGGAAAAAAAAAAAAAAAAAAAAGGCAGTAAGGCTCAAGAGAACTCTTCCCTAGGTAATGTTTTTGTTTGCTTGCTTTTTAATGCAATGTTACTTGGAAAGTGTCATTGATAGATTAGAGTGAACTCTTCAAAACTGCTCTCTCACTATTCCATCTTTCTTTAAGAACGCAGTCAAACTTTCAAAGGTGCTAACGTGCAGGGGAATGTTTTGCTGCTAGCACCAGTGGTCCTGACTGCTGGCCAGCTGCTGGTTTGTGAGCAGGTTCTCAGCAAGAGCCTTGAGCCCAAGCCCCACGCAGGAGGCAGCACAGAGTGGGTTACACAGAGCGGTGTTGGTTCTGTCACCAGCTCGAGGAAGCTGAGTGCGCTTTGTTATTAAGTTTCAGGGAAAGTTGATTGAGAAGCTTACTCATTTGTAAGCGAGCAGGGGAAATTCCTGTGGTACAAACCGAGTGCAGACTGGGGATTCCTGCCACAAAGAGCCTTCACGGCATGTATGTTGGTATTAGTTTATTGCTATTGTTGACTGCGGGAAGGGATTAATGACAAGGAGCTGCTTAACGAGATAGCGAACACATAAGTAACGTCATACAATTCTATTACAGTCTCCTTAATTCCTCGGTTAAACACATTTATTTCACTGGAAATTCCCAAGGGTAAAATGAGTCACGGCAGAAACGACAAAGTCGGGAGAAAGCCTCCCCGGAGAACCAGCCACACAGCCCCTGCCCGCTGCTAGGGGCCGGGAGCGCCGTGAGGCGACGGGGAGCAGGTCAGCTGCCCGGCGCCCGCCTCACCGCCCCCTTGACGTGCATGCGCGGACGCGACCGAGGGCGCATGCGCATCGCTGGCCCCCGCCAGAGCGCCGCGCGTGCGCAGAGCGCCGCACCGGGTAGCGACTAGGGAGGGTGGGAGGGAAGGAGGGCAGAAGGGAGAGCGGGCGGCCGGCGGCGGTTACCCCGCCGTGCTGTGCCGCGGAGGGGCACTGGTGGCTCCTCTGTCCCTGGGGGCTCCACCGGCGGCCGAGCACCCCCGGTTACGACCGTGCCGGCGGTTCCCGCCCGGGGCAGTGCCCCAGTTTGCATCCAATCACCGCAGCGCGTGCACCGAGCGGGGCGTAAACAAGCCCCGGGAAACCCCCCTCCGCCCCCCGCTCGCCCCCCAGCCCCGCTCCGCGCCGCTCCCCGCGCCGCCCCGCAGCCTCCCCCCGCCGCCCCCTCCGGCGAGGCGCGCTCCCGCCGCCCAACCGCCTCAACCGCCCTCCCCGCCCCCCGGCCGCCCGCCCAGCCGGCGCCGCCCGCGCCGCCGCACGCACCCCGCTCCCCGCTCCCGCAACGCGCCCGCGGGTGCCGCGGCCTCCGCAGGGGGAAGGTAAGGGGCCCGCCGGGGCGCGGCTGCGGGCGGGGGGCGGCCGTCCGCCGGCCGTGACACGGCTCCCGGCGCCGCCGCTGGGGCGGGGGCCGCCGAGGAAGTTTCTCCTCGTTAATTAGCCGCTAATGAGGGAGCGGGCTGCGGGCTCGGGGCTGCCCGAGGGGACGGCGGGCGGTGACGGGCGCTCCGGGAGCGAGCCTTGGCAGCCGGGATCCCGCTGGCACGGCGGCGGGGCGGCCGGTTACATAAGGTGCCGGTGGGGAGGAGAGGGACGAGCCCGCCCTGCCTTCCCGCGGCAGGTACCGGGCCGGGCGGGGAGCTCGTCCCCATCGCCGCGCCGCCCATCCCGCCCGAGGGGGCGGCAGCTCCCGGCACGTGTTGGGGGTGGGGGGGGGGGGGGGGGCGGGGTGCCGGGCTCGGTGCTCATCGCAAATAAACGCTCCGGCAGAACAAAGTTTAAAGAACTTGATTTCCCCCCCCACCCCCCCTTCATCCTTCATGTGCGCGGTTAGCGTGATGCGATGGATGGGGTGAATCATCGGTTCCGTGGAATAAAAGCAAGTGAATCACCGCGCCGCGCGCACGGCCGGCCAGGGGACGGGAGCGCGGCGGGGCGCGAGGGGCTGGCCTCGGCCCCCAGGGCTCGGGCAGGGCCCGACGCCCCCCGGGCTGTCTGCGGGTGGCGGGAGGGCTGTGCAAGTTCTGCAGCGCTCAGCGGCTGCTTCCGTGGCGGTCCGGGGGTAACCTGTTCCTGCGTCGGCTCCCTACCCTTCATTTTCTCCGCGTCCACAAAGGAAGGATGCTAATGACGAGGTTTAAGTGACTGTGCTATTCGAAGTGTTACTTTAAAAACAAATTTAAACAAAACACGAATGGTACTGCACCGTGTCCATAGCCCAAAACCTGAGACAGATCCCAGATCCTTTTAATCTGGGATTGGTTTTGCTTAGTTTCGTTAAGCAAAAATAGTTAGTCTCCATTACAGTAAATAAATAAATATGTATTTGGAAAACAAATTAAACCGGTTTGTTTAATAAACATTCTGGAGTTGTACCGGGATGGAGTTCTGCTCCCGATCTTCTTGCCTGTTGCTGTTTTAAATGGGATTAAGGCTGGGTCCTATATATATTTTTTCTTTCAACTCTGACTTGATTCCAGAGTTGAATTCCATTTTCTACTTTTTCTTGACATGTTTGTCTCTCCCTGTACAGAGGCAGGACTTTGAATTTTGTAAGATGAGTTCCTCTTGGTATACCTGCCAGTGCCTAGAAATGAAGTCCGTTTGTGATGGGGAGATGGTGCCGTACAAATACAAGCACTCAGTTTTACAATGTAAAAGTATGTGAAGGTCTTTGCGCCTCTTACTGGTAAACCATTCTGTCGCCTTTGGCATTGGGTATCCTTTATCTAGCTGCCTGTGTTTTGTACCTCTAGCCATTCTCCAGACAGGAATGGAGAAATAAATCAGTCATGGGAAGGATTGATTCTGGTAGCTGTTTATGTATTACTTCAGCGTGCATTGTATGGCTCTGGACGCCTCGCAGCCAGAAGATTCTGAAGTTAACCAAGTTAATCCTGCATGCGGCTGAACAGTTTTCTGAACAGATCCTCTTAGGTATTTTGGGTGGTAAAGCCAACAAACAGCAACAAATATAATTTATTGAGTGCATTTAAATCAGCACTCAGACAGCAGCCATCCTTTCTTAGTTAATTTCCTTACAAAGAAGATAGAGGCATATACTATGTATAGCATTATATGTGCCTACAGACAGACTTCAGTTGAAAGCAGTGCAGCAAGTAATGCTGCAAGTGGACTCACCACTCTGCTTCTGCCTTTTCCCCCTGCTTTCTATGTACCCTGGGCTTGAAAGTAAAAGTGAAAAATGCTAGAGTTCACTTTTAAGCCTGCAGAATGTGCAAAATGAAGTGAGATAAAACGGACTGGTTTAAGGTTGCTTCTGCGCAGCGCCATTTTTAGGATTGATAAGCAGCTTACTACTGTAGGACACGCACCACAACTTGGAGAACTGCGGAGGGCAATGCAGATAAAAGTGGAGTGTCTGAACTTTGTATGCTGGGTTTTGTTATGTTAGGATACATCGGCTTTTTCTTAGTATGGGTAATTTGTGAATAGATAGTCTTATGCCCTTTTGTAAATAAAAATGGGCTGATGTTAAAATGTTTATTTGAAATGAATAGTACTTTGCTCAAAAAATAGTTCACAGTATCAGCTGCATTGCAGATTCTGTGCAATGAAAGACTGGTGCCTACAGCACGTTTGCAAGTCCTTCTAGTTATCTCAGCTGGAAATGGATGGTTAACACCCCAACAGAAAGAAAATAAATTTGTTGCTTTCCTCTCCACAGTTTTTGCTTTAAAAACCCTTTCTGGACAGATGCAGCAGTCTTAAGCAAAGTTTTGAACTACTGGTGTGGAAAGAAATATTGGTGGTGCTCAAAAAGAATCGTTTCTTCAACTTCTTCATTGAAAACTTTGTACCAAGTATACGTCAGCCTGGCAGTCATTTGGTCCCCAAATCCTCAGTTAAAAACAGTTGTTGCAGTTTTGTGTGAAGGCAAGTTAAATAAGATAGTTAATTTCTATTAATAGTCTCAAGTAGGATTCTAAAATATTAAGAAAAATATTAAGTTAAAAAAGTTGACACTACAAGTTGTACCTCTTACTATCACTTTTTTTATTAGACTTGTAGCTAGTCTATTCTTGAATGCTGGTCAATAGTACCCTAGATATTTCCTAGAGGGATGCTTATTTCCCTGATGGCTGCATTTTTCACGTTACGTTTTTTCCAGTAAATGTAGTGTTATGGAAAGTACCAGCTTGACAGACTTTGAGACTGAAACTCTCAATGAGCAGAGCAGGTGCAGGGCAGGCAGCAAACTCCATCGTGCAATGGCGAGAGTGTGCGCAGCTAGGTGCACGTGTGCCGTTACCTTCTCTGTCTTGGTTTTGTTGTTTATAAAATAACTGTTGTTGTTTATAAAATAAAAACTATCTGTTGCCAAATGCAGGACACTTCTGCAATGAAAGACACATAGTGTTTGTTACTTGACTACTTTGGACTCAACAGCTGTCACTATTAGTTCTTACTTGTGAAACAATTAGATTTGACTGGGTACCTAAAGCTGAAACCAGTTATTCCATTATTAATAGCTGAATTCATCTATGTCTCAGCAGCTTTCCTAACATCTGACCAAACTGTTCATTTGCTACTGGTCATCAGTCATTTATTTTCTGTCGTGGAAGAATCTTATTCCTTTGTTTGTCATCATTTTGTATGGTTTTAGGTTTGGATGAAATAAAATATAAAAATAGCCCACTAATTTGCCATAATGTTAGTAAGTATCCTATTTTCACAGAAGACCTAATAAGGAAAAGAAGACTCTTTCTCAGAAGAGGTTAAAGATGAGAGTAGAAGTCACTGGGAGGATCTTCACTTCCTTATGATACCTTTGTTTTACTGACTGCTGCAGCCCTGAGAGGCACTGGGCTTCATTTTGTTGCAGTCCGTTAGGGTTCAAGAACTGCTTTTCTACATTTAATTTTCACTGACCGTTGTGTTTTCACTAGTTGCTTGGTTTACAGAGTGTACGTTGGGCATTGGACAGTGACTGCTGAAGAACCATGTTTAGGTGCATACATCTGTGTATAAGTTCTTATGTATACAAACACACAGCTCCACCTCTGCAAATGGGCTGCCTTTGGTGACCCCTTGTGCAGAGCTTCAGTACGGGTTCTTCCACAGGGAGGAACACCACTTAGCAGTCACACCGCTTCAACTCAAAGCAAATTCTTATCAAAACGAACACTTTCTACACAGATATTCTCTAATGTAGATGTATCAGGAAATAATGTTGGGACCTAAATGGTGAAACAGTGTTTTTTTCCTGATTCATTGGTATGATTCATTCTATGCGTATTATTGATGGCAGCTTTACAAAATTATTTTTTGACAAAGATGCATTGTTTCTGGCAACTTTCTGGCAATTATCGACTTCCTTAGATCTATGGCTCTGTGCGTATGGATAGCAGACAGCTGAATCGGTGAGTAAAATCTGATACCAGCAGGGAGGGTCGTAGTTTTTAGTTGACGTAGAATTTCTTACATCCTTTTTCTTACTTCCATCTTCCCACCCCCACCCTGCACATTTGTTTAGCTCACCTGTTACAGCTTAGCCTTTGTCCTGTGAGCTCTTGGGGAACACATTGTCACTGGTACTGTGTTCGTAACTTTTGCAGCACTTTGGTATCTTGGTTGATTTGGCTTCCAGTCTCTGTGGAAATAAGTAATAAATGATAGCTTCTGTCTGAGATGTTTTTGCTTAAATCTTTAGTGTGTTCCTATCCCAGTTCAACTAAAAACCCAAACAACTGTTTCGCAGTTTGAATAGGACATTTGTCTGAAAACCACCACTATAAGTAAAATACAACTTTAAATAGACAACAGTATGAGTGAAGGAGAATAACAAATCTAAATTCACTTTTTTTTGTGACTGTTGTGAAGCTCCTCTGAGGGAGCCCATGAATGCTACCAAGAGCAAACGTAAGCTCTAGGAAAACAAGACTTCAGTTTTGTTTTAATGTAGTTCAGGAGGAAAAATCTCACAGGAATTCTCAAATGTGAAGGGTGTGGAAACAGTCCTAGTGATGACCTTCTGCATGGCACAGATTGGTTGTAATTTACTTACACAATATTTTCATGGTTTCTTCTAGTCCTTCTTAAATAATAAAAATATGATTTGTGATGTTCCAGTGTAACCAAAATACCTTGCGGTGCCCTGAGTAGAAGTTAGTTGAGCTGCAAACTTGGAATCACACACTTCTTTTCATACCTGAGCTTCCTTCACAAAGATGTGGAGTTAGAGGGTGCCTGCACCGAGTACAGACAGTTGAAATTGCTGCAACTGACTGTTTCCATGAGGAACCAAGTAGTATGGTTATAAGTTGATGACAGGGAAGCGATTTATCTTCAACTTGTAATTACAAGGGTGATTTCACATTGGCCCTGTATCACAGTATAGGGAATATATGGATTTACAACCTAGGGTTACCTGGTATATTTATATTAATTTCTCTTTACAGTGGCCCTTGAAAGTGTTACTGTTCATAGATTACTTTTAGAACTAGTGTAATTGTTGTGTAGCGGTTTGTCAGTACTAATGGATTCCATTTCATCAGCCAAACAAAAAAATAAACGAGTTTGCAACAACTGTGAACTGGTAGATAAATGGTCATAGAGATGAATTTATGACTTTTTATGAGACAGTGCAGAAGTAGAATATACAAGATTTTTCTTTACAACTATAAAATGGAACATTTTAATATGCACTAACATTTGCATTTCTTTAAGTTTATACCATCGTATAAGAAATCAATGTATTTTAATATGCACTCATACTGACAGTGTGAATGTATGAGAGCACACTTGGATTAATTCTTAATTTCATCTGCCTACAGACATTTCATTTTTGCTTTCATTCATTTAAATGTGGGGTTTATTCATGGAAGTAATTGCTCTTTTATCATTTTTTTTTGTTTGTTTGAAAAACAGTTATAAGAGAAGAACATAGGCTGTAATATGTGTTCTGCCCCAGCTGTTTTGTAGCTTTCACTGAGTGACCTAACACATGAAAAAGCTGATGTTGTGGAGCAGTCTCAATTTTTAGTCTTGGCTTTCTCCTAATCACTACATTTTTCACACTTTGTGAATTTGTGATGCAGAAAGGAAGTACCTGAAGATTTAAAGTATTTGTAAGGTCATAATTTCTATTTTAGCTTTGTCAGTACGGTGATTGCACTTACTGGCCTTGATCAATAGCAAGTTTTGAGTACTAAAAGAAGCTCTCCAAATGTTAACGTTAAGTCTCCTTAGCAGTTGCTGACATAGTAGTACAATGTAATACTGATGACATGACCTATAAAAAGCTATTAATTTCCTGATTCTATGAAGCTCTATGTAGAGCTCTATGTAGAGACACTGGAGTTCCATTCAATAGCAGGAGACTTCCCATTGTGCTTCCTAGTTCTGGTTCTTCTTTTTAACGATACTGGTAAAATACCATCACCTGATTAATTTAGATTGGATTTGAAGGGTGGTTTGTTAGGTTATTACATTATGTGTTCAGAGTTCCTCAGAGAAATCAACACTTTCCTTTGGGATGTAAAATGTGTCAGGATTATCTATTTATTTAAGTTTCTTAAATACATTTTTTCAGATGACTTTTTGCATTGTGTTGTATCTATTAGAATCTTTGTGTACTACCAAGGCATGTTACAATAATAGAATCCAAACATTAAATACTCTGAAGACAGATTTCAGTGCTAGTTACCACTTACGAGATCTGACAGATAAATTCTCTCTGCCACAGAAAAAGTAGTTGATCTTGAGATAAAAGAAAAAGTCTTGAGGTCTTGAGTCATTTTTAGAGAAGCCATCACCACTAATTAAAGGAAGTGCAATTATATTTATCTCTTCCCTCAAGAAGAAGAATAGAATACATAAGAAACCAAGCTCTTGATTAATTTTATACTGAAAACACAGTTCTTTTTTCAGATGGAAGATCATCTCTTAAATAGCCAATGTGTGGATTGAATGAAGTTAAAGATGTTTCTTTCTTTCATGATTTTATAAAATCATTATTTACTTTTTTGAAGAATCATGAGTAGTAGCTGCAGAGACAAAAGATCCTTTGTGTGTTATAAGTGATATTTTGACTAAGTGCTCTTGGTTGATTCTGGCTGTAGAATTTCCCTGCTTACAAAGTGATTTTGAAGGGCTGTTAATCAAACCAATATTTTTCAGCTTTCTATCAGGACACTTTTGATATATTGCAGATAAAGTAAGATTTCATGCTTTCATTCCACATACCAAAATTTGCAACTGTTTTGTGTGGACAGTGATCACAGAATGCAAATGGATTTGTTTTAAATAAAGTACTCAGTGACAGTTGGTGCCTCACGCAGGCAAGTGTTTAAAGTCTACTATTGATATGTAACTTCTTTGTATTCACTGCTGAAAATTTGGAACATAAATGTGTTTGGGATTGGTCTACAATTCAAAATTTCCATTAATTGCAGAGGAGCTTTTCTGGTGAATTCAGCGTGAAGCTGGAGGAAACCAGTGACAAACTTATAATAGAGGAGCTTTTCTGTAACACATGGCTCCTCAAGTTATAATAGCTCTTGCTAGATCAACTAATACAATATGGAAACACATATGATTGGGCATACAAGCCCTTTGGGTCTGAAACAACAGCAGCAGACTTTGAACTAATGGTGCAGTTTCAGAAGATGTCTACTGTCACTGCTACTGAAAGAGGGAAATGCTATTTCAGACATTGAGCCCTAGCAGTCATTGAACCCTCAGACTGACTAAGTTTAACTTACCTAGCAAGAAACGAATACAAATGAACTTACAGATGGATCCCTTCTTTGATATAACTGTCCAATAGATCAGCTCTGCTATTCAGGTAATTGTAGATTTAGGACAAGTTGGAAATAGTTGCTTTGAGTTTATTGTAATTATGACAATCAGCCAATTTGAGGGAAAAGTATGGTTATCGCCTATAAAACAATGGGAAGTAAAGGGAGAAATCATGAGGTAGTTCTTCATCATGGACAGAAGAAATGTAGAGGTTGTTACTATTAAGAACACAGAAGGCTCTAGCTGGAGGTGAAGTATGGGAAAAGTGTCATTGTGCTCTATGGGCAGTATCTCCACTAAGTTTGTAATTATTGCTATCTGGAAGGTCTGTGAGTCCTAGTTTCCAGGTTTAACTTGCTGTGATGAGATCTGAGAAGTGAGAGGTGGAATTTTCTGATGAAAAATATTCTCACTGAATTCATTCCATCATCTGGGGTTCTTGATAATGTGTGTATATTTACATTGGTGGAAGAACTGCATAAATAGAGCAGTATATATTGTGAAAGCAGTTCTTCCATATTTCACTAAGATAATCTCTGGGCTTCCTTTCTTGGATACTTACCAAACTGCTGCACTGGAAATGCATTTGGGTCAGAAGGACGTGAACTGCTGGAGCAAGTTAGGTGTTCTCTGAGTCCGGACCACTAGGTGCAGACAGACTCGGTGCCTCTGACTTCTTCCCTGACGTGGAGAACCCTCCCCACCACCCCCATCTACCTATCTTATACGGGGCTCTCAGGCACCTCTGACATATAAAGAAAACTTTCACAGACCTGGTGCAGAATTGCTGATAACCCACACCGCGTGGAGCCATACCAACTCAGCAGCAGAATTTCTGTATTTTGGGTATGGCAGGGTGTTAGGTGGAAAAAATTGACAGTTCTAATGTAACTATTTTAAGGCTAAAGGAATAAAGTATTAGAATATTTAATAGTTTAGGTGTGACCATAATTTATCCATTATAATACTCATAAATTCTGTTCTTTAAAGGCTTTCTCCCCAGCATCTTATTCACAGCACAGGTGTAAAGTGTGTGAGGAATGAATAACTACAGTTTGAGAGATTGGTTTTGCCTAAAGGTTGGCTATTTGGACAAGGGAGTGTAACAGACAAATTGGGTTCAGGGAGAGGTGCTAGTCATGCAGGTATATGTTTCCATAAAGAACTTGGATGTGCTGTTTGGAGGCACAAAGCTGCTGTTTTATTCCTTCAACTAACTGTGTTAGGGAACATCCATGTGATTTTAAGCAGCTGTAAGCTCCCACTGCCTGAGCTTGAAGCCATGGGGCAGCTACCTGCTGGTGGTCAGCACGGTGCCCAGGCCCAGTGAGTGCCTGTGCGGTGGCTCAGTGCCATGGTAACACCCACGCAGGCCTTCCCTCAGCTTACCGCACCACACGGCCTTGTCCAGCTGCGGGGGAGCCAGCTGTCAGGCTTCCTTGTCAACAAAGGAGATTCAAGCACAGGACTATATCAGGAGAAACTAACCGTTGCTTTTAGAGCTGTGACAGTGATCTCATGTATGAGTTCTGAGCGTTCAATCTGAGCGTTCAATGAGTTCAATCTGCCTGTATCTGTGGGAAGAGACAGGCAGATTGGAGGAAAGAACTAATAATGTACGATAATGTGCGATAAAAATCCACAATGCTAAAAGCTGGATGATGCAGGGCCTTCCTGTTGGCCCTCAAGAAGTGGGGTGGCATTGCTTACTGGAGCGGCTGAGACTTGCCTTGTTCACAGAGATAAGCCTAAGCATTCCTTGCAGGTGACAACTGGCAGTTGATTCCTGTGTTTTTCTAACATTAAGAAAAGCATAAACATTGCCGAGTATCCTGAACGGAGGAATGTCTCAGGAGCCTGTGCTGCAGGAGCTTTTGGTAATTCAAGCTAGGTCTGACTGCTTAGAGCAGTACTGCTCTAAAAGTGAGTGATAAAATATTGGCATTAATGATTGTGAGTATTCAAATATTTGACAGGAGTGTTACAGGAACTGTTAAATTGCTTCCCATGTTAGTTTAGCTGCTAAACTATAGTAACTTTTCTTTTAATCACTCACTTCTATTTATCTTGTGGGCTGCACAGGTTTTAAGTAGTGGCTAAAAAGCCTGATACTCCATCATTGCCCATTTTATGATGTTAACATGAGCAACACTCACTTGGAAGTCACCAGCTTCACATGCATCATTCCCTGGAGCTATACCAAATACACGGATGCAATGATTCCTTATAAGCTATATAGCTGAATAGTGCAAGGATGTCCAACTGCTGAATGCACAGTTGCTGTTCTTTTTCTACCATGTACCAAAATTAATCAGTCTAGTATAGCCAGAACCAGAGCAGAGCAGGAGCCCAAAAACATTTTTGAGTGCTACTAATGTAGAGAGAAATCTCTGTTACATAATAGTTGCTTTAGCAGCTTGTACTTTCCTCTGGACCATGCACAGATGCCGGAGGAGATGGTTAGGCTGTTCTTCTCTAAGAGAAAGGCAGAATACCAATTTGAAATACCTTCATAGTTAGGAGGTCCCTGCAGGAATGAACTGCATTGCAATGAGTACTTAGTCATTAAGCCCAGTGGCCTCTGGTGTAAATAATTACAAAGAGTCTTTTTCAAAGGTGTTTTCCTGTAAGCAACTAAATGATAAATATTTTAAATCTGGGGAGCTTGAATTGCTGTCTGTGTAAATGTATGTTTACCATCTTTTGTTTTTTTAAGTCTTAAACTTGTGCTTTTCTTTGTAAGACTTCTATTTCAGAGTTAGCAAGGTTTCATATTCAGGGTTTTATTTTTTATTTTTTCATCTTTTTTTTTTTTTTTTAATATACCTGCTTATCTCACAAATGCAAGGAGCCAACCAAAACTCCAGGTAGAAGATATATTTCAGAATAAGAAGAAACTTGAGTAAACTAAAAAGAAGTCACAGAAGGGTTGTGGAGCAGAATCTAGAGAACAAGTTCTGGTATGAAATCCTAAATATTTTCCTTGGAATTCAGGTCCCTGCTCTGAAAGGCAGACCTCACTGAATATGGAGTATAGCATGTAAAATAGTTCCACTGAGTCTGTGCTGGCCAGGCAATGATTACTTCTTACTAGAAAAACTAAGTTTAAATGAATTTAGACTAGCATAGTTCCTACTCTTCTGTACAGTGTATCCACCACAGATACTTTTTTTTTCACACTTTATCTAAAGGTTGAAGCATCTTATAGGTA
>CM021736.1:19746262-19829354 GCA_011075105.1 Heteronetta atricapilla
ACTTTTTTTTTCACACTTTATCTAAAGGTTGAAGCATCTTATAGGTAAGAACAATTTATGTATGAAAATTGTCTACAAAAATGGAACAACTTTCTAGTACTAGATTCTTTTCACCACTTCCATGATTTTGTTTTGGACAGATGAGACATTTTCAAGAATAGTATATCTAGTGTAATTTGTCAGTAATTTATAAGGGTATGACAGGGTCCCTTGTAACACTTGGGTGTTTAAATTTTAAATGACCTCTTATCTTCCTTTATGGTGGGCAATATTCAAAAAGTATATGGAAAGTAAAGCAACATATACCCCTGTAGCCCACCAAAAGATAGCCTTTGGATACAAGGGAAAGCTATGTAATGTATTTGCATTACTTGTTGGTCTCAGTGTAGGTTAGATATGTGCTCAACGTTATGGTTTTCTGTGAAAATACCATTCCCCATTTGTTCTATATTAAACCCTTTCCATTTATATTTTTATGCTCTTTGAAAATAAACATATAAAAATTTGTTGTTTTAACAACTGATAAAAGCAAACTAGCTAGGGTGCAGAATGGTCCAAGATCAGCTTTCCGTAAGAGTTCTTTCTGAAAGAAGAGAGATAGACTTGAGTGAATGTCTCTTATTTATTTTGCAAATAATCATAGAATGGTTTGGGTTGGAACTAAGTAGAAGTAATAGATGCTTGGGAATCCTAAGAAGTCAGGATTCCTATCTTTCAGGCTTCAGTACAAGAAACAGCATTGCCTCCAGGTGTAATCTTTAATTCCCTATAAGAGATGGTTAGCTTGAAACAAGAAGTAGATTACACTTGCTCTGCAGTACACTTCAATTACTGTCAACATATCCTTCTTCTACCCAGAAACTGGAAAGTTAGAGCAGTGCTTGCAGTCTTGTTACTTTGTGAAGAAGGTAGCTTTTCGCCTACCTGCTTATCTTCATGTACAAGTACTTGTTAGATCATTGGCTTTGGTGAGGCATACAGATGTGATTCAGTGGTTTGCGCAATTCATGTACAAACTGAGTATTCTGA
The DNA here is from genome assembly GCA_011075105.1 of Heteronetta atricapilla. Classification (NCBI taxonomy): domain Eukaryota; kingdom Metazoa; phylum Chordata; class Aves; order Anseriformes; family Anatidae; genus Heteronetta; species Heteronetta atricapilla. Next base: position 19,747,292 of record CM021736.1, read on the forward strand.
ATTCAACCTTCCAGAGGGGATTTTTGTTTGCTTGTTTTTTGTTGTTGTTGTTGTTTTTAACTAAAAAGGACAATGTGCATAGCATTTTGAGTGTGTGACAAAGTATCGCAGTGTTTATTTCAAGAGTCAAAAGCCACAGATTCCAGTCCCCCAAGAAGTCAGTCAACAATAGAGAAAATTGCTTGTGACAATTTCTAATTTATGGCCCTTAAATTTTGATTTCTATTTTATACATACATTTTATGTATAAAAACCTACTGCTATGTTTGGGGGGCTTTCTTGCCTTTAATGTAGTACAGCCTTTTGGTGCTAGATATGAGGACATTAAGAATATGCGGTAATGTAAATGGCGCTTTATGATTGATGCAGTAAACAAATGTTCTGCCTTGGGTTTTGTTTCATCTTTGGTACATGGTGTTTGTAAATGGTATATTCATCTTGCTGAAGATCACTACAGTACTAATTACACCGCGTGTGTCCTACACCGCATCTTGGGGTTTATGTTGCTATATAATGTTAAATATGAAATTGGTTAACAAACAACTTATAATGAAATGATAAACAAGAAGAAATTCAATTTTTCTGGAAAGCCAAAGTGTAGATAAATTATGGTAGTCATTTTTAGGTTAAAAAAATCTATAAACAGCTGTCTTATTCTCAAGACGTTTTTCAAAAAAAGCTACAATTATCTGATGCAGGAATTCAAACACTGCATCTTCCATTATTTTTTAAAATGAAAGTGGTAATGATGAAACAGTATTAAACATTTTAAAGATTATTGTGAACCTGTGGCTGAATTCTTCTGAACATATTTTAAGCAGTTTGTCCCATTGAATTTACTCAAAACTTGAATTAATTAAAAAAATAAGGACTTAGGTTTGTCTTGGACACACATTTGTACTTAGGTCAGTAACTGTTCTGTTTCGTTCCTTTTTCTGCAGAAAACAAACTGTGTATGTAGTGTGCATTGCATGATAACTGGAAAAGTATTTTATGCTCAACTTTTTCAAAATAAATTGTTTATTTTCTTGAGAAAAGAGGAGTCTCTTAGATGTTTTGCCTAAACGGCTTATGTTTCCACCTACTCGTGTCTAACATAATGTATTCCTTTCATGGAGAAATGAGATCTGAAGGATCGTATTTGGCAGTTGTATCTAGTGAAACTGATTTTTTTGCTGGAGTATCCTAAGAGTTTTGTAGGTTTACTAACAGTGCTGTTTAGAGCAGAAAGGTGCCTGTTGTTTTTGTTGACATGGAAGCTGTAGATGTAAGCACTCTAGCATTCCTCATGGGAGCAGTTTCCATAACAGTCTCTGAATCTTGCATGAAAACCTTATTCTTTCCTTATCTCTGCTCACGTCATTAGTGAAATGAAACATTGACTCCATCATGAAGTAAAGAGTTCATGTGGATGCTTATAAAGTACTGAAATATTGAAGAAGACGGAGTAGGAGGTATTTACAATATGTAACCATCCCATTCTTGGAAGGTGCAAGGCAGGAACTAGAAAAAAGAGTGGAAGTGTGGTGTTTATATGATTATTTCTGCATGTGCACTGGTCATCACAACCTAACCATACACTCAGAAAAATGTGACATTCAGGGGATTAAAATGAAGTCTTTGTGGCTTCAAGATTAAGAGGTTTAACAGAGCTGTAGACCAGAGGATCGCTGCAGTTCTTAGTAGTGTCCACATGCTTCCAGCACATTTTATATTAGACCATGTAGTGTTGGAATTTTCTCACTGTGGAATTCTTATAGTAGTTAGAAGGACTGATGCTTTGTCTGCCCAGAGTTATCAATGCACTGTGGACACTGGCGGTATCTTTTACTTCACATCTTGCCTCCTAATTGTTGAGAGATTGTGATACTTGTGCATGTGTGGCATAAGATCAGGCAACTCCAGTTTACAAGTATACTCCTAACCATACTGCATAGAGTGCAACGATGAAGAGTTATCTTTAAACCTAGCTGCAGAGTATAATTAGTGTGTATGCTTGAATCTGTAAGAGCATTCTTCTATTTGGCACCAAAAGTATTTTCAGTTAATTACAAATATAAAGTGAGACAGTATTTCTGCTTCAGCTATTGTTTATTTTAACTGCTGCTTTGGAAATGAGCCTAACTGTGCATTTTTATTTCCTTTTTAATAATGAATGTGTAGCTGTAAAGCAGTCTATCAGTACATGATGTGTATTACCCAACAACTTCTTCATCACAGCAGTGGTAAAAGTACATTTAATTACATCATAGAGACATAAGAGTAACTTGTTTCAGCAAGTCATAGAGGTCGCTGTGTGGGATTAGGCTGTGTAAATAGCAATATTCACATTCATGAGATGTTTGTTAATAAGAAAAAGAAAGATGAGTTGATGGGTCTGATTCTTTGTCATCTTAAGTGGTCATTACTCTTGCTTAAAACTGAATGCAAAAATGCAATCAAAGCACAATGTTCTGTTTCATTTCCGTTTTGCAAGTGTATAAAATTACATATATGAATGCACAGACTCGATAAGGTACTGGATAAGGTATGAAATTCCCAGCTTTTTATCTTAAAGTATTTTACCTTGTAAAATATTATGTACTTGTCTCCACATACTGAAAAAAAAAAATGAGACTTAGCTTTTAATTCCTTAGTGATACTGTTCTAAAAGTAACTGCAGATATCTTGATTATTTTCAGGATTTAGTAGTATCAATAGCAATATGAGGCAATGTGTAGGTTTAGTGTTCAGTATGACTTTTATGCAAAATAAAATTTCTCACCTCAGAGATTAGGTGCCTGGTTTAAATCCATGTCAAATGAACGTTCAGAAGAAGAATGGTGTTGTGATTAACACATTGTATTGGAATTTGAGAGTTGGAAGTTTAATTCCTAGGCAGTCATGTCTGACTGTGTGGCTGACATCAGAAATTTCTTAGGAAACCACATAGAAGTATTTTGCTCTTCGTGTAAAACAGGCTTGAAAAGGCATCCTTTTCTTCATACAGTCTACATTGCAGGCTCCTTAGAACAGACAGACTCTCAAAGCAGAAGTTTCCACTGCAACTGAAGGAATATTTGCTGAATGGATAAATTGGTACCAAGTGTAATTGAGACAGGTTTGTTAAACTGCATTAAAAATAGTGTCAGGTATTACAGTGAATGGTGCCCAGCTTGTTCAGGATCTTTGTGTGAGTAGGTTGTGCTCATGGACGTTCCTTGTGTTCACTTCCATAATTACTGGAGCTAGATGGATCAACAAGCAGATCTGCTTTTTCCTTCCCAACATTTGTTTTATTTTGATCAGCTTTTATCAGGACTATGTACTTTTACTGTTATGTACTGTTCTAGGGAGCTTATTCTAATGGTAAATCTGCCCTTAAATTGTTTAGCATGTACAGTGGGTGTTTAATAATGTAAAGTTTCTAGACTTACCATGGACCTCACCTACTTTTTTTCTTCCTCATCAGGTGGTCTGTAGCAGACACTCACCACCTGCAAGTATTTGGGGAGTGCAAAAAAAAAAGTCTTTGCTCCACTTTAGCATAGAAGGCAGGCACTCAAAGAGGTCAGCGGGGCTTTGAATTGCAATAAGCCTACTATTGGCAGCAGGGCTGTTCCTAGTTACTTGTGTTCTGATGTTACTTCTCAGGGAACAGCTGATACTTCCAAATGCTTTAAGCAGTCCTAGATTGCATTAAGTAGCCTATAATGAGTATGTGACTATTGCTAAACTGATACCATTGGTAAGCTTGTTTACAAATACACTGATAGAGCATTCCTGCCTTTAACAAATGTACAGATTTCTTTACATTTGGAGTCTAGGATAAACTCTACTGTGTTTAGAATGATTGATTTCTGAGCTCATTGCCACATCCATTATTGGGTATTTTACTGTAAATTAATTATTTGGTACTTTTAGCCTCAACTGTGTTTTAACATAATTTTTATCTGCAAATTGTTTTAAGTGTTTGTCAAGATGAACAGGACACAGACAGCTACATTCTGTGTGTTGAATACTAATACCTTGGTTTTGCCCTTCATGATTGTCATCAAGGTATAGGTTCTTCTGAAGTAAAATTCTCCTGTGCAATCTGCAAATGTCAGTTTATTATTGAATATTTTCAGAATGAATTGCCTGGTAAAAAGATGTCCTGACAGCTCAAAGTAAAATATAACGAGAAGCATCTACACATAGATGTAGACATAGATGTTCTGTTCTTTAATTGTGGAAGTCAGGAATGCCTGCAGTTTTTATTTTAGGGGGGTTAGGAGAATTTTATATTCAGAATTTTGTTTTAATAAAATACCTGAAAATTCTACCCCAAAAATAAGTATTATTTTCAGAAGCTCAGAGGTGGAATAAGCTTCAGAATCTATGGTGGGTGCACAGAAACAAATACTTACCTTTAAGCATAAATTGTTCTGCAATCTCAAGGCTGGAATAGCTTGCAGAATCACAGACAGCTTGGAGGGACCTCAGGAATATGTCTGGCCCTTTGCCTCTGTTCAAAGCAGGGACAGCTGCACCTGGTGGCTCAGGGCCTTGTCAGTCACGTTTTGAAAATCTCCAAGGATGGAGACTCCACAGTGGGCAAACGATTCCAGTGTTTGTCCACCCTCACAATGGGAAAAAAAAATAGAATTGGTTTAGGTTTAAGTGGGATCTCCCATGTTTCAATTTGTGCCCACTTCCTCCTGTTCTGTCACTGGACAATACTGAGAAGTATCTTGCTCTGTCTTATTTACTTCTCCCCTCATTTATACACATTGATGAGATTCCCCCTGCACAAGGCTAACCAATCTCAGTTCTCTCAGCTCCTCCTCATATGACAGGAGGGGATCCAATCCCTTCATCATGTCACTGGCTCTTCAGGCACTTTGAGGATGAAAGTCATAAACAGAGGGAGAAAACAATGTGGTGGAATAGCAGTTACCTTTCACTCCTTACTGTCAATATGTGTGTCCTGTCTGGTCATTGTTACCAACTTTTGTGGCTTTGCAGAAGAGACATTTGTGAAAGAAGTAGGTGGGACCTTCATCATTTTGTGCCTGTACAATATAAACCACTTACAGTACTTTTGTGAGTGGTCACAAGTTCATTATTCTTTGGGCACTAAGTAGCATTTACATTGTGTCCTGTTTCCATCAGTGCCAGTGGTTTGAACAGTAGTGTCACTGGCAGGTCATGTAGGGATGCTTATTCTAAAATTTAATAATGTTGCCCTTATTACCAAGTAAAAACTGTGTTTCCCAAGTTTCGGGCAGGTGAATCTAGACTCAACAAACTATGGAGCTACTGATTTCTTTCATTAAAATAAGTGATCATATGTCATTTATCTAGTGCAAAACAATACACTTTCAATTTATCTTCTTTATAATGCTCTTTGCCATTAAACTGCCCATTAATTGTACCCAAAATTGTAGTCTTCAGAAATCTTACTGAATCTCTTTGTACTAAAATTCATTAGTTTATCCTAGTTACTAGGAAGTGGTTTTGATACTTGACCTTGAGAGTTTTCAACTGTTCTTGCCTTTATTTATTATTCACTGATATTAAAAATGGGGTGGGGGTGAGGAGGAATTGTTTCTCTTGTACAAATGAGGAGACCAACAGATGCAATGAATAAATTTGTAGAACAGATTTAAAACATACTGGATAAAAGTGTAAATTGGCTGTCTCTGTTTGAAGGTACCTCTTTCTGATGTATTTTGCAACAATGATTTCTCTCACAATTTTGGTAAGTTGCTGCTTAGTAGAAGGCATACCCCAACCATACATATTTTAGTTCCTGACTGATGGAGGGCTATGATGGCAGTAGCATTTCTGACAAGTTTAAAAGACACAAGGATAAAACACGAGACAGTATTCCAGATTTCTCAGCAGGAAAATGTAAATCTCCTTAATATTATTCCTACTGAGCTGTGGCAACTAAGGTCTTGTATTTAAATGTGAATTATTAAATAGACAGCATGATGATGATAGGAGCAGGATATGTGTTATATGTATCAACAAGTTCTCATAAGCCTGCCACCTTGTCAAAAATTCATATTCCCATCTATGCATTTGTGATAAAGGCAAATCATTTTAAGAGTATTATGTGTTTTATTCATAAAAGCCCACCAAGGATATTAGATTAGGAAATGGAGTGAGATTTGCTATGCAAATAGAAAGGTGAAAACTTCTAGCTTTAGGCCCACAGAAGCTAAACTTATCACAGCGCTGTACAGTCACATCTAAAAAACTGAGCAAAGTGTAAACAGGTTGTAGTAACTTAGAAGGGTCAGATATTGTACGATACCTTCAGCATAGTTTATATGAAACATAAATATAGTTCACTTGCCATTTAAGTACTGATACTTCTGCAGGAGAATGCAGTGAGGCTTTTTGCATGCACAATGCTAAATAACAGCTTTTTGAAGAGGAGATGAGGATCTTTCTTTCTAAATATAAATCAACAACCTTAGTAGAACAATCCGGTTTGAGCATTTGTCAGACTTCATCAATAAGTGCCATTAGATATTCATGAACCCAAACAAACATTATTGTATTTTATTCAAGGCCCCTAGAAGGGCCTTGCCTGTGCTAGTGTGCTTATAAGCACAGATTATTTTTTTTTGACTCAAAACCATGTAATTTCCTGATGTATTACCTGCATTTCTTACCGTAATTTTCTTCCTACAGAAGTAGTTCATGATCCTGTCTAGCTGATGAGATCGGACAAGTTAGTAATTGGAGAATGAACTCCTGCAGACAGTACAGCTTTTTGAAAGCAGCATTATGTATACTCTTTGTATTCTGGGAGGGTCTCAGTCTTGCTCTGTCCAGAGCCTAAAGAGAGTCCAAAACTGCCAGAGCCTGCTCAGCCAAAAGCCACGTGGTCTCGTTAGCACCACGCTGAGCCCAGCCTTCTCAGCATCACAGAGAGGCAGCTTAAGATGCAGGGGTAGTAAACATAGGCTCAGCTCCAGGTTGATTTTATGCTCACTCTGATTAAGTACACATCAACCCAGAATATGCTGTTTAAATGTAGGCAGAGTGTGAAGGCCATGATTTTGTAATCATAGAATAAGATAATAAAAAAATGCATATCTCAGAATTGTTTTGTAAATAATTTCTTTCAAAAACTCAGGTGATGATAATGTCAAATGCTGCTTATGCAAACTTCTATGATTTATTGCAGTCATGGGAATAAAGTTGGGAAACTAGCACTGTCAACTTCCTAAGATAATATGACTTCAGAACTGGCATCTGGTGCCAAGTTAGGGGCTGAGGAGTGATTGTTCACTTGAGAATAGCTTCTGGCTAGAATCCTGAGCTTGTCTCACCCTAAAACTGGTACATTATTCAAATCAGGATTCAATTAAAAGTATCAGTTTTGCCTAATCTTTTGCCATCAGTATATTGAATACAAATTATTAATATTACAAGACAATGCTTTCAGTAAAATGTTATCTGGAGTGATTCTCGTTTGTTAATGCTAACTTTTACAAATATCCAAAATAAATGAAGAGTTTCTATTTTTGCTTAAGCTTAGGGAAATGCAGCCTTTAGCTAACTCAGTAGGCCAACTTAAGGTGTGACTGTAGCCATATGATCAGATGGACTGGATCACATGGAAAATGCTGCTGCACAGGGTTTGGCTCAATATATTAGCTAAACTGCTGTTAAAAAATGCCATATGAGGATGTGAAGCTGAGATTCAAATATCTTGGTCGGCCCCCTATTTTCTCATAGTTTATCCAGAAAAAGCACTCTCTATTTTAGGAAATTAAAAATGAAATTCACAAGTATCTATATTAAGTTTCCTCAAGTTAAGTCTACTGTTTTAATTGGCAAACAAAATAATGAAACCCATGAACAAGAGAGTCTTCCCATGTCATGGAAATGAAATGGAGTCCATCCAACATTGTGTTATTAAGTTAAAGGTTTTATGCTTGAGAGGCCTGGAAACAGAAGTCCTGTTGAAAATCAATTGAAGTAGGGTATTTAACTTACTTAACAAACCCTAAGACATTTTAAATATCATTAATTTGTCTTGTGAAAGATGAGGAAATTTTGTTGCTACTTTTCTATTTGCTTTTGAGCCTCTTTTGTTTACTAGTTCTGCCATAATAACTGGCATGAGTAGCTTTCTTGAGGGTTGCTTTTGCTGAGCTTATTGGAGTTTTAAATTTGTTTTGACTTAAGATCTAGTAGCAAGTCTTGTTTTTAATTTGCAGTGCAAGTTGATTGCATAATTGTGAAGCTGTTTGACATGTGTGATACAATTTGATTTGCATTCCTGCCAGCTTTCAACTGTAAGAAACAAAATCTGTTAGTAACAATTTTAGCAGGAGCCATTGGAGGGTTCTTACAGTTTGTTTTCCATCTCCCAGAGACTGAAAGATGACACTCTTTTAAAGCTATTTGAACACTTCATATTATTGTTTAGTTGAGCTGTGTGATATGTTGATGTGAGTGGCTTTGATATTTTCAGGGAAAAAATACTGAAAACAATATAGTACATGTATAGATAGTAAACGTGCAGTATAGCATGGAACAAACATGATGCTGCTGGAAACAAGGATTAAAAAAAGTTACTGAAATATAGCAAACAGACATTAGAAAGTCTTGTGGGAAAGCACAGATTTTGCTGAGAACTGATTAGAAGGCTTGGAACATACGGTTACACTGATAGAGAGCTGCTTTGTCCCTGGAAGGATACGTATATGGAGCTGACAAAGAATTCTCCACATGACCAACAGATCCTGGAAATCTGTGGAGGAGGCATAGTCTTGCTGGTGCAGACAGCAGCTATATTCAGGCTGGCCTATGCATGTTGCAGTGCTTGAGTGTTTCTGATAGCGTGTCTCTGATAGTCACTGATATATTTATTCATTTCTTTATTTGCCCGTTGTGCAGTAGCAGGGGACTTGAGATAGCGTTAATTCCTGAGTAGATTTTCTTTGGAAAGTCATAGAATAAGCAGTTGATAGTGTTGCAGAGAGCAGAGTAAAAGGAAACTGAACTGGCTGAAGCATATAATCGGATAGCAATGCAGGTAAAGTATTTGAGATTACACAATAGCAGCAGTGGCAACACAGACTGATTGCTGTGAGTTCAGAGACTGACAAACTATGCAGCAGAAGTGAAATAACTGGCCAATAGCAGAGACTGAAAAAGTAATTCTGATGATGCAAGACCTTTGTGGTACGTGGAGAGCAGTTGATTTAAAACCGGGTCATTTCAAATTATGTGTTGTCTTTAAGCCATTACCAAAGTGTGTGACCTTTACTTGTCCCAGGTATTTACACAGAATTGCTATGAATTTATGTGAAACATGGGACTATACAGCATTGCTTTGGTCATTCTCTGTGGTTCTCCACAATCACAGGCAACTGTGAAGTAATGCCTACTTCTCTTCAATCTACAGAGCCACAAGCCACAAAACATTTTTTCAATACCCTGAAAGAAACTAAAGGTGATGCAGAGGAGACCAAAGCCCAGTGAAACTACAGTATCCCATAAGGAAAAAAAAACGAGAGAGGTTAAAGATACTGCCAGTGTTTTAGCTCCCAGCATGCCCTAACCCCATCTCAGACCCCTGTTCTGAAACTGAGCACACAGGCAAGTGGATGCACAGAAACCTCTTGGTTGCACGTCTCGTGTCCGTCCTGCTGTTGCATCACTCCCTGTGAGCAATCTCAGATGGTTCAAAAGCAAACTCTCCTCTCCACCTTGTCACCAAAAGTCAATTAAGTGTGAAGAGAAGAAAAAACACTGTTGTGGCACAATGCAAGGCTGTATACCATAATGAAGAACTGCCTTTGAAGCCAAAATAATGTCAATGTATTAGTTCTATTATTCATACCTGAGTAAATATGTGGTAATTTCAAGTAAGCTCCCAGCAGGTCAAGGGAGGTGATCCTTCCTCTCTGTTCAGCATTTGTAAGGCCACAGCTGGAGTGCTGGGACCAGTCCTGGGCTCTTCAGTACAAAAAAGATACGGAGTGAGTCCAGCACGGTGCCATGAAGATGACTGAGTGGCTGGAGCATCTTTCATGTGAGGAGAGGCTGATGGCGCTGGGACTGCTCCACTTGGAGAAGAGAAGGCTCTGCGAAATCTTAACAATGTTTGTAAATACTTGATGGGAGGGAATGAAGATGAGGGAGTCAAACTGCTTAGGTGAGTACACTGACAGGGTAAGAGGTAATGGGCACAAATTAAAACACCCCAAATTCCATCTGAAATCAAGAAAGCACTTTTTAACCGTGATGGTGGTCAGTCACTGGAATTAATTGCCCAGAGGTTGTGGAGTCTCCATCTGTGGAGATGCCCAGAACCTGACCAGACACAGCTCTGGACAACCGTCTCTCGGTGATCCAGCTTGAGCAGAGCTGATCTCAAGAGGCCCCTTCCAACCAGAGCACTTCTGTGAAGTTTTCAAGATATAAGAGTCATAAAATGGTGTTTCCATCAAATGGCTAGAGATTCAATATTCAGTGAAAGTGAGTGCTATGACTTCCCTCTAGATGTCATTCAGATTGCTCTAAAATGTCTATTAAGAAAATTAGGGATTTTTTTTTCATCATTTTCCAGACCAGACATGTCCCAGTAATTCTTAGGTAACTCTAAGGGTAACTGGAAGGTGATGGGACACGTGCCTAGAAACAGACTCCAGGGTGGCTCTATGGGGATGTAAGGTTGTGCTCTTGTGGATTTACTTGCAGAATTAGAATTAGTCACCCATTTCAAATGGTACTCAGAGCTTGGCTGTATCAGCTTATGTTTATTTTCTCTCTGGAGTTTACTTGAGACAATATTACATCAAAAATGTCGGGAGTTGCATTAATGAGTAAAAACAATGAAATGTGTGGAGTTCACAAGTTCTTATGTGTGCTGGCTTCTCCTTTAAAAAGATACATTTTATTTGTATGAATGTAAAGAATTACTTTTTAATAATGGACAGTTTAGCAGTTCTTCAGGGATTTCAACAAACCACTCATCTACTTTGATAATGCTTAGAAAGAAACCTTTCTTTTTTTGTTAGACTAGCTCACGTATGTAAAGAAGGAATTAACATATATATATATTTTTAAAAGTAATTACTATGTTAGAGGACATGGTACAAGTCAGTCAATAGTGAAGTCAGAGGTCTAAGAAACATAGCTGAAATGAGAGCAGCTGTATTTTCATCTCTGTCTTGAGGGCTATAATCACCCACTCTGTAGCACCACATTTGCTGTAGCTAATATATGATATATACTAACTAGAACTCGCTCACCCTGTTTTGCTGATTTTCTCTCTTAACGTGATGAAAATGACCACTTCGATTCAAACACTATACCTCTGTTACCCTCTAACTGCAGTAAGCAGATCAGAATGCTCACATCATTTTCATAGCCCTGTGTTTTAAAATACACGTATTGTATGCAGTGTTAGGAGTTAACTACTTTTGAAATGACAATGAATTCATAAGCATATATTAATATAATTTCCTACCTCCTGATATAAAGTAGGAATAAGTATTTGAGGATCTTTGTTATGCTGCTTTCCTCAGATAATGAATTAAGAGCTTTTGCAATGCTTCTCATTTGTGCTTTATGTTGTGGTCTTGAAAAGTGCTGAGTGCCTCAGCTCTTTTGGTTTTCAGAGTTAAAAGTGTTCAGCAGCTCATAAATACAGCTTGGTGGCAGCAGGACTGAGCTCCTAAATTTTAGAGAGATGAAGCACGAATGTGTCATATGTCCTTCACCTGGCATGCAACAGGTACCCCTTAGCAGAGAGGTATCAGTATGGCTTGTGGGAATCCCTATCCAGTGTATGTTTCCGAGTAGCATGACTGCTGTGCCATTATTACTTTATGGGCTACACGTAATAATAATGATGTAAAACTGTTTTGAATGTGCTTGGATATAAAATTGTGTATCCACTATTGGGTAAACAAAGCCTAGCTGATAAATTTGTTTAGAAAATATTTGCTTTTTTTTTTTTTTTTTTCTAGTAGGGAGATTTGATAAACCATGTTTTGAAATCTCAAACTTAGAATCCAGTTTATTTTTTAAAAACGTCTTACTGGCCGCAGTCGTGGTAAAACAGGCAGGAGAGCATCAGCAGATGCTTGTTTTAAATGTGTAGAAGTTTAATAAGGCACTGTTGTGCTCAGCCCCCTCTACAAGCTTGGCCACTCCCACGCTCATTCTGAAATTGTAAACTGCGGTGAAACTGACAGAACATGACTACTGACCAGCCTAGTCAGTTCTGCTAAGTAAAATGTTTATATGAAAAAGAAGTTGTATTCTCTCCCCTAGTAAGACACTTCATAAGCTTTGTTTTCAGATGAGTAATGTCAATTTAGAAACAATCCTGCTAACTTTCAAGACAGCGCTTCCTCCAAGTTCCTCTTTCAAGTATGGGTAACATCATAGTTTGTGAAGATGACAGATTTCTAAAACTAAAGAATTATAAAGTTAGCAAGAAAAATAGCTTAATCTTTTTTTTTTTTTTTCACATGCCTAAAGAAAAGACAATTTAAGATATTAGTATTTTTCAGTTTTTGCATATTTTTACTTAAATTGAAAATATTTTTTCCATTTTCCCTGCATTTACCATCATATAAATATATTCTATGTTGAATATTTGTCCTTTTAGAGTGAAGTACTCTCACCTTTGACTGGGCAGAGTGTTTTATGGTAAATAATGCAAACAGAGGTTCACAATAGATGGGCAAACCCATCAAAGTACAACATTTTCTTAAGCTACATATGTTTCTGCAAATGATTTTTAGCTTTTAGCTCCTGTTCATGTGGTGGTGAAATAATGTCATACGAGATGAAAATTTCATCTGGAAAAATTATGCATCGTGTCAACTTACTGTCCATAAGGTTTCCCGTGCATTCGCCATTGCACTGTAACTCATGGTCATAGCTCTGCGCACCTGGCTAAGCCTGGCAGTGAATTGGTGTGAACGGAGATCTGCTGGAGGCTGAGGGCTTCGGAGGCAGGAAGGGTACCTGTGGCACCTGCCCGAGGATGCAGGGGGACTGACAGGACCGGAGGGCCGCTGCCAGCTGAGGGTTCCAGACGCAGGACAGAGAAGCCAAGACCCAGCACGGTCTCAGGCAGCGTGAGGCTCCTGCAGCCAGCGCGGGAATTGCCTCATTGTATTCTCGTTATTATTGCTGAAACAAGTGTAACAAATTGCTAGAAATACTACAATTGAAAAATACCGCGGGGGCCCTTAGCTTTATGAATAATTTCCCGGTATTACGGCGTTTCTGTGCACGGAGGGGCAGGCGGCGATGGGTTTGACGCCGGAGGCAGCTCTCACGCGTGCCGAGCGCTGCTCCGGCCGCTCCGTCGCGGGGAAGCACATGGACCGGTGTTTACAGGCTGCGGGCCTAACTCGTTCGCTGCTGCCCCTCGGGAGCCGGAGGGGGCCGGGCAGGGCGCTGCCTTTCGGCTTCACCTTTCCGCGGCCAGAAGCAGCCGAGAAGCGGCAGCGGGGCCGAAGCGGGGCAGGGGGCAGCCGCCGGGGCGCGGGCTGAGTTGCGCTGCTCCTCCGCTTACCTGCGGCCGCCCTGCCCCTGCCCCTGGGCTCGGCGGCCGGGGGCTGCCGGCGGCTCCCGGCCCCGCAGCGGCGCTGCGGGGCTCGGCCGGGGAGCAGCGCCTGCGCGCCCGTCCCGCCCGCCCTGGGACCGGCCGCGGCAGCCTGGCGGGGAGGGAGGGAAGGAGGGCGGGAGGGAAGGAGGAGGGCTCGGCGGGGGCGGGAGCCGCACGCCGTTTCCCTTTCTCTTTCGCTCGGCGGCCGCCCGAGGCCGCGGGGCTCCGCCAGGTACGGCGGGGGTCGGGGCGGCGGCGGGGGAGCGCCGCAGGAGCGGCGGGACGGGACGGGACGGAGCGGGCAGCGGGGAGAGCGGGGGCTCGGGGCGGCGGCCGCTCCGCTGCCCCCGGGGGAGGGCCGGGCCGCGGCGCTGCGCTGGGGCGGAGGGGAGCGGAGGGCAGGAGGGGACGGAGGGCAGGGCCCTGCCCCTCCCCGCGGGGCCTGCGGGGCAGCGGCGGTGCGAGGGTGGCGGGCCGGCGGCGTGCACCTGTCAGCGCGGCCCGGCCCGGGCGGCCGCGGGCTCGGAGGTCGGCCGGGCCGTTACGTAAACGGCGACCCGCGCGGCCCCGCCGAGCCGATGGCGACGCCCGGCCGCCGGGGAGTCGCGGCGGGCAGCGCGGTGCCCGGCTCACACCGCTTCTCCCTCCCTACGTGTGCCACAGGTATGGGAGCGGCCGGCCTGACGCAGGAGCCCGAGGCACGAGCCATGGACCCCTGAGAGTGCCCGAGTCGCGAGCAAATGCCCGGAGCAGCCCCGCCGCACGGAGCAGCGCCGCAGCTCTGGTGAACCGCGGGCGTCGACGCCTCCCGGATTTGCTCCGCTGGCCCAGAGCGTTCCGCCAGCCTTCCCTGCCCCACGAATGGCTACTCAGAGGAAGCACTTGGTGAAAGATTTCAATCCCCATATCACCTGTTATATCTGTAAAGGCTATCTCATCAAGCCAACTACAGTAACAGAGTGCCTACATACCTGTAAGTACTTTGCAGAACATCCTTCCCTCATCAGTGATGCTTCCTTGAAGTTTGATTTGATGCTTGATTTGATCTCTGCAGTTTCTGGTGGGTTGTCCTGGACACTGCTCTGCCCTTTGGGTCATCTTGAGGCCATACCAGCTCCCCTTAACAAACCACAGAGTGCAGATACCCCTTTCCTTCCTCCCAAGCTAGTGGTGATTCTGCTGGCTCCAGCACCAAGATCGCTGTGGCCTGGCCGATCAGAAGCAGGATCATTAGGTTGGGTGTGGAATTTTGATAATGTAGCTAGTCTGCCTTTGAGACTTAAGCTGCTGTATCTATTGGCAGCGAGCGTTATGCATACGCTAGTTGGTCAGCACTAGCGCACGTCTCTGTGGCGTTCCATGGCATACTGAGTAGAAATACTTGAAAGTTGACAAAATATTTAGAGAGTAGATCTCTTTGAAATTGACTCAGAAGAAATTGTTCAGGTTGTCTTCTGCTCCTAATGCTTCAAAAATATTTGTTTGTATGAATAATAACAAACATATGAATATTTGTATCAGACTCAGTGGGCTCACTTTCATAAGTGGAATTACTTAGTTGCAGGAATTCTATTCCCAAATATGAAACAGTTCACTTGGACCTTCTTGAGAATTTGGCATATTTCCAAAGAAAAAATTGAACTGTCCTAAAAAAGAGTAAGGGGAGCTATGTGTTTTCTAGTAGACTTCCCATTTTTAAACCTATAGTAAATACCAGTTAAAGCCTTGTCTTAGCATTTCCTGTTGGTTTTGTGCAGTGTTGTTCTTGCAGTTGTTATTGTCTTCATTGCTATTTTTTATGCTATAGTACTAAGTATATCAAGCTGTTTGTGTTATGGTCATTATTATATCAAGTACATAAAGAATTAAAACCTGTAATTCCCGTATGTTGCTCATAGTAGAGAGGCCATATTGGTTATTGTTATTAGCTTTTGAGGAAAAATAATTTAGTTTTTTTTTTTTTTTTTTCTAAGCCTAATATCAGCTAAGGCTTATAAATTGTTTTGTGGTATTATTCTTCTGAGTTATTTGGTGAAGGAATTTAACCGCAGGACAAGGGAAGTTAGGCAAAGTACCCAAATAATATCTTGAAATAAAATGGGGAGAAGTACATTAGCTGTTACTGTATTAGCTTTCCCTTTAAAGAAAGTGGAATAGTTTCAGCATTAGTTAATCTTTTTATGGTTGAAGTTTAATGAGCAGTAGTAAGTTTTAAAAGATTAGAGGTAAAAAAGTTGCATCAGAAATCAGCTCAGGCTTTTAAAAAAAAAAAAAAAAAACAACTTGTTTTTGTTATGGAATCTTTCTGTTTATATTTTTTTGTTTATTTACTTTTACTCCCATTGCAAAACAATAATGGCAGGAGGAGCATTTTTTCTCAAGAGCATGTTTCTTTTGTTCACTTGTAGATTTTGAGCTCTTCCCTGGGTCAGTTCTCTTGCTGCCTGGTCCCCCGCTCTGCAGCCGAATTAGTGCAAGTGAAGCTTGCTGAGCTTCCATGTAGTTGCACAGGTCTCCTTGCACAAAAGCTGCCATGTGTTGGGGGTCATTAACTAGAAATGCAAGAAAGAAGATGATGTTTTTTAAAGAAGCTTACTTGCCAAAATATGAAGTTTACAATGATGAAAAGGAAAAACAAGAAACTTGTTGATATGGAAGCCTTACGTCTGTAGAGGAAAAGGTGATATGTATGTTGCAGAGTTCAGGAAGATACTCTGGCAATATTTTTTTTTTTTTACAATTTGGCTTTGCAAAAATATACATACATATGTATATATGTACACAGAGAGAGAGAGAAGTGTAGTCATTATTCTTCAGTTACATCCAAAAAGTTATCACAAATTAATAACAGTTTTAACTGTCCTTTGGTGCTTTGTCTTGTTCTGCTGATTACTGTGATTCAAAACAGCGTTGCATGAATGATGAAAATCCTCAGACATTAACAATTTAAGAAGGCGTATAAACTCTTTGGATACTGGGAATACAATGTATTAGTCAGGACAAGATGGCAGCCTGTATTGACACAGATGTCCTCTGGTGATCTTAGTAACTAATGTGATGAATAGTAACCAAATCAGTTAGTGGTTAATTCACATCTGGGTTCACTGACCACATGTTAAGTAGTGAATTTCTGCTCTTAGAAGTCTGTGCCTTTTTAATAAACAATGTTTCTGATGAGGTTCTTGTGAATGCTGGACACACAATTGAACTCCACTATTTACTGGGCAGATTAAAAGCAACTTAGGCATCAGTAGTATATTTTTTTCCTGTTTCTTGAGAAGGAAACGCTTGTAATGCTGCAAGAATAATGCATTATTCTACAAATTCACTGCTTCATTTCTTTTTTGCTACTTTCACCAGATGATTTTGCCATATGTACTGAGACTTTTTTTTTCTAGCCTGTTACATAATTGTCAAAGATTTTAAAGAACTACTGGTTGAAGCAGGCTAGAAGTGAGCTAGGGAGTATGTCCCGTTATCTGTCTCCCTAGTCACTTCATTGTATAGCACAGTTTGCACTTAAAAAGATTGGAAAATAAACTTTCCTCAGGAACATTCTCTAGTGCCCCAAAATATGTCAGACTGTTTATACAATTATAGAGATGCTGGTTGGAAGAGACATCCGGATGTTGTCTAGGCCAGCCTCATGCATGAGACAGTTTAGTTGCCAGAACTATACTGGGTCAAGCCATGGCTCTGAATAGTTGAGTTGTGAAAATTGGAGAGCTCTTCCAGTGCTGCGCTGAATGTCCTACCAAGCAACAGTTTGTGACTGTTGACTGTTTGTTATACCATTTGACACTAGTAGGAAGAGTTGGTCTCCATTGCCATTCAAATAGTACAGGCTTATTTAGATCACCTATTAGCCTTGGCCATGATTTGATTTTGGTAAACTTATGTTAACTGTTGTTGATTGCCTTTTCATCCTTCGTATGGTTGGAAATTGATTCAAGGAACATGACATGTTGTGGTGGTTTTACCATGCTAGGCAGCTGAACACAACTGCTCTCTCACTCCCCCCTGCAGATGAGGAGGGGAAGAAGTAAAGGAAAGAACAACTCACAGGTTGAGATAAGGATAATTTAAAGAGAAAAAAAAATAAGGATATATTAATTAAACAAGTCAACTAAAGGGGAAAAAAAAGGAAAGGGGAAGAGGAAGGGGAAAAGGGAATAACAAAACAAAACAAGAAAAGGCTATGTGGAAGTGCAGAGGAAAGAAATTACTCTCTGCTTCCCACAGATGAGCGATGCTTGAGCATGTCCTTGAAGCAGGGCCTCAACGCACGTAGCCAGTGTTCAGGAGGAGGACAGACGTTTTCGCAACGAGAGCCCACCCCTCCCCTCTTCTTCCTTTTTCCACCTTTTATTGCTGAGTGTGACACCATATGGTATGGAATATCCCTTTGGTTGGTTTAGGTCAGCTGCCCTGGTGATGTTTCTTTCTCACTTTTTTGCCCACCCCCTAGGAGGGTTAGAGCAAGTCCTGATGCTGTGCCAGCACTGCTCAGCAGCAGACACAACACCAGTGTGATACCACTGCTGTTCTAGCTACAAGTGCAGAGCGCAGCACTGCATGGGCTGCTGCAGGGAAAGTTAACATCCCAGACAGGCCCAGTACACATGTTCTGCCATCTTTCTGGGGAGTTAGAGGAGGCTATTTAGCTATAGTTGCCCCCGTCATCCTTCTCATCTTTCTTAAAGGTGGGCAGAACACACTACCCTTTTCCTGTCAGTCAGGTACCTTCCTTAACCACCATGATTATGGTGATAAGCTTTTCATCTTAGCGAATCCTACTTTGGTTGTAGTTTTGAATATGTCCAGTTTTTGTATGTAGGTCTTAACGTGCTGCTCCCTGGCTGCTGGTCATACCTCTCCTTCCCAAATTATGCTGGTATGCATGGAGATCTGAGTTCAGCCTTTGGCTATGAAGACCAAGGCAAAAAAGACATTGAGGAACTCAAAACCTTTCAGATCTATTCCTGAGTTGTCTCCCTCATTCATTAACTGACCCACATTTTCTCTGAACTTCATGTAGCTACTAGCCTACTTGTAGAAACCCCTTAAGTCCCTCATTAGTTTTAGCTCTGGCTGGGTTTTGGCCGCCTTAATTTTGTCCCTAAGTACGCAAAGAATGATTTTATATCCTTTTGTTTCCTGTTGTTGTTTCCACTTCTTATATGTTTTCGTTTTGTGTACTAATTATGAAGTTTGTGCACCAAGCAGCTCTTGTGCACTAGGCAGTTCTGACAGTAATTCCCTGTACAATGGGGTGGTTAGCTCTTGATGTCTAAGTAAGTTTTATTTAAAAAACAGCCAGCCCTCCTGGGTGCCTCTCTTTGTAATGTCTGCCTCCTTGGGAATTCTGACTAGCAGTGGCTTAAAGACGCTGAAGTTCTGAAACATCTCCTGAAGTTAAGAATCTTAATTCTGTTTTTCAATTTCATAGCCTTCTTCAAAATCCCGAATTCAGTCATCTTGTTGTCACCGTGAGGCAAACTGCCACCTGTGGCTGTATTCATCACCAGTTTTTCACTATTCATGAAGAGTAGATGAAGTGATGCATTACTTCTTTCTACCTGGCTCCTCTAGCATCTGCATTAAGGAAGTGTTAACCAGTGCAGTCTAGGACCTTTAGAAATACCCTTCATTCAGGAAAGCAACATGAGATAAAATTTTCAATATAAAATAAGTAATCTTGCAATTTGAGTGTTTTTCAGATCTTGCTGTATGCTCCAGCTGTGCATATCCTGTTCTTCTCCTTTACTCCCTGCCTGAAGGAGTGATTAATTCTGGGAGAGGAGATCCTTAGAAGAATTTAAAGGATGAGTTCTGACAAAAAAAAATATCCCACAACTAATTAAACTTTCTCTTGTAGAATATCTTGAAGAAAAATGCAGTTTTAAATTTTATTTTGGTACCTTGGCAATCGGCATTTTAAAAATATCCTCTTCTCATCGAACAATATGTATCTGGAGATGCACAAGATATGTACTTTCTTGTTTGTGTAAGATGGCATACAGCACAGTCCTGACACTTGTATCTGTAAATTTCAGCTAAGTATGAAGATCTAAAAGAATGCATGAACCAGATATCTCTGTATTGGAAAACGCGTCATTGTGTAGTATGCTATGCTTGCTAGCCAATTAGCATATGTCACACAAGCACTTTTATCAATTGTAGTAAATCATCTTACGTGAGTTTAACTTTTATTATGGCTCATCTAATGTGTCATAGTACAACCAGGAAATACATGTCCTCATTTCACTGGCATGTGCAGCACATACCTCAAAATTCTACAAACTGTACACCTTTTGTTAATCTGTACCAGAAGTATTAAAGATATTTTTTTTCTTAAAGTGGTAGATTAAACAAAATTAAATTACAGATATATTTAAGGATTGCCTTTCTTCCTTACCCTTTCCCCCAATGCTCAGACTTTATTGCATTCTCTGAAACTTTGAAGTGACAGGCTTTGAAAAATGTTCAGTGTATCATATTGAGAAGAGGAAGATTATACCTATCATATCTAAAAATACTGGTTGATTATCTTCCTCCTACTAAGAGTACTGCATATCAGTTCATTATTCTTGAGTACTAGAATTTATGTGTATTTTTGACTACATTGCTATCAGTAAATCATATTTAACTTTTGTCAGGCAAGTCAGCATAGCAGCATAGCTTTACGTGAGGGGAAAAAACAAAAGTTGTTTTTGATTGCTACAGTATTGATTTACAATTTCAAGTTTTTCCTCATAAGAGGTGACCTCATGCTTTGTGTTGGCTGTACAAATACTTGGTCCAGATCTTTATCTTTGTTGGCATAAGGAATACATCCATACAGGACTGCCTTACGATTCATAATTCTTTATCATGTTTTGTCTGTATGTATTCTGCTCCAAGAACTGCTTACACTGAAGATTGAGTTCTCCATTAATCATTAGTCTCTTTCTTGAACCCCCATGGCTTTCAAGGCTGCCACCTTCTCTGAAAAAAGGCATAAAGAGAGCACATAAATATATTCAGACTGAGGAATTCAGTTCTTTTCCATAGATTAGTTTATCTTATAAATAGCTCTTTAAGTTATGTTAATTTGGATTTTAGTAGGCTTTACGGTTAACAGTGTTCAGTGTTTGGGAGGTTTAGGGAGTCAATCACCTGACTTTAAGTAAATGTATTAGTTGCCTGTCATCCTGTGGCGTAGAGTTTTTCAGAACAATAGTGATTTCAAATTCCTTCTGGGTGTAAATGAAAGTCATGGTTTATACAGGTTTTGTTAGTTTGGAAAACAAACGCAAAGCCATGTGTAAAATATCTTTACAAGTTGGATCAATGTGTCCTTTTCAAAGGATCACTGTCATCTCATCACAGACTTGAAGAACGTCTCTATCATGAATGAAGACAAGATCCCAAGAGCAAGCAGAGGGAATTAATTCTCCTCAGAGAATTTCAGACGTACCTTTCTTGAAACTCAGGGAAATGTTTTCTGAAGGAGGTTAGCACTAATTGATTACAGGGAAAAAAAAAAAAGGAAACCACTATTGCATTGATACCAAGCCAATGGTAATCATTTTGAAAAACTTTTGTGATATACTTTTTAGAGTTTCTATTTCAATACTTTTTCCAAATAAGATAGACTTAGGGCCTATCAGTTCCAAAATCAATACTGACCAATGCCAACAATGTTTGTAACGTTTTTTTTTCCAAATTTTTTGTTCTTTATCAGTTATTGAAAATTGGCATCAGGTAAGAAAAACTGAAAACATAGAGACACTGCTGATCCTACCAAAAAGGAGGCTTACAAAAAAAATAAGAAAGACCAACCCCTTCATTGTAAGAGTTAACACGAGGAATTCCATTTCACCTGATGTTCTTCACTGAAGCAGATTTATCCCTAAGCTCAGTTTTGTAAAGGCAAGTCAGATAAGGTCTATGATAAACCAAACTCTTACGTTACTTAACGCAGCAACTTTCAGCTGAATTTCCATATGGCCATTATTTGTAACTATGTTAGACTTAATGATTTAATCGTCATACTCACTTCTCAGCTTTTTTTCCCCCACATATTTTAAAATTAAGAATCTCCAGTTAATGGCATTTCCAAGATAACAAGCAATTTTTAACCTTGTAATTCTCATCAGTGTTGTCATCACGTGCCAGTAATCGGTACAGTTTCTCATGACAAAGGCAGTGTCATCTCCATCTTTAGCATGGTGTAGATACCAAGATTATGAGATACCAGATGCTGCACTTTAAGAGCTTGGTTAACAGCAGCGTGTTTGACAGAGTCCTGTGAAGCTTGGGTGAAATATGGTTATTTAGATTCTCATTCAAGTTGTCTAGGAAGTGCTTGTTCTGCAACTTCTGTTTCAGACTTCTGCTTTCTTTGATTTCAGGCTTAATAAATTAATTTTCTTTAGACATTTGATTTATATCACCTAGTCCTAATCTCTCTACATTTAATTGCTTCGGTGTTCTTTACCTTAATTACACAGAAGAGTTGTGCACCCCCCCCAAAATGTCTTTTTTTTTTTTTTTTTTGTTATGAGGAAGACATGTACCTTCTTTGTTAATGAATGGGGAAGATCCAGTTTTCTTCAATGAATTACTCTGATTCATGGCAATATTTCCTTTTCTAGACTGTCTCAATAAAAAATCTTGCAAAAAAATAAATGTCTCCATACAATCTTGTTTCCTTTCCTTTTTTCTTTTTTTTTTTTTTTTTAACAGGGATTATAGTACGTACTATGGTATAGTATAAATTAAAGAGCCTTTGCCATCATGGTTTTGTTCCACATTGTCTTCTCTTTGATTTTCCTGTTGTGTTCAGAGTAGGACCTTTTCTTGGTTAGCTTGTTTTTCTTTGCTCAAGAAGAGCAAGATAAAGGAATTACTCAATACTTGACTGCCTGTTTCAGAAAGAAAAGCTCATTTCACCCTATCTTTCTCATGAACAGTGTATCAAAATTTCATATTAATCAGCCGTACTCACTCTTGTTTTTTTTCTATTCAAATGACGTGGCATGTTCTTGAGCCATTTTGGGGGGGGGGGTGAGGGGTAATCTTCAGGACTATTCATAGTATCTAAAAAAAAAAGTAAAGGTACAATAGTGTTTGAAGATAATAAGCACGAATATTTTTAGAGGGTATTGAATAATATTGTTTGGCCAGCTAATGAAAATCTGTCTCTGTACATTATAAACATTCAAACAGCGGTGGTGGCTGTTTGCTAGTAATTCAGGTGAGGACTCGTACGGCTTCTATTTGTTCCTCAGCATCTGTTCCTCTCAGTCATGTTAACAAAGATTTTGTACAAATCTATTTGTATAAAATGTATGGTCTAAAAGTTGTTGGGACTTGTGCTTTACTTTAAGCATGTCCTTAAGTGCTCTGTTGGACTGGCAGGGATACTTCGATGTGGGTGATGAAATTCTTAGTGTTCTGCATGTATTCTACATGTAAGTGTATTGACCACTTAAAGTCTAAGGGACCTGATTTTAAAATCTTCATATGAAAATAGTGTAGTAGCAAGGTGTTTTGTGTTTTGTTTTTTGAGCACTAGTTACAAAAAGAGTGTAGAAAAGTGAAAAAGTCTTGTAGGTACAGAACACAGGCTCACTGATCTTCACTAGGTTTCTTACCCTGGGAAGTGTTAGGAAATGCATGTGCAAAAATCATTTAGGTGCAGTATTGTAACAAATTATAAAAAATCTGTGATATAAGAAGAGTTCTGTGATTACAGGTTCTTGTGTCTGTATGCCAGCGCTAAATACTTCACACCTCAAGATTTAAGAAAAAACATACTTGTGTCCTGAGGGTTGAACTGTGCTCTCATAACATCACAGTTACCAGCTCTGTTCTGGGGTCCCTATGTGTAGAGGACAGCACTGTGCCTCACTTACTGGACTTGTTTGGCAGGACTTCTGGGTTTTCTGAACTCATTTTACCAGATCATCAGCAATTTGTCATGCATCCAGCACTGCTAGAGCCATTTAGCTTGGGGAGAGTGCCAAGAGCTAGTCAGAGCTCTGAAGTCTGCCTGTCGGACTTAAAGGGGAAAGTTCATTGCAATTGCAACCAAAGCTATGAAGCTGATGTCCTTCAGTCAGTGTTTTATAGCAGTTTGAGGGAGAAAAAACAAACAAACAAAAAACAAACCACCTACAGAGAGGTTTAATATGTGTGTATTACCAGAGTAAGCTAAAGTGTAGTAATTGTTCTGGGCATTCTAAGGTAAAGGTAAGTGCAGACCTAGCTTGTTAGGAGATGTTTGGTTTTTTGTTTGTTTGTTTAAAAAAAGTAACAGGATTGTCCTTAAAGATTTTCATGTAATTAAGATTTACCAGTTTGCTTTAGAGGTGATCTTTGTTATTTAGTTAATTGATGAAAGAAATTACGGTGTTAGCAGAAAACATACTGCAATTGCAGCAGTCCATTTATTGTTTTCTTAGTCCATTTACTGATGAGGTCTTCTTTCAGTTTAGGTAGAGTAATAATAAACAGAGGATAGAGTTTGCCTCCATTCTGAATGTTATAACACAGTAATAATAGCAGGCATATTTGTTCTTGTCAGGTCATGTTCCATTTTCTTATTAATGACAGTAAAATCTAAAGTCTGTGATTAATCATTTGGAAGCAACAGTGGTATAGCACCTTCTTTAGATTAATTGCAGTTTATTGGGTTTTACGTTCAGATTGTTGTTGGTTTGGGTTCATTTAGACTTGCAATGTTCATGATCCTGATTTTTCATGATAAAGTTCAAGTAATAAAGGTTTACTGTAATTTCTGTCACTGCTTTTGAAGGCCGTGAGTCAAAAGGGAAGCATAGCTACTTTGAACCTGTGTACAATTTCTATGAAGTTTTCTCTTAAGTATTTGTAACAGTATTTTCAGTTACCAACAACTCTGTTGGAAAGAAAACAATGCAGGCGAATCATTTTCAGATCATCTGAAGTGATGATTGGCTCCTGCTGGGCTACTGCTCCACAGAATGGGGTATCTCAGAACTCTCTTCTTTACATGTGCTGCATGGTATGTTTTTTGCATTTTACCACACGATGTGAATTTTAAGTTGTAAAAACACCACATACTCCAAAGCAATGCTTGTCTAAGCTGTTCTGCTGGACTCGGTATCTTGGCAGAGCAGAACTAGCTATGGCTTTGAGGAACAAGAAGTGGATAAGGTTTGTTGCAATTATTTGCTTTGAAATAATACATTTATCTTTGATGCATTAAGTAGTTAGCTGGATTCAATATGTTGTGTTCAATCAGTGTTACTTAGATCTTGGTCTAAGTTTTTCTTACTTTTTTTCTTTTTTTTGTCCCTCAGTTTGTAAGACTTGTATTGTTCAGCATTTTGAAGACAGCAATGACTGTCCCAGGTGTGGCAACCAAGTACATGAGACCAATCCACTAGAAATGTTAAGGTAAGGTGACGTTGTACAACATTTGCTGAAATGGAAGGACAAACAAACAAAACCAAGAACTTTTAATGTGCTTATCCTGAAACGGAATTCAGTTTTTTTGCCTGTTAGTAAAATGTATGTGTTGACTGGTCTTCACCACAGATTCTGTCAATTTTTCATCTCCCAGCAAATTGTAAATTGAGATTTTTCACATATAATGCAAGGAGGAAAGACAAGGGAAAGGTACAGTAAGGCTTGAGTATATTGTACAAACGAAATTAAATGTTTTAAAACCTCTATTAAACAAAGAAATGAACCAAGAACCTTTTATGCTTTACATGAACAGAAGTTCAATAGTCCTGTTTTCCTCTCCTCCTCCCCTAGATTTAGGGAATTCCAAACTGCATGCAACCTTTTCCTTCCTACAGCAAAGCAATGTAGAAAAAGGTTCATGCAAATAACTGAATGTTTTCCAAGGGGTTTACCAATCTGAATTGACATTGCTGTCAGATTAATCAAAAGAGAGTTGTGAAAGAAGGTTTTGACACAGAAATTGTCATTGGGAGATTGTATTTTTAATATCACAATAACTTACACGTCTTTGTTCAGACAATTTATTTTTCTTGAAATTCTGCATTCTCTTCTGGTGATGTTATGTTGAAACAAAGTGATTGCCATCCTACAAGTACAGTACAGAGAAATCAGAAAATGTCATCAATAGTAGAATTTCAAGTTTTCCTAAAATGATGCAGTGTGCCCCCCATCCTTATCCCTTCCGACCTTCCTCAATATCTGCTGATTTACCTGCTTTCTACAGTATAAATTCTGGGAGTCTATTGGAAGTGCAGGATTTCTGAAGAGAAATTGTTTGGGTTAAAATCAGCTGAGGAAAACAAGCACTGTTTATATTCATTAAGAGACACATACTTGCTAAATCAACCCACAAATAAGTATTTCCCATTTCTATCAAAGGAGCCATTTTTATTCTCCTCATTTGTTTTTCTTCAGCTTGCTTTTTAGAATATTTTGCAGGCTCAACTTTCTTACATAGTATAGGTTGCTCCTTCCGTATATGTCTGTGTCACCTAATATAATCCAAGCAGTTTTGGGAGAGGTGTTCCATACTTGATCTTCCAGATGGATTTTTACATGCCTAGTATTTGGATTATTCAAATAACAAACTTAACTGGCTAAACATTGGGAGAGTGAGCAACAGCCCAATCATGATCGTGAGAACTGACAATTTGTTTATTTTTAATGGAAACTGGCTTTTTTTTTTAGCTGGAAAATAATTTGAATCAGGGATGAGCTGGATCTTCAGAGGGATCTGGAGAAACCAAAGCAGTAAAAAGTAAACTATATGTTTCTTGGTCACTGTGTGTGCAGTGAAAATGAGTAAAATTAATCAGCTGCTACCCAGGCAAGGCTATTGTGAGTGTCTCGTGCCAGTGCTTAAAATCATAATTTGATGTTAGTGATTGGCCCTAAGGAAGCATTGCTTCCTTCTCACAGCTACTTTTTGTCTTCTGTACAAGTTTTTTTTTTAAAAAAAAAGGCAAAAAAAACAGAGGGTACCATTTTTCTTTGGGGTTTATTTAGTGTGTAATACTGTTGTGAACTTAGGAAGAAATATTCTTGTGTCAGTGCTAAAATAAATATTTACAGCTGCAGTTTGCTAGAGGTGGTATTGTTTCCTAATTTCCTTGTGTTTGCTATAATTTGTCATATTTTGCTTTGATTTTTATGATGGATATGTGTGTGCACATTCTCAGATGTGCATGCTTCAGTTAGATACTAAGAGGGTAGGTGAGAAAGATTAAATTCAGCAACTGTAAGTGGTGCCATTAGCTGAAGTCTTTGTCATCCAAATATTTTTGGACAGGTAGGGTTAAAAGGGTTTATGTAGATATTTACCACAAGTATTTTTTTGATCTCCTGTCAGCATCTGTTGCACTGTGTCTGCCATAACAGGAGATGCTGTTAAAGAGTGCAGAAGACTGCTAATAGGCTGAAAACAAAAGCATTTTAGAAATACGTCTTTTATTGTGACAGGGCTATTTCTGAGGAGCTGAAAAGAGGCGTTTTCTGAAATGTCTAGTAGATGTTTAGTAAAATAATAACATGCTTTAAGCAGGAAATGCTCGAAGGGTGAGAAAAGTTAAGATCACAAGCCAGAAATGTGGGAAGACCTATTTTCTCTGCAATTATTTCCTGAAACTCCTTTTAGAGTAATGGGGTTTATTTGTCGACAAACTGTATATAACTAGTAGTTTGCTGGTTGTACTTCAGAAAACAGTTTTAACCGTTTGCTAAACTAACTATTGAAAGAGCACATGAGCAATGTAATGGAATTATCTTTTTTTGGAAGTTGCCTGAACAATTTTATACGTGCATTGTACTCTCTCTTTAGAGAGACCAGCCCCATCACTGCTCAGGAGTTCAGTAAGATTCTGAGAAATGGCACTGTACACTCACTGTAAATAGCGTTTTTAGCTGAGATGTTTGAGATAAACTTTATAAACTACTTTATAAACTCATTTCTGAGTAACTTCACAGCTGTCTGAGTTGTTTAGATACATCCTTAGATACATCGACGAGGGCATCGAGTGCACCCTCAGTAAGTTCGCAGATGACACCAAGTTAGGTGCGTGTGTCGATCTGCTTGAGGGTAGGAAGGCTCTGCAGGAGGATCTGGATAGGCTGCACCGATGGGCTGAGGTCAACTGCATGAAGTTTAACAAGGCCAAGTGTCGGGTCCTGCACCTGGGGCGCAATAACCCCAAGCAGAGCTACAGGCTGGGAGAGGAATGGTTGGAAAGCTGCCAGGCAGAGAAGGACCTGGGAGTGCTGGTGGATAGTCGGCTGAATATGAGCCAGCAGTGTGCTCAGGTGGCCAAGAAGGCCAACGGCATCCTGGCTTGTATCAGGAACAACGTGACCAGCAGGGCTAGGGAGGTGATCGTCCCCCTGTACTCAGCTCTGGTGAGGCCGCACCTCGAGTACTGTGTTCAGTTTTGGGCCCCTCGCTACAAGAAGGACATCGAGGTGCTTGAGCGGGTGCAGAGAAGGGCGACGAAGCTGGTGAGGGGCCTGGAGAACAAGTCCTATGAGGAGCGGCTGAGGGAGCTGGGCTTGTTCAGCCTGGAGAAGAGGAGGCTCAGGGGTGACCTTATCGCTCTTTTTAGGTACCTCAAGGGAGGCTGTAGCGAGGTGGGGGTTGGCCTGTTCTCCCACGTGCCTGGTGACAGGACGAGGGGGAATGGGTTTAAGTTGCGCCAGGGGAGTTTTAGGTTAGATGTTAGGAAGAACTTCTTCACTGAAAGGGTTGTGAGGCACTGGAACAGGCTGCCCAGGGAAGTGGTGGAGTCACCATCCCTGGAAGTCTTCAAAAGACGCTTAGATGTAGAGCTTAGGGATATGGTTTAGTGGTGGGCTGTTAGCGTTAGGTTGGAGGTTGGACTCGATGACCTTGAGGTCTCTTCCAACCTGGAAATTCTGTGATTCTGTGATTCTGTGATTCTGTGATCCTTCAGTTAGCATTATTTAAGGTCTGTTGAAACTGTAGGCCTAAGTCTGAAATTCAACATTGAGCTCTAAAACAAAAATCCATGAAGAGTGCTAAATTCTGAAATTCTCTTTCCTAATTTTATACAATTATTTATTATCAATATTCCATAGAATTTTGTTTGGTTATACCATGAAAGCATGCTTCTTAGCATGCTTCTCTGAATGCAGGTTTCCTGAGTAACAGTCTTCATTTGCTTCACTTCAGATAGTTAGCAATTAACAGAGAGTTGCTTTGATCGTAAAACTCATACAAAATCATAGAAGAGGGGGAAAAGCCTACACAAAGCTGGCATAAATGCTTGGTGGTTCTTTCCATACGTTCTGTTTTGATAGTTGGAGGATGTGGAGGTGCAAAGAGGTGTCTAAAATATAAATGTTTTTGGTTCAGCTTTAACAGGAAGTATCATAGTAAACAACTGAGACCAACTTCAGAGTTATCTCAAGTAGTTTCATTTTGGAATGGATTTGTTGCAAGTCCCAGAAATATAAGTATCTTAAGAGTTCTCATAAGCTTGGAGGGTAGGAGCATTATTGGATGTACCTGAAATCGAGAATATTTTTACAGTTTCCTAAATTTGTCCCTTAATTTTCTAAATTCATCATTATAGTTTAAGGTTAGATTTCCTGTACTTAAAGATCGAGTAGGTATTATTTTCTTCCACCGTTTTTTTCCTCTGTATCTACTGGGTTATTTTTCTTTAAATAGTATATAGAAGGAAGAAGTAGTTCCTTCTGTTCACTCATTTAAGGAAAAGAAGGCGATGGAGTAAAGTTGTGTGCTTAAGTTGTGTTCATCATAAATTTACTAAGCATACGTGTTTTCTTGCTACTGTGCTTTTGGGCCATTGAAGACCAGTTAAGAGTGTGAAGGGGAAATTCTCAGAAATGAATGCAGAAAAGACAGCATGTATATACCATCCTCAGGAATGGTTGGTAGGGTTTTTGATTGAAGGTAGTGAGGTTCTCTGTTGAAGTCCTATTTTTTTTTCTTTTAATGTGTAAGTTATGAAGATCGGAGCTTTCTTGCAAAGTGGAATTGTTTCCAAGTAATGGTATATTTTCAGTTTCCAGGACAGGTTCACAAGTTCCCAATGGTCCCCTGTGGGAACTTCATAGAAAGCAGTACCGTCTAGTTGTGTTAGATGTTGAGAGGCAGGAAGAGTGAGTATGCCATTTGGAAAGGGAGACCTGTAGTTTCATGTATCAGACAATCAGTGTTTTTGATGTCCCATGACTTTGTTTTCCCTCTCATTCATGAGAAAATGCTCTCTATGCTTCTTTGCTTTTGGGGCAGTGTATTTCACTTGCTGGTTTTTTTTGTCGTTGTTGTTGTTTTGCCTTTATAAGAGAAACAATTTAAAAATGGATTGTGGTGGTGGCTTAAATATAAATATTCTTATTTTATGACTGTCTCCATGAAATGACAATGAAGTGACATAGAGAATGTCTCCAAACAAGATGATTGGTTAATATGTCTGCTTGTAAACATTTAATTACAAACACACATTATTTTAAGAAGAGAACTGGGAATGCTGCTGTATTTAGTATAACACATGACTTACTATCTATTAAAATTTCATCCAGCATTCCTCAACAGTAAAATCATCCTGTCATCTTCCTACTTTACCACCAATACTGAAAAAGAGATAGTGAATAGTATTTTGTAACAGGCCTATAATGTATTGTTAGTAGCATATACACATACATGTACACATAGAACGGTATATAGTATGTGTATATTGAGACAGATACGTATCATAATTGAGAAGATGAATTAAAGCAATTTAAAATATAGCAGATGCGATTATTATATTGTAGTTTCACGATTAATTTTAAGGTACTTAATTTCTCTGGCTGTATTACTTGGCTTTGTCATGGGTTTTTGCTAAGCTGTGGACAGTGAGTTACTATTCATAAGGGAAGATGTAGAGGGCAGAGAAGAAAAACAGAACAGAATGAGAGACAGGAAACTGAAGGATAGGTGAGATGGAGTGTAAAAGCAGATGATATACTGAATTGATTTAGATGATATACTAAATGGAGACTAGTAAATCTGGAGAATGGGAAGAAAAATATTTTAGCTTCAACAACAAAGGTAAATGTACTGTGTCCTCTGGAAGGGACTGTCATAGCTATTTTTGACACTACAGAGCGTGACAGATCATATCAGATCAGGGTATCGGAAGATATGCCTATGCTGTGTCCTGTTTTCTGCTAAACAAACTCATGGCAGATATAAATAGAACCATTTTTGGTGAATCAACTTGGGCACAGAGAACTGTCTAGTTGGAGTAGTATGGATGCTGTATGGGCTTCTTTATACTGCCCATATTGGTTTGTTTATGTTGTAATGAGTAGGGAACAGGTTCAATTTTTCTTCAGATGTATTATAAAGGACTTGAACTCTTAAAATCAGTATGATAGTGGAGTGTATCATTTTCATGCTTATTACTCATGACCTAGACCTTAAGATTTGATATCACTTTTCTAAATTTTCTTTGCAGTAACACTTTTTTGTTTGTTTTTGTGTTATATAGAACACTTTACAGATTTTTTTTTTCACTTTCTTTTCTTTTTTGTCTTGATACATTAAAATAAACTTCTTGGTAATTTATAGAAGAAATCCATTCAGGAGGTAGTTGAAATAAGCATTAATGCATGTTTTTCCTCTCAAGCTAAAATCAACTACTTTTTCCATGATGTATTATTTATCAGAAACACACAATTCATTTTATGATTCAAAAGTATTTGTTTTTTAAAGTCAATATGTAAAATGCTAGTTTCTAGTTAATGTGAAATGTATTTTTCCCTTTGAAAGGCTGGATAACACCTTAGAGGAAATTATATTTAAGCTGGTGCCTGGACTTCGAGAGCGTAAGTTTCTAATTTGCTTTTGGGTACTGGTTTGGGTGGATGGAGGGAATACGACTATTTCTAATTTTAAACCTGTAGTACTGATTTTAAAATTCATATTATTGTTCTTTGATGTTAACTAGAGGAACTGCAGCGAGAAATTGAATTTTGGAAGAAAAACAAACCTCAAGAAAATGGACAAGGTGATGTTTTATTTTGTTTCTTCCTCCCTCAATGTTACCTCATTCTAGTTAACATTTCAGCTTCTCACTAAGTCCTGATTCTTCAAATGTTTGTGCATGTACGTTGTTTTTACTGAATTCAAAGATGACACAAACTCTGAACAAATCCATGTAAATATAATCTGGGCCTTCATTTACTGCTGCTTATCTTTTAACCAGTTGTTTTACAAACTCTAGCTGTTTTACCATTATTTTTGCATTTCCTTAAGCTCTCAGTCATCATTCATGCAATTTTCTATTTGAATTCTTCATTTTCCTAATACTACATGCAGTAAGATATAGAACAACTTGAGACTTTTTTACAGGTTATTTTCTATTACTAAGTTTGACCAGCTGTGAAGTAGGAGGCTGTCAAGATTTAGTTATGACAAGTAGTAAAACAGTTTTCCACACATGCTAAACAATTGTTTTATATAGGTTTCTTTTTTTTTTCTTTTTTTTCTTTGTAGTTGACCCATGAACTTTCAGAACTCATTACTGAGCTGTTAACCTCTAACTGTTTTTAGGCCCCGTTAATTTTGCTTCAGGGTTTTAATGGTACACCATACTTGATTAGGGCTTTTTAAATATTTCTGAAAGGCTCTGCTAAGCTTAAAAAAAAAATACAAAACCCGCTATTTTTAGTAAAGGATTGCTGTCACATGAATGTCTTGCAATGCTTTTCTGCATTCCATTGTTTGAAATGTCTTTTTTTCAACTTCAAAATATTTCATTTTCTTTCTTACTGGTTTTGTTCGCTTACATTTGGCATCCATTATAAGCAGCTGAGTTCTCCTATCCTCTCTTCTGTTGTGTAGTTAAATGAAAAGGTACAGGACAGTTTAAGTTGTATTAGTTTACAACATGTTGTGTTAACATATACTTTTCCAGCTTAAAAAATATTCGGAAAATATTTATGAAATACAGACCTGTCTACTGTTTCGAAAAACAGGTTTATTGCTGCATAAGTAGAGATGCACAGAGGAAAAGTTACATACAATTTGAAAATTTGTAGAATGTGACTTACTTTTAACTAATTTATTCTTCTGGTTCTTACCTTCCATAATGATAAACCTAATGGAGTTCAGTGAATAGAATTTCATAGTTTAGTGTGATACTAAAAAAAAAATTCCTTCCTGGTACTTTCCAGTCTAAACTGGAGAAAGCAAAGGGCAACCAGCTTTACATTGACTCATTCTCTGGCAATCAGTTTAACACTGACTATCTGAGAAAAACACAGGAAGTAGGCAATTCCCAGGATTTCCAAGAAAGATGAGGGAAAAAATGTGACACACCAAAACATGCCTTATGGAAATAGGGGTGGAGGTAGGGAGTTTTATTTTTTTCTGTCTTCTGTTCTTGGCTTGATTATTTTTAATTGTGGAATGTAGAGTCCATTTTGGTAAAATTAGATTATTTTTTTTAACCTGTATAATACTGAACTTTAGTATTGTGCCTTTAATGGGCCTCACATTGATTTCTGGAGGCTTCCACAAATATCATTACTTCTAATATCAGCAAGAATATTCTTTAGTAAATAGATTGTCTAGTGCCTTTTAGTATATGGAGGAGCATTTGAGTTTTTATCAGAATATCTTGAAAGGTATGACCTTTGTGTGTGTGTACCTGTTTCTGATTTTATGTTTTAATAATTGGAAATTTGCTAATTTCTCTTAATTCTGTCACTGGTTTGCCTTGCCTTTCAAGACTTTCAAACTGCATAACTAAATCTTCCGCCAGATCTTTTTTTTCCATTCTAAACAACTTAAAAATGAAAAAAAAAAAGAGAGAAGTAATGATTTTACCTTAAAACTCATATTGAATATGGAAACTAAATAAAACTAATTACCATGTCTAGAATCTTAGGCATAGTTTGATATTCACTGAAGTTTTCATTCTATCTTCTCATCTTAACTCTTGTAAGTGATGTTAAAAGTTTGTGGTAAGCATAGGAAAACAGCAGAATTTAATTTTAAAGTTTTCTAGGAAATGCAAAAGTAGCTTATTCAAGTTACTTAGGCATAACTTATGATAATGTTTTTTTCCAACAGAAAGTAGACTATTTTAAATTGAAATAAGTTGGGGATACAAAAAATTATGAATGTATATGACACTGTATACTATATTTCAAATATGTAAAAATTAATCCATTTTATGGTTCATTGTATTTTTTTTGTTGATTTGTTTGTTTTAGCTATACTGCACCCTCATGTAAATAGCCTTGCTAGTCTTAGGATAAAAATTCAGAAATTTAAATTTAGAAATGCTAAAAGTTTAAAAACTGTAGTAGATGGTACCATTTCTGAAGAGTTGGATGCAAGAAGCAATAAAACATATAATAGCAACAGTGAAGAGGGGGAAAAAAAAAAGGTAACATGATATATGTCATTATATAGGATATATGGGCTCTGCTACAGCTATTTAGTTATGAAAACCTACTGGAGAAGAGATGCTTGGAGTTTTTAAACTGGCACTACCTAGACCAGGACAAAAAAGGATGAAAGTTATGTTTTATCTTCCCTTAGTTTACTTCACAGTAGCATGTCAGGAACTTCTCTCCACCGGATTCTCACAGCAGATAGTATGGATTAATTACCCACGTTACTTTGATATACAAGTGCTAGGATTACTTATTCCATTGTTTATTTACAAGCAGTTTATTTTGGCAATGAACTGCCATATCATAGAGTAGGTTTGAGTTGGTTTTTAATGCAAGTGCAGTCTTTAAATCACTGGACACAAACAGGAGTAAACAGCCATAACAATTAGGGGTCCATCAGCCTAATCGTTGTCTGTCACATAGAAATCTTTCGTGTGTGTTTTACATTAAAATTTCAATAGTAAAATATAACTTTCAGAGATTTTTTAATTGATCAATATAAGTATACACTGAATTAAAATTGTGGTGTTAACTTGAAGAAAAATGAAGTAGGAAAACGTTTTTTTGTTGTTTTGTTTTCAGTTAATGTTTGTTGCCACTATGATTTGTAATTGTTTTACACTTTAATAACACAGTCTGCATATTTTACAGATGAAAGCCCCAAAGCTGATAAACCCAAAGTAGATGAGGAATGTGATGAAAATGAAGAAGATAAAGACTATCACAGAAGTGACCCACAGATTGCTATCTGCCTTGACTGTTTACGCAACAATGGACAGTCAGGAGATAATGTAGTAAAAGTGAGTAGTAAAAATAATCTGTGTTGTTATTGTTGGCAGAATAGCAGGAACCAAATCATTCTGTAATAATTAGCAATTTATTTTAATAAGACATCGTTGATTACCTGTCTCCACTTCCACTTTCATTTAGTCCTTTTGTTTGAGATAATTCCATGCATCTTGAAATTTTAAAAAGTTTTCTTGTTTATCTTTTTGGTGGATTATAGTATCTTCCAGCATGGTAGATGGTAGGTAACTGTTACACAACAGATTACTGAATAGCACAGAAATATTTAAAAAGTTAGCTGTAGGTGAGCTACCACACTTTCAGGATTGTCGTCAACATGAAACTGTTCTTCATGTATGTTGTGCATTGAATGACTGGGATCCAAATCTTTTTTCAAAGAAGTGAACAAAAATGAATATATGGTGCTATTATGAATTAAAAGCAGTAAAATGATTACTGGTTGAACAAAAATATCACAGCTTGCTGTTCTTGACAAAATATTGCTTACGTGCTATTTAATGAAAAACAAGAATGCATGTTCCATAATTTCTAACATGCTTTTTCTGTTTTGTTGTTGCTTTAGGGTTTAATGAAGAAATTTATCCGCTGTTCCACTCGAGTGACTGTGGGAACTATTAAAAAGTTTCTCAGCTTAAAATTAAAACTTCCAAGTTCTTATGAGGTACATTTGAAAGAATAATGCTTGTATTTTTATTGCATTGCAAAATATTAGATTTTTATGAAATTCAATCATATTTAAGCTTGAGGAATATATTTAAGTCTGAGCCACTACATACTATTCAATGTTCTAAGGTATATTTTCTGTCCTTAAATGGAAGTCCTCATTTTATCACAATGGCTAAAACTTTCTAATCAAGCAACTCATACAGTTGTAATAATTTGAGAGATAAATTAGTTTAGGTATCTTTATGTGAAAATAAATGCTCTCTCTTTTCGTGTAGCTAATAAAAAAGTTACTTAATGAACTTTTCAGCCAATAGCTGTTGGGGAAAGGAGAGATAACTAGACATACACCAAGTTATTCTTCAATTTCATTTTCTTTAGATATAAAAAACAATCCAGTCATTAGGAAGAAATAACAACATATAATATATGTATGTATACATATGTATGTGTATACTTTCTCTGGATTTATGTGGAATTTCATGGAGAGAGGGGTGGGTTGCAGAGTTATAAACCTGAATTTATCACGTTATTGTGATGTGCCAGCTAGCCATTTTGTTGTCATTTGGTTTTATTTTATGTTAATTTAATCTCACTCTGACACCTTAAAGTCCCGTGTTATGTTGTATATCCTTACTTCAAACTTTTAACATTTTTTTCCTCTTAAAAGTAGGAAAGCATTTATGGCTATAGTAATGAAAAAACAGCCATAGATTTTCACTGGAGGGTAAACTTAAGATGCTATAATACAGTTTAAATCAGTCATCTTTAACAGTAAGATAAACACCTTTTTGTTTATGCCTTTAGTCCTCAAGTTAAT
This sequence comes from Heteronetta atricapilla, assembly GCA_011075105.1. NCBI lineage: Eukaryota > Metazoa > Chordata > Aves > Anseriformes > Anatidae > Heteronetta > Heteronetta atricapilla. The sequence goes on from CM021736.1 coordinate 19,783,576, forward strand.
GAGGAATCACGTCTTATTCTCAGAAATACATTTACCTTGTAATTTATAGTTATTTTTAAACTAAAATTTTTAATTTAAGAATTAACTTAATTTTAAAAGCTGACAGTTACAGTACATTGGTTTTATAAGTTTGGGTTTGAAAGAGCATTGCAGAATACCTTCAATATACAACACAAGGCTTTCTCTTCAGACACTGTGTGGCATTGATAAATACAGGAAACATTTATCTACTAGTGATTTTCTACCTAGTTTAGTAGATTTTCTTCTGTCAACATTTTCATTGAAAACATAAAAGTGAAAAAAATAAATTGGAATACTACTGTACAAAATAGCACATTGTCAGTATGTTGGGTTTATTAAGATTTGATAAGTATTTCTGATAGAATCATTGTATAATAATAAAAATTCTCGGGTTAATTCTCAGGTTTTCTTAAGAGTTTATTCAGTCATTAAAATTTTGCATAAGTTTGTCTTACTGTTTGTTCTGTTGTATTTTAAGCTGGATGTACTATGCAATGGAGAAATCATGGGAAAGGATCATACTATGGAATTCATCTATATGACAAGATGGAGACTAAGAGGCGAAAACGTAAATGCTGTTACATTATTAATAGATGATGTTTTGGTGTATTGTAGAGAGTATACATGCTTTCACAGCTTGGCACAAAATATATACAATGACCCTTCAAAAACCCTGAATTTAAAAATTGATTTTACATATCTTCTGAATTTCTTATTTTAAAAAGGATCTAGTGAGTGAAACTCTGCAGCAAGTATATTGTGTAGAATCTGAAACTTAAAATTAGCAGGTATACAGAGTTTACTTAGAAGTCCTGCTCCAAATTTTAAGTCAGCTATCTGAAAACTCCAAGCACTTATTTTCTGCAAATTTCCTTTTAGTGACCTTTTACATCTTAATAGTTAAGGAATCTGCATCTGACAGTTCTTTATTTAGAAATTGTTTTATTGAGTCGGTAATAAACCGTAACACTGAAAAATTATGGGAGAAATATAATTGACTTATGATTGTTTCTGTTAATACTAAACCCACATTATTTAACCATGTTGTATAACAAACGCTAACAACCAGGTAACATAGCTAGAGGTGTTTGTCTTCTTGCATGTGTATATTTTAGAATATTTAATTTGTTAAACAACCGTTCTTTCAGGTCTGATATTGTTTGATTTAGTAGCTCTTACATTTCCTTGTATACAAAGTATTTTTTTTAATGGGAGGTCATACCTCCATTTCTTCTCTTTCTTTTATATATTCATTTGTTTATGTGTGGCTATTGACTGCTCTTCACTCTTCATTGCTTTATGCTATAAGCAGGTTTGTTGCCTGTCACTACCAGTGGGGGCTATATTGGAGCACAGCTAAAGTTATGCACTTAAGTTAGTTTATTAATCTGTAGAAAATTCCAAACTTCCTATACTCTTATTAAGCTTTCTAGTACTTGGAATTAAAATGCGCTGGGACTTGGACAGAGAAGACAGAGGATTAAGCACACTGTGGAGTTAACAATTCAAAAGTTTCTTAAAGTTTCACCTTAATCTGGAGGAAAAAAAAAAGGATGAAAAAATTCATAGGAACTAAGGGTGTTAATGTGTGTAGGAAAGTATTCATTACATTTGAAAATAATATTGCACTGAAATTTGATGTTTACTGAAACCCCAGACTGCACCAGTAACACCCCTAGTACCATTTCTCTAGTACTGCCTTGACACCAGTGGTATGTGTTTGCCTAGCCATTTCATATTTTGTTAGTACTTGTTGTACTATTAGGAAATGTTGAAGCAACAACTTTAGTGATAATGGAATTTTTTCATGAAATTTAGTCCTGCAGACCATGCCTATAGATGGACCTTTGGCAGTTGTGCTTGTTTGTAAGCAATGGTAAAAGCCATCTTGACAAAAAGGACATTATTTGTACTGGTTATTTTTTTCATAAATCTCAGAACTATCATTTTAACCTTAAGTGAATATAAAAGTTGACAACTCTTGCTTAGATTTATAAGTTATGTTTACATACACAGCATATAGTCAGATAAGGGTTCATCTTTTCTTTTATGTAGTTTTAAATCATTCCCCTGAAGTCAGAGATGACAAACTGAAACCTGAAAAAATTACATTGTGCTGGTGATAAATCTAGTAACATCTGGGCTTCTAATTTTGTTTTCCCTAGCTTTGTTGGGTCTTATTATAAAACAGAAGTTGCAATGGTAATTAATTAACAACCTCTTCTTTTGGGTGAAGATCAAGTAAATCTGTTATCTTTGTCTTTGATACTATTCATTGTGAGCTTTTACTGGCACACCTGTGGACCTTTCAAGAGGTAGCATAGTTAATGCAAAGATCCATTTATTTGTTAGAGAATTCTTTCTTGTTTTAAACAAGTAAATAAATTTAAAATTTTACATTTGAAAAAGAAAAAAAAATAAAAAGAGAGAAATGTGTATGTCCAGCTGTGGATGCCTCTTATCTGATCAGAAAATCATCTCCTTCGCAGTTTCGGTGTCAGAACTGCTCATCTTCGCAAGTCTGCTCACAGGATGGCACTTTTTATCAGGTAAGAGGCACTCACAACTGTACATACTACAGTCAGTAAGATCCTGTCAACACTATAGTTTTAATCCAAATTGTGGAGTTTTTATATAATCTCACTCTGAAGTACGCAGACACCATGAGCAAGGGCTGAGTATTTTCATTCATTCAAAAATAGCTTTATCAAATGAAAAAAATACTCCATTCAAATTATCAGATTTTATGTGCTTAAAAGATAAGATTTTTAATTTTCATTAGGACAGTTATCTTGTTATTTCATTCTGTAGTTGGATATCGACATTGGTGTGGAAGTGTTATCCAACTTCTGTAACTTCTGTCTCATCCTTACAACAAGTAGCATTGGGCAGTCAATGACAAAGGATCAAAACTTAAGAGTGAACCAAAAAAGACCTTTCATATTTAAAGGCACTTCATATGTTCTTTTCAATGGAGAAAAGAAGTGTTATTTTTTTCTGCTACTACATTCCTTGCACTTCTTTTCAAATTAGAAATTGAAGAATCACTTACCTGTAGAATATGACAAACAAAAACCTCCAGAGTCTGCAAATTGAAGTTGATTCCTAGATTTAATTGATCAGCTTGGTGGTTTTTTTTGTTTGTTTGTTTGTTTTATATATATATGAAGCAATGTTTTGGTTTGCTCGCTGAGCATTTTCAATAGAATTAATTTCTTCTAAAAGTAACTCTGAAAGTCTGAAGTAATTATTTTACTTGAGAAAAAAATATGATAGAGGGTCACTCCCATTATGGATGGGAGTGATCTGCTTTACAGTCATGCCTACTTTACTAAGTATAATTGTTCCGCCATACTGCATTTTATTTGTACAGTTGGTTTGTATTTTTTGTAACAGCACTGGTTTACATGGCAAATTTTTCAGTGAGGTCTCTGCCTGTATGCACTTCCAATTAAAGTTGAGTACTTTTAGATGCAATTTATATTATCAAACTATTTGTCTTAAAGCGTGAAGAACAAGTGAATTAGCATTTAAATGCTGTGGTAGCCATATCCTAGCTGAGAAAATCAGACCACTTACTTATACTTATTAACAAATACATTTGTTAATTACACATGGTGCTCCCTGTCTTCTCTACTAAATGCTCTTGCTGCTGCTGAATACTTCTGGTTTTATGTTTTGATTTCTCTGCACTCCAGTTTTTAAATCCTCAGCAAGTATGTTCACATTTAGTTCTGCTGATCATTTCAGTACCCTAGCATGAAAAGTTTAAGCTGTGTAGGTCTCTGCAGTGGTATCTTTCTTTTTTTGGTCTCTGAATTTTGTCTGTCTTGCATTTGAAGGATGCAGTAAAATATTACTGTTTTTAATGATAACTTCTGTAAAAATTCTTAATTTTTCCAAATTTACAATAAAAAAGACTTAAACTAGCTTTGCCCTATGGCAGAGGCTACTTAAGCCCATACAGTTGCTGAGACAATAAGATTTTCCTGATTTTTAAGCAATAGAAAATGATCAGTAGGTTAAGAGGAAAATGTCAGACTTAAATGAAATGCTGACAGAGCAAAAAAAAATGAAATGTTAACAGAACTTAGCAACAAGCACTCAGATGTTTCACGACACTTTCTGGAAGCCTACTCTTACCTCTCATACCACAACAGTTTTGTCCAGTTAAGGGATTCAGATAGTTTATTTGCTAATTTTTCCCAATAATAACTAATAAAAATGTATTGCTAGATCTGAAGTTAAGGAGTTTGGATTTCAGGGAGGGGGAAAAATCAGCCCTCATGTTTCAGAAAATCAGCTGACAGCAATTTGACCTGAGTTTGTTTGTTTTTGTTTTTCTTTTGGTAGTGGTGATGTGTGCTTTTTTTGTTTGTTTTTAATACCAAAGGAACCTAGCTCCGATAAAAATCAAGCTGTATAAGTCACCTATAGATGGACCTTGTTTTACAAAGAATAAGATCTCAAGATTGCTTTTTCTCAATCACAGCAATGGAGACGTAAGAGGAGTTATTTAAATATTACAGTGTGTGTCATAAAACATAAAAATCATGAAATACATAAAATTCAGATATAGGAATTTCATATTTATAACAAATAATGACGGTTGACTTAAAGATAGATTTGAAGTACAGCTATGGATTTAATTGTTGAAATATATAGACTTTATATATATAAATAAAACTGATTGAAATATATATGTGTCATAGGGATAAGCTCTAGCTATTTTGAAGGCAATCTTTAATTGCATTTCCTTAGTATTTATGTGAATTATATCTTCATGTTATTCTTGTCTGTTTTTTGTTGTTGTTTTTCTCTTGCTTTTGTTTTTAGTCTTATCCTATGGTACTTCAGTATCGACCTAGAATTGACTTCGGTTAGACCAAAGGGCCAGATCCCGCTGAGATGAATCCTGCACTATTTGTTTACCCATCGACAGATTGCACAATGAATGGATGTGCCTGGATTAGGGGGACACAACCAGATTATCAGCATGCAAATAAGGACATTGTCTTTCTTAAAATTGTCAGTTGCATCTTTGTTGTTTCTATTAGAGCAAGCCAAGTGCCATTCTGCTACTGAAATGTGCATAAGATATTTGTGAATTTTACAAGTGTGCTGCAAATCATAGCCAAAATCATTAAGTGTACAGTCAAGGTTCAAAAGCTATGGAATATTTTTGCTTGTGTGTTAGAAAATTTTTCTGGTCCTAATATTGATTACACTAGCAAAATGGCAAAGTGCTCATTCCATGTAGTGTTGCAGTTTCACACACTTACTATTTTACTGAATATTGTTGTTTAAATCATAGAGTACTGTACAAATAGCTAAGGATTATACCTTGAAAATATTTTGTATAGAAAATATATTTAGAAAAGTGGTGATTGTGCCACTACCTTTTTCTTGATAAGCTTCTCATGGGTCCAGGTATAGCTCACTCATGAGTGTGCAAGAGTTCTTTTGTAGTGAATGAAGATTAATTACCCTTAACAAGAGATGTTTAACATGATAATTCAAAAAAGTAATTTTAAATTGTCTAAATAGACTCTGCCAATATTGCTTAAAAGCATAGCCGCCTTTGTGATTGCACTTTTCTATGGCTACCCTAAAGATTAGAATTTGGGATACAGCTATTTTTGGAAAATGGCTTCTGGTCAGGTTACATTTCTTCTAATAAAGCCTTCATAAAAATGAAGTTAAAATAATTTATCTATGAAACAAATTTCACTGTCGGGTTACAGCCAAGGCAAAATTTACACATAGTTATTGCACTTCATGGTAAGCACTTCCTTTTAAGATTGGGTGAAGGACATGCTAAGAAAAAATAACATAGCTTTAATTACATTATATATCTCTTGTGACTATCTGGGGCTTAGAATCCATTGTAGAAAATTTTCACTAGTTGAAGCCACATCATAAAACTATGTCCATAAAATTAGAGGCAATGCAATACTGAAGATAAGCAGTCTGACCAAAATAATTGTTCAGATCATTGTTTTTTCCTAAGATCTGGTAGTGCTGGATAGAAGAGTGATTGTTGCCTTAGGTATTGCAAGCAAAATTGTTCAAGTATAGAATGTTTATTGAGGTTTCTGGTAATGTTGCAGGGAGCATAGTAATGCATGTTTCCTGTAGTCTTCCATTGTCTTTGCTCTGCTTAAAAATCAAATGAGTTTTTTACTTAAATTCTGTGGAGATATCTGTAGTTCAGTACCTTTATATAATTTCTACTTAATACACACCTGCTAGTATTGTAGATAGCTATTTACTTTCCCATGCCTTTTGCATACAACAGAAAAGAACCAAATCAACTTTTCAGAAGCTAATCTAGGACAAAGTGAAAATTCTATCTTGAAAACCTTGGGATCAGGTATAAAAGATAGATGCAAGGCTGTAACTCCTTTTTAAATGTATATTCATGTACATTAGTATGTTTCTGTAAGAGAAGCATGTATGTTGTGGATTAAATCTGGCCCCCTTAGTGTTTGCAGGAGTTGTAATGTTGATGACCTGAGGAATCCATACATAGTTAGGTTAAGTCCTGCCATTGCACTGCATGACATGCAGAAATAAAGATGCTGTTGGTAGCAGTCTGTTTAGGAAACCTGCCATTGCAGGTCAAGGTTGCACATATTGTGCAGATGCCAGTGAACCTAGGGAAGCAAACTGTTCAGGAAGCTGCTGCTCCCTTCTGCAGGCATAACATGCTGACTGGTACAGGCGCTGCTTCTCCCACCCTGTGGATGGGAACAGGGCCACAAGCTGGCTGCAGGAAGTGGTCATCTTTTTGTCCACGCGGTATATGAGGTGCTGCTACTTGACAGACATGAGAAGAGACTCCGTGTAGGGAGGGCACCGCTCCTTTGCAGAGAAAAAGTTCTTTGTGTGCATGGAGGTCCTCCTCATGGAGCAGCTTGTCAGATCAGAGCATGCATTCTAATTGCAAGTCATTGTTACCTTTAGTATATACAATTGTTTTATATGGTATAAATAGGATATAATTTGTAAATATTTACATGCACATGCAAATGACACCTTACAGTTTTTTATATATCTCACGTGTTTTTATACCAGAATTTTCACTGTAGATTCACCTAACATAAAATGGCTGTTTCAGTTTATCATGAAACAATACTACTCTTAAGCATAATTTCTGCTTGGTTTGGGGGACATTTTTTTTTTCTCAAGAATTGCTCTTGCTGTTTTGACAAATTTGAACAGATTTGATGGGGAAAAAGAAAAACACGTCATTCGTAATCCATTTTCAGTTGTCTTACACAGAAGTTTTCATCCAGCGAGCAGGACCCTTGAAATTTGACTACTGTGTGATGTCTTCTGAATGACATCCCAATAGAAGATTCAATGTCTAATGACTTTCTGTATTCGCAATTCAGAGAACCATGGATTTGTCTTGATCAAAATTGGATACTGTTAATTCATGGTATTTTTTGGATATAACTTAAAGCTAGTTTACAGAAGACAAATCTTCATTTTAAGTATGGAAAATACAGATATGATTTAATGTTCCCAGCTGAGAATTATGGCCTTAAATGCTTTTAAATGCATATAATCTAGCCAACTACCTACAGTTTATGCATTTCTGATTTGATTAACAGCCTGAGTGCTGTTCTACTTTAATAGTTTTTGTAGCAGTGAAGTGCCAGTGAAATACATATCTTAGCTGGGCAGCTTGTATAACACAGGCATCGCCTTTTTTACAGGAAAATTCTGTATAGTACGTATGTGCCATGTGTCTACAGATAGGCATATTTGATTCATCTGTGCCAATTAAAAATACCTGAACAACATAGGAATATGAGAATGCATGTAAAGATTCCTGTGTGCCAAAGATTGAGTAAGTGGAACAAGTAGGAAGTGTTCTACTAGAACTGCACCATATTCCGTCACAGAGCAGATTACTGTATACAGTGCACACTTCCTGAACATTTCCATGACAAAGTGTCACCGCTGCGTGTTTGTAAAGAATAGGAATATAAAAGAAGTGTTGCTGCAACTGTTTTTCTTAGGCTTTCCCATGTTGTCAGCACCTAGCTGCAGAAGAATAAGACCTAAAAAATTCGACACTACTACCTAACCTTGCTGTCTCTTGTTTAGCACATTTGGTGGTTTTTTTGTTTGTTTGTTTGTTTTTTCCTGAAAGAGAAAAATTGTCTCTGCTTTTGTTTGGGGTAACACATTAATGAAAGTTTAAACAACTTTTCATTGGGCATAGCTATATGCTGCATTTGTCTAGTAACAAACTAGCTAGAATTTACAAGTGATATCCTATAAAATCTCAAACAGCATAGAATTCGATAATCAAGAAATGTATTTTCCATCATGCCTTGCTACAGTGCTCCTAGCTAAGGGCCTAGCCCTTTAAAACACATTTTTAATTGGGGGAAATACCAAATAAGATTACTATGATAATCTTAAGTGACTCATCACTACTGTAGTTACTGCTCACATGAGTGCTTCTGGGATTTGGGTCCTACCAGTATGCAACACTCTAAGTATATTGGGCATACTCAGCTAGCTTGCAGCTTTTATGCAAAAAATAATATTAAATTAAAAAAACATCTGAAAAGTATTCTTTTGACTTTACCGAAAATGTTATATAAAGTGCCTGATTATTAACACAGAATATATTTTAAAACCATTATTTGCATTTGGCAGGGTAATATTTCCTTCTGTATCTTATCAATGGTCTTAATATTTTCAGCAAGAATATTTCATAATTCTTCTGTACTGAGAAGCCTTCTTTCATGTGAAACAAGCAGAAAAATAAATGTTCTGACAGGTTTTTTTTTTCAATTTCAAATAATCTGTCTCAGTAGAAACTATATGAAAAGAATATTTTTATATTGAAATTATTTCATTTTCTGTGTGAGGTGACCTTGAATTCTGAATCTTGATCTTTTTTCTCCTAGGCTCCAAAGATTTGACTCTACTTTTCTCTGCTGCAGTTATCAAAAACAGTTCCAGTATATCTGTAGGAGAAGAGATTATCACATTCCTTTTAGCATAAGCTAGACTCTTCTTCTCCACTGCAGACAAAGTGATGGTGCAGTTTCCATCTCATCCATTCTACATGTAATTTTTAGGCATGGCTTTGTAAGAGAAGTAAAGAATTTCTCTGCTCCATTCTAAAATTACAAAAAGTGCTAGTGTTTAGTCTTTAATTGAACCAGTCACTGAATTGTATTGCTCCTTTTGCTTGCAACAGAAGGAATAGTCTCCAGCTCTGCCAGGTACTACAGCTGGTAGAAATTCTGGAGAATAGTCAGTTGTTCAAAACCAATCTTAAGTCACAAAATAAACGTACTGAGCCCTGTTTATAGAGGGGCTGCATAAAATACTGGTCAAAAATATAGAATAATCAAATTCATTTTTATCCTGGAAAAGACCCAAAGCAGTTAAGACAAGTTCCTATCCACAGCAAGTATATAAACATTGTAGAGATGCTAAATCAAGAGTGTGGTCCAATTTCTTCACTTAATCTAGACAAGCTGAAAGCAAGTGTTCAAGAAAGTGAATAATTATAAAAGGTTATTTTGATAATTAATTTGCCCTTACAAAGGGGCAATCACGTAGGTACAGCCATTACTAATATGGAAGAACGTGTGGCATGTCTCTTCACAGTTACAACCCAACAAATCTTCTGGTCTTGTAGTACAAAAATAGTTTCATAGCTAAGATTGAACAGGATGGAGATTCTCTTAAGAGCCAGGGACTGTTAAAAGAGTTTGCAGAAGAAAGCAAAGCAAAACAAGCCTAGACTATGTGACAGACCTCCTTTTGCAGTACAGATACCAAATTGCTGATTGTTATGACAGCACCTTTTTGGACAGAGAGCACACCTGAACTGAGTCCAGAAAAGCTCCACAGCATCAGTTTTCTAGCTCTGAGAGCCAGCAGGTGACACTCTGCATCTCCACTGCATGTCTTAGAACAAGTTAGAAGTAGATGCCACCCTGACATTAAAAAAGCTAATGCTTAATGCCAAAGAAATTCATGTTTTCTTTTGGAATTAAGTTAGTCTCTCCTGGATTTCACCAAAATGTTAGCAGTTCTGCATCTTGAATCCTTTATACCCAATTTAAATGAGATAATGCTTCCACGAGGTGTTCAGCTAGATAAGTTTGTTTGAGGAAGGGTCACAGCCTACTGGAGCATGTTCCAGGATGGATTCCAAGATTCAAGGAGTTTGATTCACGCTAAAGGAAATGTGAAAAGCTTCCAACTACTAGTTTTATGACATATGGGTAGTCTAGCCTTCAGGCCTCAGTTGAAATGTCCTTTGTAGGGATGTCCTCCAAAAGATTTGTAACATTTTTTCTTCGTAAGCAGATCTACCTGTTTACATTTTTTTTTCCACTACTATACTGCCCATAGATCAGGTAAAAAAACATCAGATTCCAGAATAGGAAATCTATTTAGGGATTTCTAAGTAAGAGATTCTTTCACCCAAGTTATGTGATATACATCTTCTGAAGTCAGGTAGCTTGCTAACACAGTTTAAAAGGATGTTGTTTTGCTCTCTAGCAAGCAGTTTAAATCCACACAGTGCTGGTGTGTGGCAATGAAATGGAAGAGCTCTGTAGACTGGTGGAAAAGCCCAGGCTACCTTTTGTACCTGTACAGAACAAGAGAGCTGGTTCAGTAGACTCAGGATGGAGGAGACATTCTGGAATGAAAGGTGTCTGCAAGTAGGTTTTTTTTTTTTTTTTCTAATCACATTAATTTTAACCAAAGAGAGGCATTAGTTTGAATTTGCATGTTTATCTAAACCATACAGTGTACTTTTATTTGAAGTAACATGTATTTTTAGAAAAAAAAATCTAATAAGGTTTAACAATGTGACAGATAACAGGGTAAGATGAACAGAAGTAGTTACTGTGCATTTTCCTTTTTTGTGATTATGAGTGGATGGCAAAATAAGGGTTAAGAGTTGCTATATCAGATACAAGATTGCTGCAACAGTAAAACATTTGTGCTGCTAGTTAACATACTGAGGATTGTGTTACAAATGAAGTTGTAATAATGATGTTTATTATCAAAGCGAGAGGCACATATTTTATGATGGTATTCTACTCCTAAAATTGTGTTTTGTATTATAGCATATTAAGTAAATAGACATTCTTGCTCTTGTCTCATGAATTTTGATGCAGTAAAATGAAACTTGTCCCCTTTTTACTGAAAAATATAACATAACTAGTTGACTTTAAAATATTCTTTGTTGTCAGATACTTAGTTTGTTCACAAAAAAAAAGTTTCTTTACAAAACAAATTATTTTTATGGATAATCTGATTGCCTAATAGTTTTAAAGGACTTATTTAATACCAAAGGTAAGTCACCCAGAAACTGACTTGGAATAAGGCACTGGAGCAGAGGTGGAGAGCTACGTCTGGAGCTGGTCCAGCAGAACTCCCTGGTGGTGACCGTGTGTGTCACCAACTCGCGGGGTCAGGCATACCTAGAAGTTTCCAAAACAAACTAAAAAACAAAAACAGGACTAGCGTAAAGTTAACAGACCTAGAGTAGCTCTGTGAGTATAGCTAATGTTCAAAAAGAGCACAAAGGCTTGCATTACTGATGTGTCCGCTATACCTGGCCTGTGAACTAATCAAATACTTTGGTGTGCTGTCAATCCTGTAAACCTTCCGAAGCACAAAATATTCACCAGGCTACTTTTGGGTTTTCTAGTTGTAGTTCAGTGATATTTTGGAGGGTGGAAAGGACAGACTTGGAAGATAATGAGAAAATATTGTGTTTTACAGATTTTTATAGATATTTTTTTAGCAAATGGCATTGCTGTCCTCAACATGAGACCATTGATTAGCAAGAAGTCAATTATTTTACTTGTGCAGTATAAAATACAATAATGAAATCTAAATACCCTAACTTCCTTTTCCAGAATAGTGAATAACTAAACTGGAAAGTAATAGGACAAGTTAATTATTTAGCTGACTGAAATATTTCATTCTAAAAACTTACCGGTAGTAATTTGTTTCTCACATACGAGCTTCTTAAAATAAGCATGAAGCAGTGCATCATTTGTTCCCTTATTGCAGACTTTTTTTTTTTTTTTTTATTAACTCTTTATTTTTAATGCAGAGCCTGAATTGTTGGATGTTCCAGGCTCCTGAATAGATGCTATAGAGTTAATCTCAATGGATTTTTTTGGGATGGGGGCCTAAGTGTCCTTATATAAGCTGTGATCCAAGTTATGATAAGAAAGGAGCCTATGGTGAGCAGTAATAATGTTCTAATGCTTCCTTGCATTTGATCAGTAGCTATTGGTTTTTAATATAACAGCCCTCACAGTACTTAGGAGTTCATAGAACATATTGTGTTGTTACGTTGCTAATTTGTTTTAAAATATAAAATGTTTTAAGCTTTTTGTCAAAAGTGATAACATCATATTACAAATAAACCTTTTTGTGGTTGTAAAATTTAGCTTATAAATCATTCAAATTGAAGTGAAAAAACACAGGTCATTGTTAATGACAGTCTATCCTACTATTAAGAATATATGTATTTTTGTAAAGGAAAAGCACTTGTAGATATTTAATCAGTCCAATATCTATGTTAATGTTTTGGAAAAAAAATGCTGCTTAGAGAATCACTTACATATTTTTATTTGTTGTGCTCAGATGCATTTTCTGTTGATTTTATGGAATGTTTATTCTGTGTGAAGCTGTATAGTTAGTACAGCTGGGCTAAATGCATTTCTTACCTGAACGTAATGAAATGGATATAACTCTGCTATCACATATTCTGTCCTATCAAAAACCTGTTTGCAAAACATAGATTGGTGGTGCTGTTTTTCATCTTTGATATTAGCTTCATCCTGCCTTAGATCATTTCTGCTTCATAATAATTATAAAATACTAGCAGACTTTTGTGGTGTTTGTGTTTTAATAGATGTTTTAGGGCATATTTGGTTATTCAGTTATATCTTATTATACTTACGAACATTTCTATAAAAGAGTGACAAAAGTTTACATGTGGTATTTAAAATGTGGTTTGCCCCCAGATGAAAAATGTGCCAGATTAGTCAAGTTTAATAATTTTCCTCCAAAGGAAGCTACTGCCAGGTACATGCATGGAATATGATTGCATCACTAAAGTTTATGAGCATTTGTACAAATAGTGGTGGTTTTTTGTTTGTTTTTAATCCAGAATAATTCATTTCTTGTAATATTTTGAGGCTATTCAAAACATCATACTTAACTATATTTTGACTCAATATAGTCGATTTACACAGTTTCAAAAAAAGAAAGATCAAAACAGTGAATTTTATTGGAGTACTAGTAGAGACTGGTGCCACATTTGTTTGTTAAATTTAATTTACTTTTTTTCAGTGGGATTCTACAGGGTCTTCTCAGTGGTTAAAGTCTTCAGTGGAGTTACTTCATGTAGTTCTCATTGTAGCTAAGACATGAAATAGCCCAGAGGTCCCACTTCCTCACTGAATTTTCTTTCATGGTTGGCTTGTTCAATGTCTAACTAATACTGTTCAAATTTAATCTTTTTATGTTAACCTTCCTGTAAGTAAATAAATTTTGCAACATTCAATGTATACACTAGCAGTAGTTTCAGTGAGTAAATACTTGCAGAATGCTGAGTAAATACTTGCAGAATTGTGAAATAAGTGGAAAATTTCACTTGAACTATGAATATTTGTCGACAGTATCGTATTAATATGCATGCTTCACAAAGATCTGAGTGTTCAGTTTCTAATGTGTTTTTATTGTTTGAATATTGTACATATTTATAACTTTTCTTAAGAGCTAATATACATATGGATTCATGGGGGGTCAACATCTCAGGGTCCACAAAGTAGCATTTTAAAGACTTAAATCGATTTGAGCTTTGAATGCAATACCAGTATTGCAGTCTGGTGTCTCCTAAAGAACCAAATACTTCGTGTTTCAAAGTGTTTAAAAACATTGTAAATTTCATCCAGTTCTACCAAAGGAATATTTTTTCATGTCTGCTGAAATCATTAGAAACTGAGTTGTGGCCCTGGAAAAAATGAGATGCCTATAACTGAGTTTAGCACTAGAGAGCAATTTAACAATTAGGTAAATGAAGTGCTGGCACTAATTTCTATTTTGGCAAAAAGCTGTGGAACTGTGTTTTGGTGCAGAATGAAGTGTGCATGTTTGAAGATGCATCTACATTTGTAAAGAAGGTTTATTTTAGAGCACTAGCTCACGCAAACCCTGTAAATGGACTTATTCAAATCTTGTGTATTAAATATGATTGATATGTAATATTTATAATTATGTAACTACTTGTAAGTTTCAGTACCAGTGATCTTACATTGAGTGCTTCATGCTAATGTCAAGAATGTTCACAGCACCTTTATAACCACTGATAAAAAATTGCAATTTGGTATGACCCATGTGCTGCAAGATGCCTCTAGCCCAGTTGGATTAATTTTATAAAAAATCTAGATGAGCAAGAAGTATAACTAATCTGCTTACTAGCACTGAATTGCTCCTTTCTCAAAGCAATAAATATATTCATGTTGTAACATCTGTTGTGCAGCCTACATTCGAGTTGTTTTGTTGCATTGTTTCTATATAATTTATTTTGTGCAATAAAAAAATCTCTGGTTTTATCTGACTTCTCTCTAATTTGTAATAATACTTCAATTAAAACCTTTGCTAGCTTTATGGCTTAGTCATGGAAGTAAGTGCACTATGAACTCACAGAAACGCAAAATTAAAAATGGAACGCAGAAATGTTTCACCTTATAGAAAGAGCAGAACGTACTTACATGGCCTAATTTTGTTCTCATTAATGTCATAGGGAGTGTTACCATTCATTTTCATGGGCGCAAAGCCTGCCATGCACTAAAGGTGACTGGATTTGGCACCCCACCTGCAAAATATACACACATACTGAGTTATTGAGAAGAAAAACAAGGGAGGAAGAGATGTTATTCAGGAAAACTTTTGTTTTTTATCTGAGATGTGAAAACTGTAATACCGCTGCATGAGATCTGAGATGTTTCAGATTAGTAAATAATAGAGGGGATTGCTAATTAAAATGACCTAAGACAATAAGTATTTTGCATCCTCTTGTAAAATTCTTCTAGATGCTGGCAGAAAGAAGATGATAACTTCCTGTGAACTCAAAATGTGAAGGTGCATGTAGTATTTTGCAATATGTACATATGTGAAACATAAGTGAAACACATTTTCCATGGCTGGCTTAGATTTGTTAGCAATGCTATGCTGCAGTTTGCTGAAACACAGGCAAAGAGCAGTTATGTGATGGTATTTGCTGCTATGAGAACCTGTGCAACAGGAGGAGTGCCGCTTACCTGGCTTTCTCTTGAAGCTTTTTCTTGTTTTATTGTTGAATATTTGGAATGTGTTATAAGTTTTGTCAAAGGTCATACTTTATGACCTTAGAAATAATAATTTCCCTTCTTTTAAATGTGTTCTTGAGACTGGGCAATCAAAAAAAGAAAAACAAACCTGCTTTATGCTTCTACAATATTTACGAAACAGAAATTAGTTGAATGGTATTTAGCTGAAAAATTCTGCTCCTAAATAGGGAACAATGATTCTTCAAACAAAATTTCCAGGAAAAAAAAATTAAAAAAAAGTGTTGCTGATTAAATTAAAGATTTACTTTGTTTCAAGCAGCTAAAAAAAGAATCATTATAGGAAAAACATGCAAAGGTCTAGTAACAAATGCATAAGCCGTCATCAGTCCTGATTATGATTTATTGAAGGAGGAATCTGTAAGTCCTTCCTGGAGGCAGAGCTGCAGGTAGGTGGTATACAAACAGCTATTTACATTGGGGTGTAGCTTATGAATTTCCCTGTTAATAGAACTGTGATTCAAATTGTTTTATATCCTGTTTTACTTTATTATTATTATTATTCTAGAGGAGCATATGCTGTGCAACATCTACCATGCTTTTTTTGTTTGTGTGTTTTTGTGGTGTTTTTTTTTTTTTTTTTTTTTTTTTTTTTTTTCCAGGAGAAAAGTGATTTAGTTATCTAGTTTTCATTAAAGAAACAAAAATTTGCTGGCAATATGTAATATGAGCACCTTGTTCCAGTGGCAGACTTCCAACATCTTCATTTGGAAAGAAGACTGCTGCATTCATAATTCATAAAAGCATTGGCATCTATCCCATTAAACTAACACAGGAAGAGAAAACATTCAAAAACACTCTGTCCATCTTTTCTAAACTATTTATAGGTGGAGTTCTGTCCTTTTCTGGACTACACAAAAAATACAGTAAATACATATATAGATACAAAAAATAATTACAATAATCAACCTATTGATAAAATTTAGTGCTGTGCTTAATACCAGGTATGGAGAAATTTTAAATTCCTTGGATTTAATTTCATCCTCTGGTGACTGAAGATGCATAACGTGTGTGCCAGTGCCTCTGCAGACTTCCAGTCCTCTTGTCAGTAGCCTCTACAGATTTAAATGTTCTAGGACATCTGTAGACCTGGCAGACCTTGTTACTAGCCAGTATTCTTCCTTTATATTTTCTGCTCATGTTCTTCTCAAAATAGTATAACTTTTGTCTTGACTACTTTCTAAAATATGTTTTATTCTAATGCTCCTCCTTCTGAAGTACTAAAAGCGATGCAGACAAAGAGAGTACCCTGTACATTCATCTTCGTATCCTTATGCTGCACCCAACATCGAGATTCCTGAACATCTTGAAAAGTGGTCTCAGGAAGTTCAGCATTGCTCCTGTGCTTTGCTGATTTAAGATGCTGAACTATCTTATTACACATGAAGAACTCCCAGCAGGAAAATGGCTTTGAACAGCTGATCTAGTGGTATCTTCTGAGACAGATAATGCATGAACCATTTTAAGAAATAAATTATTTTCTTGTTATATGAGGGGATACTTACCTAATTCCACAGGAGCTGCAAAGTTCAACAGAGTATCTTGAAAATCTGGTTCATGTGAACAAATCAACTGTCATCAGGCTTGATGTGTTTTACAATTGCAAAAAATAACACTTGTTCTGGTGTTCAGCACTAGGGTAGCTGAAAATAACAGATTTCCTACTATTTACTGTAAACACTGCTATATAGCATTGTATATTGATTATGTCATGGGTTTCATACTTCATGTATGAAATGGTTTCAGAAGCTATCTATGCTACAGCATCCAGAATTGGTTGTCTGAACAGCATTCAATTCCTCAGAGTTCTAGAATGTGTTTGAATCCGTTAAAAAAAAAAAAAAAAAAAAAAAAAAAAAGAGAGAGAGAGAGACATACCAACATCCAGGATAGCACCTGTACTGTGAAGTGTTCCTTCATTCCTTCATCTTCAGTGCTGATTGCATTCTAATGCTAAACAGCAATATCAGGGATTTCATCTAGACCCTTTCTCTTTCTGTAAATGTTTACCTCATATTTTTGTTCTCTGGTAATGAAAATTCTTGGAACAAGAAATAATAATAATAGTAATAGGCTTGGATCTGTAGTGGTAAATATAGTTCTGTAACTTAGAGCAGTCAGCCTACCCCATTCCTATATTCTGCTGATTGCCAGAACCTTTCTTCTCAGCATGAAAAGGTGCTTCAGGAGTACCTTACAAATAAATGGAAGAACATTGCTAATCTGCTTGAGGTAGGTGATATGTTACTTACTGTTCAGTTTCTGAATAACTGCAATTTTGCAGAGGTCTCTGGCTAATATTTTGAAAGGATGGATGTGCTTGTTCAGAGCATTACCCATCTAATTTGACAATTTATTTATTCATAGAGTGATAAAAAGGTGACAGGCTAGTGGAAATGTGTGTTAATATAAAAATAAATAAATCATGCTATAGCTTATTTAGAGAAGTTCTACTGTGAAGGATAGAATTTGCACCTTTCCTGTTTTCAACCAAAGGCTGCTATAATTTGAGTTCTTTACTTGCTGTGAAAACCTCAAGGAATCACAGCATGATCACAGCATGAAACCAAAGAAGTATTATGTAGATGCTTGATCCTGTAGACAGGCATGTGATTAAAGACTATTCACATGTGTGACCTGCAACACATGTGCACAGGATTTAAGTGATGCTATTATGGAAATAGCAATTGGCTTGCTAGTGGCATGTTCTCCATTTGTTTTACAGATTGTATGTAAAACAAGAAAATCATCAGGGAAAACAGATGCCTAGCATGTCAAAGGAATCTGAAGTGCTTTGTAAATTATATATTTAAAACATACACATGCAGGAGGGGCTTTGCTATAACAACATGGCCATAGGTGAAAGCAGAATTGAGCAACCCAGTCATACCACCTTCAACTGCAACTTATGAAGCTAAGTTTTCAAGGTAGCAGTAAAATGCAATCACAATTCACACTGAAATTTGTTCAGGCCTGTCCCCTGACATTGGAGAAAAGTGCCAAGAAAAAAAAGTGCATTAGCGAGGCGGCGATGTGCTGCTGTGCCGGCTGGGTTGGCGCTGAGGTACAAGCTCAAGCCAAGATGCCCTGGTACCATGCTTCATTGTGCACAGAGTTTGCTCTTGTGATAAACAGAAAAAACTGTGTCAAAGTACATTACATTTCACCAACAAATACGTTTTTATATCACCCATCTTAACTACAGCCAAGCTATGTCTCAAGATAAAGTAGGTGACCAGCAGATATGTTTCTTAGAAGTCCTCCCTTTTTACTACTAGGAAGCTTGGACCCAGTTTCAGCCACTGTTTGCTGTCCAACATTGAGACTTCCTAAAGAACATGACCTTGGAAAACAGTAGAAGGGCATCTTAAAGCCTTACCAGAGCAGAAAAAAAACCAGACAAAATAAAGGGGGGTGGGGGGGAGCGGAAGTGTCCTTGGTTATGGCAGAAGATAAAAGGCTTCTTGGTGTAGCCATAGGCCTGAGACTGCGACTGTGAAACATGCTGCAAGACCGTCCATAGAATTACAGGTTGCTTGTTCATGGCTGCTTTGGGAGCATAGGTCTGGGAAAGGAAAGCCACCTGTTGTGAGGCAGCTCTGTTGTCTGGTCTGCTTTCACTTGCCCACAAGTTATCACTGGAATAAGAACCTTTATTTGGGGTGGCGGCGGTGGAAAATAATGTTGTAAGGAGCATAGAGCTGTGAATATAAATAAAACATTTCTGTGAGAAAGTGAGCACTAGATAGTGCTTCATACTATTAATAGCTTCTAAGAAAAGATACCATGTCCCAAGAGCAAAAGCATACTGGGTTGTAGACTGCTGCTAGGAGAACTTACCTAAATGTAGTCCCCACAGAGGCTGATGATTGTTTCCATTTACTCTCTAAGTCAAATGTGTTTTTTTCCACCTCAGTGCAGGATCAATTGTACATATCTCTGAAAGCCCACAGGTACAAGCACCTCTAACTCAACAGACTACAAGGCACACATATATTTCTAATTTAAGGAGCCAAAGCTTAACCAAATCTGTATCTACTCATGCATCAGTAATATTCAGAAAAGGAGGAGAAATCCAGCTTTGTTTGCGTGATGACCCGTGAAGGTTGCATTAAGAATGTTCAGAGCATCATAGATCCACTCCAAGCAGCACAATAAATGCTCCAGTTGTGCTCCTACAGAAGTCACAAAGAGATGGCAGGAGGATTCTCCCTGACTTCTCTGGGTACAAGAGCAACGCCCAGGTGCTGAAGTGGTTCCAAGTAAAAATGGGGACAAAGTATCATCACACAGCTGATTGCTATCAACAGAGCGGTGGGGATGTTTGCAAGGCCCAACTTGCAGAGCAGGACATGCAGACGAGGAGTCTGTGTCAAGGAAAGGGCGAAGTGCCTCCATGGATCTCCAGAATCACATGGATGAAGGCTTCTTTGGCCACCACCCACATCCAGTGCTTTTGTCAAGTGTGGAATGCATATGGAGAGCTTATGCTTTGTACTGAAAGAAAAATTACTTTCGGACAATTTCCCAAAAGCCCCAGGCAATTTTTTTTCTGAAGTCGATGGCAAGAAAAAACAATACTGGAAGGTGAGAAAGCAAAGATCTTCATTCAACAGTGAGAGACCTTCAGTAGTGTGGGGAGGCTGCAAACATAGCAGCAGCAGAGGAAGAGGGTTCTGTGACTGGAAAATGTCTTATTAAATAGAAAGAACTACAGAAGGTGTATAATACAATCCACTGAATTATACATCAACTAAGGAAAGAAGTTGGGTTTTTGTTGTTGTTGTTTATTTTTAAAAAATCAACTTACTAATGGCTTTATAGATGTCCACCATATTCATTAATATCTGGCCTTTTTCCTGTGCAAAGGCAACACTTGAGCCCTAAGCCACTAGGACAGAATTTACTGCTGTTAATGATCAGTACAGAGCAGTTGTTCCTTGGGTTCAGATGTGACAAAGTGAGGATTTTGAACTGTAAATAATGCCTTTACAGTGGTAAGGCAAAAAACTAACCTTAAATGCAGGAAACAGCTGCCAAGAGTTATCTTAAGGTTGGAAAACCCATCTGTGTGCAGTCTGTCATCAGTCGTGACCTTTAGGAGCTTGGTGTTAGTTAAATAGTATAGCTCCATAGCCAGGCAGCATACCAAACAACACCCAGCACATCCAGCTCTCTTATGTGGTAAGATTTCTGAAAAACATCCTTAATCTCCAGGATCTGTTATTTTCAACAGGTGATGTAGCTGGATCTGGGCTCTTCTGATAGCATTTATGCTGGGCAGTTATACGGAAAACCTTAGGTAAGTTGCTCCGATACCCTGACAGCCTGCAAAAATCAGAACAAAAAGGGAGGCGGTATTCAGGAGCTGTTGACAGGAATGTGCTGGACCTCCGAGTTTTAAGCTCATTAGATATGATACATCACAGATATTTGGTTAAACTGCTGAAGGACTTTGCTCACAATCTTTTGTTATCAATTCTGTTCGAGCAGCAGAAGCTTGTGAAGCCATGATCTTTTCCAGTTAATTTACCAGCAAGAGAGACTGCTCTGCCTGCTTTCCGTGCCATAAGCCCCACCTGAGGGGCCAGCTGTGCTGTGTTACTGGTTTTGGTCCTCTCAGGTTGGATCCCCTAACAAATCAGGTGCTGACTTCTCAACTCTTCTTCCAGAAGAGCTTGTCATTGAAATGTCTTTGTCCTTTTAATAGCAACAGCTCTGCTTCAAATTACAGTGGTTAATTTCTTTGAAGCAGGCTCTCCTGGTGCTAATTGTGTCCACAAGGATAGAAATTGCTGCTAAATCAACAGACACAGGTATGTGTAGTTGCTAAGGTCTGAACGCAAAGTTATTTTAGTCCACAGCCACTCCTTCCTTGCCAGCACAGCACCAAAGCTAGGGACACACTCCCCATGTAGCCCCCGCTCTCTGGGAAATTCCTGTCCTGCCCGTGGGATGGAGAATGAACCCAGAGGACAGTACAGACCAAGCTCCTATGGTCCCAGTTCCTCCCCACCTACACCCTGCAAGCAGGGATGCTCGACATTGGTATTGCCTTTCATTCATTTCACAATGTTTGTTTTGCCCTTGAAATCCCCTACTCCATAATTGAAGTTGTTGTTGTTGTTGTTTTTCCCTCTCCCTGTGCCTCCAGCCTCTCTGAAGGCTTGCTTCAATTGTTAATAACTTTTCTTGACATACAGCTTGAGAACAACTGTATTTTTGTTTTCTTAAACATTATATTAAACTATCATTTTTTCCATCTTGCTTCAAACTTTACATAAAGGCAACTAACACGTTCACTAAGTCCTGTTCAAGGCTGCCAATGCCCCTTCTACCAAGTGTGACTCCCAAGGAAGCTCGAACTGGGGCCAACTTCTGTGGTGCCCTTGCTGACATGTTAGGATCAGGGAGGTTATGCATGACAAAGTTTTAGATAAGGTAAGACTGGAGGAGAACCTAATTCTGACTTCTCTCAGTTTAAGTCTGGAGTCTCTTCACTAGCACTGTGTTCTTGTAAAGCAGACTGGTTTAGAAACCAAGATTTTTTTTTACCCATTAGTGAATCTTACTTTTATTTTTACAAGTGAAACAGTTGTGAAAGGAGCGGTGCTGTACGTTTTCCTCACATGGCAAATGCTATTGCGCGTTAATTGCTGCAGGCTCACAAAACCAGACCCTGCTCCAGAAGTTTGGAGAATCTCCTCAGTGCCATCCGTGCTCAGCCAAAGCAAGGCTGCTGCAGGCTCTCCTCAGGATCTCCAGGTAAGGACTTGTTCCCTTTCTGGTGTGGAACCCCTTGTGGGAAGAAACGTGATGGTGAGACCAGTTCCTCTGTCCCACAGCACTTGTAGTAGAAGCAGGCTGACTGAAAACATAGCAAGAGTGGACCAAGGCTCATCAGTGCTGTTTATTAATCTTTCAGCTTGCTAATTAAAGAAGCAGAACACGGCCTTGCTCTTTGCATTGCTTCCTACTGCAGATAAAGTATTAATTTCAGCATTAACTGCAGAAGGACATTGGCAAGGGATGTTTGGATGTGAGTGGGTTTCTGGCTTTGTTTTAGTCTGTTTGTGAACATCTGCTGGGGTGGGTGGCTGCTTCGGGGGGGAGTGAAAATTAACTTTATTGATTGAGTAATTTCCTTTATGAAGGATCTGAAGGGGATGGCTGCCTGCAGAAATAATATTTGTTAAATTGCCATATTTGGAAAATGAGTCAGTGAGAAAATAGCATGCAAATCCCCTAGCTTATCTCCAGAAGGGAAAAAACAATCATGCTAAGAAAGGGGGAGAGATGCTGACCTGGGGGTGCCAAACTAAAAAGACCCTAGCATGATTTTTGTTTAATTTTTGCACTGAAAAATCTATTTTGAAATGGCCAATGTCAGTATTTTTTAATTTTTAAACTTTTTCCTAGTGAAAAAACAACACTGAAATAATTGTCTGCCTGCAAAATATCTCTAGGTTCTTGAGTATCCATTTACGCTGGGTTTTGCAGCTCTGTCCCTTACCTACCTTCATCTACTTTTTCTAGGGGGAAAAAAAAAAAAAAAGGCATAAAGGAGAACACAATGTATTTAAGACATGAACAACAAAAGAAAGGGAAAAGAAACTTGTTTGCATTCTGTGAATGGCATCAGCATAGCCCACAGGGCAGTCCAGGCCGCTAAAAAAATAACAAAATAAAAGATCTCCCAGAAAAACACTTTTGTTTTAGACAGCGAGGCAGCAGCCCCTCTGATTAGCTAAAGTTACCATGTCTTTAGCAGCCTTTTCACCACTGACCTTTAGCATTTACTGTGAGCCTTTGTAGAGGACGGTTTCTGTCATCTCTTGTATTGGTAGTTGGCTCTCTACACCCCAGAGCTGGCAGAAATGGTTTCTACCTTCTACCATTCTGTGGGTGTTTGGGTTCTTGTTTTCTCTTGTGTTCCTCCTGACCCTGAAGAGGTGCCGCAGCCTGGCTTGGTGTCGACGTGGGCTTGGAGGGACTGCAGGGGAAGTAGCAATGCTTGCTATGTGGAAACCCAGAGGGAGGGGATCAGAAATGTAAAGTTACATCAGGGTTTTTGTTCTTGGCCTGGGGACGTGAGTGGGAAATGGTAAATGAAACAATGTGAAATGTGGTATTTACTAAGTAAGCTTTTAACACTTGTGCGTTGGATGAGGACACTGCCTGTGGCTCAGAATAGCTCTGCACTGATGCAGGGGACACGTCCCCAGACCAGAGCGGGGCTTGGAGTCAGTGCTGGTGCAGGTGCAATGCCCCTGTGGGAGCACGGTGCTCGGTGCTCCGAGGGCTTGTCCAGGGAGGTCCAGAAAGGCAACAATGGGATTACTCATCTTTACCACCTTGCTGCATGGTATACGTGTCCCTAACAGCCACAATATTCTCCTGAGGAAAAATAAAGCAGCAAAGCAAGCCCTCTGCATGCCTGGGGCTGCAAGGAGCCACAAGCAGCATGGGGACAGAGCCGGTGGCCTGGCGGTGCCAGGCGCCAGCAGTCGCCCTCTCTTTCTCTCTGGGTGGGCCTTACCCTGCCTCCAGCCTGTGCTCTGCTCCACAAAGCTGCTGTGCCTTTACCGGCAGTGAGATGGGTTTTTTAAAGAACTTTTTTTCTGGCCAATTTGTCATCAACTGATACCAACGTCATTTTCTTTCTCCACTGGTGCTGGAAGAAACATGCACTGCATTAACGCAAGTGAAAAACTCCTGAGTCTCTTCTGTGACAAGGATTGTTTTCCAATCCACCTGAAAACTGATTTCTAAGGTGGTTTTCCTGTACTTTTTCAAAGATGTAACTTCCAAAGCTTATTACAGGAAACCAGTTATCAGAGTGGTATTGACATATTGTGTTGCAAATAATGCCAACTGGAGGATTGTAAGGTGTGAAACGCACACAAAGTAAGCTGTAACACAGCAAAGTGTAATGGGACAGGCAGGGTGGTCCTTCGTGAGCAGACAGGGGTGTCACGTCATCGAAACATGTCAAAAATACAGCTCCCTACATGTCAGAGGGAGTTAGCTCTAGCCAGTGAGGGTTGTGGCGCTCTTTAAAAGATGATTCTTGTAAAAATGGTATTTAAACCCTTGATTTACAGTAAGGGTTGTGTTCTGATCCTGGACTGCAGAGCGTTGTTATCCTTGTTCTGTTTGCTTTAATAAGGATGGATGTATCACCCTCATGTTCCAGTGAAATACAAATTAGGTTATTTCCTTCTAGCTAAAGCTTCCTCTATGTCTTAATTGGATGTATTCGAATTTGCCTTGTGAGATTAGGGAAGAAGAACATGCTGTGCAGAAAATCCTGCCCAGTCCTGAGGACTAATGAGAGGGCTGCAGAGGTTGCTCCACCATCTCCATTGATCCACCCCAGAGCCCCCATTTAAGCATCCACAGAAGGAGAGAAGACAATTAAGTGTTGCATAAAAGGGTTGCACAGTACTTAGAGAGGGATGATGATCTGCACTATTACATGTAACGCAATTATTTAGATGGCCTGCATGCCTAGAAATTCCTACAGTCTTCCACTAACGTTTTTCCACAGGCAGCGCGTTCAGACTTTGAAGTTGCCATTGCCATTTTAATTCTAACCACATTTACTCTAGCCTTGAGTTCCTCCCTTTCTGTCAGACAGGAGCTACATTTAGCTGGAACCAATACCGTGGGTGTCTTAGGGAAGTCAGACAATATCACTTCTGATCTGTCCCGAAATGGCAAACACCAGCCTACGTTGGCACTGCATTTAGCAGAGAGGATCCAGTCGGTTACACCAGCGTGAAGAACGAGGACAAACAGCCCTGGACTCGCACCATTTCCTGCAGTAGTTAAGTTCAGCTTTGGATGGGTTCCAACAGGGGCACAACTGACTCTTGGAGCTGACCACTTTTGAAAGCAAAACCCAAGTTTTAACATTTTTTGTGTGTCTTTCCTCCTGCTTTCTGGTGTATTTGGATTTAATTCCAGTAGGAGGACTGGCAATGGTGGTTTTTTGTTTTGTTTTGAAACAAGTCCAGCTATTGACAAGTACACTAATAGACTAATTCAGTGGTAAGCCACCAAAATGGGGTTGTTCGGGAGAAGGCTGAGCATATGACAGAGGAGAATAAAGGTAAGGGTGTGGGTTTGTTTATCCTGGAGCAGAAAGTGCTGAGAGGATCCAACTGTGTTCTTCTGCTACCGAAAGCGATGTTAGGGGGTTAAAAGAGGTGGTTTCAGTAAACAGAAATCTCATGAAACACCAGAATTCTTTGAAAGTAGGGGAATAGGGACTGTCACAGAGGTTGCAGTGTGCTGAGAGTCAGCAATATGCCCATGTACTTGTAGTACCTGTTTGCTGCTTGAAGAAACGACCTTAAGAAATCTCATCACATACTCAATTTTTGGACAGTATCTGGGGTTTTCAGTGTTCTTACCATTTCTGAGCATGCATTACATTCTCTGAGTCTCTGTTCTGACAGGGGGTGGGAAAAATAAAAAGCTTCAAGTTAGAAGTCTGAGTTTCATGGGGATTGTAAATGTCTCAATGAATTTCAGTGGATCTTGAAACAAGCAAAATGAGACTATTCCAGGGCCTCTGTGTAATCAATTTCTACATTTGTATGACTCAGACCATGAAACATGAAATGCTGGGTTATTCACTGTGGGCCAAGAAGAAAAATAAGGTCATGAATCGTACCTTACCGTGAAGTATTATTGCAGGACAGTGGTGTTAATACTGAACTTTAAAAAAAGAAATACTTAGTGCAAATTAACTGAAGTGTAGCAAAACATAAGGGTCTTGGGTTTTGAACATAAGTTTAATTTCATAGTTGTTTTTTGTTAAGTTACACTTTTCTCAAAGCACAGGGAAAGCTAATGTGAGAATTGGTGTATTGAATCAACATGACATAACACAATAAATGTTTTTTTGGTTGCTTTTGATGATCTTTTGCACACAGAATAGTAAGCTTAAAGGACTGAGAGAGCTGCAGCCTCTCCAACCTCTAGGCATCTGCCATGGGTGCCTGGGACTGTAGGGGCTTCCAGAGCTGTCATCAGTCAACACCTTCACAGCAGCCTCCAAGGCTCAGCAGGTGATGTAAGCCCAGCTTATGAACAGGTTTGCATTTTTTCCACAAAGATCATGACCAGAGACAACCTCGTGAAGTTTGCAGTTTGACCAATTCTGAAAAACCCAGATCTATTGCTAACACTACTTGAAAGGATGTTATGAGGGAAAAGCACTTTTCAGACTCAGAAATATCAGTTTGTTTCACCCAAATCCTAAGGTCAGTGTAGTGCTTCTTTATTGGCTCAATCCTGAAAGCATCGTTACCTTACCAAATTTTAGACAAAATCAATGTTTTTTGCTTTCTAACGCTTCAGATTAGCAATCAGCCTGAGTAAAGGGTTGTGCAAAGTCTATGTGTTCAGCCAGAAGCTGCCCATGTAATTACCTGAGTAAAATATCATGTTACGGGCTTCAAGCTCCAGGAGAAGCCTTCCTGAAGGAGCCTGGCTCTGGGTCTGCCGAGAGCGGTTCCAGTGTCCATTCCTTCAAGGAGCACCATGTGCCTTGCTGGGAGCGTTTGCTGTGCACCTTTCCCATCACAAGAGGTAATTACAGCACTGGCAGAGAAGGCAGCAGATCTGCATTCAGGTCCCTGCTCAGCCTAAGATAATTCAAATCCACATGTCCTATTTTCAAGGCAACAGCTTATCCTGGAAGAACACCCTTCTCTCTTCTTTTGAACGTGTGCCACCAAATCAAAATTAATTAAAGGACAGAAAGCATGAATACAAAGAAACAAAAAAGCTGCAGGACTGTGAGCTAATGCTTAGGGCACTCACGGAGAAGAGGGGAGTCCTGAGCTGTGGCTCCTGTCCCTAAGAGTTGTGTTTGGCACTTAATAATACATGCAAGCATTTCTGGCAGCAGAGAGTACAGGCAGGGCTCCCTGCTTGCACTGGAGTGCCCTGAGCATGGTGAAGGCTTTCAGTGAGCCCTCAGTCCTCCCCTGAACAGCCGCCAGGGTTTTTGTCTGCGCCTCTGCAACCTGCGAGCCAAGGGCACTGTGACCGAGTGGCTCCGGCCACCAGGCTGAGCTGAGGCCCTGCTGCTGGGTGTGGACCAGGCTGGTGCAGAACCAGTCCCCGGTCCCCAGTGGGCTGAGACACTGCAGGGCACATAAGGTGGTGCAGTTCAGGGTACGTGGGCATGCTGGAGCGGAGGAAGTAGGTATAGTAGGTATCTGCCAGAGTTTTCTTCAGTTCCGGGAGTCAACCAAGCAAGGAGAGTCTGGGAACAGGTGCTTGAGTCCTGGCTGGGTCCTTTTTGATGTTGTCTTGTAACCTTTTTTGTCTCTTTCAGCTCTGTTAGTCCAAGTTCCCTCATTGCATGGACCCTAACAGGTCTCTGAAAGGCTGAGAATTTCAAGGCAATATACATTGTACATGTACAACTAAGCATGAGAAATGCCCTCCAGTATAAGGAAAAGCTACCCTTAAATCTGCTTCCAGTTACTGCATTAATCTTAAGGCTGTCTGTTCAAGAAAATTCTGACAACAGTGCTGTTCATTTTAGTACTTACTGATACTGGCTGCTTTTGGGGATGTGTAAGTTTGGCTGTAATGACTTTTTAGTCTGGACAAGCTCAGCCAGGACATGTTACTGGAAGAAGGATCAGCACTGGCTCGCTCTGCTGTGTTGGCAGGCTTTCCCCGTCACTGATGCCTGTTTTCTTTGCCGCTGGAGCCAGAGAGAGGAAGCTGAAATGGAAGTTGGGATTGGCAAGGCAGGAGTGAGGTGTAAGGACGTGAATCTCAGCATTCTAATCACAGCTACGGCTGCAGTTAGAGATATGGCAAAGATAAAATATGCAGCGTGCCTGAGGGACCTATATATCCAACTGCTCCCGGATTGCTATCTGACAAGTTAATTAACCATAACAATGTTGAAATACATACTCAGAATGATTGCTTGGGACTGGACTCAGCATTCTCTCATCATAGTGCCACAGAGAGAGCAGATGATAGAAACTTCAGGGAGTAAAGGAAGGAGTGAAATAAGAGATCTGTTTTTCAACCAGGATGAGGGCATTCAGTCCAACAAATCCCACGTTACAAGTGACGTTAAAGATGAGCGAGATCCTTCCAAACCACAGTCTGGACCCTAACCATGCTTGAAGAACTGAAGAGGAAATAAGTTTTCCTCTATGGCCTGTTCACTTCCAAATTAATTTAAAAAAATAAATAATTATAAGAATTCCCGGGTTTAAGGAGGCTTCTTTTCCTGAACTTCTGCTTTCTAGTGTCTTCCAATTTATCTCACCCCGGAGTGGGCACTTGTGAGTCCTCAGGATTTCTGTGGATGGCAGAACAAGAGCGCGAGCTGGGGAGTGATGATGGAGCATTTCTTCAGGGCGAGCAGGATGAGGCTGAGTTCTGCTCACTGAACGAATCGCTTGCTCAGCTGCAGGCACTCGGATACACAGTGCTGAGTGTCTGCACTTAGATACGTCACAATTGTCGGTGTGTGCTGACAGATGCAGGGGAATGAAATCCTCCCTCTGCAGGAGAAAAGTGCAGAGGTGGCCATAGCTGATGACTTCTGTCTTGTGGGAAATGCTGATGTGTCAGTGTTTGTTCTTGTCTGTGTGGGACAGAGAGGTGAACGAGTTTGGTACATGTGTTTTGCTGGTAGAGAAAAATATCTGTAGGAGATGGCAGGTCTAAGTGAAACTCCTAACCTGGCCACCATGATTTGCCTTGGCTGTTTGTATATGCATTCATTAGAAGCATTTTTAAAAGTACCTTTCAAAATTTCAACTTCTTTTCTGTTTTATTGGCTGTAGAGGTATATTTACACATAATCTGATGCATCTCTTGTATATCTTGCGCTTTTACAAAACTTTGCAATTGAATGAGCTGCCTAGAAGAATGGGCAGGTTTGTGGTGGGGATTTCTTCCTGCATGTGAACGGCTGGGCCATCTTCATGTCCTGAATAATTGATGATCAAAGGAGAGCATCTCCTCTGAATCGAAAATTAATTGTAGCCAAACTGTAGGGAACTCCGGCAATGATAAACAAACAAAACAAAGCAAACAACAACAACAAAAAATAATAATAATAAAAAAAGCCAGAACCATTTCATAAAATGAGTTGAATGAGTTCAGTTTTTCTTCTGCTCAGAGATAAACGTCACTGTTTAACCAGAATCTATTCGGTTGCGCTGTTTGTTCACCTCAAAGCACGGCAGCACATCCTCCTTTTCTCACCACAATTTGTTGTTTTCTTTCATGCCACAATACCCTGTTCCAGGAAGAAACCTGGGAGGAGGGCATGGGGAGGGATTAGGAGGCCAGTAGAGCCATATTTGATTATTGCAGGCTGTAGAAAAAGCTCACACGTTGCTTTAACATTACCCCTAGCCAAAGTCCTAAATGTCACCGTGTTTTGGATAGGCATTTATATTTATTGAGACAAAACAGTAAGATGTGGTAGATGTAGCTGAACGTTCATTTTCATTTTATGGTGGCTGGTTGTTTGTGATTGAATGAGAAAAGCCAACGATGCAAATAGACCAAAATGAAGTTTTGGAGTAAACATCACATCTTGCAGTCCTTAAGCAAATTTCCAAATAATTCAGATGGAAATCTTGCTGCAGGAAGGATCATTTTTTGGCAACAAAACGTAAGAGCTACAGTAAAACATGGATAATTTTGACATGATTTACTGACTTTCTTTCTTGTAAATGACTTTCTTCTTATTTGTGCTTGTAACAAGAAATCTCCTCCTTTCTGCACAGCCACAGAGTCTGCTTTAAAACCTAAAAATTGTTATTGGCCTGTTTTCAGCTGCTTCTCTTGACGTCAGCAGGGAGATCTGGCTCTCCCTAAAACATGTTAAAGTAGTGGATATGAATGTTATAAATATATCAAGAAATAAAGAGATTTCTTCAAAATAAGGGAGCAGCAGCTCCTACATCAGCAGACAGATACCCTGCCATCTCCACTAAGCAGTAGGCAGAGGTATGGCTGTCTGGATAGCTGCCCTTCTTCTGTGCTGTTGGCTTCTGTTCCAAAGCACATCTATTATTTCTGAAGGATTCAGTCATATCAAGTTAAATCTAAACAAAGGGAGGTCCTGACAAGTCAGACTAAAAAGCAGAATCATTTTACTACAGAGTCAAAAATAAATCAAATGTTTGCAACAACTTTATATTCCCTGTGCAGAAATAATGCTTCCAATTTGGGCATGACGAATGTGGTTTTTTTTTTCACTGTGCTTTCACATTGAAGGAGATGCAGAGGGTAACCCAGGACATCAGTAAGTGGCTTTTCTTGTAACATGAGATTTTCATACAGCTCGCATATGAGCAAAGAGTTTGTGTGCAGCTCAGCATGAATAATCCTGCAAAGATGATCATACTTGGTTATTGATGGAAAGATGATACAGCTCCTCAGCCGCACAGAAGCAGCTCTCCCGATGGTTTGCATTAGTTCATATAGAAGGCATCCAGACTATGTTGCCAGCAGACAGCTCTGCCTTTTTAGGATGAGGCAGTGTTCTTGTCGGAGTCTGCACTTTTCCGTGTTGCACAGGAGCCTGATGAATGGGCAGATGTTACACCAATCTGACTCTCACTTCTTTCATGCCAGATTGATTATGCTGTCTCAACATAACACAGAGCCCCTCTCCCTAGGGTATATGTTGGCATTTCTTCGAGTCTAAATATGTAATTTGCTGTCTTTCTGAAGGCATAGGTTGTGTTCATCGCCATCTGTGGGTGAAAGCTGTATTCTTCACATGCTTAGGTCCACATAAAACCCTAAAGATTTGTACACAGGAGGGAGAATTTCTATCTCTTCCCTCTGCCAGCAGGGGATTTTTAATGTCGGAACATCCTGAGGAGTTGTAATATTATTAAGCAATTACTCTTAGGGCTACCTGGACCAGTCAGTCCTGAGGCTTGAATTGTTGCAGAATACACATCTAAAATATTGGACACTGAAAATTTTGGCATTAGATACATATCTGAATATTTTTTTACTCCAATGAAGTCTGTACTTAAAAAAAAAAATGCAGCAGAAAGAGTTTCAAGGATACTAATCCTAGTCTCCATGCTCCCTGAAGAAATTTAACATGATTAATGTGATTCTTTGCAAAACTGAACTGTGACCTACTCAGAGATCGTGCCCCCACACCCTGAGGGCTAAAACCCTCCATTCATAATAATCATGTAATATCTTGGCTCCTGTCACCACTACTACCATAGCAGAAAAAAATTAAAAAATGTATTTACAAGAGAGCAGAGGCCAGTGCTATATGGAAGTGCAGGTGTTGGTCTCCACTTGCAGACTGTGAAGCTACACGTAGGCCAGGTGTCTGCAGGGCAGCTGGTCGCTCACCACCTCCTGCAAACTTGTGGAGCAGATCCCTCACCCTGCTGGAGGCACTGGAGCCTGACCATGCGTCAGCACAGCCCAGAGAACCAGGTCGGTCACTGTCACTTGGCAAAACAGCACTGCTGAGCTTTACTCACAAGCTTTCCACCACTTGATGCAGTCTGGGTCATAACATTCACGCAATAAAGTATCCTGATATTTGCCTCCAGCTTCAAATTAATGGTTTTGCAGAAGCTGTCAAATTGCTTGTTTGTTCTCTGGTCTAAATTTGCAAACAAAGCCAGACTTTCTGAATACACAGAGGAAAAAAAGAAAAAAAAAAAAAAAAAAAAAAAAAACACTGAAAATATTGTTTCACAGTAAACTTAACCAGTTAACTTCCACTTTTAGAAAAAGAAGTCAGGCTCCAGGCTGCACGACTCCTTTGAACATCTTCTGACCCATGTTTGCTAGTAATTAATCTTCCTAGCAGGAAGCGTGGGCTACCATGGCACTGCTGTGAGAGCACCTCTGGGATCGATCAGTGGTGAGGAGGGAGAGTTTTGGAGTCCCACTCATTTTATATAAATCACAAAAGAGTGGTCAGTCACAGAATCCTGACTAGTTTAGAAACTCTTTCTGTTGCCTAAGTTGCCATTGCAACCATAACTAACAAAGTGGCCAAACACAAAAAGAAAATTCCTCTTACTCTTTCTCCACATGAGAAGTCTCAGGAACCGCTCTTGGGGAAGCTATCATTGCTAGAGTATTTCATTTCTCTTTCTGCAATAAACTGTCAGTTCCAAAAGGAAAAGTCTTCACCTAGACACTCAGTCCAGTAGGAGATTCATTTCTCCTAAGGACTTATATCAGTTCTCTTATCTATAATTTCTCTTACTTTATAGCTTTTGTTCCTGTAAGTTTCCCCAGGGACATTCCACAATACTTCCTGCTCCAGACTTTCACCAGCGCCAAAGAGAGCCGAAGTTACACCCATAACTTCCTTAGACAGATTCCTGAGAGAATGCATAATCTACTCTTTTTTTAGCTTGCTGTAACATGCTGAACTGTTGTAAGCATTAGAAACTGTTAAAAGGTCTAAATTGATGTCACCAAGAAAAGAGCAGCATATAAGGTCCCCAAACTGCATTTATTATGCTGCTCTCTGTTAAATATACTGGAGACTGCAATGCCTCTCATCTCATTGAGACTCCACTTTCTACCAAAGACCTGTACTTTTAATTAATGAAAGCTGAAAGAAAGCCTCAAGCAGAGGTGTTGTCTTGTAAATCATTAAACTCTTAAGTCTTGATCTGCAAAAAAAGGACAGGTTTAGACTACCATGCTAGTGCAGAACCTCACTACCTTCTCTCTTAAGGATTATAGCCTTCAGCAAGAAAGAAATGTGCAGAGGGTGTGAGAAAAAGGAAATCAGAGGTGAAATGTAATGCTGACCCGGGCAGTGCACCGTATTTATATACATGTTTTTATTAGCTACTAAGAGCTTATTTCTCCAATGTAAAATATTTACAGCAATAGTTATATCCCTGTGACAAAATTCTGCTTCCAGTTAAAGTTGGAACAATAGCACAAGCTTCTTATAGCCATTTTAACAATAATATCTGCCTAAGATATCTTTGAAAGCTATATAATATTTTATCCATTTTAAAGACCGTTCTTTAACCATGTACTATACTTGTTCCCCCACTCTTCTTTTCTTGGAAATTTTGTATAAAAGTGACATATTTGTAAGGTCATCCTCACTATGGGCTGTGCTTTACTCTGTAAGGGAGAAATGACATTTCTGTTTTTAATCCCCCTGTAATGTTGGTTGGAAAACTGTTTCAGTTTGAGAATGTTCATGTTGGGGCTGAAAAGGGAAAATTATGGCTATAGATCCTGAAGAAATCTCAGTTGCTGAAGCTTGAATGATGTAGAAGCTGTCAATAGTAGATCCATGATAGTGTCTTCTCTCTGCTACTTGCCTTTTTCAGTCTTGCAGAGGATTTATTAGATCTCCTCATGGCTTTCATGGAGCACTGCACAAGCTGTATCAAAGAAAGTGGCTTAGGAATTACAGTTTGGGGGGTTATTTGTTTCTGTAAATAGTTTTGTATCTATTTTTTTTTTCCATTATTTTTAGTAAAAGTAATGGTTGCTAGAGTCCACCACGTGACAGCAATACAATTCCTACCATAATGAAATTCAACCATTTGAAAATATAAAATCTAAGGGTCCTTGAATAATAAAGAGAAGCATTCTTTAGGTATTTAGGACAAGGTAGATTTGTAATCCCATCAATTCATTCTTGTACTAAACATCCAAATTATTTAAATTCTATTTGAGGTAATGTTTTTGCCAGCTAGAAACCTAGCAGTTTCCCTTTCCCTACACAAAGGTTTTCAAATTTGAAAACCCCTCCAGCATGGCCAGTTAAAACAGTCAGTTTTGGTGGTGTTCATCTCTTATATGATTTCTGTAGTACCAGACACCAGGCTTCATAGCCCTGCAGATATATCTGAGAGCAAGAACCAAACTTCCTATTAGTGATACCTTGTGCAAACCATGAAACTAACACCCCACAGGTAGTAAGGTGGATGGTTCTGTCCCGCTGTCACAGCAGTTTTGGGAGCAGGGCTCGTCATGATAAAGGGCTCTGGGCCCTACAGCAGTTCCTAGCTCAGCATCTCCTAACAGTCTGGTTACAGCCTGGTCCCATCCAGTTCCCTGCATGTCTACTGGGGGCCAGCTGCCAAAACCCATCTAAGTCCCCTAAATCGGAACAGTGACTGGCAGCTGTTTGTAAAGCCTGAGTGCATGAATGCAGCCTGGCCTTTGCTGGGGCCATGGGTTCTGCTCCCTGAATGCCAGAGCCACTGCCACTTCATACGAGCCCATTGGGACTTCCTGTGAAACCTCAGTTGTGATGTCCTCCTAATCCACTCCGGCAGGCTGACAAAGCCATTTGCTGGCTCCTGGCTTAGCCCAGCATGCTGCAAAGATGGGGACACACAGAAGTGGAGATAATCACAATGCACTTTGGAGCTGCCATGCTATGAGATGCATGCTTGCGCTGCAAAGGCCGATGGAGCTCTGTTCCAGTGCATGTCCTTCAGGGGAAGAAAGAAATAGCAGCAATAGTGCTAGTATTGGCTGCCAACCTGAGAAATCCATTGAATGCCATGGCCCTACTCACCTTTGTGCCCCTCCAACATGTGAACTCAGCTGGTAATGGAAACAATTTACAAGGCAATAATTTTAATTAGTGTCACCTGTTAACTGCCACAAACCCAGAGGCATAGCAGCAACTCGGCTGTTATTCTTCCAATAAATAAATATCTCAACCATTTTATTTGCCCCTCCAGAGGAGAGGGGAAAAAAAAAAAAAAAAAAAAAAAAAAGCCACTAGCAAACATTTATCTAAAATTTTCTGCTTGGATAAGCAGATAGCTGGTATGAAAAAATAACACTTTCAAACAAAACAAGTTGGGGCTTTCTTTCATTTTCTAAAGACGAGAAAGCAATCTTTGGCTTTGTAGGTTGAAATGAAGTACAGAGAGAGGTGGAAACTCACTTTTCTGCAACCTTCCCTCATTATTCTTTCCCCCATGCTTTCTGACCCCTTCTAATCTAATCATTTTGTCTTTTAGCATAGTCATAAGTGGTGGGTAGGAATAGACGTCTGACCAGATGGCATCTCTCTCCCCTTACTGTATTTTAAGGTCCTTTAGGGAATTTCCAGAACACCTTTCCATACGATATAATTTGAACAGATTTTTCTAGTAAGTCTTATGACAGGTTCAATTTTAACCTCATTCCTTCTGCAAATGACAATTTATTTAACTTTATTGAAAAGTAACATTAGGAGCAGCACCAAACCCAAAAATAATCTGAAGTTTTTTGGCAACTGGGAGAAAGCTGTAACATAAGACAGGAAAAAAAGCTTTCCTATGTTATTGACCCGCTCAGGGCAGGTGGAGATTGGCATGGCCACTGATGTAATTTTATCTCAGGCTTTGCTTGGGAAGCGATGCCTTGCTACCCCCCAGTGAAGCCTGAAGCGCAGCACACTGAGCTGAGCCGTTGCACAGCCGTCCTTGTGCTGCGCTGGAAGGAGGGACAGGGCTGACATAGCTCCTTCACGAGATGGGGGGAATCCTTCACAAAGTAAATGTGGTGAATTTTGGTTGAAGTTAATAATGCTCTCTAGTCAAGGAGCTGCTACGTGAGAATGTCTGCTGAGGACAGAGTTAGTTCCTTTAGATTTAAACTTGACATTTTATCTTCATGTTTTTCTAATTCATTTAACTGTAAGCCATTGGTATTGGAGTCAATCAGATATGGAGGTTTATTTGTGCTGTTGTTCATATCTGTTGTCATACTTCATTGGTTTTCTAGGCTGCATGACAGAGAGAGGTAAGGTCTATCTTTCTCCTGCCTGTGTGTTAGTTATTCTAGCATGGGATTGATAACACCCAAGATTTATTGCTTCAATAATACCTGCAGAGCACTTTGTCATCATTGCTTGGATGTGTTGGAAATTGCCACAGGCCTGGAGCAGAGTCTTGAGGCCTGGGTTTCTGCCCATGGCAAAAGAGCATCTCAGCACAAAGCAGGGTATACGTGGAGGCTCCACCAGGGCAGCCCGCAATGCCACCGGGCCTTGGGAAGCAGGACTGAAGCTCAGCCCAGCCCAGCTGATGCCTGACCTCCCACTGAGAGTGAAGGAGAGGAGATTTCAAACGTTTTCCAGAAACGTGGTGCTCCCATAAACATCCCCCTGTTCATCAAATGGAAGACATTTGTGCTGCTTAGACACTCTGGGCCAGTGGTGGGAGTGAAGGCAGACAGGAAGGTTTTTGTTCTGTGATGGGGAGGTGGATGGCTGCTCATGTTCAGTTATTGGCTTGAACATTACTTACCAAATCGGACATCTGAAGCATGATTCGGCTTGCTGAAAAACCTGCAGCGTGCGTTCTTGCTGAGGTGATGCAGGAAGGGATAGCAGTATGTAAGTTCTTACAGGCAAAGGCCAGAAGTCCTACATGGTCTTCTCCTGACACTTCTTTTGGTAGTTTGGGAAGTTTCTGAATCCAAGATTGTAATCAGGCTACCATGCTCAGTAGTCTCAGACAGACTTACTTTTTTTTTTTTTTTTAATTTCTCATTAGTCTGTTTAGACTTATGACCTACCACTCTGCAACAGTGAGTTCAACAATTTAATTTTACAGGGTAAAAAAGAGGAAGAAAAAAAAAAGAAAAAGAAAAAAAAAAAAAAAACATTTCCTCTTATTTTTTTCTACATCTGCTACAGAAAGACCCTGCATTGTGAGAGTGAATAATCATTCCCAGGCAGACATGTCCCTGCTTGCTGCCTGTGCCCTTCTAATGTCCTAGCCTAGTGCTGGATTGATGCCAGTCGTGGATTAACATGCATTTCCTTAACATTGGGAAGTGGGACATCACATGAATATTATCTTTGAATTGCCTCTGGCTGTTTTTGCCAGCCATCTGTCCAAGCTATACAACAACAGTCATTTGTTTGGGCTGAATACGGTGCTCTGGTTCAGGCCTGTATCACTGCTCCTTTCCTTAGGACCTCGCTTGCTCGCTCCAGTACATCCCAGCACAGAGCAACCCACATGAAGCACTAAATTCATGTTTTTGTTGCATGCCAGAAGGAGAAAGCTGTCACTCTGAGAGAAGCTTGCTCTAAAATGGCCAGTGGCCTTGAGCTCAAGGCCTACACACCAGCAAGGCAACAGGCCCTGGGCAAAGCAAGGGAGCAAGAACTTGGCCCGGTCATCCCACAAGTGCTGTGAATGCCAGCTGCTGCTGTTCTTGAGGCCTCTCTTTCTTAGCTCTGAGTGGAGAAACCCTTATCTCAAAGCTCTTGTAAAAATGAAAAGAAAGAAATCTACCTTTCCAACTACTACCCTGAACCATACAACTGATGGATCCTAAATCTGCGCTCCCAGGTCTCAGTATGGCTCAGTAGTCAGTCTTGTGTATATGTGTATGTGTGTATGTCTTGTGTCTTGTGTATGTCTTGTGTATATATATATTAAAAAAAAAAAAAAAAAAAGCTAAAAATATTCTACTGAGGCAAGCCAAAAAGGTTATGATTTCTACAGGACAAACATATGAACTGCTTTCTAAAGGCCTAACCCATAGTGAAGTATGGTAATTGCCAACATGTGTATCTTATTTTCAAATGGCAATTCAGCCAATTTCAGTTAATAAACTGAATTATGTATTTGTTTACAGTACTCTATTCAAAAGAGAAGTCACATTTATAATAATCACATACACATGGAAGTTCTTTTATTCACGTCTTATCACTTGTTCGTGTTTTTAGAAGATTCCTCTTATTCCAATTTCACTGAAGCAAGAATTACTTTAGTTCAGAATATGATTAAAGAAAAATTAGTTAAGCAAGCTTGTTTACTAAGCAGCGCAGATGAAATGAGAGTCATTGTTGCTCCATATCGGATTTGTTCTGGGGTTTCCGCTGACAGACAAAGCTGGTGTGCTCTGTGCCTGCCCCACAAACCTGGCCGCGTGCCAGCAGGACTCAGGAGCTGCAGCTGGAGCAGCAGCCCAGTGACCAGCATCACCTCCTTTCCCTTTGTCCCTGTCTTTTCCAGAGCAAGCGTTTCAGACTTTTGACAGATCCAAGTGCCACTGTCACCCAGTACAGCCTTGCAAACAATGTCTTTCAAACACTCCTCTCCACATTGTCCAGATTGCGTCATTCCCACGCAAACCAAGCCAAATTAATGTATTTTTAAAGTCCCTATTACAAAAGCATAGAAAGTGTGTACATAGCAGTTTAAAGGAGAAAGGACTTGCTGCCAAAACCAATGGAGAAGTTAACATCATATTCAATTGTTTTTAACAGTTGCAAAACAGAATGTTCTCTTTTCCAGTTCATTTAAGTCTTACGATGGGCTTAGCCAAAACTATGATTGTATTACCAGAAGGAGGTAAGTAGTGATGGATTTTCCGCTGGAATATTTTTTTTTCATTGTTGTGCTTCAGCTTTCATGTGAAGAACCATTTTCATTAATCTAGTCTTTACTTAATTAATATATTTATATTCCCTACCTCTTTCCTGTGATTTGCAATCCCCAAATAAGTAGGTAACTACACAAATGTACTTTAATGTTTCTGTCTGCTGTTGCTCCCCTAACTCCAAGCTTCTAGCAGGTAGAACAACTGTGAGATATCCTTACTCCCTTCAACTGGTGCCTCGTTTCACAGATAGTTTCACTGACATCAGTGGATGTCCTTGTTATGGCTGGCAGCAGCTATCAAACAGATTTATCAGCCCGGTGAGATTCTGGCAGTTCCAACAGGGTCACCAGCCTGACAGAAGTACAATTGTTCATATAGTTTATATGGTCACAAGCCCAACAGAAGTGGGATAAAACTGAGGAAAAAATTGAGAAGGGCTGCAGTAAAAGCTAAATATCTGTGAACACAGGTATTGCGATCTGTGTCTCATTCATATATAGTCCTGTTGAATGCTGTGAAACTCCTTTAAATGTTTTATTATCTGAAATAGAGATACAGTCTTTTGCATGTAAATATCATCTGTGCACATCAGGATGTTTCATACATACAAACATTAAGGCTACACTGCAAAGAGCTCCAAATGGCTATCTTAGGATACCACCTCAGCTTTGTTGCAGAAGTCATTGCAATAGCTTTTATGGACAGATGGAAAATATTATGCCTTGTTTTTTTTTTGTTTGTTTGTTTGTTTGTTTTTTTTCAGCTACAATGTCATGAGGGATTTTCCTTGAAAAGACTTAATCTTGATGATACCATGTCCCCCCAAATTGTCCTACTTGTTCTGTTCTCTCAAAAGAACCACCTGACAGGCATTTATCCTTGTGTTTGCTAAATAATACAATAAGAGCTCCATATAAATACAGAGCTAATCCCACAACATTTCCTTTCATTTCAGCTAGTTTTGTTGTTTCATCATGTTAATTAAGTATTTAAGAGGCCAAAGTCACTGTTATAATAGTCAAGGAATTGGAGTTAGTTAAGCTCCACATCTAGAACTAATAAACTTGTCAAAATATATAGGGTCTGATAATAAACAGCAGGTTGTTTTGTGATGATAACTCCATCCTTACAAAAAGCAGCACTTCGTAAAACTTGAATTATTTCATATGTCTGAGTACTATGAATAAAGATGCTAGGCACCTGGGAGACTGGCTGTGGGAACCGGTAAGAGCTGTCCAATTCTCAGTCAGAAATGTAGTGTGTGTGAGTAATGGCCATATGTAGCTATTGAGGGAAAAGCTGTCTGGATTATCTGAAGCAGTGAAGTTTGGTTCCTGAACAGTAATTTTAAAAAGTCAGAATTGATCTTGGGCATCCACTCAGATGTTGGAGAACAAGCAGTGGAAATCTGAAACTCCAGCTCTGTTCTCCTTGGAGGTGTTTCTTCAGCTTCAGGCTGTTCAGTGACCCAACAAGTAGCCTTGAGAAGTTATTATCACTGTTGATATTACTGTTTGCTGCTCTTTGACTGCACTGGTCTTACTTTTGGCTGCTGTGGCAACACAGAGCTACCTGAAGCACTTAGTGTCCTCACCTGGAGGACTATACCAGCAAGGGACAGGCAGAATGCTTCCATGAACCCTCATGTGTGTTCTTGTAGGCCATTCCCACCAGCTCTTGTTATTCAGGTTCTTAATGCAAGGATCCACCTGGATGCTCAGCTAGTCTGTGAAGGTCAGGCAGAAGCCAGGACACAGGAATACTCTTTTCTAGTTGTAGCAATGAGAAATGGTCTGCTGAAGGTTGAGTATGAGTAGAGGAAGAAGAAGGATCTTCAAAGGGTAAGATGAAGAGCCTGGACTTTACCTTGTATGTGTTTTCCTCAAAGTGCACAGCATATGAAGGAACTGTAACAAGAGCCTCCAAAAGAGTGACTGAAACAGCATTCAGTGACAGTAAATGAAGATTTGGTTGTACATAGAGTTGTCCTGACCTTGGTCAAGGAACATGGAAAACATTCCCAGCTTTGTACTGCACATCTTTGCATTTGATCAAATGACAGTCTCTGCATAAGTGTTGGGTTTGGAAGGTTCTTTTGTCACCTCTGGGTTCAGTAAATTGCAAATTTAATACAGACAGAAGGGGTTTTTTTGTTTGTGTTTGCTTGTGTTTTTACTAGGACAAGAGAAATGATGTCTAGCGGAAACTAAGTTCCTCAGCTCCACACATACAGGTGTCTAAGCAGACCTTGCTGTCTTGCTCAGGCAATACATGGTTTAAGCTTGAAGAGTGAGGGAAGTAGGCATAAAATTTTAATAGTCTTGCTTTTTTTTTTTTTTTTTTTTTTTTTTTTTTTTTTTTTTTTTAGCTAATGAGACCATAGCTGGATAGCTGGTTAACTGCAGGGTTTCCAAACCCTGTATCATTTTAAACTGTGTCACTTCCTTAAATGGGGGATTCTAAAAAGTGAAAATGAGGAAACACCAGAAACAAGAACTTCAACTGTTGTATGAAGCCAGTTTTATACTGTAAATGCAGACAATCTAGAGAAGTGACAGGATTTGCCTTTAGTATAAGTCTTGTTGAAATAATTAGCACTAAAGAGATGAAGCTTTGAAGAACTGAGTCCTGATATGCCATGAAATATTCATTTCTAGTAAGTCATTTAAATTAGAAGTGTCGAAAAGGGAAATTGTTCCAAGACTTCTCACAAAGTCTGTCGAACACTAAGTTGGGAATAAGGAGGGGGAGAGGAGAAGGAGGGTTGTTTGGGGTTTGTTTGCTTTTTTTAAATTAAAGCCTGAGATGGAGCTTACCATGTTTATCTTAACAATGAATTCCTTGGTATTTCTCATACATAGTCGTATGATGCTGACCAGAACTCGGAAGGAAATGTTTGAAATTTATACCTAAGCTCCTTTTCCCGTTCCAGCAATCTGTATTGTGGGGTATAAAGTAATATGAACCAGCAAGACTGCCCGAGGTGTTGGTTAACACTGTTCTGAAAGATTTATTACTACCCAAAACCTGAGAAATTCTTCTCGGTCAACTGACTTTATAGTAATAAGATCTTAATTAAAAGAAAAAAAAAAAAAAAAAAAACTTGTACTGTGGCAATGTTTGAAAAAAAAAATTGCCTTTGTACTGTGTTGTAACAGGCTGCCAGCCAATGTCATCCACATGTCTACTCGGTAGCAGAAAAGATTTTCAGCATGTCTTCTTACTAAAATGAAACATTTTATATATATTTCAAAAGCATCTTGGCATTTTAATTCAGATGATTGCATACATTTAATTTTACTTTGAAAAGGAAAACAAGGTTCACACCATTTATAGTTTGGCTTCACTTCATATCACTAACTTTTTCTCTCCCTTTTCAAGCATCTTTTGAGCAGAAACCCCACTATGCCAACCAATTTTAAGCAGAACTGCTTGGATTAAATGCATCTACATTTATGCAGCAGAAACTAAAGGGCACAGTAATACAACTTAGGGAAGTGCCATCAGCGGAGTTACAGACATGAACTGGTTGTCTGGAATCTGCCTTCCCACGTGAGCTCAGCTCACATGAGCCCCGAGTTCATCACATGTAATGCTTTGCCCACAAGACTGGAACAAGCCACGGGAACAGTCAGATAGTCACTGGAGACATTTGCATCATGAGCAAATGGAAAATTACTGGGGCAAGGATGTCTTGTGTCCTTGACCCATGCTTCCAGTTGTTCAGCAATCTGTTTCCATCAATTATTCTTACTTGTATTGTGGTAACATCTAGGAGCACCAGTATGGATGAGGACTGTGTCATCCTTGGTGCGATACAAAGACCCAAGAGACCTTTTCTGCTTGGGATGCATTTGCCATGACCCATGGACATTGGCAGCAGACTTGCCTCTGGCTGATTCTCATGAAAAATCTATGCCAGAACCCAAGGTGAGAGGTTTCTGGATGCAGAGCACCACCACAGTGTACTGCAAGGAACTCCAACAGGACCATATCCAGCCTTAGGACAGACTGCCTGACCCTCCTTAATCTAGAAATCCCAGTTTATGGCCACCCAAGAGTTCATCAAGCATGCAAGAAGTGTAAGATGAAATACTTCAAACTCACTAAACAGACTTAAGGCTACTGGGGAATTTCCAACCAGATTGTAAAAAGATACTGAGCAAAGTCTTATTTTGGAAACAGTCTATTTGCTAGAAAACAGGAAGCTTTTCTCTTCTCTTCCCTGCAAACTATTTCTTCGGATCACTGAGCAGTCTATAACAAAATTATTTCCTTATCTCCATCTGTTAGCATTTATTTATAGTCTTTTGTATCACATACAGATTGCCAGCTTTCTTTGGGACTGCCCTTTTATTCCAATTTTGTACAGCATTCAGCACAACAGCTTTCAAACTGAGGTTTCTAGGCACTCCAGAAACATGGATGAATATTGCCTGCACACAACTCTGCTGGCTTCTCAAGTGCGACACTTGGAAGCATGGATAAAAATCCAAATTAACATCATTTTACCTTTTTTCCCCCCTTTCATCTGTAGGGGCAGTAAAGTGAAATCTTTCCCTCCAGAGCTGTTGCTCTGCTGACAGAGCCAGTCACCTTCTCAGCAATGCTGCTGTGAAGAAGGGGCACAAAAGCGGCTTCTGGAGTGTCACCTCTCACAGGCAGAAGGAAACACTTCCAGTCACTTCCTAAATGTGCTGTTGTTTAGGGATGATGTGTTACCCACAACATCATAGGAAATTCTGCCAATTCATCTTCTCAGGTTTTTGTAAGTGTTGTACACACGCATATTAAAGATCATAATTTTTAAGCTACCTACTCACCTGAGTTGATTTAAATAGGACAGGACAGGGAAGGGAAGGGAAAGGGAAGGGAAAGGGAAGGGAAAGGGAAGGAAAGGGAAGGAAAGGGAAGGAAAGGGGAAGGGAAGGGAAGGGAAAGGAAGGGAAGAGAAGGGAAGGGAAGGGAAGGGAAGGGAAGGGAAGAACCTCTTCCAAAGAAAACTCATTGCTCTTAATCAATACATACCTAGCCACCTCTTGGTCTGTGTAGCATAGAGAGCCATTGTAAACATT
Source organism: Heteronetta atricapilla (assembly GCA_011075105.1). Taxonomy (NCBI): domain Eukaryota; kingdom Metazoa; phylum Chordata; class Aves; order Anseriformes; family Anatidae; genus Heteronetta; species Heteronetta atricapilla. Next base: position 19,827,470 of record CM021736.1, read on the forward strand.
AAAATGTGACAAAAAATAAGATAATATTAAATATATATATATCACTTATACTTTACTAATATTGCTATTTATGGTATAAGAAAAGGGAGAGTAACTTTTCCAAATTAATTATTAAGGTTACAAAACCTTTATTGCTGTGCAGGTTTGGGCTGTTGATTTTGGGAATGCACCTTTCAGGTATATTTATGTCTTGTTTTCATCCCAAATAAATGATTACTGTGTTCAAATCTAGCCCCACTGTTGTCTGCACGGTATTATGTTCAGCAGGACAGGCAGTTCTGGGTACTTAGCATACCTCTCGCATGCATCAGATGCTGTCAACATTTTGGCATGGAATTCACTGGAGTCCCACCTTCTGGATCCACCCTCATGGCTCTGCAGGGCTGTGTTACTCCTGCGGGCAGAGGGAATAGACAATTGCATCATCCCTCTCGTGCACCTGTTCTGGATGTATTGACTTGTGCTCTACCTCTTCTGTGGGTGCCAAACTCGTGGTCCTACGGAACCGGGATACTGAGGGGTTTTCAGAGTAGCTTGAAGTGTATTTTGCAACACGGGAGTGTAAAAGCACAAGTTTTAATGGTTATGACTAGAATTATTAAAATGAAGAACAATAAAGTAGTAAAGCAATAAGTTTAATTGTTTTTATTATAACTGGCAATTTACTAAGAAGCAGATTGCTCTTAATGAAACAATTCATATGAGTAAAATGGGCAGGAATTGGTTCTATAGCTCTCTAAGGCTGAAATCTGATCACATTGGTTAATTTGTTATTTATCCAGAACATTTTGTTTATTACCTTATTGTCCTTCGCAAGTAACTCTGCGTATAAATTTCTCTGCTCCCTCTCTTCTGATTATATGAATGTAGAACCCGAACGTACCAATTTAAATAATTCAGCTGCTGCTGCTCTCTGTAATCAGCATTTCAAAAAGGGTCATGGATACCTTTTCTAAAAAGGTTGTCAGAACAACCCTTCTTTTCTGGCTGCTCTCTTAAATCACAGTCATTGTGTGCCACCCAGAGTTGGGATAGCAGAGCCAGGGCACATCACGGGCTGGAGGAGAGCAATAGCCACTGTAATCCTGGCATATCAAGCATCCCCTTCCATGTTTCTCCAGAGATTAGTGACTTTATATACAGGTAAATAATAAAAGACTTTTCCTGTGACTAAACACAGGGAGGAAAACAACATCCTCAGTAGCTACAGAAATAAAATGTATGGCGGAAAACTGAGACTTAGTATGGTGCACATGCTTACCTTTATATGTTTTATTTACTTATGACTCGCTCCCAAACAGATCATGCCTCATCCTGTGAGGGACAAAGGAGAGGGAGGGAGAAAGAATGGCAACCTAGTCCCAGTTTATCTTGCTGGCAACAAAAAAAGGCTCACCTTAAAATGTTCAGTGCTAAGTTGTCCCTCTTCAGTGGGTGCTTCTACTGGGACTGACATTCCCTCTCCCCCTCCATGTGTGATAACACTCTGTATTTCCATGTGCTCAGCAGTATTTTTAGCACATATTGCAATTCCCTAGATGGGAAGCAAAACCACCATGTTGTATCTCAGTCCAATGGAAACACTTCAGACTGCTGCCATGAGCTGGTACTTAAGTCATACATCCTTAATTATATCAGATACCTACTCAGATCGCATTCTTGGGCCTGGAAGCTTGCTGTGCTATGTCATGTGTCAAATCACACCACAAGCAAAAAATATTCACTGTACCTTTTTTGGGCAGTTCTCACAATATGCTACCTATGTGAGCATTCCCATCCTGTGCTGCAGGCAGCTGGGCACCAGAAGTAAATTTGGAGTCCAAATCCCAATTGAAGGGGTAGGGGCGTGAGGGGGGGGGGGGGGGGGGGGGGGGGGGGGGGGGGG
>CM021736.1:19829454-19915500 GCA_011075105.1 Heteronetta atricapilla
CCCCCCCCCCCCCCCCCGCCCGGGTCAATTTTGATGCCCTTTCCCATACAACACCTACATCAGTGGGGTGAATACCTGCCTTGGGGCTGGTGCCTGACCTGCACAGCAGAACCGCTGTGCCCAGCCCTGTTGCTGGCCCTCCCAGCACCGGGATGTTTCTTCATGAATGATCTACCAACTTTCTTTGGTTTTCCCCTGGTTACAGCATAGCCAGCTCTCCAGGTGACAACAAAAGGCATCTCTGGAAACATAAGGGAAGGGAAGCGGTGGGATGACCGCAAGTAGTTGGAAGGTGGAGAAGGTGGACAGCTGCTTTCAACACAAGAGCTGGTTTGTGTTACCTGAAAGCATTCATGAACAGACAGCCTCTGCTGTCTATCAGCAGCATGAATAACTTACAAAGGAAAATCCCAACTTATATTAGTCTCACTTGAAGACAGGTGCAGAAGAAACTCTTGGGAGCTAGAAAGCTCTCATGTTAGGAAAAATGTTAGGGAAAAAAAATTGCAATCTTTAATTTTTCACTTACCTTTTATCTTTTCAAACGCAAAGGACTTACAAAAAGAATCCCTTGTAGGCTTGATTTTTATTATTTTCTTTTTATTTTTTTTTATTGTTAAATGAATTTAACATTTTGAAATTGTTAAAAACCACTCCGATTTGTACACTCAGGTGTTTGTTTGTTTTTAACAGACATGATTTGTCTCAACGTCCAGGGCTGTAGAGTTAAGAAAGTGGATCCCTAAGTTTCCTGTAAATAAGCTTTTAAAGAAATAATTAACAGAATACATAATGACCGGAAAATGTTTGCTATTTCACAAGGACAGCTGTAGCAGGAGGGGAGGAGACCTCCTGACAAGGTTCCCATCAAATGATGACATGAGATATGTGACCTTCCTAACAGTATACTGGAGCATTGGTTTGAAAAGCAAGCTCCTGCTGGCATGATTTCAAAACCTGACCATAAATCAGTTCTCATCCACAGCTGTCTGAAACCCAAAGAAATTAACTCAGGTTCTTCGCATTGCTTCGTTCTGACAGGAAGGACAAAAATGTTTGCAGGTCATGATTACCGTAGGTGTGCATTGCTAAACCTTGGCTGCTGAGTAGAGCTTGATATGGTGTTGTTACCTATTATTTTGATGTAGCTGAACATAATATAATTTTTACAGGAAAAGGTATTGATGAATACCTCTATAAAGAGGTATAGATAATGAATGTTGAAATTCTGTCATTTTTCAGAGAAAAAAAAAAAAAAAAAAAGTAGTGAGAATATTGCATTGTGTATGAGGAAATGCTTCAAATTGATAAACTTGTGACTGGTCTTGACTCATATTTGGGGCTAGTTAAATTCAGTGGAACTAAAGAATCTGAATTTAATATAGATATATATTTCTGTAACCATTTTGGTAAATTCTCTTTGTTTAACAAACAGATGGAGTGTGCCTCCCAAAAGGGGCCAGAATAAAGAAGTAATCATGCGCATTACCTTGTATTGGCACAAGTGATTCTAACATGAGTAATTTGCTCACTGGAAAAAAATATAGTTATGAATTTGAAGATCATATTAAGTAAGTTGAACTGAAGCCTCGTCACAGTTTTTGCATCCTGTAAGTATTCTCGAAATCTAGAAAATTAATTAAAACCTACACATCATAGTAGGAGGCACTTTTGATTTACACTTAAACATGTTTTCAAATAATCATGTGTGTATTGCCTCCATTGGTTACAAATGGAAACTTGTGCTTCAGGCAGGCCCCTGGCCAGATTAGCTGTTAGACCTCGTTAGCTGTGTTCTCTCTCCCCTCCTGTCTTCCAAGGTGCTCACAAAAGAAAGCAAGCAGGGCGTACATCATGTTTACACTGACCTGCCCTCTTCTGCCACTGCTGGCAGGGCACTGTGTCCTGTATTTTATAATTTCCTGGTTTCATTTGCTAGCCTACTAGAGCTCAGATTTGATAACTTCAGGATGTGGCAGAAGACATTTCTTTACCTGTGTGAAATGGAGCAATTTGCTTCACCTGTGGTTATATGTTTGGTGTATTATGTGAGGGGCAGTTCTTGGCTGTTCAAACAGTGTTGGAGATCACTGAATGTAACGTTTGTTGGCATAGATCTGTTTTCTTAGCTGTGATGCCTTGGACTTTAATACTCTGTAAATGTGATTGTGGATGTAGAACTGTGCCCTGCATGAATCAGAGATGGCTCTTCCTTGCCTACATGGGAGCATCAGTGGCCCTCCACGGTGCTGAGGATTTTATCAGTAATACGTCATCACTTTGGGTATTGTTGTGCTCACTTCAGGTTTTTTGGTTGGTTGTGTGTTTTTTTTTGTTTTGTTTTGTTTTGTTTTTGTTTGTTTTTTCCTTATGGTGAATGCATAAGGATAGTTCTATTTCACTACAAATGAGTGTTACTAACAAATTTTGTCAGGGGACACTGCCTTGGGTTATTACTACAGTGCTATTACCTGTCTTACTCCCCACTGATCTGGGTTGTAAGGTCAGAGAATGGAGGGAGGGATGGAGGAAGGTGATACAGTAAGCTTTTGTATAGTTAAGAGCCAAAAAACTAAGACAGCTGCAACTACTGCATAAATAAGCCATTTGACACCTTTAATAGCTTTAACTCGCTCTTTTTGGAATAAAATTAGCATCTGTGCTGACAGCTTACATGCCAAGTTTCAGCCTGATGCAAATTTGAAAATTCCTGGATAAAAACTGTGAGAAATCCAGAGTTTATAAACATTACCTGATCCTAGCTGACATTCTAAATAAATGGTACTTAAGCTGCAGTATTTATATAGTACACTACTTCATACACTGGAAAGACGGAAAGTAACCGCCTTCTTCAGAAGTGCTGCACCAAGTATATGACTGGGTCACCTGAAAGGTTATTATAAATAGAACACCTTGGCTGAATACAAATGACATTACAACTTGGCACCACTGTTCTGGGAAGGAGTCTGGACTCCTGCTGTGATTTCCAGTAAATCAGATACCTCTGCACTCAATAACAGTGAATTCTGCAATATCAGCTGAAAATACGGGAGATGGTGCTATATGCACAGCCACTTCCTCACCCCTCTCTGTGCTTTGCAGCACAGGTCAGATCTGCACCCGTGCTGTTATCTGCCTTTTCCATGGGTCAGAGGTCTACAGGAAGCTCCGCAACACCTCCCCTCTGCTCGCTTCTTCCAGAGATGTCAGGGAGTGCAAGGTGGAGGAATGGGATGAGCCCCCTCCATCACACAGACTGGAAGTGATGCTCTGCTCACACACTGTCACTGGCCAATGACACTGTGAGATGAAGCCACGCTCCAGAAAAAAAGCCTTCAGGTTTAATTTTGGAAGAGAGTTTTGAGTTTCAAGACTAGTAATAATTTATACAGGGACCTGGTGTAGCTGTTAGTTTCAATATCTCTTATTTACACATGAGAAGTGTTTAATGCCAGGATTCTTTACTGCTTTACTTTGTGTCTTGGGGACTCCACTGAGTGTGGGTCTACAGACCCAGTGAGGGTCTACAAGATTATGCAGAGGGGAAGATCTTTGTGAGCAATGTTGCAAGATTTATTTTTTTTATTTTAAGGAGAGTAAGTGCAGGTAAAGTACAAATAGGAAACATTTCTTAAAAGAGAACTACTCGGGAAGAGGTTTTATATATCAGTCCTATTACCTAGAACAATGCTTTGCTTTTACAAAGTTTCTACCACTCAAGTTAAACACCACTTTTTATAGAGGAATTCTATTTCTTTTAAAGAGGAATTCTGCATGGGGCAAGGCCAGAAAATGTGATTATTCACTCCTGGATGAACATTTCCTCTGAACATCATGACTGAAAACCACAGAAGCAAAACAGCATTATTTGTTCATTTATTAAGTAAACTCAGTTGCCGTCATATTTAGCTGTGTTAGCATCGCTCCTTTTGTTCCACACGCACCAATGGGACTTTGTTGTGCTTTAAGTTTGAAAAGGAGGTTTCCTGGAATAGAGGCTGTTTAGGACAGCGCAAGTTTTGGTTGAGGATGAGTATTTCTGTGAAAGAAGTTAGCCAGAGAACAGGGAGCTGCTGGTGCTGGAGTCCGCACTGCCCAAGGACGTGTCCCACGGGCTGCTGTCAGGCACAGCTGCAGGTGGATCCACGCCTGCCAGAAGCTCCGTGTGAGGAGCAGGAGCTGGGGAGAAACATCCTCGGGGCTTGCTGCGCTGCAGCGACAGCCCTACCGGCATCCAGCAGCAGAGGCCCCCCTACGCTTTGGGTTCCCGGAGGCTTGTAGCAGCAGGGCTGGTTTACCTTACAGAGCAGCCTGAAACGCAAGGCAGATTCACCAGCCAGAACAGTGCCTTTCTGAGGGTGGGGACAGTGCCTGACCCGCCTCCCTGATTTTAGTCAATGACCTGGGGCTGTTTGGCCCTTCTTCCCTGCGAGATTCGAGGCCACTGCGAGTTGCTTGCACTTCCATTTATAAAAGTTAGTCAATATCTTTAAAAAGAAATAGGAAACACGGCGAAGCCTGTCACATTCCAACGTTACAGAGGGAACACCAGATAATGCATTAAAGGTATGAAATGCTCGGCAGCCTTCAAGCACCCGGCTCTTAGTCCTGCCACAGCTACCCTATGAGGTGAACTGTAGCCCTGCCATCTGCCCTCACAGTTTCCAAGAGATGTGAAGTACTGCATACCTAACCTGACCCCACACTTCTTATCTTTGAGGCTCAAAACTCAAGCGTTTCTCTGTGCTCGCTGCAAGTACGGTCTGCGGCCTGGGCTGGACGCCCTGGAGGTACACAAAGGTCTGCAAAGCCACACTGAACAGCAATCTTAATTATAATAATTATTTTTCTAATTTTATGCGTCATATGATGACAAAGGTACACAAATAATTTTCTGAATTAAATATTACATACTGCCTCAGGCCATCTCCTCTTTAGCATGGCATACTTTATTATTATTATTATTTCATGTTTGAATAGAAACAGGCTAAAATCCTGTGTCTAGTATCTGCCTCTATCCCATTTTAAAATAATTTCCAGGTCAGACATGACAAAGACAGAGGGTATCTCCTAGCCTCAGCTGTTGTCCCTCACAGTCCTTGGAGGAAGATCATGCTACTGCTATGTCTCATAAGATTTCAAGTGAAGTTAACGGAATACTGAAGTTTAAAGATTGAATATGGTGATTAAAATATAGTCAGGACAAAATTAATTCCTAACTAACACCACTTTTCAGAAGAGAAAAAGAGAAACCCTAATAAAAGTCATGTCGTTTCTAAGTTCACTCTTCACTTGGTGAATTTTTCTCTTGAAGTCTCTCCTAACGTTTGCATCCAGTGAGTTATCACGGATAACCTAACTCTGGACATCACTAAAATATCCACTGTGTTTCTAAAAATAGAGGCCAATGTTTTCTTTCAACCCAAAGGTCCTGTTCCCTGGCAAGGGGTAATTTAATGTTCAGCTTGCTCCAGAAGACAAAAAAAAGAGTTAATCACTGACCTAAAAAATCAGCTGTTGCCTAGGTACCAGTGACCACGAGCCTTTTACAGTTTGCTGGTACAAATACCGTATTGCACCAGCCAGTGATGACAAGGAACCTGAAATGCAAATGTAATGAGGCTGAAAAGGCAGAACTGCGTATTAGCTTTTCTTTCTGCGTACTAGGCAAGCACAAGCAGGATGTATCCCATTTGATGATGCATCTTCAACCAAAACTTTACCATTTACAAAAGAGAAAGATAAAACTGAGTATCTGATGAGTCAAAACAACACCTCAGTAATTTGCATTAAGTGCCTCAGATGAATTAGCTGAGGATGTCTCTGCACCACTTTCCTAAATGTTTGTAAACTCTTTAAAAAAATCTTAACAGAGGAGAATAGCCAAAAGGTAAGTGAGACCTTAGATCAGTACATCTAATGTTAAGCATAGAGGAAATTATGCAGACTTAGCTGGGGAGAGCTTGAGTGCACCTTGTGCACATGCCCCTGGAGAAGAGGGAGCTTTTCTGCCTTACAGGTAAAGGCACTTGATCCAGGGATGAAAAGGTAGACTAAGACAAGCTCAAGTTTGACATAAATTTTTCCTCCCAGCAAGAATACTAACCATGAATTGACTAGCTTGTCAACAATGGCAGATGGATTTACAATCATTTAGATTCCGTAGGACAAAATTTCAAAAAATTTACGCCTTAGTCCAACTTCAGGGGAAATGGACAGCTGCCAATGGGGGAGGTCAGGCAAGACTGGGGTCATCCTTATGAACCCTGAGGATGTCTTGGAACAGGTATGACTTGTGGGCAGACATGGACTTCCATCTTTCCTAGTTGGTGATGTGGGCAGGTGGCATGGGAGGGTAGAGCAGCTCGGGAGTTCAGAAGTCGTGTGGTCTCTGATTTTGACGTGATTCACATGGCAAGTATGGTGAGGCCTCCAACTGAGTCGGCAGAGTAACAGGTGGGTTTCAGTGGCATCCTGCCTGAGTTCTGTTAAAAGGTCACTGAAAAAGATGCTTTTTTGTAAAACATTTCTATTTCAATGAATCAGGTCTTTCTGTTGAAACTGAAATGTTTTGCCGAAAACCTGTTGTGTTGGAAAACTCCCAACCATTTATCTCTCTCCTACTCCCATAGAGAGGAAATGGGTTGTCTCCAGCTTTTGCTTCCCCTTGCAATGTTTCAGCCATCCTGTGCTTCCCCTTGTGCCCACTCAGGGTCCATCTCATAAAGCACACATCTGCTAAAGGTCCAAATATTTTTGTACTAGGAAGCGTGTAAGATCTTCGGAGTGTGATGAGGAAGAAAAAGTACTGCTCAATGAGAAAGAAAGACAGAATAGCTGTGTGACAAGAGTGTATCAGCAACCAAACAAAAATTCAGCCTATCTTTTCTAAAGGACAAAGGGCACTTCAATTCCTGAAATGTCAGCTACGTCAGCTTACATCAGGGATCTCTGACACTCCTGCAAACACTCCTAAAGCATTTGATGGCCAGCCAAAACTAGACAAGTGTCCTCCCCCCCCGTTAATTATTATAATAATTAATCATTATAATTATAATTAATAATAATAACCATTAGGGGCTTAAACCACCCCTACTGTTTCTGTGTTAAACCAGGGCTGAATTTGGCTATGGTTGCATTCTAACTGCAGAGGAACATGTGACCAGGTACACTCAATTATTTGTCATGAAAATACTAGCCAGGAAATTAAGCCTTTTGTGTGTGTGCATGTGTGTGTGCGCGCATCATTCCCAAATGCCAGTCTCTGCGAGTGTATCTATTACTTGTAGGCATTTACTAATCGTTTGTGAACAAATGTTAGCAGTTAGTTTGTTTCCATCTGTCATTCCTGTGCCGGTCTGTGCCTGGCCACGTCATTGTGCAGAGATGTGCAGTTGACTTTTTCCCCTTCCTGACGACTCAAACTCTTTGGATAGAAGGAATATGTTTGTGAATAATTCTAAAATAAATTGTCGAGGTCTCCTTCTGCTTGATCAGACCAGCACCCTGCTAAGGTTGGACTGTTCTCCCTTAAGTACAAGAAAATATGTTCAGGGTCATGTACTGCCATAGTCACTGAGGGGTGTTACTGCACTTTATGTACGCTTATCTGAGCCAGCAGCGGGGCATGCCAGCGTGGGGTCCAGTGCAGGCTGCAAAACTCATCCAGGAACCAGTGTGAATGTGTAGGCCCAGGCAGCATGTACTTGGCATGAGGAACAGCTTGTGATTGAACCTTACTATTCCCTGACTCCCCCCAAAATAATGCGAAGTAGCTGGCAACATGTGATTTAAGACTTTTAAGTTGCTCAAAGGGATTAAAAGAATCAAGGAAAGGGTCCTTGGAAGGATAAAGGAGGGAACACAGTAATATTGTCTGTTAGAAGACAGGCCATCTTTATCCTTTTTTCTGTCTGCTCAGTTGCCCACTACCCTTGATTGTCACTTTGGCAATGAATGATTGCATCGTAACATGCATTGCCACATTACACACAGCACTGCTGCAACCACCTAGCATCCATCCATACTAGCAAACTTAAAGCCAGTTCAGATGTGCCTTTCCCAGCTGTGGTTACATCTTTGACTGTGTTGTAGATGTATGAATAATATTGAAATACTTTTAGTTACAAACTGTAGGTAATAGATGTATGCTACCTTTATTAGAAGTAGGAAAATGCATTTGTTTCTCCTTCAGGATGTGGTTCTTTTACTCTTTTACAAAAATAGGAACAAAAAATGTTAACAGATTTATGCCAATTTTCATAATTGTCCTGGGTCAAAATATTCCCCTGAATTAGTTTAGTTCAACAGAGCACTTTGGCTTAATGTAGCACAGGTTCAATATTTCTATGGACAGCAAAAATTGATGTCTTTCTCTGGTGTTGCATTAGCTTTTTGTGAAATAATCTTGCTAAAATGCTATTTCAGTATTTTTGAAGATATCAAAAAAAAACAGACCTTCATAGCTCAATGGAAATGAAAAAAAAAAATGAAATCATAATTTGTATACTCCCCTTCCTACATTTCTATTTCCCTCTGCTTCTTCTTTCTCTCTTCAGGCTTAAGGAAACAGACCCTTCCATGTTTCCAGTTGGCATAACTCCACTGAACTGCTATGCCAATTACTTCCAGTTGAGGACTACCACTGGGTGTATAGCTGCTTGTACTGAAGTTGTTGCAATTACTATCATTATGTTATTTCTCGGCAAGGAAAGGAAAAAGATGAGCGAATTTTGGGGGGCTTTGTTTAACTGCAGTGAGCCACTTACTCATGCCAACCACTGAGAGCAACTTGGAGGCAAGCACAGTGAGAAGTGAACTTCTTGGAAAAAACAGCTTTCAAATATAACTTGGTAGGGAGACAAAGGGATTTCTTAATGAAACCTAATAAACTTTAGGTCTGCCAGTTCCTTCAGAAATGGAAAGCATTTTTCAATGTGTTAGATTACCACTGCAGTACCAATTATGCCCTTGCTTTTATGCATCGTACAGAGATCTTTACCACAGCTCCAACCTGCAGGAGCTACTTGCACAATGCCAACGCTGAGGAAAAACTATTGTGTGGTTTACCTCCTTCCAAGAAACCATCTTGAAGATTTCTTGTACATAACTACAGGTACGTAACTATTCACACTCCTTTGATCCCTGCGCTAGGAGGGGAAGTCTCTAGGCAAATTAAGAGTGGTCTGAAAGCAGCTAGCTTCAGGTGGCAGCTAGTGGTTTGAAGGACCTAAATGTTTTGTTGCCTACCATACACAACCATGTATGCTCAGCCCTCTCACGAAGGTCTCCCCATAGCTTTGCTTATCAAGTCAAGTGGTAGGTCAGTACCCCTAGACATCTACACTAGATGTTGTATTACAACCAGTTCAAGACAGCATGTCTTCTAAAGATTATTTTTTATCTTTTTTTAAAAAACAGCAAAGCTTCAGCAAGCACAGGGTATGGCACTGAGGCTCTGAAAATGGGTCATGCCTCAGATGTCCTTCTGCTGTTGATGGACCTTGGTTTCGCTCTGTCTACGCCAGTGAGACACAGAGAGAATCTTTTTATAGTTTGCTTCTTTACTTTCCTCATTAAAGAATGTGATTTGAAATTGTAATGACATTACCGTGTGATAACACGGCACTGTGACAAACCCCAAACCCTGCCTGCGAGCGTAACGCACACCACCGCTGAGGTGATGAGGAGGAACGGGAGCGCCACGCCGGCACCCATCCCGAAGTCCCTTATCCGTAATCTCCCACTAATTACTCGTACATTTATTTACTCGCCGTCCTGCACCAGCCCCCCCAGGGAGCGAAGCCCCTCACGCCCGCGCCCGCAGCGCAAGACTCGCCCCTCACCACGGCGGCTGCGCAGAGCGCGGAGCACAGCCTCGATTCCCGTACGGCCGGCGCCGCGCTCACCGCCCGGCGCCTTTTCCTGCGCTACGGAGTTTCCGTAGCCGTGTCCTCCGCTGCCCCCGCGCGGCGCCCCCGGTCGCCAGGCGCGTTTCTATGAGGCGCCTATAAACAACATGGCGGCGGCCGCCCCTCTCGCTGCCCGCCGTCTGTAGGTGGCGCGGCGGCTGAGCGGGGCGCGGGGGCAGCGGGGGACGGGGACGGCGCCGCCGGCCGCCTCCGCGCCGCTCCGTCCCGCACGCTCCCAACCCCGCTCCTCGCCGGGCCGCGGCGGGGGCGGCCGGGCCGCGCTCCGCCCCGCCGTGCGGGGGTGTCTGGGCTCCCGGGAGCAGCCCCGCCGCAGCGCGAGCGGAGCGGAGCGGAGCTCCTCGGCTGCTGGCCCGAGGGGACGGGGTCCGGGAGCCGGCGAGGGGACAGGAGCCGGGAGCGGGGCCATGTCGCTGCCGATCCCCCCGACGGCCACGGCTGCCGCCGACCTCCCCCCCGGCCCTGGCCCCGGTCCTGGTCCCGGCGCCGGCCCCGACGCGGAGCTGCCGCCGGGCGCGGAGCTGGGCCAGGGCAGCGCGGCCCCGCCGGCGGCCGAGGAGGAGGAAGGCGAGGGTGAGGAAGAAGAGGAGGAGGAAGGGGAGAAGGAGAAGGAGAAGCTGCCGCCCCTCCCGGCGGCATCCAGCGCGGCGGCCGGGGTAGGTCGGGGGCTCGGCGGGCGCTTGCTCCGCGCCCCGCTCCGGGCGGGCACCGCCGGCGGCGTCCCTCGGCTCCCGAGCCCGGGGAGGCTTTCATTCAAGTTTCTTAAAAATAACGAGCGCGCCTGGAAGCGGTGACATAACGGAGCTATAAATTCTCCCTCTACTTATAGTTCTTTAACATTTTACGACGGTCTGCTCGCTCGGGTTAGTCATGGCTGAGGATTTGCAGCGCTGTCGGTGGGGGTTTGGGAGCGGGGGCTCCGGCTCCTAATGCGCGTATGGCAACAGCTAGCTGGGAGAGGCTTCTGTATTTTTAACTTTTTCTTTAAAAGTCTCTTCCGCTTTTTGCAATGTGTTGAAGCCAAGATGACAGAGCAGCTCGGTAAGTGATGAATGAGTTAACGCGGGTTTAAAAAACTAAACATCGAGAAAGGTATTTGCCAGAGCAATTTAGTTTCAATAAACCTCGTTTGGGATCTTCAATCATGCTTGAGTTATGATTTTCTTTCTGCTGACTGTACAATATTGTGAAACATAAAATTTTCCTGGCGTAAGTCGCTTATCATATATAACTCAACATTAAAGCTTGCTGTAACTTATTCAGTCCACCAATGAAGCAAACATTTTATCAACCCTATAGTAATGTAGTTATGAGACTTTAGTTCAGTGGTTCTGATAAGTATCAGATTTACTGGAACTTACCAACATCAAATTACCATAATTTGAGTTTAAAAGATTGAGTGTTTAACGTTTATGACTGTCATGAAATAATTGTGATGTTAAACCAAGTAATTGTAGTCAAACTGCAAACTCCTTTGAGCAGTTCTGCCAATTTGTGTTTTGGCTAAGATGTTCCAATCTTCTGAGAGGCTTTCAACTTCCCAAATGTGTCAGAATTTGGGAGGATGTGTTTGTTCTTGTGATTCAGATAGAGATTTGGGAGAAGACAGTGATGGTCAAGTACCTGGGAGTGATTTGCACCTTTGATAAGGTGCAGCCTCGGAAAGGTGCTCCGTTTCAGACTTGGAATGGCAAATGCCAGTCCCTTGGAGAAGATAAATGATGATGGGCTGCAATGTGTCAGGCTTAGCTTAGGTAATGAAAAATACATGCAACTGATCAGCTGTGCAGAATCAGGAGAAGAATCTGGTTTGTGGCTGGGCATCCCACATGCCTCTCTGAACTGCTGCCTGCAGGCATAAATAAGTTGTCTGAGCTGACCCGCCACAGAGCGGCTCAGATCTGGCTAGGTGAGATTGCTTGTCAGATGTAAGGGGGACTTTGAACTCAGGAGATGCATGCAGATTTTAATAGTGTGTTACAGAGGGAGAGCTGTGTAGAAAGATGTAATAGATCTTTCCACAGCCCTGGTTTTCTCAGTGTGCACCAGAATGCTGGTTTTGGTCCAAATGTACCAAATAGGGAATGTAGATTTTGCTTTTGCAAGACCTTTGTGAGTTGAAAGAAGGTATTGGACTGTTGGTCTGCTGAGCCCTAGTGTTGACTAACCTACGCATCTAATTACAAGGTTTTGGGGAGTGTGTTGTGAGATTCATCCTATACAGACAGTTTTTATTTTTTTTATTAAAACTTCTGCTTGAAAATAAAAAATGAGTGTTACTGAATCAGATCCTCACACAATTTTAAAGACAAACATTTTGTCACCTGCATCCTCATTAAACTGGAGAAAAGTTTATAATTTGCTAAGGTAACTAAAGGGGGAAAATGTCTTTAAAATTTGCTTTTTTTTCTATTAAAATTCCTTTTCTTTAAAAACAAAAGCCTGATACAAATATGAAAATACTTCTAATGTTAATTTGCTCACTGTCTCTACCTATTATTTCTAAGCGTATAGCCATCATGTGATGACTTACCTTGTCTCCGTATGAAGAGTGAGCCTCATATATCCTTGTCTCAAAACATCTCCCCAGGTTGTTTGCACAACTGCCGTTTTGTTCCATGTGCTAGGGACCCACCATAGATTTGTGCAACATGACTGTAGCTTCCGAGAAGGCAATATGAAGGCGTGACGCATCTTTGAAACTTTCTGTTCTCCACAGTAGCTGTGGAAAAGGTCAGAATTTTAGGGAGTCAATAGGTAACCACAGTATACGTTATCTTATTAGGGCATGAGCATGGAAGATGTCACATCTGGAGGTTAAGCTGGCTGAAATTTGGAAGAAAGAGTTTGTGACTACCGCTATTGCCATTCGCATTGTGGCTTTTTCTAGCCAAAGACCATGTGGAGTTACTGAAGGAGGATAACCCTTCTGGGTGTTTTTCTTTTGCTTTCATTCCTAAGGGAGGTTGTGGAGCTAAATTACTCCATCAATAAATTAATGTGGTCCTGCAACGTGCCAAGGTTTTTCTTATGGGTTGAATGGTGATTAAAAAACAATGCGGAAGGGAGGTGGTTTGGACGTCGGTATTCAGATTCTGATATTGGTGGGAAGTTATTTAACTTGCCTGTTGTAAACAGGAACAAGTAGAGGTTTCCATACAGCTACAAGAGTTTGATGTTACACCTTTCAAGATAAGAATGGAAAGGAAAATTTTGAATAGGCTGTTGCACTGCCTTTGGGTAATCTGAGCGTCCTCCGTGTTTTCTGACACCCTGGTCTTTGCTCACTACCTACATAGGGCCGAAGAGCAAGGTTTTCAAGAAACTCTTCTAGATGGTCTTTTTGCCTCTTTTTCTGCAAGCACTCTGTATGTGCTCTTTGCAAGCAGTTTGACTTGTTTTCACCATCTGGTTTCATTTCAATAATGAAAACCATAAATGTATAAAGTATAAGGCTAGTACTTCTCCAGCCTTATGGAGAAGGCTTAATGCTTTTGAAAAAATTCAGTAGGAAGCCAGCAGTGTTGTAAGTTATTAATATGCTCTTAGAAAAGGATTAGAGGAGGATTAAAGATGGCTTTGATCCACTTCCTCCAAGCATGCCTGTTCCTTGTGTGGGGGTTCAGTTTTCTGATGGCTGTGTGTTTGTAGTGTTTTTAGGCTCTAGAGGCTCGTTGACCTCCTACAGAGTTTTATAAGTGTGACACAGTGCTGTATGCTTGTCCTAGATTACTCTCCCAGGAGAAGTCACAGATCCTCTTTAATGAGCATGTACTTCCCCAGTATTCCTCCAGGGCTTTCCAGCAAAGCCTTCATCCGTATGTTTGTTTAACATTGTTGGAGCTGCACTTGGAGCAGGATGTGATGGAGTGGAGTAGCGCATGCAAGCTTCACTCTTTCTGATTGCTTCTCAGGGCAGTGGCACTAAGAAGAACCTTTTAAAATAACCATTCAACTATACTATTGCAGTGGCACAGCTGGAGTAAAACTGGAAAGCTGAGGAAAGGTTATGTGACTCAAAACGGTTGTCACAGAAGCCTGCCTCATAAGAGCTCCTCTTATGAATTGTCTGTGATAACTATTCCCTGCTAATAATTAGAATCATCCAAATTCCAGTTTTTCTACCTAGAGCATATGGTTTTGTGACACGGCAGATAATCTTCAGATCGGGATTTGTTTAAAAGTCCTGTTTCATTTAGTCGCATCTTGCTGTGTTTACTCAGGATCTGGACTTCTCACTCATGTGCCAGGTGAGTTTTAAGAAACATCTTAGTGATATTTTAAAGCTTATAGAATAATAATTTAAGAAATAGCTAACATGAAAATAGTAGTGGTAATTACATTTTGTTTGAACATTTGTTACATACAAGGAATTTGTAAGTAGAAATTGAAAGTTGATATTTTTAAAGCTAGAAGTCCTGGTGATTGCTCAGATTTGTAATTTGCCGAGTTATAAGCCGTGGAAAAATAGCTCGCCTTGCCACAGTTATTTAAAATTCCTGGCAGTGTACCAACTTGCGTACTCTGTAGCATGGCAGGTTTATGGGCTGTATTATTACCCTCCTGGTGGTATTTCAGGATGTTGTGGTGGAAGTGAAGTACTTTCCTCAGAACTTTGGCTGCGTATCCTAGTGAAAATCTATTTCTTTTAAGAGGAAAGGGAAATGTATAGGTTTTCAAAAAGAAAACGATATGATAATTATTCTGGAATTTCTGTTCTCATTTGTGGAATTAGTTTTGGCTTATAAAACTACTTTTTTCTAACTGAGATCATAGGTACCAGATGTCAGTCAAATGAGTCTTTAGGTTAATGTTACTAGGCTCAAAGTTACGATGTGCAAGAAGACTGTGTACGTTTTTTAAGTAGATCTGCTTTTGCTGGACATCAGCTGATCACTTGGAGCTTAGATGCAAATGAAAACTTCCATCACACGACTTCTGTTGTCTTGGACAAGCCCCTTAACTCACCTGTGCTTTGCAAATTCTCTGGTGTAAATAACTATATCGAACAGTCACTTAGTGACTCTTGGCATGTTGTGTCAAAGACTGATTGGCACCAACCTGTGAAAGTCTTTTGTGTTGCTTCATTTCTGTTCACTGTTAAAACACATTAGCACTCATTTCTTAGAAAAAGTTTAAGACTTCTTGGCAGCAGTGCATGCAAATACTAAGCATTTTTTTTAGGATTGTGTGAAACAAATGTTTGTTGGATAGCCTTTCTTTGGTGGCTGCTGATGCTGAAAACTTTGAATCTGGTGTTTTTATCCAGGTAGTCCATATTTAAACGTTATGTAAGCAGCAGTCTACACAGAATTTTTGTTTCCATATTTCAGTTCTTGGGGAATTTTTCTAAACTTCAGTATACAAGGGTTACTTGAAAAAGAAATGTGTGACACTTGAATCTATTTAAACTGAGCTGGGTGCAGTTAGGAATATAAAAGTATTTAGAAATCTGGACAAGAAGTTAGAATGCTTTCAGCAGTATTCTATTTTTTTTTCCTCCTCAGTTATCTACGGATATCTTATATACTACAAACTAATGCACAAATCGTTAAATGTAATGGAATTGTATGTTACTTCTGATTCAAATTAGAACAAACTTGTATAAACATCATGTATGTCTAATTTATGTATTAACACTCATATTTCGAGATAACAAGCATTTAAATATTCTTTGTAATATCCCATGAGTAAGATTACTCTTGCAGAAATGTATTAGCCTTTTATAACACACTGTCATCTTAATTACAGGGGTTGGAAAGAGGAGCAAAAAATCAGTTTTCCACTTTCAGCAATTTCATCACAACTATCAACCAAAAGAAAGAAGGCACCGGAAACAGAAATTCACCTACGCAACTTGTTATACCTAACATCAAAAACGGTAAGAGAATAAAAGCCTTGTGTTACTTAGCTACCAATTTAAGAAGGTGCTCAGTGTTCCACCAATATTTCTATTGTGATAGTGCCAGAAAGCCTAGAAATCTAGAATTCATTAGATGACATTGTCATGTACATGGTATAATAAATAATATATATGATAGTCCATCCTCTGTAGAGGTCATCTTTTAGAGACAAGTTGGATAAGAAGAACAAATGGACCTGAAGGATAAAATATTCGTCTGAAATTTTAAAGAAAGTTAAGATTCAGAAGTCCATTTCCAGATACTGTTTGTCTTAACACCAGTCAGATGGTAGGTTTCTCTATGAATTGTCAGAACTTTGTAGGGATTTTTCTAGATCAGAGGAAAGGCAGTTAGGTGTAAATGAGAGTTTGAATAGAATTTTGTATTTTGCTCAAGTCACTTTGTACTACACAAAGGAATTGAAGGTGACTGGAGATGACCAGTGAAGACCAGTGTAGAAGAATTTGAGGTATTGCATATTTTAACTTACCAGGGTTAAAGTAGAAGTGGTGTACTTAAGGGGATGGTACCTGGGGTAAGGCAAAAAGATGGTGATGCAAAGCTGGACAGAGGTCTACTCATTCTTGAAAGTATAGTAAGATCTAATTAATAAAGCTGGAAGAACCACCTTCAGGTGGCCATTTCTCTCACTATTTATTTATCTCACTATTTTCTTATATTTAAGAAAAATCTTCATATGTGAACCACATGTAAACAATTGCACTATGTTAGAGTCTGAAAGACTTCAGAGAAATAAAAAGATTTGTGTTTTTCAGGTGACATTTTGGTCTAAAGCTACAAGTGACAGCTTGTCAATATTAACTACACAGCTGCTAAGCTTTTTAACTGAAATGTGCATGAAACTGTTTCATGGACTACCAGATAAAGTGTGTTTCATATATGAGAATCCTTCATTGTTTCCTGTCCAATTTTCATCTGAACAGTTGCTTAGTACAGCCTTAGCTTATGATATGCAAGTCTACTGCTCACTAAAATTTAGGACAAAGTAAAATTAAATCTAATATTGTGCCAAGCAATGTGGAAAATGCAGTAGTCTTTACAGAATTCATTTTTACCTCTTGCACCCAGCAAGAATGGTGAACTCAAAAACAAGCCTTTCTTGAAATGCCCCCAGATCTTGCTGCACATGATACTGTCCTGGCTGTAATTAATGTTACACTAGTACTTAATTTTTAATTTTCATCACCCTAATGTATGGCAATGTTTATTGAAGTCATGGATGTGTTCTTGAAATTGAGAGCTCAATGAGTAAAATTGAGCAGATGTTCCAGTAGTCTGTGTTAGTCAATTCTCTCTTGTATCAACAAGATTTTCCTCCTCAGCTTTTGATCATTTCCTAAGCAGTCATGCACTGCTGAGTCTTTTTACTTAATGTAACTGGGCAAACAGCCAGAAGTGATCATTTTTTCTTGTCTTGTAATACTGGATTATTGCTGTTTATAAACTCAGCACATAAAGTTTCAAGTTTGTCCTCAATGGAATTCATTTGACAGATCTTAATGAATATTTTTGAATGTCACACAGGCAAATAATTCTATTTACAAATAAACTGGAATTATAGCAAAACATACTGAAGTTGACAGTATTTATTAAACATACTATTAAAACTCAGTTTTAGTATATCTAATTTAAGTAGTGTATTTTAAAGCAAATTGCATCACTGACAGGGTGCAAGTTACGAAGCTTAGCACCTGCAGCTTCAATTCACTGCAATGGGAAACAGTTTCTGTCAGCTGCTGCCTCTTCTACGGATGCAGAGAATGTTTTCCTCATCTCAGTGTATTCAACTGTTTGTAATTCAATGTTTAATACATCCAAAATGGAGCAGACAGATACAGAGTTAAATTAAAATTAGTTGTCTTGGAGTAGAAAAATAACATAGTTTCTTTTAAGTTAGTTGATCTGCATCAGCAGAGCACTTACATCATGGTATTGTTGGGCATCTTGGCTTGAATTAATTTAGTAGTGTGTGTCCACTTTTTTTATTTCTGCTCTTCTCTTTAAATTGTTTTAAGTTTTAGCTGTGAGATTTGACAAGATTAAACATCATAGCCATTCTTGAGGATGTAGAACAGCCCTGATCTATAGTCTTCTGATAAATGTTAGCTGAGTTCAGTCACATTGACAGCTTCTCTGTCATTATCATGAGGTAAAAGAACCTGCCTCTGTGTTTTGGGGATTTTATTAGCATATACTTCCCTGATGTGATAAATGGAGATGGCAGGAGAGTAGTGATACTCTCTGATTTAATTTAAAAAACAAAAAACATCAGTGTAGGCTTCGGGTTTTTTTCCTAGTTCCTGTACGTTTATATTTTACTATCTGAATGTTAATTTATATGATTGCATTGTATTTATTGTTCTTTGCATCTTTTTTTTTTTTTTACAAGTGAGAGATCTACCACCAATTTGTCTCGATGTTAGACAAAAGCAACGAATCTCTATAGATACACTACCCCAAGAACTGAAAGCACCCGTTCCTCCTGAACCTTCCCTTCCTATCCGAACCAAAACTGTGAAAGACTTCCAGTAAGTTGCATGGGTGTTTCTAAAAGCATACTTTCTTTGGACTTCATTTTGTCCTAATTTGTACATTTGATTTTTCTTAACCTCAAATGAGTTATGTTCAGTTCAATAAGACAAACTCTCAGTAGTAGTCGTTATTTTGCTGTCATGGTGTGATCGGTAAATGTATTACTGTGAAAACTATCAAAAGAATTTCTCTAGCTTGACACTTGCTGTTCTGTTCAAGAAACAGCAAAGCTTGTATTTCAGAGCTGAAAATTCAATTCCTGACATTCAGTGGATGTTTGGCTTACTGTAGGCTGGAAGTGTTTTTTTGTTTGGTTGGTTTGATCTGTTTTGTTTTTAATATCCTTGGGTATTTTATTGGTAGAGAAATATTGGTCAGGAAACGGGGAGGAATATTCCTAGGAAGAAGCCTGATTCTTCTATTTTTCAAACGGATGGAAAAAAAAATAAAGTTGCTTCCAGAGACAGAAGCATAGACTTCTCATTGTTCTCTTCCATGTTTGCAGTCCTGTGCTTTCAGTGAGGAGAAGGAATGCTTTTTGATTAGTCAGTGTGTGTATTTGGTGGAACATCCCTTGTGATCATTCAGGTGTTCTGAAGAGCTGAAATTGTTATCATATTCGGAGTTACCATATTCAGATTTTTGTATCTATTGACTGCTGTCTAGTTATACAACTATCAAGAGTTTAATTCACAGAATTTCAAGTAAAAAGTATTTCAAGTAAAGCACTGTCAAGTGAAGTATTCAAAAGTCCGTAGTGGTTTTGGTTTGTCCCACTGATAATTTCTTTGTACTAGATAGTAACTTTTTTCTTTTATGAGGGGCGAAGCAATCTGAAATTTGTGTTGCCAGCATTATAGTCAACTAAGATAAAATTCTGCTTTAAGGATTCTTCAAAATGTCTAACATGGGACAAAATTTTTTATACAGGAACTTGATTTACAAGGTCAATACTTAAAAGGATTTAAAGGGTAAATCCAGATTTTGTTGTCAAAGAACATATGTAGTCACATACAAAGACTAAGTTTTATTTGAAAAATTGGAAGAGAAATAACATTTGGTAGAGTGATAATGAAGTTGCCTAGTTTAGGAGCCTGCATATTTAAATAAATAAATTAGTCTCAGAAGTCTTATTATGTCACTGTTTCTAAAACATAATTCTGTTCTGCTAATGATTTGTCTTAGCATACTGAACTGTGACACCAAGAATTAACATTTTGAATAAGACATTGCTCAAATATATCAAACACAAACTATGCTTTTGTTCTCTTGTAATACCATGATCGTACAATGACAAGGAAGATGTTAGATACTGATATTATACTTGTCTGTCTTTTAAATGTTCTTAGTGAGGAAAGCTTGGAATGATAGCACAGTCTGAAGTCTTAAGTGGCTGGGAACATTTAACCCTTGTTATTACCTGTCTTTTTAATGTATTCGTTCTAGGGATGATATAGAAAAGTCAAAGTCATCAGGAGACTGGAAAGCTGTGCATGATTTTTATTCTACAACGTTTGATTCTTTCCTGGAGATAAATGCTGCATTTAAGGTAGAAAATAATTTTTCATATTACTCAGTAGTTACAGTGATTTGGATCCTCAAAGCATTTAGATGCACATCAGTTAAAGGCTTGCAACTTGTTGCTCAAACCCACTAAGATTGCTTTATCATGATCTTAACTGCCTTTGGTACACAATCTGTTATGGCATTGATTTATTTTTTACAGTTTAAGCAACAGTATTTCAAGCATAAGGTACTATACATAAGATACTTTCTACACAAACTACAGTTTAAAAATATTCAAGTTGATGTAGCTAATAGGCAAACCTGGAAACAGAAATTCCCTGTCCCTTAAAAAGTGATATGCATTCAAGTAGTAGTGCTGTTCTGTTGGCATATTCAGTGTTCCTTGTGCAAGATCATATCTTTGTGAAAAGTTTCTGAATACATGCTATATTAATATTCTTACTACAGAGCAAGATGTGCTTTTGATGTTTGATATTAACCTAGGCAAAATAAAATGCAACTCTTAGTTACTTAATGAATATTGAAAGCTTGTAATTTCATTCTTGTCTCATGATTGATTTACAGCAAAGATGGAAGATAAACATTCTGTGCAATTTATTATTTGAGACCCTTCTACATTTTAAAATAGAACAACTAGGTAATGGAGTTATGTGAATAATGTTAAAGTGTAAGATGAATGTTCTTTAGTTTCATCTTTCACACATTAATAAAAGTGACTTAGATTCTTATGTTTTGATAAGGAAAATAAATACATATATCTGTATGTGTTTTGTTTAAAAGTGCTGATAAACTTTTATTTTGAAAGACATGTCAAATATTCAAAATGTTTCAAAATCAAAATGTCTCGTTTATTTTCTGATTTGCAGAAAGACACCAATTCTCCATTTAATACCATTGAGGACTCTGGCATTGATGCAAAATTTGTGAATGTTGTCTATGATGCCTTATTGAATACTGTAAGTAGAAGAAAAGAATTTGTGTTTGGTAATCTATCATTTCATCAAATAAACTTTCTAAGAAGCAGATTATACCAAAAGTATTGCTCAGATATGTATGATTTCCAAAGAATGTCTCAAAACATAGTTAAAATTGTCCTGTGATGATTGCCATAGAGTCATGAAAATTGCTCTAGTAAAAGACAAGGAAATTTTTGTTAGTATTAATGTGGTTCATCCTGTGGTAGATCTCAAAGAGTGCTCAGAAGATAAGACATGAGTGTGGTGGGACACTGCCTGATGAGAGAGATGGAAAATGTGAGGTTGGGAGTAGTAA
This sequence comes from Heteronetta atricapilla, assembly GCA_011075105.1. Taxonomy (NCBI): domain Eukaryota; kingdom Metazoa; phylum Chordata; class Aves; order Anseriformes; family Anatidae; genus Heteronetta; species Heteronetta atricapilla. The sequence continues at coordinate 19,850,639 of CM021736.1, forward strand.
AAAGTAGATACTTTGTCTAGTAAACACAAGTCAGGAGTAATGTAGAAATAATGCTTACAGCTTTTAAGTTGTTTGAAGTTTTGAAAGCCACAATTGATACAACTTAAGGCCTCACCTAGTAGCCTCTGAGGAAAGATATAGTCAAAGATTTCTTAGCTGGCTTGAATCACAGGCAAAACAAATTTGCCTTTTTGTACACTCTTATACCAAGCATGTATAATTTGATCAGATATGATTTTTCCCTGCTCCTTTTTCCATAGCCTCAAGACGTTCAGAAGTCTGTCCTAAAGGGAATAATTAATGGTCTGCTACAAGAATGGAAAGGGTAAATTTGCACTACTGTTCCAACACTTACTTAGAACTGGTATACTTTATATATTTTACTCTATTTTTTTAGCCAAAGAAAGAAAATGTTCTCTTAAAACTTAACTTGACTCATAAGAACTTGTCTCCTTTTGGCAGGCAAATCTAATGAGACTTAGCTTGTGTTCTGTAAGCTGACACTGAACCTCTGAGAAGCAGATCTAGCCATATATCCCCCCAGAAAATCTCAGCTGCTTGTTGCCAGGGCAATCTTTCAGGAATCCCAACTGTGAGATGAATTAGGGAATTTATCCAGAGTAAAACATGTTCCTCCTGACCCCAACAAACATGTTTTAACTTACATAATTTCTTGACTCGAAGTTTGCTTTGTAATATCATTCATGTTTCAGCAGTGCTGAAAGGGTGGTACAGCATGCAGAAATGATTATCCATGAGAGGACAAGATTTTAGCAAGAAGTAATAGAAGTGAGAATGCTTACTATGATTCAAAAAGAGAAGTAGCAAGAGACAGCCCCTTGTTTTGACTCATCTGTAACCCAACCCATGGCTATTGCTTTCTCTACTTTTTTTTTGCTACGTTTAGAGAGTAGTCAGAATATTTGAAAGTGTCCTTTCAGTGATGATCCTGAATATGGTATTCAACATGTATTGACAAAGCAAAGTTAAATCCTAGGGTGTGTGATATCCTGACTATTGATGTGTATATATGTTGTATACACACAGTGTTTACAATTAATTCATTCATTTGTAGGCCACGAACAAAAGATGATCTCAGAGCATACTGTATACTTCTACAGGTAAGAAAAATACAGTATTTTTAGTTAATTATATGTGTGCTTAACTTATAATCTATAAACCAGTATACTATGCAAACAAGATACTTAGTATAATTGATAAATTTCACGTCATAAGATTGTATTAACATATGGAAGAAGTGTAGGGTATGCATGATGGGAACAGGAATTTAATGGCAGAGTTGATGGGGAACGTATGAAGACTGCATACATTACACCCATGAACTAAGAACATAGGCATGCAATTGTTTCCTATCACTTTGTATTGAAAGAGCAAATGTTTTAGAAGGTTATTTCCTACTTAATGTCAGATCTCCTTTATTGCTATGTTGCAACAATGATCTTTCCCAAAAGTTTCAGTATACGCACTCTTTGGTATTGCAGTAATTTTCACTAGTATTGCAGTTTATCCAGCAGTCTCCCTCCAATCTATCTTACGACTGCATTGTCTGATTTCTGTCTACATTAACCAATTACCTTTCCTACTAAAATTGATGAGCATTTGTAGCAAATTCCCCCTTTAAGCTTTGCTAGTGCAGATGACACCTCTCCATGAGAGAATCTTCTGCTGTTACTTGAAAGATCAGATAGCAATTTAGTTTTTGGAGACAACAGTTTTTTTCTCTGGGGTGGGTACATTAGCTGTGAATTACAAGGAATAATTCTGCAGAAAAGTGGGAGTGTGTGGACTCGTATAAGAGGAAAAATAAGGAGTGTGTGGAAAGACAGGAGAATCCTTATTACTGAGATGGAAAGCTCATCATGCAGAGGAGTGTAATTTATGGGCTATACAGTAAATGATAATCCAGAAAAGATATATTGAATATTGCCTTTGTTACCTGTGGGCTTTCTTTTGAAACACAAAAAATCCATACTTTTGCAATATAGGAGTTGCATATTTTTCATTTGAATAGAAGTTGCAAATCATTCTTTCATAGTTTTCACCACTGTCACAGCAATTTTCTGAATTACTTTCCTGCGTAATTGTATTGGCAACAACAAATATAAGAAACAGTCATAATGACTTTTTTCCCTTTATACAGTTTGTTAACCTAACACATTTTTTTAATCTTTTTCAGAATCCTCAATTTAGTAACACTTCTACTTATGTCATCTATGCTCACTTGCTAAGACAGATAGCAGCCTTAACAGAAGCTGACCATCATTTCCTAGTGCACTGGTCTAAAAAGTAAAAAAAAACAATAAAAAATAAAATTAAAAATTCAATTTTTAGGATTACAATTGTTACTGTATTTCCATTGATGTTGACTGTTTTATATTATATATAAATTATATGAAAGTTGACTACAGAGATTGTTTTTGTTGTTTTCAAAGTACATTTGGACATAGTCCACTGAGTGATACTGATTTATAGATGCAAACTGTATATAATGTATAAAAATTATCTTTATGCAAAAAAGCTTTGATAGCAAAATAAGCTATTTTTTACATAAGTTATGCAAAAAAATGATGTAATGTTTTAGGTACATGTTTAGATAATTATGTTGATACAAGCATCTTTATAATCTTCCTTTAAAATAAAGATGTTTCTTGCATTATTTCCAAAAGATACTATAGCTTTGCTGTATTACATGAAAACCACAAATGAAATTAAGTCTATGCTGATAGTGTGATAGAGACGGTGACAGAATGTAGTTAAGGCATTAGATTTTAATTACTTGAAATAATTCTAATAGCACCTAGCTATTAGTCATGTGGGGGTAACTGCCAAAAGAGTGGTTTTTGTTTGCATGCGAGTTGCCTTCCTTATAATGACTGCGCAAAAAGTTCCATTTAGGGTTTAAAAAAAAAGTTTGTGTATGTTCACAATTCCCTGTCTCTTAGGGAATCTTTTAATTAAGGATTTTATTCTCTGTAAGGACAAAAATTATATACATATATTTCTACCCCTGAAATATGTCCAGATTTGCTTAAAATTGCGTTAATTTATTATTTATTTTGAATCAATATTTACAAATCAGATGAACCCTTTTGGTAACAGATGCAAAGGGCATATTGATGTTCTTATCTTAAGTATTAGAAATTTGAAACATTAAAATAGAAGAGCTTTTATTTACAAAATGATGCTTTAATATCTTATGTATTATATCTACACATGTATTTTTGCTGTACCACTTTCGTAAGAAAGTGGTGCAGCACATAATTTTACACGTGCACTTGTCACAAGTATATGAAGTATACTTGTGTACAAGTATATTCCACTATTCATTCAATAGGACTAAGTATCTCAAAATCAAAAATAGAAACTTCCTCAGTATTCAGATTGTGGAGTGAAAGAGAGAAGGGATGTTTATTTTTTGTTTACTTTTGTTTATTAAAGTCAAGAACAAGTAATGATTCTTTTGTAATTTTTTTTAAGTTACAGACATTAAAAAGTGCATTTAAATTGTGCACTGAAGAGCACTGCTGCATGCCAGTATTTAAAAGCATGATTCTTCAAACTTTAAATTTGGAACTTTATGTTTATAATGGGACAGAAGCATGTTCTTCAGAAAATAATATTGAAATTAGATAATATAGGCTTCAGTTTGAACAGCATCACATGAAAGTAATTGTAGCTTGTTTCTTTTAGGATTTCACAGAGGAGGTTCAAGCAGGTGGTGGACAGGTTACTGCAATTTATTTCTTTACGCCTGTTTCCTGCAAAACCTGAAGAGTTTCCACCCATGATGAAATGTAGCTGGTGGATTCCATCAGCAACCAAAGTCCTGGCATTATTTAGTAAGTTTTTTCCTTAAATTGTGTATGCATGTAGATGTATATTGTATATGTATGTATATATAAGTATATATTTTGTATGTATATTTGTATATACATTTGTATATACATTTGTATACATTTGTATGTATATTTGTATATACATTTTGTATGTATATGCATGTACGCATATGGAAGCAGAGGAGGGTGGTTTATCTCTCTCACACTTATGGTAGAAATTAACATCGGTAGTAACACAGTAGTAACACAGTACGAACTACAATAGAAGAGAATGCCAAAAATAGTAAGCAGGAAAAAAATGTCTATTGGCAAGACCTCATACTTCCTTTTTACTAAAGGATAATTGCTATGCATCATTTTCCTGTAACAACAACAGATCATTAGAAGAAAAATCCACAGAAAGAGGTAACCAATAGTAAAAGTTTCCCTTAGACTTATATAAAAAAAAAAAATTAACATGCAATTCCTACAGTTTCTTCCGTAACTGGTTTAGCCTCATAGATGTTTTTAGGTTATAGATATCTTAAGCAATGTATATTCCTCCTAAGTTCAAAACTACAGCATAGAAAAAGTAAGTCTCTGTCCAGCTCAACACAAAGCACAGTAAATTTGACCATTGTAAATGCAGCCTTTCCCCTCTCCCAGTCACCAGTAGTTTAGTGGTTAGAGCATCTGCTATAGAAATGGAAGACCTAAGGTCAATACCCTTTTCTTGAGGAGTAGAAAGCCCCTCTTTGCTTCATGCTTTCTAGAAGAAAATTAAACCATCAAGTGAAAATTAAGATTGGACTGAGGATGTTTTCATTTCTCTGGCTACTTAAAACAACTTCTATTTAAAAGAGTTCTGCACAGCCCTCCCTACACAGCGGCACAGTTTAGACACACAAGCTCAACTGTATCCTAAGACATGATTCTTCTTGTGTTCTGTAGTCATCTTTGAAAGAGTTGCCAGTTCATTAATTCTGCACATGTACCTGTGGGAAAAGGGATATTTTGTAATTCAAAAGAGACCACTTGATATGAAAGTGTTTAAGAAATATATCAAACTGTTTTTCATTGATTTCAGAAGAATATATCATTCTTTGTCTATGAAACTTTAAACTAGTGTATGTCATTATGTGGGATACAGTCAAACACTGCAGAGGAATTGCTCTTGAGGTCAGAAATGTATCAAGTTTACCACAGTTGGGCTAATCTGGGAAATTACTGTTTTTAAAGTTACTAATATGATGCAGTAAGTTGTTATGTTACACTTGTAACTCTGTAGCTAAGACTCAGACAAAGTTATTAGTAGCCCATTTGTTGTCTTTTCTGTCATCTTGTTCTTTTACTGCTGTGCAGAATGCTTAGAAAAAATGTGCATAATCCAGGCAGTACTTTGAAAGACTACTGTATTTTCTTTGTAGATGCTGCAAACAGTCTGATTAGCCCCCCTATTATTTCATATATGGATTTCTATAATTCTACACTTGATCACATTGATCTTATGGAAGAATATCATAACTGGCAATGTTATGGAAATTCTCACAGGTAAGGAAAAATTGGCTGTTTCTTGTCACGTATTATTTCAAAGCACCATATCTGTGTGTGTATATAGCCATACTAAATATATTTTATTGGAACAACATAATATAGCTACTGTTTGCAGAAATTGTGTGGATATGATGTCAATTAATAAATCTCATTCTACCTTTGCAAACTGGACAGAAGAGTAAAATATAGATCATAACATTAGTTTATTATGTATTGGTGTAGGTTCAGTGATGTGTTAATTGTATCTTACTATGAACGTATTTTAACTCCTAACACATTAGTAGAAATTGGAGCTGTGTGCATACTTAACACTTAATGATAATATTCTAAATATTCTGTATGTGGGTCTGATCATATTTGCTCCAGTAAAATCGGTTGTACTTGCTTCTGTTACATGAAACTTCAATCTTTACAGGCTCAAGGCAGCCACAAGTATGATGTAGAAATGTGGAGAAATAGGCATTAAATCTTCCTGCTAAATTTTAAAATCTGATTGGGAAGGAGGAGGGGAGAAAAAAAAAGACGTGATAGCGATAAATGCACAGTAGGCTTTGAGTAGTCTCAAAGCATTGGAATCTGTATACTGCTGAGCTTCAGATTTTTTTTTTTCTTTTGCATGGGCACCATCTGGCTGCTTTGGCACCCACATCCAAGCTTATAAAAGGGCTGTGAGATTTCCACCTGCTCCAGTTCTTTTCAGCTAGCTGGGACATGGGGTATATATCAAAACAAAGTTTGTGTGATACATAGCTTTGGAAGTAATGCAGACTAGCTGTATTATTCTTAAAATACGTTTAGTTCTTATACTGTGTTAGAGCCATATTTTTTTTCCCAATTTTATTGCCTATAAATCTGTATAGTTTGACTTTTAAAATAATAATTAAAAAATAAATAATTCAAGGCTGTATGCTTAGAATTAATTAGGACCAGTATGAATAAGTCCCAGTTTACCTTGCACATGAAGTATTTAGAAATACACAGTTCTTCCAAATAAGTTGACACTGCTTGGTAAAACATTTTGTGTTAGGATTTCCAGCAGATCAACTGAGAATCTTTTTTCCTCATTCTCTTTCTTTCCTAAAGACATTAGAATCCGGAGCTCCTCGCAGGCAGGATTCAGGGTGCACATGTAGAGTCTGGATTCAAGATGCACAGAGTCTGAAGCTCCGGGTGTCTTAGTATGAACTTCTGCTAGGTGATGCATGAGCTAATCAACAAAAAACTTACTGAAGTAACCAAGTAAAGTAAATCTTTTACCATAATGATTTCTGAAGTTTTTCAAAATTGTTAGTAATATTTGACTGCAGTGGAATGTAGCTGTAATTCGATATTTTAGAAGTCCTGAGCATTTGTAGCCCTGGCTTAAATCAGAAGGACCTGTAGAAAAGCAATATTTTTGAAAATCAGAGCAGAAAATAAGCCAAAACAGAAATACTTCTGTGTACTAATGAATGCTATACTGAGATAACTGTTTAGCTTGTATTAAATAATATATTCTCACTTACTTTAATTCAGTGTAGCAATTAAAATTTAGTATTTAAAGCAGAAGATTCTTCTTGCCGTCTGTAATTGAAGACTGTTTTTTATTAGGTCTATAGATAATAAACATAAAAGAGGTATATTCAGGATATGTATTATTCTATTGTTAAGTAGAATTTTTAATAGTATTTATAACTAAACAATCTGAGTTCTACTGAACTGATGGTGTATACAATGAAAAAACAAAAACCCCGGCAGCTATTTCCAAATTAATGTCAGTAGAGGGAAGATATTTGCTGAACAATAATGTAAAAATTTTCTCCTCTTCTCTTAAGAAAGTACTATGCTAGTTGCTAAAAATGAAACTTTATCTTTTTTCTCGTCATTCAGGTTTTCTTTCTGTCAATATCCATTTATTATTTCTATAGCAGCGAAAAAGGTTATTATTCAAAGGGATTCAGAACAGCAGATGATAAGTATTGCACGAGTAAGTCATTTCATGATAAATAGTTGTCTAATCAATTGGTATTTTATCAGTTTTTCTTAGGTAAATATTCCATACAGCCTTTCATCACAACTTTTGATCTATTGGACTATCCTGAAACAAAACAAAACAAAAACTTGAGCCATTTTTCTATTACTAGCCTACAAATGTCCATGCTGGATTCTCTCCATGTTTTTTTATTTTATTTTATTTTAATATGCTTGGTTTTAAGATGTTTACAAATATCAGTGTTGTGGAGAAAGTTACAATTAATATGTTGTTTACTTTTGCCTTTTTTTTGTGAAAGCAGATTAATATACTGTGTTTGATAAGAAACCAGCATGTTAAATTAGCAAGGTAATTAAGGAAGAGAGAATTTTGGTCTGTTTCCTATTTCGTTTTCTGAAGATGTGATGTTGTGGAAGACCAAAACACAACAAATCACAGAAGAGGTACTGCTTCTGTGCAACCTCTTGCAATTTGAAAGAGATTTTGTCTGCCTCTCTTGGTGGTAACTTTCTTCAGGTGCTAGGAGTTACTGTTTTCCTCAGTGTTCAATTTGGCAGCACCACCTATCTGTTCAGGGTTTGCTAGATGTATCTTGTGAATAGCAAAGTAAAGCACCAGCCGGCCTCTGGAATCTTGTGGGTATTTTTAACTTATTTTGGGAGTTTAAAAGTTTGCCCTGAAATTGTCACCTGCTTGTTATATATCCTGATAGTTTCATGTAGTGTGAATGATGTTTTCAGTAGAAAAGAGATGGCATTGCTCTTTACCTCTTAGAAGATACTGGATCATCTGTGGTATCAGGGTAATGTCTTTTGATGCGAAATACTAAGGACTTCTTAAATTTAGTAAGTGTGGTACTTTGTTTTTTAAATGAAGATGTTACATGTACAATGTTTTTTCATTCAAATAGCAAAGCCTTGTGGATAAAGTCTCTCGCAGACAGAAACCTGACATGAATATGTTGTTCCTAAATGTGAAAGTGAGGAGGACGCACCTTGTTAGTGATTCACTTGATGAGGTATTAAAAATGTAATTAAATGGTGTATTGCTGCAAAATAGCAATTGCGTTTAGATTTGATAAGTCATATTTACATATTCCTGTGCCAACATAGGGAATACATGTATCTTTAGTACAAAATAAAAGAAACTAAATTACTTCTTCACAGTAGCAGTGCTGCAAAAAAAAAAAAAAAAGATTTAGGCAATCAGAACTTTTTTTTTTCTGTTCTTATACTTTTCCATAGTTAAGTTCCTAACGAAAATATATGCTTGCATACCACATGATATATGTGTATGTTTGCAATTTTTGTCTTAAGAGTATAGTGCATAATTATCAGATTATGTAGGATCTAGTTCCATGATAAGGAGCACAAATAATGACTAATCATCTAGTCACTAGATGAGTTTGTTCTGTTCTAATTCCCAGAATACTTTTATTCTTTTCCTTCACTAGCTTCTCTATCTTATAACAATTATTATAGGCTTTCTTTTCTTAACTTCTTATAATTTTAACTGATTCCTCATTCTTGAATGTAATTTTTCCTTTTTTAGAATTGAGAGACAGATGTGTCCATTGAAGTAGGCGATTCTTCAGTATCCACATAAACTTATTAATTATTATTACATGAAATCTAGTTCCCCACTGCTTCTCAACACTAAAAACAGCCTGATGGTATTGAAAAAGAAGTCCAAATAGTGAAAACAAAACAAGACCAAAGAAGTTCTAATTGTTTACGTGCAGAAAACATAAGTTTAAACTTTTTTTTTCCAAATTAAAACCTGTCTATTTTAGCCTTCTTTCCTAAGACAGGAGAACTCAGTGGTGATACTTCTGTCTCTCAGGCATTGTAGTATTTTTACTTACCACATTGAAATAACCAAGAACAACTTCAAGAGTTTCACCTACTAGTGGGATGTGATACAAATAACTAGTTTAAACAAAGTGAGAGTGGTATACAAAGAGATTTGTTCTTTATGACTGGAAGCACTAATAATATGTTAATTTTTCTCTATTTTTCCCACTCCTATTTTGTAATAGCTAGCAAGGAAGAGGGCAGATTTGAAAAAGAAGTTGAAAGTCACATTTGTAGGAGAAGCTGGTCTTGATATGGGTGGCCTGACAAAAGAATGGTTTCTTCTTCTGATTCGTCAGATTTTTCACCCAGACTATGGTGAGTTTAAGTACAATTTGAAAACCTGTTGATTTTAAAATATCAAAACAGTGGTGGATAAGAATTATTCATTAATCCAGTATTAGACCACTTGTTGATGTAAAAATAAATAAATAAATAAAAGCAGGCAAGTTAAAACTGTCGTGAATATAGATGGGAAGAAGTATTGGCATAGAGGACAATAGAAGAGAGTGGGAAGTTCTGAAAAGCTTGGAAGATCTTGACTTTTGGCAGGGAGGTTCAAGCATTGCTGAAACATTAAGATTTCATTTCAGTGGTATAACAATTAGAGTGAGCAAATCTCTGATCAATAGAAAGATTTGAAATTAAAATTGGGATTCAGCTTTTTAAAACTTCAATCATGCTAAATCTTGTTTCAGAAACTGGAGGCTCAGTGGTTTCAGTTTGTTACTATCCTTATATTAGTGAACATGCTGAGTAGAAAGTATGGGAGGATTCAAGACTAGCAGTTGATTTTTCTTGAAGTTTTTCCACTGATATATCTGCTGTGTTGCAGTGTTTCCAGCTCTACCCAGAGACTTAGTTGCCTGCCCCATGTGTGTTACAATGTCTTCTTCATCTCAGTGTAGGTAATTAGTAAATGGGAGTTGAAGATCTATTTTGTTCCAGTGTTACTGTTATCATTCAGTCAGTGAACCTTGCTCTTCCTTAAGTGCAAATGTTCAACTGCTTCTGGTGAAGGCACTGTCTAAACTATTCGTGATGCACTCCTCGTTGGACCAAATTTCAAAAAAAAGACAGATCTTTTGGGAGAAAATCCATTTAGCAAAAGATGGCACATCTGAAGGCAGAGTTCTATCTCTAAGTTTTCATAAAGACTAGATATCCCTGAGACATCAACTGGAGTTTTTGGTGTTTGTTGTTTTAATTCAAAGAAGTTTGATTTTCATTTAAATCATTTATTCTCCAGCTTTATCTTCAAACCCAAATGAGATGAGCAATTATATACAAGACAGCCTTAGGTAACCTGTTCAGGGCTTTAGTTTGTATGCTGGCTGTGAAAACAATATTAAACTATCAGTGTATTAAATCCCAACAAATTAAAAACACTGCATTTTATTTAATGTAGTTATGCATTGATAAAGTGGATTTCATTGTTAGTGCATTCTCAGTCTAGAGTGTAACTGTCTTGCTTCTCAGAGAAATGCATCTTGCCTAGGCATCTAAAAGCTGTTACTTAGTTTTCACTGTGTTGGTTTTTACTTTCTTTTACTCTTTAAAATGGTATGTTTTGTTTGCTATTTGCTTCAGATATGGCATTACAGTTATGATTTTGGTAGGATCTAGCTTGTTACTTAGACCAGCAGGTGGCTTTTTTAGGGTGTTTTAATCTTCTTCAAAATAATTTTTGGACAGATAAATATAAAACAAAGTTTTTTTGTGTCATGGGATTCACTCCAATGTTTTTAAAGATAGTCATCTGCTATTGATACAGAAAGGTAGGAAGAAATGGGCTTACATTGCAGCAATAAAATAGTTGATCAGACAGGTATGTTTCTGGCTGTAAAGATTATGAAGTACTGTGACAAAGCAGAATACATAGAAAACATGTAGAATATCCACGAGTGGAGGTGCTTATTTAAGAATGCAGTACATGACCTGGGCTGATGGGCTTAGTCCTGCTTCAGGGGTAGAGCTGCTCTTGGTGGCCTTTGCCTAAGGATCTGTAGGGCCCTGCTGCATAGGACCCTGCTGCAGAAGGAAAGACACAGAACTGAGAACCAGCTTGGAGATTTGCACTTTTAGAAGCACTTAATAATGTGTGTGTAAGGAAAAAAATGGTTTTGTGTGATCTTTTATTAAAGATAAGGCTTGGTAAAGTGCAACTTTCCTCTTCTGCAGGCATGTTCACGTACCACAAGGACTCACGCTGCCATTGGTTCAGCAGCTTTAAGTGTGATAACTATTCTGAATTCCGACTGGTTGGAGCTGTATCCTTTTATGTCCTCATAACAGTGCTAAACAAGCAGTGATTTAATTACAGGGACAAAATAAGGCAGGAAGATCTAATCAGAACCTATCCCGATGTACGTACAAGCGTGTTGAATTTTAAATGTATAAAGAAAAAGTCATTCAAGGAAGCAGCCTAAAAAAAGAGGAAGAAAATGATTGATATGGGTACGTGGTACATTTTACAGTCAGAAAATAGTGCAATTAAGATTGCACATGCAACTTTTTTGTGTGTAAGTTATAATTTTTATTTACTTCACTTCTGGATTCCATTCAGTAAACATAAATGAGCCTGGGTGCATTAATATTTTAAGTTCCTATTGACCAGTTTGTGGCTTCTTTTTAGCCTAACATAAGATTTTTTCCTAGGTTTTCTGATGTGCTAATTTATGAAGTCCTCAGATATGCAATTAATAAATTAGTGCTTATAAATCCTCTAAGATGATGTGATGATGCCCCCATTTTACTAATGGGAAGCTGAATCATGAACTGGATTCTTCTAATTTTTGGTATTAATTTCAAATTTGTACTGTGAAGTGTTAGTTCAGGCAAGTGTCATTGTGGCTGTTTATTCCTTCTTTAACCAACTTAAGGACGTGGAAAGCATTAGTCCTCAATCACTCTTTGTGACAGTTTGCTGAGGATAAAGTCCCTGCTATGAACTGAACAAACGATGAGGTGCAGTGCATAAAATTTAAGCTATTCAGTATTACTTAATATGAGTATGGTAGGCTGTAATAGCAAGTCTGATAGTAACAAGCACAAGCCTATGTGGAGGAATCTGTTTCTTGTATTTACATGTCTTTTTAAGCTAAAATGATAGCCTGCTCTATTCCATCCCCATCTACTTTGCCCGGGCTCTAGAATTATTGTGTATCACCATGTGTACCTAAGTGTGCTAGCAGATAAGCTGTAGTGCAAGTGCAGATCAGCCATTAGGCTTTTAGATGTATTTCAAAGAAAATTTTCTATATTGACAGTTCTTTGGAATTTTGGGAATAAAAATAAACGGTTTTCTTTTTTTAAAAAAAAAAGTCATAATACATTGGAACAATTTATTCAGGAAATGCTGGTATATAATATGATGGAGATTTTCAAGTGTTCTGGCAGCATGCCTCATTTGACCATTTGAACTCTTACTTAATTGTAACACAAAATTGTGTTAAAAATAATGTCAGTCCAAAAAAAAATTAAACTACTTCAGTTTGTTTAGTATGTTAGAATATGCTAGAGTATGCTCAGCAAAAATTTAAATATTTTTTCCAAGTTACCTAAAATGTTAACTGTAATGAAGATGTGTGGTTCTTGCCTTTAACGTCTGACTTGTATAGCTTATGGGACTTGCTGTCTATAATAGCATCACCTTGGATATTCGTTTCCCACCTTGTTGTTACAAGAAATTGTTGAGTCCTCCTATTGTTCCATGTGATCATAACACACTTGTAGGTATCTGTGATGTTACGTTGGATGACTTGTTTCAGATTATGCCTGTAAGTATTGTTTTTAGATGCTAAATTACTGATTTGGAACCTGTTCTATTTATATTTAATACTTGGAAAGCATTATGATCTATTTATTATCTATTAGTTATCTATTGACTATCTATTTATATTTAATGCTTTGAAACAGTCTGCACAGACTGTTTCAAAACAGATGTTTTTTAGTACCAGCTGATATGGGCTCTATTTTTGCTGCCAAAAACATAAATACTCCTTGTTTCGCAAGTATAGCAGAATTTTTGTAGGTCTTCTGGAAGTTAGAATACCAAAATTTGATATGTTCTAGATACCCTTTCCATAGTAAAAGGAAAAGTTTAAGTTTATTATTAAAAAAAAAAAGCACTTTTAAGATGCTGTTTAAGTAGTGTGGGGTCTTTTTGTGTACATGTTTTGAAGATGCAGCGATGCAGCTTTTTCCATGGTAGTTTCTTTATAAAGAATGATTTTTGCATGTTCTTGCAAATACATCATTTACCTTGGTAGGTTCATTAAAGGGTTTTTATTCATGTTGTAGGAATTGGCCCATGGACTGAATGAACTTTTGTCCTATGAAGGCAATGTTGAAGAGGATTTTTACTCAACCTTTCAGGTCATTAAGTACTCAACTACAAGTGATTCTCAAACTAGTTCAGTAATTTTACCAATGTTTCTGCAATGGAGTGGTTGACAAGTGTGTGGCAGCTTATTGTTTGGTGTACAACTCCATGAGCATTAAGGCTTGCTTCAAGAACCAGTGTAGTGCTTGGTGCACAGAGTCTGGTTCCATTATGGGGCTTTAAACAGTTCAATGACAACCTAAGTGGATCTGAGCATTGACTGCTGGGGTCCGATGTCTAGCTACTGGTAGAGTTCCAGCTCTTTGCTTGCTCTGACACTAAAGCATTGCAGTCAGTAATCTACCTGATTGTGGAATTCATCTGTCTGCAAGAAATTTTTTCTGTCTAACCCAGTTGCTTGACAAAGCTTACTCTTGTTATTTTACAAGTTTTGCCTAGGAAATCTCACTTTCTTCAATCTTGCCTGTTCAAGTTATGATGGTTTTGCCAGACCTGTATGTGTAACAATCAATAAATGATTATATTTCTATTCAATCAAGAAGAAAGTCTTTTTCCTTTATTCATTGTTTTAGGACACGTGCTATTTAGTAAAATTTCATGCTGGTTTATGGACTTCTATTGACCTTTTTTGCTTCAGCTTTCAATTGCATTGTTATAAAGCAGCTATTTTTAAGATGCTAGGTAACAGTGGAAGAGATACCTTCTTAATTATGTTTGATACTACTAAATTGTTCCTAGGCATGTTCTGCTTCACAGTCTGCAGCTCTGTGCTACTGTTTAATAGGGACAATTTTTCTACTTTGAATACCAATTTCTTAAGCAATTTATTGAAAACTGTATTAGTTAACTAAAACCAAAGAAGTAAAACAAAACCATCAAGATTAGTGTGTGCTGAAGAAAGAGAGGAGATGCATGGAGTAATAAATACAAGCTTTGTACTCTGTGAGTATCTGAATGTATTTTCCAAGACTGAACTTAACTTTTCTCTTTCTACAGGTTTTTCAGGAAGAATTTGGTGTTATAAAATCTTATAACCTAAAGCCAAATGGAGATAAGATTCCAGTCACAAATCAGAATAGGAAAGGTATTTCAATACATATGAATAATACACATTTGGCAGATTTAAATTTATCATTCTTTTTACTTTTTGTAAACTGAGGTTTTATTTAACAAAATATGAGAAATAAATTCCTGTGGTCTTTCCTGTTAAGTCTACCAATTTAGTAGTATGTAAATTAAAATGCATTCATTTTTATTAATTCAGTACAACTTTAGAGGGCACAACAAAATGTTACTTAAAATCATTGCAATGTAACAAAAGAATTATTTTCTTTTTTTAGAATATGTGCAGCTTTATGTTGATTTTCTTCTCAACAAATCAATCTACAAACAATTTGCAGCTTTCTATTATGGATTTCATAGTGTCTGTGCTTCATATGCATTACTGGTAAGAACAAAATATCACTTCTGTTTCAAATAGGTGGCAGTGAGTGATCAAATTTATGTAAGTTATTCTTGGTATCCACATTGGATGGTTTTAGCATTCATAAAGAATCTTGATTAATCAATGTAGTTGAACAGGAGAAATTAAGTAGGCAATCAACTCTTATCTTTTCTAACAGAACACTATGGATAAATAAAGCTCCACAAGTTAAGTTTATCAGCATGTATTCACAGACAAATGATGGGCTTTTGCATCAGTGTTTATGGAGACTCTCTACATTTACTAGTTACAGTTACAAGAAGTAGCGCAAATATGTCTGTGCATTCTGGAGCAACTACTGTGAAAACCATGTTACTTTTTTCCAGAAGGAACTTTCAGTAAGATTGAGGTTAAACATTCTTGTGTATTCAGTCCTATTTGGCTTTTGGAATGTGTTTTGTATTTTATGCTATTCCTTGTGCAGTAAGAGAAAGAAGAGGCAATTACAATTTTGATGAGAATTTTTGTGTTCCTGTGAAATTAGCCAAGTATGACAAGCTCGCAGCAAAGTGAAATGTGACTAACTGCAGTAGATTTTCATTCTCCTTCTTGAAACTTCCCTGAAGTGCCATGAAGTACTTTCATGCTTGCAAAAGATGGTGTAGTAAATGAGTAAGAAGTAGGTTCTACTGTTTTAAGTTTAGTGGTGTTGAAACATGATTTATGGTTAAATGTACTTGCTTGGCACAACACTATGCACACCTAAAAGTAAATTCTGTCAGTCATTACTATTATCAATCTATATTGGGACATTCAGTGAAATTAAAATGGAAATTGAAAAAAAAAAAAAAAAAAGAAGAGATCAAGACACTCTCTCTGAATTCCATATGTAAAACCTTATTTTTTTTCATGACGTATTTGTAATCTAATCAGAAGACGAGATGGTCATTGAAATAAATATAACAATGAAAAGGAATTGAGAAACAAAATAAATGCATTAAAATGTAATGTTATCCAGTAATTTGCTTTTTACTGTATACAGTAATAAAAGATTCCTCCAAGTTTTAAGGAATTCATTTTTCTAGAAAAACAATATGTATCTAGTTAATTTATAAATTTATATTCAATAATATCCTGTTGATTTTTCAGTAATGCAAAAAAAAATCTATTATTTCTCAACTTCAATGAAGATTAAATATTTTATACCTAATTTCTGGCAGCTACTTCGTCCAGAAGAAGTTGAAATACTTGTATGTGGTAGTCCTGAACTGGATATGTCTGCTTTGCAGCGAAGTACTCAATATGAGGGCTACCAGAAAACTGATCTCACTATACGGTAGGCTTGATTTAGTTTTTTTTCTAATTCAAATTACGGACTTAAAAAGCAACATTACATGGTAGACTGTTGGGAATAATCGATTCAAGTGTATTCTGAAAATGGATCATAAATAATTGAAGCTTTAAAAAACTTATTTCCAAGTGAGAAAAGGATGCTATTAAATTACTGTCTTTAGACACAATAAAACAAATATACTATATAAATAAGAAGAATTAGATCCTTAATAACATAGTGTGTTGCTGGATACATTAAAAGTGATGTAAGTTGCAAATGGAGGTAGTTTCAAATCCTATACAGTGAAATCCAAGTCTTTATTAACCTATTTTCTATTTTTTTCCTCCCAGTTCTAATTGATAATAAAGAAATGTATACTAATAAGTTAGACTGATTATTTTTCAATAGAAAAGTGGTTTTGGGCATCATTATGACAACACATAATTACAAAATTCATAAAATATTGTACTTGTTAAGTCCTTAGGAACTTATTTAAGATTGCATATTAGGATGTTGATGCCCTTTGTTTTACATCAATTCAATTGCTGCTAAGCGTCAATTTATCACATGGAGTTGTTATATTCTAATGCTGTTTTGGCAGGATATTGCATCTTAAATCATTTTCTTCTCCTTTGACCCTGAACATAGATACTTTTGGGATGTAGTACTTGGATTTTCTCTCGACCTTCAAAAGAAGCTGCTACATTTTGCTACAGGAAGTGACAGAGTACCTGTGGGAGGCATGGCGGATTTGAATTTCAAGATTTCAAAGAGTGAAACATCCACTAATTGGCAAGTAGTTGTTTTTTTTTAAAAAAAAATAAAAATAAAAAATGTTCTTAAATTATTTCCTGGGAGTCCTTATTGCTCTTGAATGTCTTTTTAAATAAGAGCAAAGAATATAAGGGAGAAACTTCATGACCTCCGTTAATTTGTCTTCAAAATTTTATTAAACCCATCTATTGATAACATGATCATCTAATACAAAATCAATTCTTCAGTCAGTGTTTACATTTGAGTCCATGAATTCTTTACCTTAGAAGTTTCCTTACATGTTTTAATTCAAAGAAACTGTTTAATTGTTCCTAACATGACAGCTGAGCTAATGAAAATAGAGGGTGAATCACCATGATTTTTTTCTGAATTTTTGAGTCTGTTTTGTCATTATGAATAGCAGCCCCTGCAGTTACCAAAAAATGCCTTGCATTCTTTCTTGATAGTCTAAATAAGAATTTTAATTTGCATTGCTGGAAAAGATGTAGCATTCCTTTAGGGTCTCTGGTGAGTAAGTGTATAGCTGATACAGAGGTTGCTCATACGAAATAGGACTGAAGCAGCCTTGTAACCTCATCGTGAAAGTTAAATTGTTCATGCCAAGTTCTTATGCTTCTGGTAACCTTTTATTTTGTATGGAAGTGAATTGAAAAATCCCTCCTGCTTTCCAGACAGTATTTTTCTTTTCAGGAGCGGAGAGAGTCAGTTTAAACAATTTGGAAAATTGTATAGAAAATCTTACTGGTCTGTCTCACTGCTAAGCAGTAATTGTTGGCTTTGCCTGTGTTTCTCTAACTTTTAAGGTAGTCAAAATACTTTAAAGGAACTATATTTTTACAGTCAAAATTTTGGGGGTGTTTTCTGTGGAGAACTGAAAAAATGCATTGATGAAATCAGATTTAAAGCAAGCAAACAAAAATTTCTCATTATTGTGGTATTTCCAATGTCTTAGTCAATTGGCCAATAACTGGTTCCAGTAATATATTAAAGGGACATGAGCAGAAATGAAGAAAAATCAGTCAACATTGAATCTCTGTTGAAGTTGATTCTCCTGCAAATTGTTCTTTCTTGGAACTGAGAACATGTTTTGAAATAATGTATATTTTAAAATTATGTAGATCTGTGCTGCAAGATGTTTGTTTCAGTCAGATGGCCTCTACAATGATGAGCATAAGCATGTTGATGTTGTATTGCTCACACAATAGCATCAAAGATGCCAATAGCCATAAGAATTCTCAAATTAATAGTCAGTTTCCCAAGTTGCCAAATTCTGAAGCAGGACTCCAGTCTGCTCAACAGATGTTTGCTTCCCTGTTTAAAGTAGGGATAAAAACAGCTGTTTGGATCTCCAGATCTGGAGTGGGATTTCACTCTTTCAAGAATATTTGCTAATGATCAAATGCCAAAATACTGACTAAATGAAAACAGAACTAGAGAGCTTACTAAAATCACAAACTTTAAAATCTAACTTTTAAGTGACAAGAGTTTAGGAATTTTTCAGTGCATTGGGTTAATTCCAAGTTTTAGGTGGAGCTTCAGGTCAACTGGCTGAATAACTGTTTTCATCAGAATAATCTTTCCTAGTGCTGAGCATGGCTTCCAGCGTTTCAATTAGGTGATCTTATGAGAGACCTGAAATATATACATAATCAATCTCAGCTTTCAGAAGACATTTGCAACTTGCAAAGGGGTGAGAGTTGCAAGCAGACAAATTTTACCTGAGCACCTGAGGTGCATCTGACCAATAGTGTTATTTATAATATTTCTTGTACACGGTATCTCATGTAACTGGAAATGTCTAGGCAGATGGCAGCGCCCTACTTCTGTTGTGTTTCTTAATAAGAGGATGGTTTTGTTTCTGTTTTAGGTTACCAGTGGCCCATACTTGCTTCAACCAGCTTTGTCTCCCTCCTTACAAGAATAAGAAAGAATTGAAGCAAAAGTTGATCATTGGAATTTCAAATGCAGAGGGTTTTGGTCTAGAATAAAAGAAAATACTTCAAGAACAGCATTTTTATGTAGCACTCACTCTCTTCTAATTGTGCCTTTAAGCTTTTTGTTATGTCTCTTGATACTGTGCAAGTCTTACCCAACTTACATATTTTTAAAATATGAAGTGTATGTTTTTTCCTTAATGGCAATACATTTACTGCTTGCTTTGTCACAGAAAGTAGTTTTCTTCATACAAAAAGCTAGTCTATTTGATAAAAGAATCATGATGAAGACAATTTCAAAGTTATAGTTTGTTTCCGTTTTTCCTTAATAGCACTTTATCATTAATTGTAATTACTTTACAACACATATGTTCCACTGGGAAATAATATACAGAATATTTCTTTATTAGCTAGTCCCAGTGGTGGAATGTTTTCAATTAACGTGAATAGTAGAAAAGAATGTAACTTACAGCATGTAGCCATATTTTCACAAAGGAATATAGGAATTTTAGTCTTTATAAAATGTATGCAGTTTTAATATTCTGGTTTTCCTTCTCAGCTAAACAGGCTGTCTAAGAAGCATGTAAATAACTGCCTGTGAACAAATAGGGTTTTGATAGTGCCATTTATTGCTAAAAATTTATTTTTTATGAATAAGAGGTTTTAGGTGTTCTATATTCAGCTTTTACAGATCAACAGGATTGACTGTACAAAGAATGTTAAAAGGTACTTCCTTCAGCTCGAGGGAATTCAAGGCCAAGCTACAGATATTAAGCAACTTATAGGTTCAATCTTTGAAACTGACAGCCACTAACCAGATTTACTGTAGTGTCATGGTAAACAAAACTAGATATTTAAAGTAAATTCTGCAAATGTTGAAATACTTCAGGAAAAAAAAAATCCAACAAATGAAAAACTAATAAAACTAATATATATTAATTTTGCTATCATTTTTCGTCAACTTTGTTAAAAGTCTTAAATAAGCTATGACGAGTGAATACAATAACATTTCATAAGAATGTTGAAGCTTTCATTGACTTGAGGGTTAGCATTTAAAGACAATGTTTTGTGGTTTTTACTGCACAAACTACATTAAAACAGTTCTTGATATGTGTATTCTGAATTAGTAAATTAGGAGCTGGGGAAGAAACTAGTTCTAAATTGCAGGTGTAATTATAAGTCTGGGTTTTATTCATTAAATGGAAAGAACTTATCAGCATGCAGTATAGTATTTTTTTTATATGAATAGCTACTGTATGTTCTATAGACTTTTCTTTCATCTGAATGAGGCCCAGATCTTTCAAAATATTTAGGCATCCAATTTGCCAGCTTTCCCAGTTGACTTCTGCTGGGAGTTGAATGCTTAAATAGCTTCTAGTGTCTGTACTCAATTACTTACTTGCAATAAGAGTAAAATTATATTATTGTTTTCCCTTCCTATATAATTTACATACAACCAACAGATTTTCACACAATCGACAAATTAATTTTCCTAATTTGTAGTTTCAAAGCTGTTCTGGATTTTCTTCAATATCTAAGTGCAAATTTTATTTTATTCTGTTTCCTAGATAAGGTACTGGTAATTTTACCATTTTATTAACAGAGATAAATAGTAGGGTATTTCTAAATATTTGCCATTTTATTCATTGTCTTTCCTTGAAATCAATATTAAAATTTCCGTTGACTTCAGCTTGTAATGAAACTAGGTTAGCATGGAGAGTGTTAAATGCAACACTTCAAACTTGTGCATTGTCCATTATTTCTTTCAAATGAAGTTTTAAAATAAATTTGAATTTACAGGATTTCAGATGTTAAGAAATAAACAAAACTTTCACCACTGCACTGAGTGAAGTAGACAAATTTAAAATTGCTTGAAGCTAACAGTTGAATGTGGATGTAGGTAAAAAATTTGGAAACAAGCACCTCTCTTTCCTCTCTGTAGAACTGGATTAGTAGAATGTCAGTTTATGAATAAGTAACTATACAGTTTATCTGAAAATATGGCAAATTAGCCAAAATATTTTTTTATGGCTTACGCCCATTTTAATAGTTAACTATTATTGTTAAAATAAAAACTTTATCTTATTTTCACTGAATTGCACTTTGTGTTGGGTTTAGTTTTATTTATTAATGCTTTTTTTTATTTTACTGTGTAATATTACCTCAGAATTCTAAAAAAAAAAAAAAAAAAAACAAAACATGAACTATTGTATTTGCATCAGTTTTTAAATAAGATAGTCATTCAATGACATTTTATATATTTCCTGATGTTGATAAATTAAATAGTAAATTTTGTATTTGTTAAATGAAAGCATTGCACTGTATTTATGAAACAAACCTGATCACTTTAAAAATTTTCATCAACGATGGTTTTTGTTCTTTTGTCTTGCCCTGTAATCCAGCAAATCTTTTTATCTCCATCATTGTTTTGTAAAGTACAAAAGAAATATGGTTTGTATAAACTTGTTCATTTGTATCTATTTTTATGTATTAAAATTGTGCAGTCATTAAATCAAGTATTTCGATTTCTGGTCTTATTTCATTTCATATTTCCAAAATTGATCATAATGGGTTTGAAAACATGATTTACATCTCTTCTTTTTCTTATTTTTCTTTTGAAAACTTTTCCTTACTATTACAGTTTGGTTAAAACATTGTATGGCTCACTGAAAAGGAAACTAAGTTTTTAATACCAGGTGTACACCCAGAAGTATATTCCATATATATAGTCAAAATTACAAGTCTTGAAGTGTATACCATGGTGTAACAATGTTGTATAATAATGGATCCTGAATTCTGTTTTATCTTTTTTGGCTTCCCTCAGTTGTAAGATTGGCTCTGTCTCTCATTGTACCTCAGAAGAAATTGTTGCATGTTTTGTCTTCTACCAGCTAATTTTAACGTTTAAATCAAGAAGGACAGGGAACAAGAACATCATGCTTTCCCATGGCTACTATTAGTCCTGATCACAGGACTAATATCTGACCAGATTTAAACTTCATCTCCTTCGTACCACTCGAGTTACCTACAGATGGCAGCAAAGATGAAGATCAAAACCACTTAATTAGATGTCAGACATTCCTATTTAGAGTAGAGATTAGAAATGGAAAAATTCTTAATAATACAATTTTTACAAATAAATATTGAGGAAAAATCTATAAATGGCTTTCTCTGTGGTTGCAGTTGGTGGTGGGACTGGCTAACTTGCTCCAAAAACAAATCCTATATTTCTTATTTTTCATATATGTGATATTTAATATTCTTTATGAATCCTTCCCTAAAAAAAAAAAACTCTGAAATTTCTCACAGCTCCCTTAATGCTAATTTGCATGTCATAACTAGCAGACTGTAAGAGTATTTGTTTTTCCTGTTAGAAGCACCTACATCTCTTCCAAGATAGTTTCTCTTTTATTGTTGGGTCAAGTAATTTTCCATTACGATTTTTTTTCTTCAAAATCTGTGCTGTAATATGTGTTGGTGAAGTTCCTTGGATTGCCACAGATGCGTAACTTCCATGCGTCAGAAATATTCTAATTCATAGTCACCTGGGTTTTGTTGTTAAATTCATGAATAAAATTGGGCATCTGGAGATGTGCACATCTCAAATTTATATGTAAAATATAACAAGGCAACAGGTATGGCAAGGGTTATTGTAGTTAGGTATTTTCTGGAGTAGGTGCGTTCCTAGCTGTAGAATAGATATTTGATTCAAAAGTATTTTTTTTTTTCTACAAATCTACAGGTAGGAAAGAACTCTGAGGTCAAGGAAGAGGGAGAGATTGTCTCTGAGGAGATGTAAGAGTAGTTACTCATTAAATCCGGAAGGGTGGAAGAAGTTCATGTAGATTGAACAGCCCCTAACATGGATTAGGTACTGGAATCTTCTACAATACTAACACAAAACAGTACCTGTACGTGTCAGGTTATGTGCCTTAATGGTTCTGTTGCATCTTTTAGAATACTGCATTTACCATTTTTCTTGTTTGCATCATTATTTATGATTTGATATTTGTAGTGAGTGATGAACAAAATTTCTGATGCACTATTTTCTTCCAATGAAAGTTGTCTTAGATCATACAGATGTAAGACTTTAGTCAGGTTTAATTTAAGGGCTTCTTGCTTATATGGTGCTTTGACTCTAGAGCACGGTTTCTTACCAGGAGAAATGCACCTGTTCTCACCGAATCCTTTGTAGCTTTGCACTAACATCTCTGACTGCTATCACACCATAATTAATAACAGTCCAGCCTCAGTTGGCATCTGGAACAGAAATATTTGTAACTGTGTACAAGTTATTCAAACCATCTTGCCAATTAATGAACTTACCTAATGTTTGCTTAGCGCCTGCTCTAGTTAAGTAGTCCGGAATATTAATTCAGTAGTGATAAAGTGGAGAGCAGGCACTTCAAGTGTTCTGTCTTCTGGACAATTGATGCAGCTGGATATAAAGCAGTCAAAGCACAGTCATTATGAAGACAGCGTGGCTTAAACATGTGGGTATTGGTTTTGGTTGTCTTCTAGTGATTTTAGGTCACCTCACACCTTATTTTCAAGGACTATGGTGGCAGCATGTAAACTGTTTGGAAGTTTAAATAGCTGGCCTTGGTTATTAGCAGGAAGGATGGGTCGATAGGACAGTAACGTATGCCAGAGTGAGCAGAGAACACAATACTGTCACTTCACCTACCTACTTCATAAGGGATCTTTTCCCAGGTCTTTCTGGATACCAAGATGGGGGAGTACCCTGCTCAGATTTTGAAATGAGCTTACAGGATGTGTTTGGTGATAATAAATGCACCATATTCATTTTCAAGCATTTCACTTCTTTAACAAGAAAAATAATTATGGAATATGAATGTTACCTATGTATAATAGAGATGACTTTAATACATGAGAAAGAAAGCACAGGATCTCAAATTCATCTCGGATTCTCACAAGAGGAGATAGAAATAGTTGGGACAACCAGTTAGCTTTCCATTTTAAATGAGCAATTGCTATTTCTCCTCTTTCTAAATGATTTATGTCAAGCCGTCATAAAAATAAGAGTACATTCACCATTTTGCTTTATCAGTTTTCAGTGTTCTGTTTAGCATATTTTTGGTCAGGTTAATTTATGCAGCTCTGTGTTTTTCCTAAAAAAGTCATTTTACACCTCTTAAGACACATGACCTCTTTGTAGCCACCTACTGACTTCGAGGGAACTGTGGAGGACTCCTTTGACTTTTCTATTAAGAACAGAGAGAAAGGTAGCTGGCAATAAGAGTGTTATTTTGAAATAAATACCAAAGTAAAAACAAGAAGGGGAGGAGGAGTGTTGAGTGATTTCTTGCTTTTTTTTTTTATCTTTTTTTTTTTTTATTTCCTAGCCTGTTTGTTTTCATGTACCAACTGATGACTTCACTCCCCCATTGGATGGGGGATGGTGAAGGTAAAAGTACAAAATGGAAGCAAAAATTACTATTATAATATTTTTCTAGGAAGTAAAAAGATTAAATGTAAAGACAGAGAGAGAAATGAGGTGGCTGAGAGCAATGCAGAAACAAGAAAAAATCTTGGGAGCAGAGGAAAAATGTGGCCACTAGTGGAAAACAAAACTGACCTTCTTGTATAATAGCTCTGTAGAAATGCTTTTTAGTCACAGAAATCTACTTTTATTCCCTTCTTAATTAATGAGATTTAATTTTTCTAATGATTTAACTGTTTGATTACTCCCTTAGAGAGTATTAAGAATTGAAATTATTTTAATTCAATTACTGTATCAGGTAAGAAATCTAAAATTTGAGTAAACCAGTATTTTTCTGTGTGCACAATTGTATCGTGCTTTACAGAATTGTCTGGTTACACTGAAATTAATAATATGTTATGCCTCAGTTCTTTCAAAATACTAATATTTTTTTACATTGAAAGAAAAGCTTCCCCAGTCACCAAAAGCACTTGGTATTCATGCAGACTGAGGCTTTTAAAGTAATAACATTAATTTGTGTCTGGTGATTATAAAGAACCTAATTGCATTTCAGTTTGGGTGGTGGTATTCTAGGGTTTATAATTTATTCAATACCATATTTTTGTATATTGACTTAAAAGCATGAAGCTATTATCTGAGATATTGCACATTCTGGAAGGTGAAAACTCTTTCCAGTAGTGCTACTGGAGGTTACTGTAAGTCTGTGAAAATGATTCCAAGTTAATAAATACTTTGCTGTGTTAGTTGCCAGATAGGGGCTGCAATCCCCTGGGGTGTTTATGGCAAAGCTGTATTTGAATTTCTGAGGGGATATTTGCTTTTTTCTCTTAGTCATCTCATAACCCATGCTCACCAAGTTCGTACTGGTAATGGGTTCCTCGTGCCTACAGATTTTTAAAATGTATTTCTTACGCTAAAATATTTAATACCTATTAATTCTTCCTTTCAAACAGTGAATTTGTTTGTTTTCTTGGCCAAGAACTCAGGCATAGGACTAAAATGTCAATGAAATGAGTTCAGAAGATAGTTTTATTTTCCCATGCCTGCTTTTAAAACTAAACATCATCCTAACCAAAGCTGTTCAGGCTGTATCAACTCATCTGTGCTGAGAGCTGTGTATTCAGTTCCTCGTTCCCTGTTTTTTTGTGTGAGCTGCTGTTGGCATTGGTATGTAAACAAATATGAAAGATATTTGCAATAGGAGCAAGTTTTTACATTAAACTAATATTTTTGGATTTTTTTGAGCTTTGTTTGATTTTTCCCTCCCTGTGTGCTAGCTGTATGTATGTGCTTATTTCAGTTGTAACTGCAATGGACGCACTTCTTACGCTGCAGTTATGAATCTGACAGTGTCATTGCTTGTGTCATTTTTCATATCTTTCTTCTTAAAAAGAAATTGATGTGATTTTCACTTCCTCATCATTGGGACACCAATTAATGCACCATTTTTTTTTTTTATTTATTATGGTGACAAGGTACTCTCAGTTTCTTTTGCCCTTTTCTTAATTTATTTGTTGCTAACTTTATTAGCAGAGCTTATTAATTATGTGACATAAGCACAGATGCTATGCTTAATCATGCATTCAATTGAAATTTTCATACTTGTAGGTGTACCATGAGGAAGAAATTACTACTTTCATGCAGCATAACCAATCCCTGGCTAATTTCTGCTGTCATTACTTACAGCAACAATCTGTGTTCTTTTTGCAGTAATGCTGCCTTTCACCATCTTCGAGATCTACTGTCATTCATAATACAACAGAGATGTAATTGTTGCAAGATAAAGAAATAGAAGCTTTCTCTTTGAACTTCCCTAGATTACAGAATATTCCCTTTGGGTTATTTGTGGCATACTTAAATTGTATCTTTTTTTTTTTTTTTTTTTTTTTTTTTGTCTAGAGCTCAGGTTTAGCTTTGTGCTTTCTTAAGACATAGGGTAATTTAAGAGCCATTTTGGAAGTTATATGTGAGCTATGTGACTAGCTCTCATCAGTCCTTATCCTAGCTACATGCGATGTCAATCCTCTGTTCGCGGTACATCTTCATAAATCAGCATGATTCTCATATTAATGAAGAGCACATAGCAAAGCTGCCAGAAAAGGACAATGAGTTGTGTGTCAGGGGTGCAGCTCAGTCTTGTAAATGTCTTTGAACCTTGTTTGTTTATTTAAAAAGAACAGTTCAGGGTAGTGGCAGGGGTAAGAATAGAAAGTCACTATTCTTCATCTCTCGTTTCTTAGACCTAAGAGAAAAAGTTATGTGGGATAACTCCAGAAGTTCCAGATTAGTCATTAAGCCAAATAAAGTCAAACTATAATTTGATCTCTTCCTCCTTTTTCTTGTGATTTTGAGTTACCTTGGGGATGTTAGCCTTTTTTTTTTTTTCCCTATTAATCTTGTTCTAGCCCATGTTTACCAATTTTCTTCTGGTGATGGATTTCACATGCTTTTCGATTTTCAGGATTCAGATATAAATGGAATGGTTGAGCTCTATTTATCAGACAAGAAAGCAAGCTAGCCTTGTCTTGGGCCATATGAAAACCCACCCTATTGGACAACATTTAGAAGGCCAAAGAATTAACCATATTTCTCAAGTCTGTCTAAATGGACCAATCTTTAACCAAGCCTGATTTCAATGCTCTGGGAGACCTCTGTGTTTGCTCAGTCAGTGTCACAGCCTGCTGCTGTAACAGAGCCCCTGCTGAGGCTGCCGTGTGGGAGCTGGCGGTGTGCTTCACTTGGCAGCGCCATGCCAGCGGTGCAGCGAGCTGGCTGCAGACCTTCGCTTGAGATCTTTTCATGCTTCTCAGTTTTTCACTGTGGAATCATTAGTACTTGTTAATGTCAGCCACTCAGTGAAGGCTACACACCAGCTGAAGCACTCTGAATATGTTGCCTGTATTCTGTTTGATTTCTCGTCCCTGTTCAACTAAGTTTTGCTAGAAATTGGTAAGTGGAGGTGAACTGAGAAGTTTGAAATGTACCTGTTACCAAATTGACAGGATTAGTAGATCAAATGCAAGTCATTTACTTTGAAGAAAGACATTTTTTCCCACCTATTATCTGCCTTTTTTAGGTTTTGCTTGTTCGTGCTCTTTAGTGTGTTGACATGTGGCTGTCCTAAAAATGTCATAAATGCAAAGCACTGATGTGCTAAATTTCTGCAATTAGCACTCTTTTATTTGGTGCATGTGTGTATCTCTGTGATGACCTCACTCAATTTGCACCCCGGTGTCTTTTCAACTCAGGGATCAACGGAGAAAAATGTGAAGCAGGAGATTCTTGAGTTTTGGACAAATCAGATACTACTGCCAAGTTGCTGGTAACTTTTTAAGGTTTATAAATCAAGGCGGGTTTGGAAATGTGCAGTGTTGATATCATGATTTCATTTGTCTTAATTATAGTGCATGATAAGAAAACAACATCTGCAGCAACTTCCTAGAGGCTTTTGTTAGTCAATAATAGATTGCAGACATTTTTTCCCATAGCTTATCAAACCTAAAAGCAGTGATATAAAAAGAATTGGAGAAGTATAGCTTAGATCACAGCTTCTTTACCGTTATTGAGTATTTCTAATGCAATTTAAAATAAAATATGCATTTAAATAAAGATGTCTTGTATTATCATATGCTGATATATGTTGGGCATTATATGTCCATTGTATCTAGTACAAGTGAGTAACAGACTCTCCAGTCTCCCTCAGTTGCTTATCATAGAATCATAGAATATCCCAAGTTGGAAGTTATCAGCAACTTGGCAGTAGTGTCTGATACGCTCCTCATAAGTATTCCCCCTCAGGCCCTTCACCATCTTTGTAGCCCTCCTCTGGACACTCTCCAACAGTTCCACATCCGTTTTGTACTGTGGTGCCCAGAACTGCACACAGTGCTCGAGGTGAGGCCGCACCAGCACAGAGTAGAGTGGGACAATCATTTCCCTCAGCCAACTAGCTTACAGGTGGCTTGTGAAGAAAGAACCACAGAAAACAGAAACACACCATGGTCACTTGCATATAATGAAGAAAAGATAATTTATTTTTGTGCATTGAAGATTCTTTTTTTTGGGGGGGGGGGGGGGGTTGTGGGTTTTTTTGGTGGTTTTGTGTGTGGATGTGCTGTCTGTGTGCATTGGTTTTTTGTTTGTTTGTGTTTTTTTTTTGTTGTTTTGTTTTGTTTTGTTTTTTGGTAGTGGTGCTGTTCCCAGACTGACCACAAGCAGAGCACGGGATTGCTTTGGCTGAAGGGATTTAAAAAACAAGAGGTAACTCCAGGGCAGTGTTCTAGTTTGTAACCAATCCTTAACTTCGGTATTAGATCTAGCCAAGAGTGTAATGCTTATTTCACTAATGACTTAGTTTTATAGCAAATGTCTCACTTTGTTCAGCAAGGTAAAGTACATCAGAAATTACATTTGATAGAGTATCCAGAAATTTTACCTACAGGTTTCTGCATACTTATGACTATTCAAAATTATAGCAATTCTCCCCTGTATCTTCAGAATCTACCTGAGGTTTTGTGTGATCCAAAACTACTGATAAAATTGAATGGGTAACTTCAGCTCATAAATATTTTCCTTCCACAGCTTGATTTACAAAGCAAGGGTGGTGTTGTGCCTTTCCATCCTTTTTATTCAACACTTAGGTTGTCATGGCATTTGCTGCTGATGGGGAAATTGGCATTCAAGTCTCCCAAGGGTAGAATTTGAATTTGGGTTGCCTTGAATTTTGGTAGCCCAGGGGCTCCTAAATCTGTAGTTTGCATCAGGCAGAGTGAGCCTGGGCCTCTCATGTTTGGAGATAAGGGCACTGAAGAAGTCAAAGACAGGTCTGTTCTCTCACCACTGTGAATGGTGCATGAGGTCTAGCTCTTAACATCAGTGGTTGCTCTTGCTAAGCATGTCCAAATGGAATACAGGCTTCCTTCCTGATTCAGAGTGAAACTGGGCATTGTGTCCCCTCATCTTGGAGAAGTAAAACAATCCCCACTGCACTTTTATCTGGATTTGATCTCAATCTTTGTTTTATAAAGATGTTTTGGTTTGGTGGCTAAACTAAAATATTAACCATATTCAAGGGTCCTGCTCAAAACCCTCCTTCTTCCTTGCAAAGGGAGGCATAACCTAAGCAGAGGACAGGAGAGAGCTGGAAATGGGAAAACATTCTGCACTGTGTGATAACTGCAATAACTAAAGTACCATCATTATTCATTTCTCTGTGTGAAATTCTCCTGGGCAGTGTGCAAAAATAACAAAAACAACAAGCCAGAAAGGCCTTGCTGGCTGATGATAAAGAAAATATTGCAAAAGCCATCATGGTAAATTGTTCCAGTAATTACATAGCTCCAACTTATTTTTTTATTATTGAACTCAGAAAATGACATATGTTTTACTGTAATAACACAATATTCTTCTGTCTGTGATTAGCTGCTTATATAGCATCATAAACCTCATGCAACAAGGCCTTGTCTGGCCTCTGACCCATTAAAGAGATGATTTTCTCCAAGGAAACTGCTTTCTTTCTAGGGAGGACAGGTGTAGAGTCAGGAGCTGACCCCACAATCTGGACAGCCCCTAAGTGGACCAAGCAGGGAACTTTCAGCATCCTTGACATGGTTGTCTTTCCCATCAGGTATGGGGTTTATTTCATGATGACAGTTTATTTGCAAACATTTTCCTGTATGAGAACAGGAGAATTTATCACCAATACTTTACTGCTACTTTTCAATATTTCAGTTAGCCTCCCATCCATTGTATGGCAATTCTGTATGAACAAATGCAATTTAAGAAATCCTAGAATTTCTGCTTCTATAGCATATGGAGAGATTTGTAAATGTAATTTGTAGTGGGTGTTTGCAGGAGTGGATGCTTATGAATGTTTTCTGGGCCATATCTTCCACAAAACTCTGTTCTGGATTGCAGCTAATTACAGAAATAATCTTAATTTTTCTGTTTGGTATATATTTATTGCATGTTTTATTAGTAGAAAAACCTTTGTCCTTCAAGTGCTCAAGGAGGACATCCCTATGGAATTCTGGAATCATTATCATCACAAAACAGCTAAGAATTTTGCACAAAATCATATACAAGATGGAACCCAAGCTGAGTTTCCAAACTGATGATTATCTGTTCTGATTATTAGCTGCTTTTTTTTATGCATATAAATGAAATATAGACAGGCAGATATGAAGAGTACTGTGTTGAAGGGGAAAAAAAAGTCTCTGTGAAACTTTGCATTTTTAACAGGCTTTCTTAGCTGAAAATAGTCCATTTTGGTTATAAAGCAGTTTTGCAGAGATAGGTGTTGAGAACGCTGTGCCGTTTGCATTATGAAGCAGAGAGTTCTTATTCAATGAGAAACTCCCACTGATTTCAGCAGCATTTGGATGAGTCCCATATTTGCCAACTTGTAAAAATGCTGTCAATATAGAATTTAAGTTTTGACTGAAGAAATTTCAATTTGACAACCCAGTTGGCAAAGACTTTAATACAACTATGCACTTGCTAATTTACAAACTGCTTTCCCCAAACTCAACAACTTGATCGTCTATTCTTTCCTTATTTATGAAGGTCATAACTTTCTGTATAGAATTGTAATCTGCATGATGACAAAGTGTTTTCAATGCTTTAATTTCTAGTACTTTTCCCTCTGTGAAGCTTGAATGTTTTGTGTTATACACAGTGTATATAGCATGCCGGAAATGCACAAAGCAATTATCTCTAATCACTTAGTCTATCCCTCTAGTTTTATTTTTTTTCCATTTATTTATATGAGATTAGATGTTTGCCAGTCATCCTCTGGACTAGTCAATAACTTTGACCGAGCCAAGAAATGGTGTTCTTAGGTTGACATGGAGTTCATAGGTTGACATGGAGTTCATTTGGGAAGCTTGCTCAGGTCATATATATCACAGAATCATAGAATATCCCGAGTTGGAAGGGACCCATAAGGATCATCAAGTCCAACTCCAGGCACCGCACAAGTCTACCCAAAAGTTTAGACCATGTGACTTATTACACAGTCCAATCTCTTCTTAAATTCAGACAGGCTTGGTGCAGTGACTATTTCACTGGGGAGCCTGTTCCACTGTGCAACCACCCTCTCAGTGAAGAACCTCCTCCTGATGTCCAGTCTAAACTTCCCCTGCCTCAGCTTAAACCCATTCCTGTGGGTCCTATCACTGGTGTTTATGGAGAATAGGTTACCTGCCTCTCCAATCCCCCTCGCGAGGAAGTTGTAGACCATGATGAGGAGGTCTCCCCTCAGCCTCCTCTTCTCCAGGCTGAAGAGGCCAAGTGACCTCAGCCACTCCTCATATGTTTTCCTCTCCAGGCCTTTCACCATCTTTGTCGCCCTCCTCTGGACAGTCTCCAACAGTTTCATGTCCTTTTTGTACTGTGGTGCCCAGAACTGCACACAGTACTCGAGGTGAGGCCGCACCAGCGCAGAGTAGAGCAGGGTGATCACTTCCCTCGACCGTCTAGCGATGCTGTGCTTGATGCACCCCAGGATGCGGGTGGCCCTCCTGGCTGCCAGGGCACACTGCTGGCTCATATTCAACTTTCTGTCAACCACGACCCCCAGATCCCTCTCCGCGGGGCTGCTCTCCGGCAGCCAGTCTGTATGTATGGCTAGGGTTGCCACATCCCATGTGCAGCATCAATAAATGAAGTCACAGCACTAGCTGAAAGCCAGCTATTTAAACAAGCAGAGCCATCCACCACCCTAAATGTGCCGGTTCACACTAGGTAAGAATCTGTCCAAGTCTTTTACCTCCACTTTAGCTCCTCATTCTGAAGTAAAGGTACATTTTCTCAGAGCAAAGGGGGCTGGGGAGATCTGTGCTTAAAAGCTCCTGAAAGAATTTAATCTGCAGCAATTTACCCACTGAGGCATTTATAATGCAAGACTTAAATATTTTCTCTTCCATTATCTAAGACCAGATCACTGCCTAATTACCTCACCTCTGAACTATAATTAATGTATTTTTGAAACACTGTAGAAATTCCACGTAATTCTGGGATTTGCGTATTGCAGGCAGCAGACTGCTGACAAAATATCCAAGAAGGTCACTGCAGAGCATGTTTGCATCCCTGCCCCCTGTATATAAAGATGGATTTATGCCCTCTGCCTGCCGTGCAGGTGGCCGGGTCCATCAGCAGGCGCCTTCTCCTGGCAGAGGGCTGTGCCTTCGGTCACCACCCCACCGGTGGCTCCTTTGGCAGTGCTGCTGCATCCTCAGCACCTTCCCGCAATGCTCTGCGCCTGCTGGACCATGGTGGCTCGCCCAGCGCTTTACTGATCTGGGATGGAGCCAAAACTGGGTCTGATCCATGGCTGCAGGAAGAACCTCCTGTGCTGGGCATATCAGCCTGTCCTCAGGGTAAGGATGACCCCAGAGCAGCGTGCCAGGGTGACTTGGCAGTAGCAGAGTGTGCTTCAGGCAAATGGAAATGTTATTTTAGGCTTCGCTTGAACAAGTGTCCAGGGATAATATTCTTCCTGTCACAGTTTACTGCAGAAGTTTATCTTAAAGTGTTGTATGGCAGTTTAAAAAGAGGTGAATAGTGAAGTGAAACAAGCCAGTTTTTACTAAAATGTCTTAATCAGTGAGTTTAGACTTGCATTAGGCCTTGCTGACAGTGACAACCCTGAGCCTCCCATGAGCAAAGCATACTTTTCTGACAGTAGTCACAAGCAGTTTGCACCCTTGTACTTGGAAGCACTGGGCTTCCTGAGCAGGTACAAGTGAAAGAAGAAGAAAATGGCCATGTGAAATAGTTTTTCTTTCTCTGTGCATTCACAAGTCCAAGTTTAAGGTGTATTTAGTGGGTAAACATCTAAAGATATATAGGTCGTTTCAATTATAATGAAAATAGTGAATTTTGTTGGAGGTGTGATCTCTCATTCAAGCTGAAATTCCTGATTTGCAAAAAGAAATCACTTCCCTTGCAGTCCTTATGTATTGTCCAAATTATAAGCTCATGTTTTGTGAGTGGACTACTTAGGCTCACTGCAGAATTCTACAGCAGGAATATAGGTCTGGATGAAAAGAACAAATAATAATTCTTTAAAAAAGTCTACAGACTTTTTGTTATAATTTCTTTGGTGTTCTAATTTCTGTTAAGTTCTGGCTTGTCTGGATTTTGAGATTTTTCCATAAACATATAATTGTTTTCACATTTCTTTGATTTTTCTTTTGATTTGTTTGTTTGTTTCTGTTCATAGACAAACACGTTGGAGAGTAAGTGTTAGCAATTTGACAGGAAAGAAAGTTTTTGTGTGGTGACAGCACTGGCTTGAAGCTCAGGAGATCTGTGTTCAGCCTCTGGCTCTGCACCAGGCCTTTTGTGCAATTCTGGGTTGCAGCAGCAGGCACCCAGGCACAGCCCTGCGGGCATGGGCAGCAGAGTGTGTTGTGAAATGTGGCTTTGGGCAGGACTCGGTGGCTCCTTGCTGCTGCTTTTGGTTTTAGCATGACCAGCTCATTCCCCAAGCTACATAGCTTGTATGTGACATTGCTTCTGTGAACATCAGCATACTTCATTGCAGCTCTGATGTGAAAGCCAATAGCCTTTATCTGGGAATTATGCTATGTTGTCATTTTTCTCAAATGTGGCCTGGCTGCAACAAGATTGGAAATTACTGATCCTACAGTAAATCAGACAATTTTTGTAGGCTTTGGTTTCTCCATATGAAAAAGTGGGAGCAGTGCAGGGTTTTAATAAAAGCTCTGAATACTTGAGGACCCCAGCTATTGGAGAGCCAGAGAAGGTGCTGTGCTGCTTGAGGAGTAGGCAGGTAACCTCACTGGAATTAACCTTCCTTAAATCCTTTACCTCTAGATGTAAATTACAATTCATTTTAAGAAGTTGTATGTATCTGAAAGGAATGATAATATGCTGAGTAGGATGAAGATGATTCTGGACTGAGAGCAAATATAGTCGAGGCTGCAGCCAGGGTGAAAGTGCCTTGATGCCAGAATAAGCATACTCTAGTATTTCTTTGTCCTTTTGAAAAACAGGCTACACACGCATAACTGCCAACTTCTGTTGGCTAAGTTGACATGTTTCTTACAAATACAGATTTAACTGAGTCTGTGATTACAATAGACTTTCTTTCTGTTTATATGGTAGTTTCATTGCTCTCTGCATCTAGCTCAACCTCCTCCCAACTGTATCTTCAGAGACTAAGAAACAAGCTTTTTGTTTCTGGGCATGCTTTGTGGTTTCTTAAAATAGTGTGGCACTTACCTCGTATTTTCTCCCCCTTTTCCTTTGGAGAGGGGGAGTGAGAGAGGGGTTGTGGTGGAGTTTAGCTGCCCAGCAGGATGAAACCACTATACCAGCATATTCTGCTTGCAGTAATCAACACAGTCACTTTTTCCATCCTGATAATATCAGTGCCCAGTCCTTGCCCATTACCTATGAAAAAATTCTTACTAACTTCAGTATACTTAAAATGAAGCCAAACCATGGTAACATGGTAACAAGGAAGATGTATATCATTACCTGTTGTGAGTATTTTCCAGGCTTTTTTCTTTTTATCAGTTATAAAGACTGCAGAGAATTCCAAAATTAGGATACAATTTAAAATAGCATGCTTTAATTTCTAAATCTCATTAATCTTTCTTAACTAGTGCAGAAAGATTTGTTTGTAGTTTTACTTTTTCAGGTATATTTTAAATAATATTATCTGAGTTGCATTCCCCTGAAAATCAGGATGCATTCTTGTAGCTTACAATCATCTTTTAAACTCAAGATAAATTAGTCAGGAAGTGAGAGAGAATTAATATACTGGCCAAAGAAAAGAATTTAAATCCTCTGAATTGAAAACACTTCCTTCCATGGTAAGTACTGCCTTGCCCTGTTTTATTATAGAGGGTGGTACAAGCAAGCACTTTGAATAGTAGAAAAGTGCCAAAGTCTTTATATGTGATGAAGGTTTTCTGCTGTAAGCCAGTTTTATCTCAGGAGACCATTTTGTTTCTTTATGGGAAGCTTTTGTGGAGAGTAAATAAGATAATGTCCTGACTCCGCAATAGTCAGCATAATAATGCTGAAAAATTTCTAGCCAACATCAGCCTTCGTTAGTTTTGTGTCAAAGCAGGGCACTGGGTTGCCAGGAGTGTCATTCCTTCTTACCAAATTGCCTTTTGTCTGCCACTGCTTTCTTCTTGCAGCAGCCTTTATTTCTCTTCAACAACCTTAACAATAACCAACCTTACAGCTGGTAAGGTGTGGCCAAGTTTGCACAGTCTGGCATCCTGCTTGCTGCAGCCCTGGCACTTCTGTGAGGATCATTAGCAACACCAAAATTCCCTGTTTGTCTAGCAGAACTATAAAACAATGCTGGCAGAGGCAGCAGAGGGCAGGTGGGGCTGGGGATGTTTGTGGAAGAAAATCCTGAAGCTGCTTCAACAGGGGAAGGCTGAGGCCAGGGCTCAGCAGGAGCTCACGTGGACTTTCTCTACTGGCCATTTGCACCAAATTTCTGTATTTCCCATATCCTTCTTGGCTAGGGAAAAGAAAGAGGCACCATGACATTGAGAACCAGGAGTGATGTGTAAGCAGGTTGGCTTGGGTTTCTCCACCTGCTGAAATCCTCCAACTCCCGAGGCAGCTGGACACCATGCTCTGGGAACAGGGAAGGAGGAGCTGGGGTAAAAACCAGGCTGCCCAGCATATGGGTCATCCAGCTGGGAGGAGAAAATTTCCTTCACAATTTGAAGTATTTTCCCTATGGTTGTTTCTGCAGCTGCTCAAACTGCCCAGACCCATTGGCTCTGCTATGTAGGTTATACCCATAATAGCATCCTCTTGGATAGAGATAGTGTGAAAAGGAGCCAGTGAAAGAGTCCAGGTAGCAGAAGCCAGCCACAGGAAGGACATTTTGACACAAATATTTTCCTGTGCCTCAAATGGCTGAATATTTGCCCCAGGTCTATCTTTCCCTTTCCTTCAGCAATATTCATTTACCTCACATTAAAGCATACAAAATATTTAGTGCAGATACATAAGCCTCATCAAAATGTTATCTTTTCAACATGGTAAATTAACCCCTGTCAGAGCTGCACTATGCAGGATGAGGATTTTGGCCTCTGAAACAAAAACACCTTATACAGTTTTCTCATTCCTAACACTTCAGGCAGAATTGGGTAGGCATTGGCACTTGGGTGACAAACAGCTGCTTCTGTTCATTGAACTGGGAGGACGAGAAGCTCTGATCAAACTGAATCAGCACTGGGATTCTGGCTGGCATCCTTCAGAGCGGAGCCATACAGAGGTGCCTGTGCTTAGAACAGCTGCAGCACTCTCAGCTTCTGTTTTTTGTCTTTGCAGCACTGCAGATCCTCTCCGTGTATGAGTTTGCATCACACCTGCCTACCTACAGCGTGGTCTAGAGCTTCTGTGTACCTCTGCAATATAAATACTCACTGGCAAAGCATAAGTGAAATTTTACTATGAAGTGTAACTACTCGGGGCTGGCATCAGGTCCGGTGTCGGTGGGTGAGACCTGTGCAAGTGCAGCATGTGGAGTTGATGTACACAACTTGGGGCAGCACTGTGACTGTTTGCAGGTGAGCCTGTG
Source organism: Heteronetta atricapilla (assembly GCA_011075105.1). NCBI lineage: Eukaryota > Metazoa > Chordata > Aves > Anseriformes > Anatidae > Heteronetta > Heteronetta atricapilla. The sequence goes on from CM021736.1 coordinate 19,887,713, forward strand.
TTTTCTGTACCCAGAAAGTGTGTATTTACCCACATACCAACCTTCTGGAAAACTTTGGCCTCCTGACCTCATGGCTCTTAGCAAAATGATTTTAATACATCAGCTGTGGGGATTATGCACTTTTGTACAATTTTTATGAATGTTTTAAGCAACACACATGTATTTTTGCTACCCAAAATCTGTCTTTTTTAATTCACTCTTCTTTGAGATTGGAAAAACTAAACAAGTTCTCATGGAACTGGAAGGATTAGACAGCTTTCTGCTAGTTAATGAGTCCTAGGATATTTCTATAGTTAATAGCTAGTAATTATGAAGACAAAATGAAAGCCACAATGTGACTTCATTTTTGGCAATATTGCTTTTAAAGAAGTTTAACTACTTGTTCAGAGGCAAAATAAAATGTTTGCTTGGAGAGGCAGGAAAAGGGAAGATATCTAGTTCATGACACAGTTTTAGTTCATTAAACTGTGGAGTGTTTACATTGCTGTTTGTTAAATGTAGAAATAGCACATCTCTGTCAGCTGATAGCAACATCTGGGAAAATGTGTTGAAATACACAAAAAAGAACCAAAAAAATGGCTTCTTATGGTGTAGTGGGGATGTCCTGTATATTTCTGAAAGACATTAATGGCAGAATGTATTTTAATTAAAAAAAAAAAAAAAAAAAAAAGATAATTGCATAAGAGCTTTCATGTTGCTCACATGTGGCATGCAATTTTGGCAAAAGTAGTATTTCTAACATAACCAGGCAAGTGATCTCTGCTTTCCTGCTGCAGTAATGTTGATGCTGCAGAGGCCACAACAAAGGCTTGTGGCTCTACTACTGTTTCCTCAGATGCTTATGTTAGTTCCTTAAGTGTCACATTACAAAATCACAGTTCACACATGCTACTGAGCAGGGTGGATGGAATTGAAACTGTGTATTTGCTGACATACTTTGGCAGTTCGGACCATTTTGCTGAAAGCAGAGGCTCCTCAGCACACTGGAAATTTGAATTGTGGCATCACCAGACCAGGAGCAGAGGCTGAAATCTGCTTCAGAGAGCCCAGTAACATTTTGGTGATGCACAGGGGCCCTGTGCAAGTCCCCAGGCTACAGGGGAGGGTTAGTCCTGTCAACCCTGGAAATGAAGTGAGCACTTATTTATCGTGAACAGAAACAGAGTTAAACCTCCGATCTTTATACTGCATAAGAAACAGAGAAGAGCTATCCACTGCTGGCTGTCCTCTGAAGTTAATGATAATTGGATTTAAATGTGGTAAGACTGCTAATAGGATATCAGGAGAAATGTGTGTCATATATAAAGTATATAGATGAGCAGACAACTGATACTAGCACTGGCAGCAAGTAACCCCTTAAAATTTTGGCATTAAAGAGAAACTGACGGGGGCTTTCATTTTTGAAAGGCCTACCTGAGGCAGTATTTTCCAAAAATGAAACACAAACCAGCAGCAACATACCTCAGAGTTATCCAAGGTGGGCTGGGAATGGGGAGGAAATGTGCAGGACTTCAGCAGCATGCAGCAAATTTACTCATTTTCCTGAAGCAGGAGGAGCAGCCTTCACAAGTTTAGGAAACCCTCCTACAGCTGAAAGAAATAGTTGTCCTGGGCTTCCAAACAGATCCTTCTCAAATCTGTGTCCTGGAACTAGCTAAACTGAGAAAAATAGAAAAGATTTACCTAGGGTTTGTCTTCACCTTCCTGGCCGTAAAGAAAGATATGTATGGTACATATTCAGGCTTCCACTTGACAAAGGACGACCTAAAGCAGGCATCTGAAGCTCAGTTTGAACTAAAATTCTTTGCTGCAGAGCAGTAACCTGTCTACGTTTGGCCTATGAAGTACTTTCAGCATAAGCTGCATACCTAAGAAATTGCACTATTGTATTGGGAAGGAAGGAGAAATAGGAGAGATGAGAATACTATTTTTTTCCATCCCAGCTCCAGTAAGCAAATCTAACCACTTTTTTGCAACCCTTATAGCTTTAAACTCATCATAAGAGAGCAGGAACAGTGGTAATAGAAGACTGATTCTCGCAACAAATGCAGACTAAATAAGAATATACTTGGCTTTTGATTGTTCAGTCCTATCCTGAGGTCTCCAACTTGGTTCATCACACAGTTATTAATTAACATCTCACTAGAGTAAATATCTTTATTTAGTAAAACAAAAAAAAAACAAAAAAAAAAACAAAACAAAAAAAAAAAGGATTAGGCAATCCCCATTTTAGGTCAGCAATCTAGACTTATCGTTAGGGTAAACTTTTGGCTAAAATTCTGTGAATTTTTTTAAAACTTAAAAGGCACTCAAAGAGGACAGAAACGTGTAGTGAATCAGATCCAAGAACCATATTTCATCATGCTCAAGGCAGACGTTATCAAAAGGACCATTTGTATTGGCTCTCCTTCAAAAGTAGCCTGCTACCGATGCTCAAATCAGGTTACTTCCACAGAGAACTCCTACTTTATTCTGGATGCGGCTTCAAAGTTTGTAATCACGCAAGTTAAAAGACAACTGTTAAATTTTAACTAACATTTAAGTTTCTTTCTGCTATATTAAACTCAGATAACCGGTGATTGGTAAATCCATACTTCTAGACTTCTGCATTTTAGTAAACAGATGGAGGCTGATTAAGAAAGTTCCAGTCCTCTGCCTTTTGTGTGCAGCTTTTTTCGTGTGTTTTTTAAAGAATTATTTCATCTTTGGATTGTAAGAATTTTTCCTCCATTGCTAGCTAAGCATTTTGGTGCATTTTAGGAAACTTTTGAAATTTGCAATGTTGGTTGTTGGTGGTTTTGTTTTGTTTTGTTTTGTTTTATAAACTTTCTTATCATTTTCTATCCTCCCATAAATGGGAGGAATGAAAAATGAAGAGAAATGTCCTTTTTCACAAGCTGTGAGCTACTCCTTCAGCACTGCCATGGGGCAGCCTGTGTGATCTCCCTTGTGTGGCCGGTGCAGACTTCTGCCAGTCGTCCAGCTCAGATTTAAAAAAAGAAATGGCACCAGTTGTTTGCACTTTTACAAAATAAACCTTTCGTGTGAATTACATAAACAAAGCACCAGTCCCGGCAAATCATGCCGGTATTTAATTTATCTTTAGTGGTTACTTAGAAGTTTGCTGACGTGAGCAAGGGAGCTGTGCCTTGTTTGCACTCTCATGCCAGGGTTTCCACAGCCTCCCCAGCCACATTTCCTTGGGGGCTGGGAGTTTGGGGTGGGGGAGAGGAGATCTGAGACTTTCATTGTAATTGTAACAGTGAGAAACATTCTTTATACTCATTTATTTTTGTTGTTGTCGATATTTTTGGTTTACTGATAAAGAAAGTTGAGTGAAAGGTTTGGGGAGGCTGGTAAGACACTCTGGCCATTTCTGGACTGTGATTCTGGCAAATTGAAAGGTCTGTTCCAGGCTGCTCCAAAGAGTTCGCGATGCAGGGGTTAGTTTCTGTGGGTATACATCCCTGTGGGGAGATGGATCTGTCCTGGAGCCCCAGGGACCATTTGGGTGCAGGCTTCTGGCCATGCTGATCAGGTGGAAGAGTGGCATTCGGGTATGGTACAAACATCACCTCCTGTATTTCTAATGGGGAGTAATGTGCCAGAGGGAACAAATCATGTTTTATTCCTTTCAGGAAAGATATCTCAGCTCAAGTCTAATATTCTCCAGGTACACAAATGTACCTGGTGGGTTTAGCAAACATAATTTCCCTTCTATTCTTTTTGGAATAATTTAGCACGTTTGATGTGGCTCTCTAAAGCTGAGAATCCTCTTTCCCTGCTATCTCTAGTCTTCCTTCCTAAGCAGTAATTTTCTGAAACATGGCACTTTGTCTGATCTGTCACTGATTGAATATTAGTTATTCTAAAAATGTCCTCTTTGTGACTAAAGGGATTTGGTCTGTCTGCCTGACTGTGAAAAGCAGTCCCCTGCCCTCAGTCTACTGCATGCCAGCATTGAGCCCAGACTGTCACCACCCAGGTGTGTCACAGAAGACGCTGACAAACTGCAGTCCCCTTAATTCTTAAAAGCTGCTAGAGTCAAAGGGAGGAATGGCGAGGATATTTGTCTTTACAAAAAACAAATTGACATGCAGCAGACTGTGCACTGCCACCTGCGTGGCAGCAGCATGCTATAGCTGGAAAAAAAGAGAGACCACACAGACCTAAAAAAGTCTATCGATGTGCAATCTACAAAATAAATATTTGACCAAAAGCAGGCCTTTCAAGGGACTCTGTCCATGTGCAATCTGCTACATGCACCGACTGCTGTCCCAGTGACATAGTAAACTAGAAAATGTGCTGTTGTGATTGTCGTGATTTGGGCTAGCTTACCATTCAAAAGATCTTGGTAAACTTCAGTCCTGTGACCATGATAACCAGTCATCCTCTGTAGTCAGAACGGGTGGGGAAGAATGCATATTTTTGTGAACTTATAATTATTACTGAAGTTTGGCGTCATGCTTATAGTTGTACTTTATGAGATGAAAAAAAAAAAATAATCTACTTTCTTAAAACTTTTTAAAACCACAATCTAAAGGTTGTATAAGACTTTTTTTCCTGTGAAGAGCTGGCACCACAGGGAGAAATATGGGTTTTACAGGGCTCTCCTGTGATAAAGTTTCATTTTTAAAAGTATTTTTATATCTTCAAAGACAAATTTATGAAGTTAAAATACATCAGCTGGTCTTCTCACTGTAGATTTTCCTATGTGTTGACAATATTATGCAAATACATATATATTTGTATTTTTTCTAATTTTCTGAGGTTAAAAGAATGTAATGAAAACATAACTAAAAGATGCACCTAAACTAAACTAAACTAAACTAAAAGATAACTAAAATATACTTAAGTTCAACAGAACACAGGCCTCTTTCAGCAATGTGCTTTTATAAAATGTAGATGAGAAGATATCATTATTAAGAAAGAAATCTAAACACATTACAGCTTAGACCAGAGGCTTTCCTGAATTAGTTCCTAGTTAAGTAACATAGTCTTGTTTAGAATGGCATCCAATTTTGTTTCAGAATTGGCACTGATGGAGAATCCATCCTAGCAAACTGTTCCAGCAATGCAAACTGTCAAAACTTTGCAGTTTATTTAAATAATTTTAGTACCAGCTGCTAGATCTTGTCACATAGGTAAGTTTATGGTCCTTCTATTCTCATATTTATGATCTCCATGTAGGTACTGGCAGACCACAATCATCACAGGATCACAGGAAGGTGGAGATGTTGGGGACCTCTAGTGATTGTCTCACCCAAGCCCTTGCTCAAAGCAAGGCCACCAAGAGCAGGTTGCCCAGGACTGTGTCCAGTCCAGTTTTGAATGTCTCCAAGGATGGAAACTCCAAAAATTCTCTGGGCCACCTGTTCCAGCATTTCATTACCCCATGGTGGAAAACTTCTTTTGTGTGTAGGGTGGTTTTTGTTTGTTTTTATGTTTAAAAGGAATTTTCTGTGTTTCAGGTTTTGCCCCTTACTTCTTATCCTGTTAGTGTCCTGTCACTACAGAAAAGAGTCTGGCTCATTCTTCTCTACTCCTCCTGACCACCATCAGGTATTTATAAGCACTGATACAATATTCAGTTAATTGCCCCCTTGTGGTCCCAAATTCTATGTGGAATCCATTTCTTCCCTATTAAGGGCTACAGTCTGGCTGCCTCCATTTTGGACAAATTTATTAACCATTTTCAAATGTACACTAATATTAATCATTCAGCTTGTCAGCTCATACAGATTAATTTGTAGTGGTAGGTTGGCCAATTTATAGTTTGCCAGTCTTGATCATAAATTTTCATATGTGACTGTAAATTGGTTGTGTATTTGAGATTTGCTGAAGTACTTCCCATGGAGGTCCAGAACGAATTCACTTTTGCTTTTGCTCTGAAGTCAGCATTGCTGTGCAGTGTAGCAAGGGAAAAAATGGACATGGAAAAGAGGCAGACAGGAGGTGACCAGTTGAATGAACCAATTTGGTCAGATTTGGAAATTCATAGCAATTTGCAGTTGTTTATAATTATTATTTGTTACTTCTCTCTCTAAGACTGAGATAAGAGTAGATTTTACTTGCAAGATCTGGCAAAGGGATGGTTACTACTTATTAATAGAGCCTTGTTATTCAAAGGAGAGATTAAGATAGAAATTAATTGACAGTCTACCCACAGTTGCACTTTATAATTCATAATGTAGTGCATGAACAGGAACAGCCTATTCTATAAACCTGCTTGGGTTCCGTAGATCTATAGATCTGGAATAGTCAGGCCAGTGACTCAAGGCAATTCTGCTAAAAGACACTGTAGTCGTGGTTCTCAAAAGCCCACTAAAGTCACGACCACAGAAGTATGACTCACTGAAGTGTGAGCACTGTACCCTTCATCTGTGCACTGGGCCTTCACCTGGCTGCTTTCCTGTTAGCATGAAGGGCCTTATATCCCAGGAAAACTTTGGGCATCTCATCCACACTGCGAACTGCTAGTAGGCAACCTAAGGCTGTTGAACTCTGCCTGAACCTTATTTATTTTTACTTCTGCAGAGATGACATGAATTATATTTCTGACACCGTATCTGAGTAAGTAGATGCACTCTGTGTGATCACATTACTTCTATTGCAGGAGGCAGCTGTAGATAGTCTTCAGTGCTTCCTCTCAGTATGTATGTGTCTGTTCCTATATATATTGCTGCATGGCATGGATATGCTTTCAAAGGCCATCACGGTCATGTGGGAACAGGATCATGTCACTTGAGAATAAGTGCTTAGGAGTGAATTACTCTCAAGCAGAGAGCAGAGACCCCACAGGAATTCACAACTGAGCGAAGCTTGCAAGTCCTGAAAAAAAATCCATGGTTTGCATATGGAGTTTTAAGCTACTTGCAGTAGCAACAAAAAGTTCACGGGGTCCCAAAAATGTCCAATATTTTGATTCAGGCATAAACAAAAGGCAGATTTTACAGATAAGAGTTTCATTCAGACACACGTAGTGGGTTGGTAACAGTTTCCAGCCATTTTTCGCACTTGAATGAGTTTCTGATCACAATTCCCCAGGGCCAGGGGCTTTGCTTCCTCAGTGTTTCCTGCATGCCAGGGAGGATCCATTGCCAACTAGGAAGCCAGCTCACTGGGATTTAGGGCTGGTTGTTTGGTATTGAAGGTCTGTAGCTGGTGCATTGTCTTGTGATTTAATTCCATAGCAGAATCTGATGGGAAGGGGGAACTCTTTCCCCTGTCCTGAAAGCAGCAGCATGTCATTTATTTCTGTGTTGGCAAGTATATCTTCGAAAATCAGGGAACTGAAACCTTCCTGGAAGTCAGTATAAAGGCCTAATGCAAAGCACTGCAATGCTACTCATTTCATCAGCTGTCAGGGAAGTCCTTGTTGTCAGCTGTGACGTGCTTCAATTAGAAACTCTGCTTAGGAAGAGATGTGCTCTTTAGATTGCAGGGCTGGTTCCCACCACTTAGAAGGACATCACTTGTTGCTAGGTTTTAACCAGGCATGCAAGGAGTAACATAAATTATTGCTTTATATGCTATTACTGGAAGGATAGCATCTCAGAAGATAAGAAAGATATTGTCATAACAGCAAAAGACGTTTCAGAATGTGAAACATACGGATCTGAGCTGCAACAGGGGCAGCAGACGCATGGTCTCATCATTGCCACTGAGCAAAGTCCTAGGTGTGTTTGGGAAATGCTCAGAATTCTGTATTGCATCTTCCTGATTTCCTTCCTCAAAGCTTGCAGAACCACTGACACATAATTCTCCTAGGTAACCTCTCTAATGACATTCAGTAACAGGGATAAAATGAAAGAAGAGCAGAGGGGAAATGTAGAGCACCCAGGATCACTTGAGTGATAGTAATTGAACAAGAGCAGGTACAAGAGCCACTTCTAAAAAACCAACAATTGATCTCCAAAACACAGAAGAGTTTTGTTCAGGCCTGAAGTATTTCTGTCTCTTATCTCCCTTAGTAGCTGCTGGCTTTTTGCTTCACAGCTTCTTATGTGATGTCCCAGGGAGGAGATTTCAATTCTATTGTCAGTGCTAGCCATTTCTCTAGGTGCCGCACAGTAGTCAATCCTCATGCAGTCAACTCAGTAAAAGCTGGTTCTTAGATGTGCTTCCTCTGTACTTGCACTTTTTTTTTCTGCTGTTCATAAGAGATTTGCTGATATTGATCCCATTTTAAGAAAAGAATCTGAACAAGTCTATGTGTAAAAAATCCAGAAATCTCCATGTTTTCTGATGGCTTTGAGACTCAACACATTTAGTTCTGCTAGAGGCTACAGCAAAAGAAAATGAACTCTGAAAGAAAGCAAAATGAAGCTTTATTTATTTGGTTGTGGTTCAGCTCTTCCCATAGCACAATGGAGCCCTTCTCCCCAAGGCTGACTAATATCCACATAATAGCAAGTAGTCTTGCAGAGAGCTGTGCAGAAGCACAGAGGCACCAGCAAGTCTTGGCATGGTTTACTAATAAGCAAAAAGAGAGAAACATGGGAAATGCAGCTTGTGGCAAAAGAAGCTGCAAGAGATCAAACAGAAACAAGATGAAGATGAAATTAGTATCATCAGAAACAGTTGAAAATTGTGTGGATGTTATCAAAAGGAGAAACAGCTTTAAAAAGGAACGCAAGAAAAGGAAAAGGCAGCACACAAAAAAACATTGAGTTAGCAAAGGGTGGACTGAATTAGCTGTGTACACAAAACCTCTGCCAGAGGAGGAAAAGAGTAGAATGCAATGTTCTTTCTGGTCAGATTCAGTCTAGAATGGTATTGCAGCAGCACGCACGGATAAATAAATTTGGACTAGATTCAGTGGCTGCAAAGAGAATACAAGGTGATGAGCTGTAATTTATTTTATCGCTGAGACTCGATAAGCTCAGCAACTTTCTCTGTAGGATCCAGTAACTGCTGTCTGCAGAAAATGGCACAAAGTGAATCTCAGTAATCTGAAGCACACACTATTCATCTGGCTTTGAGAAATGGTCAGTAACCGATACCAGACTGGGAATCATGCTGACCTCAAGGTGTTTTACTTGTAGTTAATTAATTTTATTTACAATGCTTGAATTGTAATTAAATATGCACTTTTTCATGAATCAAGAAAATCTCACAACTAATTTCATAGTTGTTTTGTTAGAGGAAATTGGGCAAACAGTTTTCAGTTTTTCCAAACGTCCTGGAACAGACTACCCTCAGAAATAATGATCAATGTACTAAGAAAGGGACTTGGGAAAAATATCTGCACGTTTCACCAGTAAAACCTGAAGCAAAGCTATGATCTGCAGTCACTTTTTCATTACTAATGGGATAAGTGTAAGAACTAAAATGCCAAAAGTAATATAATTTCAGGGAAAAAAAAAATCCACCAGGCTGAAAGAGACAAGAAAAGATTTGCTAGGCTAATTTTAGCAATCCTGGATTACTTATTAAGAGCCAGACACTCTGGACATGGCTGAGCAAGGCATGTTCTCTATTGCAGCTCTGTGAAACCCTAACCCCTACCATACAGTCAGTGGTAACAGATGATTCTAAGCAAATTTGCAATATGGCTATTGACTTTTTGGCTGTAGAAACTACAATGCTCATGTTACCTGGAATAATCCTACCCACCACAACTTGATGGGAATTATATATACTTTCAAATAATTACAGGATGCTTTACAAATGTATAGTTAAACTGAGACTAAAGAAGGGTCTGCTTTTCATGTAGTGAAACAAATGTGCCTGCAAACAGCGTGTTTACACATAGGTGACACAGCTGAATGGATGAGACAGGTGACATTTCAACATAATTTTACCATATAAGTGTTGAATTGAACAGTTTGCAAGTGCCACACACATACAGCAGCGAATTGCATATTTCTCTGTTTTGACAGATATTCTCTGTACATAAGGGCATGTAAGCTATTGCTGTCAGAATATCTGTGTTTTTAGTAAGGCATTTAAAAACAGACTAGAAAGAAAAACAAACTAAAGTGCTTTTAAATTTTCTACCCTGAACAACTGTAAAGTATGGACCATTTCAGCCAGTTTACCAGTCTATGCACAGGAAGGTCTCCTATCACAAAATTCAGAATGATCCAGAATTACACAAAGCAGCATTAGGTTAAAGGAGAGGGAGATGCAAAATGGGTTCTGTATTTCAAAATCCTCAAGAAGAAGGTATTAAGCAAAGGCACACTTTAAAAAAGATGACTAATTTTGGAATGATTATAAATACTTAAACCAGACAGACCATAAACAGAACATTAGTGGATATGCTGTCTTAATATAAATCCCTCATAACTTAGAAAATAGTGATGGACTGAGACAGCCATAACCAACAAACATTGGCAGATTGGGCTGCCATCCTCGGGAGGTGCTGCTGCAACATAAAGCAAATTACATATAGAAGTAAACAGTATTTGAAGTGTCCATGGTTTGAAATACAGCAACAAATATATGCGTTTTGTAGCTGAATCGGTCTCCTGCTCTGGCTCACCATCTGGTCACACAGGCAGAAGCAGGGCCTAATAAAAAGGAATAAGACAAAAGAGGAGGGCAGGGGAAATTCTGGTGGCACTTTGAGCTGCTGGAAAAAAAAAATTGTACTAGAAATTATTTCTCTAAAGCTTTTTGAAATTTGATGTAGGTCTGAGGCCATGCAAGTCTCATTTTCTGGTCAGCACCCCTGGAAATGTGTGCTATGCATGGACCCTAATTAGACCCTGTCTTTATTTGTGAGCAGGTTCGAAGTCAGGGTATGGGGAATAAGGGAGTAGCTGAGTTTTACCATCTGCACCCAAGCCACTAGCAGTAATGGCACAACAGTTCTCAGTTATGAGGCCATATTCCCCCAAACAACAGTATTATTTATCTAACTTTTCCTATCCTGCAGCATAAAATGGGAACCAAGATGGCCAGAACCCTTGTTAATGAGAAGTTACTTGCCAAGGTGTCACGTCACATTGAGATGGCAGAGCATTTAATACACTTGCATTACTGTACTTCTTTTTTTCCCCCAAGTTTGAGACAGATTTCTTGAAATGAAAGTAATTTCATAGAGAATGACAAGGCACGGTAAGAGGAACAGCAGCTGAGTGCTGTCAGTGCACAAATACCTTTATGGTAGCCAGTTTTAGTTACACAGATTGTGGGAAAGGGCAGCTCTTCTGGAAAGACTTTTAAATTTTTGTGATGGGGGCAATGTGACTGAGCTACAATGAGATCTGCATTTTCTTCCTGAATTTCTGATATCCAAATTAAGTTGAACTGTCCTTGGTCATGTTCTGTGCCTTAGTATTATAGTAGTTTAACAACATTCCTAGCAAATTTACTTTGTTAACCCAAATAAACCCAAACCCCTCAGAACATGTTGGGCTTGGTGGTTTGCTGAATCTGTGTTTTTATCGGAATGTTTATTTTGGTGCTTTGCCCATCTGCTAGACTGCTCTTAATACTTTTTAACTTCGTTGCTCATTTGTTACTGCTCTGCACATAAATCAATGATGGCATCGTATCATTTTGACTGTGACTTTTTCTAAATATATCTGGTCTATATGGGATAAGTTCAAGCCAGTAGGTGGAATAATGAATTCTTAAGAGAACTACCCAGAGAGATGTTTCTCAAGAAATAATGAAGCTAGCACAGGGTCGTACAAAAGTGCTTCACTGAATGCTGCTGTCTCACAGGGCATTTCTTGATTTTTGTCTCAAGAGAACAAATCTTTTTTATGGCATAGCACTTGCTCTTCACATGAATTCACTCCATTAATAAAAGCAAAAAAAAAAAAAAGCATAACACCAAAAATGTGTATCTGGGGTTCAAAGGATAGGAGGGTGGACTTCCATATAGAGAGATTAAGGATATGTAGGGCAATTTTCCAGAAAGGAAGAGAGCATAAGGGACATCTAGAGCTCCCACAGTGTCTACAATGGATTTCAAAACTGATTCTGCTTTGCCACAGAAACTTGCTATCTCCATTTATGTGTTGCCATCTCTTGAAAAAAAGAGCTTTGGCAGGCTTTCTGCTAAACTGACAGCCCCTGCGTGTCAGCTATGCAATCATATCTTGTGTTGGTGAGAAAATTATGTAGGATGGATGGGTTAGATGTAGCTGTGCTTGCTGCAATGAAGAAAAACTGTAGTCTAGGCCATTAGTGCTGGGTCTGCCCTCTGTTTGTAGTCTTCCAAGCAGCGTTGACTCAAGAAACATGGGAAAACTTGGAACTCTGTGCAGAAATTTGGCTTCTTTTCTTTTCTTTTCTTTTCTTTTCTTTTCTTTTCTTTTCTTTTCTTTTCTTTTCTTTTCTTTTCTTTTCTTTTCTTTTCTTTTCTTTTCTTTTCTTTTCTTTTTATCCCTGAAAATCTCTGGGAAGCTAAGTGGAGTACAGCCATCTGCCTGAGATATAATTTCTTCCTCCTAACCTGATGTTCTTCTAAGCTTACTGTTCAATTATTCAAGATAAAGATGAGGTGAGATAGCCTAGATAAAACAAAAGAATAATAATATAAAACATATGTAAATTAGGCTATAAGAACATACTGAGTGTGTTCACCTTTGCCATCAGCTCTCTAAAGAGAAGAGGAATAGCTTTTTAAAAAAGTAGGAAAAGTCGTGAGTGAGGTGAGTATAAAACGTTTTCTATTATGAGCTCCCTAATAGAGGCATCAGACGAAGGTAGGGCCTCAATAATCCACAGCTTGGGTAAGTGTATGTACCTTCCAGATGATGTTCCATTTTTAAATTAAAAAGAAAGCATTGTTCATTGAAAATGAAGCTGGAACATCACTTAATAATGAAGTGTAGGGCTGTTGAGGGATCTCCTTGGAAACTTGATAGTTGTCTTCACAGTACTGCCTGGTGAAGTGATTCTATGAATACACATTTTGCTACATCAGCATCACCAAAATCAGAATAACATGACTATGCTTTATTCCTAATTAGGGAAAATATTTTTATGACATCTTGACTACATTTAGAACAAGGTACTTATAAATAGAGTTTGGACAAGAGTAGACTATATTTCTAGACATTGTTAAATGCTCACTGAAACTATACAAACTCACAAAATAAAACATCTTTTTACATGGAAGAACTGTTTAAGATCTGTTTAAGAGCTCTGTAAAGCCTTTTAAAGAAATTAGCTGCTTTTTTTTTTTTTTTTTGAATATGCAAATACTGTTTGCATTTCAGAGAGGGATTCTGCAATTTTCTCCATGAAAATCAATTTCCTCTAAGTATGTACAAGTTATGTATGAATCCCCTTTATCTCTTTAGCTGCTACCTCAAGTATTATCAGGGCATATGCTAATCTTATTATGAATTCACCTGTCTTTTGGAAATGAAGGGGGGACCAGAGGTCAAATGACAGATCCCTTTTTGAAATCCAATGGGATATCCAATATTTAACAGCAATGGGAATCATGAAAGGAGATATGTAGGTTTTAATTCAAACTTTAACTAAAGGAATCGAAAGGGGAAAAAAAAACAAAAGCATAACAAGGCATTTGGCAGTGCTGCATTGAGTGAATTTTTCAAAGTACAATTAAGTAAATTGCAAAATAAGTTATTGAGAGGAGCAAGACTTGACATACACTTTCACATTGGCTGACATGAATGGTTTCCATAACCATGTAGATTTTATGGAGGTAGTTTTGAAATGTTTTATTTCCCTTTAGGAAGAGCACAAGCAGTCTCAATTTTGAACTTAGGGGAAAAAAAAAAAAAAAAAAGAAAAAAAAAGTATTGCATGATGGAGATTCAGCTACAGACTTAGGAGCCTACTGTTTGTTCTCACATGTGACATGATCACTTCAGCCATTTTTCTCTCCTCTTTCTCTGTTCAGCATTCAGATGGTCTCTTCAGTTTACATTAAAAAAATCAGTACTTTTCTTCTGACATGCCTTCAAAACATTGTCAGCATTAGAGAAAACATTTGCAGAATGTAGCATCTTAATACTAAGTAAACAAATAATGAATTGCAATTCTGTAAAATTAGAACATCCATAAAAAATACTGTCTTTCTTAGCTACTGCAAATGCTGTTCAGGGTATTACACAAAACATATTTAGGAGATAAGGAAAGATTATCCACTTGGCCTTATAAAGCACTGAGAGGACAGCATGTCATTGCTGTAAAATACTTGATAGGCGAAGTATGTTAAGTATTTTGTTCTTTAAACAGGCCACAAATTAAAATGAGTTTCTTGGTTTCATTGGCCCTTTACTGACTTGTCCCATACAAAATATTGTACAATCAGTAGGTTTGCTGTGAAAGGAAGATGAGCAGGGGAAGGCATGGACAGATGGGGTCAGCGTGCTGGCAAGGCTGCAGGTTCCCAGGTACAGCAGACCAGGCTTCTCTGTGTACGTCACTTCAGTGATATTCCACCCTCAGTCACGTAAATAGTTACACACATCCATACCATTTCAAAAAGTAATTAGAAGTAGTTAAATCTTGGAAGAAATGTCTTTGACTTTAGCTTACATGGCTAATTACTGTAATTTATAACAAATGTTAAATAAGCTAATCACACAATTAACTGCTGGTTCCTTTTACAATACTGGTATCCAGTGCTGTTTTGCTCTTGTTTTAATGGATGTGGCAGTGTAATCCTGCAGTGGATTCATTGAATACATCCAATCTGTTTTGTTCAGACAGCAGATTTTAACTCTGCAGTTAGACTGACATCAGCACGGCACAGCTCTGTGATACCTTCTTGGCCATCTGCCTCCATCTCCTTCAGAGCAAGTAATAAGCCAGAAACACATGAGAAGTGGCAGTGATTAAAAAGACAGAACAACTGGAGAATAAGGTTTAATTGCTAGTGTTTCAGTTGTGCCAGGATAATACTATGAGCACTGACTCATCAGAATCAACTGATTTCTGACTATAGTGCTGTGTTTTTTGAGAATCAGGAGACGAATGTTTGAAAGGGTAGGCAAATGTGAAATTGCTCATAGCATTTAGGTACCATCCTGCCCTTCTATAGTGCTTTGATTTGCAGTCTGTAAGTATAATGGGACAGCATATTTCAGGCTACCACGGAAAACCTTTAGGATCTCTCTATTACATGATGGCCTGTGATTGTGCAGCCTGAAGCTGATGACTCAGGTGTAATGACTTCCAGTGTGAAATTGCTAATGAAGTGTTTTGCTGAATCACCTTCAACTCCATCACCACTGACTTTCCTACTGATGAAGTGTAATTAGTGCTGACTCACAGTAGCACATACAGCCTGTGAATTTCAGGCAGGATATAAGGTGAGAATGGAGCCTTTGCAAGTATGGGAATTTGGGAAGTGTGAGAGAAAACATGGCGTGAAGCCCAGGAACAGAGGTAAGCAAGGTGGCAGAACTGATGTGGCAATAAAGGAAGGGCCTATCTGAGAAAAATGCAAACTATTTGCAGCATGTTTGGAGTAGGGTGGGAAATCCAGCTGTTTTGTCCAGGCATGGAAATCAAAAGTAGATCCTCCTACTCCAGAAGCAATCGGTCTGTGTACTGAAAATATATTTTCTAATTATGTTTGAAATACTCAGCTGGCCCACAAAATGATGAAAATGAGTGAAAAGCTTTAGGTCAGCCAAGCATTTGTTTTAGATCAGACAAACCTTCACAGCTCTATCTACTTCTGCCTACAATAAATTCAAATCTGATGTTTAGCTCTGGCCTTTGCTGAATGAAAGGAATAAAAATCCTGTGAAAATAAAGAGGGATAAAAATGCATCTATTTCTCAGTTACATTTCCAAATCAGCAAAACTAGCCGGAGGTTTTCAGCACTCATCTCCCTATCCGTGGTCCATCTGTCAAACTGAGGAGTAAAATAGATGTTTAAGAGGAAGCAGATGCTGGCAGCACAACTATTTCAGCATCATCTTAGAGCAGAGGAACGTTTTCTTTAACAGACTGGGCTGCAGCTGCAGCACAGCCCTCACTGACCCAGCCAACCCCTAACCCGTGTCTGGTGCTTGGCAGCCAGCGTGGGAAGTAAGGAACTCGTGGCAAGCATCAAGGACCGGATGGTGGAAAGCATCCAGGGACTCCAGTCCACGTTCTTTTATTTGTCCCTTTTGTACTGCTTGCCAGTTTGGGAGGCTGTCACACACGTCCCCAATTTATTGAAGGATGGAGACACTTAATTTGAGCCATTATGTGAAGAGAAATCCACGCTGTCTGGGGAAACAATATTTCCGTAGGCTTATGGTGTTGAAAAGGAGTGCCACTTGGAGAACAACAGCTTAGCAGAGATGCTTGAACATAATGGCCAGAGTCACTCCTGCAGGACTGGCAGTAGTTCAGGAGGAATCACCCTACAGCAGCAATATCAGACCAAGCCTATTGCGTAGTCACAAAACCAGCAAGCTCACAGTAATGTCAAAGATTAGTTGCAGGAGGCTGGAATTCAAAAATAAAAATGAAATTTTAAAAAAATGAATTGAAAAGAATGCATTGCAAACAACTTTGTAGAGCTGTCTCTATAAAGGAGCACAAACAAACACACAAAATACTGCAGAGGCTCCCATGCTGTTATGCACAAATTTGTGACCCAGAGCAGGAAAGGCAAGAAGCTGCTCTGACAAAAATTAAAACCATGGATGAAAATGTGGCCACTACTGTCTCAAGATTATTTTAAACATGTGGCAAATTTCTCTGAGGCACCTAAATCACAGGTTCCATGCTCATGAGTTACGCTGATCTATTTATCGAAAGAGCAGTATAAAAACAAAGGGGAAATATTAGAAATTAATTCTGGTTTTCAGTCTTACAGGAAAGTTGGTAGCCCTGCTGTCTGAGTAGGTAGTCCTGCTTCAAGAGTGGGATGGGAGAATGTTTTTATAAGTATAGCTTTCATAAGTGTGCCTTGAGGGTTAAAAATACTCTGTAAACAAGAAGTGGGAAAATAATAGAACGGTTCAGACACACGTCCCTCAGCCACTTCTGAAAGTGACTACTGAAGTGGTTAATAATGTTGTATTCAGGGTGGAGAAAATGCACTTTCCATTTTCTTCTTAGTTTTTAAGTTTCTTAACTTTGTGCATCAGGATTATCTAGTGAGAACCTGTTACTGGACTTTCTTTTACCAAACCACTTTGACTTCTAAGAACTGCAGTTATCAGTTAAGCTATAATCCAGTCCTAAACAAAAATGTTTTCTGCTCGTCTCCTCAAATAACATTTCAGCAGCTTTCTGTTCCAGATAACACAGCCTCCCTGTCCTCCAGTCGGTTCTGAAGCTCTTGGGGGTACATCGCCTCCCTCCCCTCGGGTTGCCACCGTGCCACAGTGACTCTGAATCCAGCTCCAGTGCCTACCCTGGGCACATGCTTGGAGGCTGTAGGAGCACGATGTGAGCTCTAATACCTGACTAGTTAGGTGTGATTGCTGAAACAGGCTTTGTCTCTCTTTTTCCCTCTCTCTCTCTCTGAATCATGACTGAAGTGCGGGGAGGAGAAATCCAGCACAGCCTCCACAGTCAGTCAGCTGCTTGAGGCTATGACTACACAGCACCTGAAAGTGCACTTGCCCAGAGTGTACATTTCTGGCATTTGTGTGACATTTTATATTTAAGAAGTAGCGTATTTTTCACTGGGTAGAATAAAATGCAATGTTATTTATGTAACTGATCTTGAAAATAAGAGGATATAATGTTTGACATTTGCAGTCCATTGAAAATATCAAAATACTATGTTTTCTCTAATGAAAAATTCTACCTAGAGCTTGACTAAGTCAAGTTCTTTACTCAAGTTGCTCATGGATTTTGAAACAGAGGCTGAGTCTCCACTCATGGTCAGCAGAGACTGCATTGCTCCATCACTCTCTTCCAGCTGAGCAGGCCCTGCAGTTGTCTACAAACACCTTGCACCTCCATCGGTTCTCTCTTCTTCTAACAAGATCTATTCACAACTCAACACAGCCCTGGGGCTTTCCTAAAACCTCTTGTCCATTAACATCCAAGCTGTCATGGAAAGCATGGGAGTCAAGCATGTATCCTTGTCTGTTGTTGGTGGAGCAGATTGCTAACCAGCTGTGGTGGCCTAAGCCATCAGCTAGTAGTATCAGCCACATACTCCTTCTGCTTCCCTCCTCTGCCTGGGAATTTAATTAAACTCCTCCTAAATTAATATCTTGACATCTCACAGCAGCTGCAAAGAATCTCACAAGTGACTATTGTCCTGCCAGTCTCTTGACTTATATAAAAGAAGATGTAAATTGAGGATTTTTTCTAGAGGAAGTGCAAGCCTTTATTTACCTTCTTTCTTTTCTACAAAGAAACAGGAAAATGCTCCTGGGACATATCTGAGATATCAAAAATTCATAAATATCCAGTATTTTCTCTACTGTTTTCTTTAGCAATGCCTTGGACTTTTGGTTTCACAAGAGCCAATGTAGAAATTTGGGCAACTGGTCCTGGTGCTTCTAAGATGCTGAGATAAGGCCTGTGAAAACTCCATTTTATTTTTCTCAGCAGAGGAGAGGTTTGATTTGGAGGAGAATTAATGTCATTCAGTTATTCAGCAAATAATTACCATGTGTGCCATACAAGCAGAATTTGCTAGTCGCATTTTCTCAGCTGCTGCTAATGCAGCACTCAGCAGTATCCCACCACTCCCACTATCCCACCACTCTCAGGACAGCATAAGGCCCACAGAAGATTGACTTCAACAATAACACCTATCCCTTAATCATAATTTTCACCTCCTGCTGGTGGGATTGTTTTTTTGGTTTTTGTCCCTGCAACCTATGAGTTCTCCTAACTCTTCCTATCTCATTTTCTGAGAAGAACATTTCCACCTGCAGAACATACCTGTATAGTGGGATTTTACACTGCCCTGGTGTCCTTCATGAAGAAGACCTCAATGGACCTCTGAAAGTCCAGCAATTTGGACATCAATGTTCTTCCAGAAGACAAAACCAGGTAGGAAACATTATAGCTTGGTATATCTTATAGCCTGATAGAAAAAAAGAAACCATAGCAATATGGATAATGGCTTGGGAGTTAATGTTCTGTGACTTCCCCATGCAGAGCAAAGGGTGAACGGTTTTGCTGGTACAGCTGCTGAGGTGGTAGTTACAGATGGGGAGCCACGTGATGGTCTTGACTCTACACATTTGAAGGCAAAAAGGAGGGTAGGATCCTTCCAAGGAATGATGAAGTTGGGCAGAATATTTGATGAGTTTTTCTGTCACTCACCTTTGTTGAGCCTAGATGGAGTGTTTGAAGGGTATCAATATCTGTTGTACAATGGTCACCTTAACACAAAATTACCTTTAGTTGTACCCATCCAATTCTGCAGCTCCTGTGTGTTTCTACAGTGTGTAGTCTTGTTATCTTATGGGTGGGGGGAGATCAGGCTGTGGCTGTGGTTGTAAGGAGTGGTGATGGGCTGAGTTATTTTTCTGGGGCCAGTGGGTTCACTTGAGGGCTTGGAATCAAGTTGAAGAGGTCTGTGCTGTAGCATAGTATCCTTGTCCTGACCTGACTGATGCAGGTAGATGTTCTTGATGTTGCAATTTCCTGGACTTGAGTTCATGGTTAACTGTAGCTGTGTCTGTGATTCAGGGTAGGGCTTGCCTATGGCAGGAGATGTGCTGTGTGAAGGCTTACGGTTTTTTCTATATCCCTGCAAGAGAGGGAAATTGTTGTAGTTGTCATGTTGTCACCTATTCAAGAGCACTGTGGCACCAGTGTCATGTTATTGCAGTGCAAGGTGCAAAATGCTGCAAGGCTGACAGCATCTGAAATACTAAAGAGATAAAGATATAAAGAGATAGCAGGGGTGTTTCTCCATTAATCCCTTTGAAACAAATAATTTAGTTTTTCAAGGGTTGCTCTTCTTCCCCATTCATCTCTTTTGCAGTAAACTGTAGACCAACTTTGCCCTTGCAGACTTCTACCTTCTGGTGTACTGTATTTAAGTACTCATTCCTTTCCACTGAATCAGTTCTGGTTGCCAACTTCTTGTAACCATAACCTTCATGACAGTTACTCCTGTCAGAAAGTCCAGACTTGAACTGTTGAGAAACCTCATGCTTTCTCCTTCTCTCAAAGGAAGCTGAGGATGTAACACATGTACAAGCATACTGCTCTACTTTCAGTATGCTGCAATGCCTCCAGTGTCTTACAAAGTTATCAGGAACTGAGTTAGACCCCAGCACTGTGTTCATTGTTTGTCTGAGCAGAATTACCTGTGTCATTTTCTACTTCACTGTTCAAAAGATGTACTCACTGAGATCAGCAGTGGGCCACCTGCAGTGAACACTGCACAAGTAGAAGTCAGTCTGACTTTTTTGTATGAACTTTGTCCCTGAAACAGAAAATATCATTCTTTGCTCAGAAGATAGGAAATCTACCCATCTTAGCGACTGGTCCAGAAAGGAGATAAACAAAGGCTGCAGAGTCAGAAGCGGTTTGTGACACAGGGAGAAGAAGCACAAAAATATGAATGTTTTTAATGGAGGGAATTACATGAATAAATTGTTCAGTGAACTGCATCACTGATTCAATCTGCCCAGCTGTCATAAGCTTCAAGGACAGTCTGTCAAGCACTACAGAAATGATGCATATGTTCCCAGGCCTTGTTGTATGAGATGCATGAAGTCACCTGAGCAATGAAAGGTGGGTACTGAGCTGTGCTATGTTTTCACTGGTGAAATTGAGGACCGTGCAGCCAAGCTTTCAACAGAGCTGGCTGAAAGTGTTATTTCTGCCCTAAGGAAGATCCAAAGGCCAGATGGGTACCTTTCCAAACAAGGATGAAAAGCTGAAATTTCAATTTTTCATTAAGTGAAGATTTACATCGCCTAGAGGAGGGAAAGCTGTTACTTCTTCTGAAGCACTTACAGACTATTGCAAAAAGACAACAGTAGTTTCTTCTTGTTGTCTATGCAGAATACAAGTAATTAGGAACTAATTTTAATTAGGCTAATACCTCAGGAACCTCTTTTAAGGTAAGAATAGGAAAGAATAAATAGAAAGATGTGAAGCCTCTGTCACTGAAGGACTGTAAGAGCAGATCAAGCAAATGCCAGTCAGGAATAGCTGCAGTATGGCTGATTCTTGAAACAGGAGGAGAGGCATCTCGAGAGAGGATTTAGGGCAGTCTTACCTCATTCTTATTTTGGCCTTACTGAAACCTTTCACTCTTTACTACGTGTCACATTTTAAAGCTTGTAAGTGTCTGAGAGGGATGGGAGTTGTTGCTTTGTATTTAAGTAATTACCATAAAATTTACCATATTACCATTAATTTACCATATAAATTATGGTAATTTATTTAGATATAGATATAATTAAAGAAAAAGACATTCACTAATTGCCTGTGAAAATTATAATTATGTTCTCAGGAAATGCTGAGATGCTGATCTTTGTGGGTGACAGGTCTTCATTAATGTGAAACACTGGCAAATTTCAAATTAATTTTCCATGGTAAGACTAGGCCAAGATTTGCAAAAAGAAGTACTGTTATTTAGAACCCAATTTGAACCATTTATGTTAAAAGAATAAAATCTCTTAAATACTCTGCCACCCATACATTATAACTGAAAATCAGACACCTCAGACCTCCTTAGCTAACGGAGGGAATCCAGCCATTTATCCTGTCACCTTAGTGGTGAAAATGTAAATCAATAGTGCAGATGGGAAAATGACTTCTGAAGAGAACAAGATGATGCAATAGTTTTGCAAGCTCTGTTTCAGGGACTACACCTGCTTTCTATCTTTAGTTTTTGCATACAGTGTCTCTCAAAGAGCATCATCCAAGATGCGTGTTTGAATTCCCTAGGCCAAGCCAATTTTCCAAGGATGACTTTGCTTTTCTCTGCTTCTGACAAACACATTTCTAAAACTAATATATTTTAGTGAATACACCTTAATGTTGCTAACATGTTCCTGTAGAACCTATTACCTTCCTGGTCAATGTGAGTGTTAGTGATATGTATGAGCTCTGTTTTAAATGAGGAAGTGAAACTGCACTGCTTTAGAGTGGAGAAACAAGGAGTTCTTTGCTCTCCTGTCTGAGGCAGGGCTTTGGAGCTGCTTTGCTTCTCTTTTGCAGCAAAGCATTGCCTCTCCACTGGGCAAATATGATCTTGCAAGGTAACTTTACAAAGCAGCAGGCTTATAGCTAAACCTTATTTAAAGGAAGTTGTTTTCTGGTATTATAAGGTGATCTATGTCTCAGTCAAGAGAAGCACAAGTAAGCATTTTCTGTTGAGATGGCTGGTCACAAAACTTGGCTGGAGGCGAAAAAATGCTGCTTTTCCTCATAGTGAAAGGCTTTTGCTCCACCCAGTAACCTTGCATCTGTTTTGCTTCAGTGAAGTCTGACATTGAGACCAAGGAGCCTTTAAGCCACTCATTACAAATCTCTCTTGAGCTTACTTTTCTAGAGCAGGGAGCTGATGGTGCAGTGTGTATCATGGCCCAAGTGCTCCTGCACATAAAGACACTGAGTTATTTACTAAGTACTGCACTGCTTTTTTAGTAGAATTTGAGGTTGATAAACAGAGCTGGGGAAAGGAGAGTTCTGCATCCATTGCAGGCTTTGCAATATGTAGAAGCTTGAAGTTCATTCCCCAGTTCAGAAACGTTGTCAGAGCCTTGCTGCCTTTCATCTTCCTGGAATTGCTTTTCATAATTAAAACTAGATTTCTTGCTGATGTGTGCAACAGATTGAACTAGACTGGATCTTGTCACTGAGTTTCCTTATTGTATTGAGAAATCCCATGTAAAGCATCTGGTGTGTGACCAGTGTTGGCTAGCCTGTCCTTGCTCTGTGCTAGGAGCAGCAGCAGTGTGCCACCCCCTCTGTCCTCTGGGGACTTGGGGCCCAACACACTTTATTCTAAATAATTGCAAGGCAAGGTCCACACAGCAGTGTCAAAGGTGGACTGGCTCACATGCAGACATGTTATTTTCCAGCACGTTTTTTGGTACTGATAGCAATTGATCTGGTTCCCAACCACTAGCAGAGAAAAAAAGGCAAAATGTCCCATTACTCCAAATAGCAGCATAGCTGCAGGGACAGCATAGTGAGCTAAGTACCAGGCGACTGCAAGCCAGAAGACATCAAGTGCTGCTGTCTAGATGCATCTGTGTATGCACTGTATATGCTATAGTTCAGCAGTAAGTCTGGCCATCCGATTGAGCCAGACTTGTACCAGACAGACTCACCCACAGCACAGGAGAATCCTGCATGGAATTTGCCAAACCAACCTGTACTGTTTAAATTTGGTGGGATGGAGTCGTTTCATTTTTTATTTTTAAACTTACAACTCATAAGGTTAATACTATTGATGATATCTTATTTAGTGAAGAGATGAGATTTCATCTTCAGGATAACATCAGATATTGCCCTGAGATACCACACCAGGGCCAGCTTTAGCAATAGCTGGTGGCACAGAACAAACCTGTTGTACCTTAGATCAGAAATGCAGTTGTTTAAAGAAGTTAATGAACTTAGCAGATTGAGTTGACTCATTAAGAACCAGGTATATCAAAATACAATTTATTCTTAAAATGGCTAGTTTACATGTAACAGCATGGGTTACATACAGAAAAAGTGCAATTAGTGAAAGAAGCTTATTTCACCTTAGTATATATTTTCTCATTGCATTGCACGTAGCTTCAGACTCAGGCTATCATACTGCTTAGCAATGGGAAAAATGTAACTTGTATTTTTATGTTAATGCTACTTCAATACAGTTAAAAGGTGTGCTGGTATTCACACCTGCTGAGCATGTATTGGACAATTTCCCACAGAAGTCCTGCATGAAGCACAAACCATCTTTACAGTTTGACAACTCAGAAAGCTAAATTACAAGCATACAGATACAAAATATACAGCAGTTCAAAAAAAGCTTCAAAAATGAGGTACAATAAAACAGAGCAGTTTTCTATTTATGTGCAAGCCTATATTCATTCTAGAAAACTAGCAGCAACCCTGCTCTTTTAAAGAAATTAGCTTTCACAAAGTGCAGCTAATTCACTGTCTTCAATATGAAGGACCTTGCCTATGTTACACACTTCTGAAAAGTTCTCTTAACTTTGCAATAGGGAGCAGGATACCCAGCCATCAGGCGCTGTGAGATCAGATCAGGCAATGAGTCAAATCATCTTAATGCTACTACAGACTAGGAAGTTTGCAAATCACTTGGTCTGTTCTGTAAACTAACCCTGATTTCAGCCTTGATTTTTGGCATGTACAGTGGCTTTTTTAAAAAGGCACATTTTTCTTGTAACAGTAGAAGGTAAACCCTCTGCTTGGTAGCTGAGTAGGATGATGAAGGTAGAAGTCAAGGTTAGATTTCTTCTCAAATGCAGGATATTTATTATTCACAAGGCCAATGAGGACAGAGATGTCTTCCCAAAGCAGCAGTTACTTCCACCACTTGCTTTGTGTCACTTTGTGTTCTCCTTTTTATCCTGTAGAACTCCCCCTGGTATTTAGAAGACCATTTTGAAAAGTCAACATCAAAGCGCTGTTCATCTCCAAGTTTGCAGCACATCTTACCTCTTCCCCTTCTCCCACTTTTCTGTTATCCTCTACAAGTTTCCTAACCCGTACTGAAGCCACAAATCCTAGCCATGCATTCCTACCTGCCACTGCTACAAGCACGCTGAAGGTCATAGAGAGCCTCTGTCCTGACAGCATCACCTGTTCTCCTACTGCACTCCTAACATGTGCAAGATGGTTTGTAATGTTGTTCACATAACATCCCTGTGTACCCATACACTCATGCACACACACATAGTTGCTACAGCTTGTTAAGATACTGTCACCTTCCATACTTCCTCACAAGAGTCTCTTGCCTAGTGACTCCGGAGAGAGAACAGCAGAAAGCAAGCAGCATATACTTAAGCATGGTATTTCTAGAGTAGGCAGCATACACATGGGTTTCATCTTGTTTGTCTTTCTTTCCAAGGGTAAGTTTTGGCTAAGAACTTCAGTAACATAATATGGTATAACAAATCCCACAAACAACTGAATTTGGATTTGTACAGACAGCCAACAAAACCTGCCAAGTGGTTTTGTCATGTAGTACGTGAACCAGAAAGCTAATGCTGTTCTGTTGCCAAATGGAAGAATGCTACCTAGCTGGTGTCTATCACCAATATGGTGATGAATTTTCAATCCCACCCAAGCTCTGCCACTGGGGAAAGAGACCACTGGACAGCCTCGGGCTGCCAAGTTGATCAGGCTCTCTCTCTTGACCTCTCCTTTGAGTCTGAATATCTATACAGTCTTTCTTGGCAGATGGTATCTGAACTCCATCAGACTTCCACTCTGCATGGAGAATCTTGTAATTCTGCCCCTCATTATTGTCCCAGTAGGTATGTTCTCCACTTTGGTAAGAAATGCAAAACTCAATCTTCTCTTGAGAGGAAATGGCAGGAGGCAGGTCAATGGTAAACGAGAAGGTATCATTTTCAGAATCACCATAAACATTGTTCATGTATACACACTCAATGTCCGTGTAAGTCTTCCACGTATCAAAGGTAATTCGAACCTGAACCTTTTTTTCAAAGCTCACGTTTTTTACTTTCACAGTGCCCGACAGCACCTTCTCTTGTAGGGTGCAGTTCTCCAGACACACCAAGTTCTTCTGCAGGCGGTTCCTGAAGTCCAGGTAGTCAGCTGAGGGCCGAGGGAAACCCAGAATCAAGTTTTTTTCCTCATGTAGCTTTAGGCCAGATGTTATGTTTTCAAGGCCCATGAGGTCAAACTGAAGGTCCCAGCCAGGGTGCTCCTGGAACTCAGAGAAGGTGTGTATCGCTGTCAGGGACAGTCCCTTCGAGTCAGCAAACACAACTCGCTTCTTGGCTCGGGCTGCCGAGTGGTTCCAGTCGGTCTCCTGTGCTTCAGAGTCACGTTTCACATGCAGGCATGGTCTGAGAGGTTTGAATCTGTTAACAAAGTTGTTTCTCTGACAGTCCTCAAGGGGGCTGAGAAAACTCTTCAGCGGTGGTGAATGGGCTAAGCAAATTCTCATGGCCACATCCACAGGCATGATGGAGCTTGGCAAGGGTCTCGGATCCAAGATCTGTATCATTCTGAAATAAGCAGAAAGCGCATTATTATTTGTTCCATCAGGGAAATGCTTATGAATGCATATTTGCTTCATCTCCCGTCTTAATTATTCATGGCCTGCTCTTTGCACAGCTTTAAATAATGCAGCCTAAATTAAAATTGACAGTTCAAGCTAAGGAAATACAATGCGAATATTCAGTCATTTCTGGCTAGTTCTAAACTGTTTTGATTCAAATGTAATCTCATTTGTTTCTTCTAAACCTCTGAAAACTGAATTTTAGTGACAGGTAATTAAACACTTTCTTGAAAATACACAGAAGAACATTCTAGCATAGAGGTAAACACATCTAGCTACAGTGAAAGTGCTCATCCACTTTAAAATTAGTTTCCCTTTTAGAGACTCTAAGTTGGGTCTTAAAATTCCAGCAAGCTGGATCAGCTGCTTCAGCTCTGAGCACAGAAAGCACTATATTAAGCAAGTTACCTGTCCTATCAGAGCATCGACTGGGATGCTACATATCACGATGCAGAACCATCACCCTCTGGCTCTGAACTCTCATAAATGCATTTGTTAGACAATGTGGTTTTGGCTAATTCAGGTGCACAAAAATGCCAAAGCACCTTCAGAAATATTTTCTATGAGCTACTAACCCAGGTCTAATTAAGAAAGCTAGTTTGCACCATTAATTAACATTGACTGCTGAAGAAATGGGGAAAAGAACATAGGGAGGGGAGAACTTTATTTGTTCACCTCTGCGTGCTTCAAGAACTGTCTTTAAAAACATCCTTTATAATCCCTAAAGTCCATGCCTAAACCCTACTGTAAGCATTCTATAAGAATATTACAGCTTTATTTGTAAAGATTTATTCCTAAACCTCTCTCCCAGATGATGAAAAATCAGAATTACTTTGCAAAAACATGGCCCATTCAAAGCCAGTTGGCATGCATATTTATGGGAGTGGGGTTCAACTGCAGTACTGATAACGTATCTTCTGATAGAGATGCAGTCCTTGCTAGAAATACGGATTTTTGTTGAGTCATGGGAAGCAAAGGCATTTGCTTTGTCACTTAAATGACTTTCTCCTTCCCAGTGCTCTCACTGGGGTTCCAAGGCACTGCCAAAAAAAGCAGAATCTACACTGACCTCTTAATTCCTCCCCTTGCTATTTTTTTTTTATTGTGGCAGTATTTACCATAATAGGTAGGGGAGTACCAGCATCAAATTTATCGAGTTTTGTTTTCCTTTTAGTAGGAAGAGAGCTATTTTCTCCCCATAATTTTCACCACCAGCTCCTTAGATAAATGCTCCTAAGGTTTTTCAGCATTAAAAAAAAAAAAGAAAGCACAACTGAGAAGCCAGGCTGCTAGAAGAGGCAAAGATGAGCCCCCAGCTCAAGATGAGGGGGGCTCAGCAGCATTGACATGCAAAAGCAGCGGTGCTTGTGTAGTGCAAGTCCTCTAAAGCCGGAGGAGCGCAGCGCAAGTTTTGAGGTTTCATTCCCCGCAAGGACGAAGCTCGATGTTCCTTCCACCCCCCTCCTTGCTTCCTTCCTCCCGCGGGGCTGCAGGAACACGCAGAGAGCGCACCCGAGCGCGAGCAGGCGCGGGGCGAGGTGGGCACACACACACACACACAACGTGTGCGGGGAGGGGGCGGGCGGCGCTTACCTGCTGCAGTGCATGGGGCAGCGCGGCCGCCGGCTGCTCTGGAGCCCGCTCCGCGCCGCGCCGCCGCCTTTATGGGGCGCTGGGGCGGCGGGCGGC
>CM021736.1:19915900-20048114 GCA_011075105.1 Heteronetta atricapilla
GCCACGTGCAGCGGCGGCAGCCGCCCCCCCGCCGCGGGGCCGCCGGCGCGCAGTGCGTGCCGGCGGCCCCGCGGCGGGGGGGCGGCTGCCGCCGCTGCACGTGGCCGCGCCGTGCGGGCGGGCAGCGCCCCGGAGTGCCGCCCCCGCCGGCCTCCTCTGGTAGTCGTGTGCCGTCCCTGCAGGCCGGGGTATTAACGTGCCGGCACCTCCTGCTAAATCTAGAGCCCCCAGAGTCGTTTCCAAAACTGCAGCGCTTGAAATAACTTAGATGTTCTGCCCCCTCCCCAAAGGGTTCGGTGCCCTGCTGCACTGGCTATTTATGGCCGAGGGCACTGGTTGTATTCGAGGTTCTGGTGTCTCGCTGCAGTGTTTCCATCGGGCAGCCAAGCAGAGCCCTCCGTGCCCCAAATCTGCCAGCCTGACCCGGGCTGCCCTGAGGCTGCCTGGCCCTCTCCTCATCCTCTTGAAAGGAGAGGCAGGAGCCAGGGCCTCCGTGGAGCAGCTGGGAGGCAGGCAGCCGTTTCAGATCAGGCTTGCTGAAAAACTGGCCTTTTCCACTGGCCTTTTTCTTTTTTGCTGCATGGGTGAAGTGGGTATTGTTTCATCAGTGTGGGGCTTCTCCCCATCACCACTTCAGCGAGATGCTACCTAGCAAAACAAAAGTAATACTGAGTTGAAACTACAGATTGGCAGCTTCACTGAAAAGGAACTGGAGCTATCATAAGATACGTTGCTAGGGCCTGAAATCTGTCATCCTGGGCTACAACTGCCCTCGTCCTCAGTGGAAAAAGTACTTTAGGACGTTTCATTTGGATGGTGCTGCTGGCTGCTTACCTCCCACGCACAGTGGTCTGCATGGTCTGAAGGTGCTAGAGGCTCTGCTGAACTTCCCACGATGTAGTTATTACCTGTTTCTGGAGCAAATGGTCAAAAAGTGGCAGAATCCAGCCTCCACAGTGCTGCCCATAGCAGAGCCACCACTGCTCCCACCGTGCCTCCAGAAGGCCCCACATGGCACCCAGCCGGCCAACAAGCCCCTGGACGTGCAGACAGCCCATCGGATGCGGCACGTCGCCTTCTGCACGCTTCCTCCTAGAGGCTTCCTCCTCCCAGAGGAGGTCGGCCTTCGAGTCACTGCTCTTCAGAGACTGCCCCGCACGCTGACTGGTTCAGCGATCCTTCTGCGGCTTTACAGTTTCACTGTCCCCTTCCTCCTGGCCTGCTCTCTCCCCAGGTCAACCGATGACGTGCAGTCACACAGTACAATGTGATACTGAGTCCGTGAGCTGTAATTTTTAGAGTTTGTAGTTTTTACTGGTAGGCGAGACCATGCACAAATGAATAGCAGGAAGTACTATGTCCTACGTGAAACAATGGGGGCTTACAGTGATGCACAGATGATTCAGGGTTTTTCTGGCTCATCCATTTTTTTTTCTTGGTTTGTGAATGAAGGGCTCTGCTGCTCTGCTAAGAGTTTATTAGGAGGCGGTGTAAGCACAGGCCAAGGCATAGTGGGAGGTGACAATGACACCTCCATTTTGGATTCAAGCTGCACATAAGCAGTCTAAAAAACATCCTTGAAAGTGCTGGAGGGGGAAAACTTCTGTTGACTGAAGTGTGGCACACAGACCTGTGTGCTGTCTCTCTATGTATAATGAGAGCATTCATAGGACAGTAGGACTTCAGTTTCTTTGCTTGAACCCTTGGTGACTGAAATTCCTGCCTTTCATGCCAGTACGTGACACTAAGCGTCACACAGATGAAGCCTGAAGCACTAACTGGCAATGCAGACAAGGGTTTGGAAAGGTTCTGGTCTGTTCCTTGATGCCAGGTATTCAGGATGACCTTTCCTGGTCCTCTGCTTCTCCAGTCATGCTCCTTCGTCTCTCTAACTTCCTTATCTCTTGGTGACTGCCAGCTCCCTCTCAAAGGCAGATTATATTTTCTCATCATTTGCTTACAGAATGCTAGAAAACTGTGTTCTTCAAGCACTGCTATTTGCAAGGTATTTTCTATTTGAGCTGCAAATAATTTCAGCCCCTAGCGACAGTAAGCAGGGCCCAAGATCCCTGATGGGCCCAAGGGAGCACCAGGCACATGGCTGTTGCTTACCAAGCATTCTGTACTCACCCATTTTAAAACATGGGTGAGCAACTCCGGAGAAGGTTTATGAACCTGTTCTACTGAAGTCTTTGTCCTTGTTGCTCCCTCCGTAGTGCTGCTGAGCCCCATGGCTGCTCTACCTGCAGTACGCCCAACAGCTGGGATGCGTGCTCTCTATGTGCAGCCATTAAATGGGACCCGGACAATGTTTTTATTCCACACTGATCTGTGCTTGCAGCCTGCACACAAGGAGGTGCCCCGAGGCTTTCTACCACTGTGGAGTAGCTGGCTGCATTGTTTGCTGCTATAAAACAGTTTGTTCCTGTTGGGCTGAAACATCTCTTTTGTCTTGCTTAGAAAACATTCTGGAAGATTATTTAAGGCTATATGCTTGGCCAAAAAAAATAATAATTAAAAAAAATCAGTAGTGAGATACAGAGCTTTTCATGGACAGATAGATCATTGCCCAAGTTAGTAAATACAGGCTGAAACCAGCAGCTCAGTGGCTGCCTGGTAACCCGAGGCCCGTTCATGGCCACCGTGCGGTGCCCCAGTTTCCGGTTGCCAAGACAAGCAGAGAGGGTTGTGCAGAGCCAGGGCCGCTCTTTCCTCACCCGAGAAGAGATATGTCTGTACCGAGGCAAACTGATGGGGTTACCCGAGGTAGCAGAACAGTTTGCACTGTCAGTGATGGTCCTCTATCTGCGCTTTTTATAGAGGACTCGGGTTTCCAGTTATTTTGGTTCAGTGGCTCTCCTGTCATCAGCGGCTTAGAAATGTAGATTTGACTGTCTGTCTTGCCTTTCAAATGGGGCTGCTAAAACAAGAGCACCAGAGAGGAGGAAAAAAAAAATCTTTGTCTTACTGTGCATTGGACAGCACTTTGTGTCCTATCAACTCTCCTGACATTTGTAGGTGCAGATGGGAGCAAAGGGAGAAATACAGTGCCGGGAGAGGCAAGGGTGATTGTAGTCAGCCCCGTCAGGAGGGGCTGTACCTCAGCTGACTGAGTAGCAAGGAGAGCAAAGTTAACCACATACACTAGTTCTTTCTCTTTTTCTTAAAATGCTGCATTTTAAATGTAGAAATCTAATTGCAACGAATTAACTGTAGTAAATTGTCTCTATAGTTTCAGAAAATTTTCAAGGTACATTCTTACAAATAGTTTCCAGTCTGCATTATCCCTAAGCAAGGTAGCACACAGGCTGGCTCTTCAGTGAGTTTCTCTCTTCACAGAGATTGCTCCATGACAAGCCCACAATCGGGTTCAAGCTGTTCTACTCAAGGAGCAATCTACAGCATTAGCTCCTCTGTGAATGCTTGTACGTGTGGACAGCCCTGCAGGTCTCGCTGTTCTTCACCTGTCTGAACCAGCCAACTTTTTTCAATCAGCAGCTTTCAGAGCAGATAATAAGTGACTGTGGGTTTCTGTTGGCTGTCAGACAGCCGAGGGTGTGTTTGGTCATTTGTTTGTTGGTTCTGGTCATTTTGTGGCTGAGGAGAATAAAAGCACTGCTTTTCTCAATCTGTGTCCCAAAGCTGAGTAATTAAACAAGTTTTTGTGGTTTTACTCTTTGGCTTTATTACTTTTAGGTTGCTGTTGCTTTGCGTCTCTGTTGTCCTCCCCCACAGCTTCAGGAGGGAAGAAAGGAGATATGTTGTGAGTATGGAAAGAGTTGAATGGCCTTTGGCATTTAATTGAAGCATTTTTAAGCAAAGATAAGCAAACATTTCCTGAGAGCAAAGTTAACTCACAACCACATTTATAGAGTAAAGCCCAGAGAGAAAAATATAAATCTCCATTTCACTTACATAGTAATGTATCCCTTGAAAAATTGCTGCTCTTTGCAGGGTGGGAGAGTAATACTAGCTCAGTGCAATCATAGTATACAATTTAACAGGGAACTTTTAAATTTCATTTTGGACCCAAAACTAAAATCAATTACTAGTCCAAGTTAAAATTCTGTGGTTGCTAGAAAACAGGAAATATCCATCTTTTTTTGGCTAGCACATACTTGGTTCCCACAGCATCACTCAACACATATTAATGAAGCAGGGCTTTAATAAAAGCGTACTGATAGTACAGTCATGGCCCATCAGCTCAGCTGACAGTGCTGTCACATAAGGCTTAACGCCAGCCATTTCTTTTCTTGGATTGAGCTCTTATGTTCAATATTAGCTCTCTGCTGCTAAGACTAATCTTTGTAAGTGCATAATATTTATGAGGTTGGGCAGCAGGTTTCTATGACCATCATTATTACGCAAATAATTATTCAGGTATGCATGAAAGCTATGGAAGTCCAAACTGATTTGAACCTGTAGACCTTTAAAAACATAAAATTTGTGATTTGTTGGATGAAATACAGTCCACAGAAGCCTTATTCAGTCTTAACAGAAACTTACTTTCTTTACTTGCTTCTCAGAGCACTTCAATGTACTTTGTTTATTCCTTATGGCTACAAATGTGGACCAAGAAAACTCTCCTCAGAAACTCCGTTATCATTTTAGGGATTTATTTAGCACTGGCACTGTGTGTATGAAGAATAAATAAGTTTTTCATCTTCTTAGGATTTTTATTACTCCATTCCTTATAGCTCAAATCACAGAAAGTCTAAAAAAAAATATTCCTTTGACCACAAAGATTCTCTTTATTCTGATGATACTGCTAAACTTTGGAAGAATTCGAAAGCATTTTTTATCAATATCAGTCGGGATGAAATTGCTGTTAATAATGTTTTTTAATATTCTGATTTGGGAATAAGCTTTTGGTTTTAGAAAAAAAAAGAAGGTAAAAAAATAAAATGGACATAAACTGTTGGAAGCTTGCTATTCCCATCCCCAAAACTGTTTTACTTTTCCAGATATTTCATTATTAGACATTTGAAAACTCAGACTTTGACAGAACAATAAATCAGTTTCTTAATCATTTGCAACTTGTTTGTAGAAACCAGGCTGCCTTGCAGACTTGACCAGCAGAACAAATCCTTCCCCTAGAAAAAGGGTCAAGTGGCCTGCAGCCAAACTCACTGAGAAATTATGCAAAGATGGATGAATTTTACATTTTCCTACAGCAACTATATGAATAATCATTCTCACTGGGGTATGATGTAGGCCTAAATCTTCAAGCATTGGCAGGGGCTCTGGGATTGGTTCTTTTTAGGTCAATAGCAATAGTTCTTGCCAGTATAGGGTCTCAGAACCTTGTATTTAAATTCCTAAAAACTGAAGGCTTGAATTGAAATGGAAGCTAGACATTGATTTAAAATGTTTAATCTCTTTAAGACTGATTAATGACATATTAGTTGATGGTAGATGTGCCATTTATTTGGAAATGTGTAGTTCAAGTCAAGTGCATTGTTTTCTCAAACAACTGACATAGAAAAGCAAGACAATATATCATAGGCTGCTTAAAAGTTTTGTGTAATGTGATTATATTGAATTCAGGATATTTTGAGGAAGATTCCCTTAAAAAGCTTTTATACAAAATGCTGTCTGAAAGTATAATTGCTTTGGTTGCATGTGGTAAGCAAGAAATTAAATAAAGGCAATACCATATTACTTATAAATTGCTGGTACTTAGAGTAAAAAGGGAAAGGAAAATTGAAAGAAGGAAGAACGTGACTGTACATATTTATTCTTGGAATAATCTAAACTTCCAGTGAAGGATTGACAAGAGCACAGAAAACAAAACACATATTTTATGGATGTACTTTTTTTTTTTTTTTTAAATCTGCCTTATGAATACAGACCAGCTTTGGAGAATGTAAAGTCTGTCCTAGATGTTTGAAAGAAATGCAGTATTTCAGTATTTTTGGAAACAGATCTTTTCTTTTTATTTGTAACCACACATCCAAAAAGGTTGAACCTTGAGATTCTGTGGCCAAACATTTCATAAATATAAATCATTTTTCTGAGTATAAGTAATCAGTGTTTATTCTTTTCCTTCTGGGCCAAGTGGAGGAAATACCTCTGGTGATCTTTAGTCTTTTCCAAAATAACAGTAAGTGAAGTTCTGCTTTGTATAATTTAGTTTGTTTGTGATTCTGTGTCACCAAACAAATGTTGGCTGTATAGACACCTCTGTCAGTTATGTGGGAAGAATTTTGCTCTTTGCAGTCTTTCAAGCAAAAAGGTGATCTCTTTTACCCAAGTATGAAGAACTCCTTGCAGCCCTGCAGGTACCATATGTTTTTTCAATATGATTACCATTCTCATAAGCCTTATGTTGCACGCTTATGAAAACCTTCATCCAGAATAAGCATTGCTGCATCTGATGGCAGCCCAGCTGACATCTGCAACATATTCATGAAGAGTGTTTAGAAACCTTTGAATAATGCTCCTTTTTTATTCAGCCACCAAAGAGACACGATCCGTTTCTGTATTTTAGGTTCTCTTACAAGGTACTTTTTGTCTGGTGTATCACAAGGAAAGAACAGTGCTTGAAAATTAATACAGTGACATTCTGTGTTTGAGTTTTTCTTGGATTTACTCTGTTGGGGGAAAAAATGGTGCCCTACGGCATAGGTCTAAGGGATAAATGAACCCTTTCTCTCCTTCAGTTTTCGTGAGACATCTAATCACTCCAGCCTTAAAATAGGAGTTTCCTAGGATCTGACCTAGTTATTCCATCACTTTTTTGGGATGTATAACATACATATGTGTGTGTATTTATATATACATATTTCCTCAGTTTCACAAAGGTCAGATTTCGTGCAGAGATTAATTTCATTTTTAGATTTGATGGAAAGAATGAAGCCTCTCAAATCCAAGGGCTGTAACAGCATCAGTTTTGTTTCATCCTGCAACAGGAGGGAAAGTAGTTAGGACCTCTGAGTGTAGAAAGATCTGTGGCCTAAATAACATATTTGCAATAAATTGGTTTCCTTGGGTTATTCTTGGATGCTGCTTCTTGGAACACAGAGAGCTTACTGTCAAAATGTGCTTGCTCCACATATGCAATAATGCTTACAGAAAGTTTTGCAATCTTTAAAATGTCTTTAATCAGTGAGAAGAATCTTGCATATTTCTCTGGAGAATTACAGTCATAGGATAACTGGGGCTGGAAAGAATCTCTGGAGGTCATCTGTTCCACTCTCCTCCTCAAAACAGGACTAGCTTCGAAGTGAGATCTGGCTGCTCAGGTTGCTTGTCTAGCTGAGCTCAAGTTGCTCATCTAGCTGTCCTCTAAGGATGGAGAGTCCACAGCTTTTCTAGACAACCTCTGCAAGTGCTTATCCACTCCTGTAATATTTTTACATTTGTAACTGGAATTCCTTTGCTGTGACAACTGACTGTTGCCTCTTTTCCTTTCGCTGCATATCTTGGGGAAAGGTCTGGCTCCATCTTCTTTACCATCCCTCTTTCAAGTAGTGGAAGGCTGCACTCTGATCTGCTGTTACTCAGCCTTTTCTTCTGCAAGCTAAGGAAACTTGGCTCCCCCAGCCTCCCCTGGTGCAGCACGTTCCAGTCCCTTAACCCTCTTGGTGACCCTCCACTGGTTTCACCCCCATTAGTCCATGAGGGACTAGACACAGTACTCCAGATGTACCCTCCCTCAGAAGTACCCAGTGGAGGGGAATAATCACTTCTATTAGCCTTCACTTCAGGATTTCAAACAAGACTCGTGGTGTTCTCTCAGGAGAACACAAGCAGAACTTTTTTGTTTGCTGTGGCAAAGACTCTGGACAGGTTGGTACATAGATATTTGTGCAATTTCTTCGGTGCTCTTTGGTTTGTTTAGAAAATAGCAGTTATCTGTATTTTGGCGTACAAAAAGTTACATTTTATTTGTGGTTTGGGGGACTCTTTTGGAAATCATTCTCTCATATGATTTCAGTCATCTATGGAAAGAATGGAAGATGGAATGGAAACAGACTTGTAATTGTTCTCTCAGGCCTTTAATGTAGACCTTTTTCTGAACTTCTCTTAGACTTTTGATTTAACATCTTCCACCATTTCCAAATGACACCTGTTTACACATATCTGTAAAACTTTTGATCAGTCCTTCCAAATGCTGATATATACAAGCCATTTACTTTGCTTGCTGCAGCAGTCATGGATAGGCCAACATCAAATCTTTTTGGAGGTTTTTGTTCTGACACTACATTTTAAGATCCTCTTTATTTCCCTTTGTGTTGCTGCTTTCATCTTCATATCCCTTCTCCTAATTCCCTTTGGTTTTGTGCCCTCTCATGCGTTCAAATTACATTTCACCTTCTCATCCCTTCTGGCTCCAAGTCTTTATTGAACTGGTCCACCACATTTCCACTTCCTCTCCCATAAACTTTTACCCAAAGCCTGTTAGCTTAGCAAAAGCCACTGAGATTTTCATTACTACTTTAACTCACCTCATTTAAGCATTCTGGCAACCTTTGAGTTTTTCTATCTGAGGCCCTTTCTGAACCACACTGCTCCTATACCACACCAACAAAAATTTGCTTCAGACCACTTAAGGTTGCTCAAATGCTAATCTAACCCACACACATCCTTCCTGGTTATTTCTTTTAGTTACTTTGTGTTAACCAGGCAACTGGATGGACTTTGCTCATTGAGCAAATCGCCATGCATTAAGTTCATCCAGCTTGCACACTTCTGCAAAAGCAGAGAGCTCACCTTAGTGATGCTGACATACATTTTCTGGTTCTAATTAAGGGTATAAGGAGCTATTTGGGCACTTTACTCTGAAGGAGAAAGCACTGGGTATTTGAAGGTGAAAAAGGAATTCTGTCTTTATTCACAGGCTAGTAAACAGGAAAAGAAAAAACTCTCAACAAGAGTTAGAAACTTTTCTTCGTTACAAAATCAGACTGTTCAGAGGAAAAGTATTCATCAGACTGCTTCTACCAGGGAATCCTTCCCTGAGAGTGAGAGAGGACACAGAATAATACTTGGTATGGGCATGGCATGTTACACATGTCATTCTCCTGGGTTATAAAAAACTAATCCTAAAGTTTCTGATCCTTTTTACATATTCCTATATAGATGTATTTCTCTGCAGTATATTTATGTATGCAAAGTGGCATGGCTCTCACAGAGAGGTTGAGAGAGACCAATCCAGAAGAGGCATTTTGCATTTTATGGTTAGAGCAAGAACACGCTATCCCTCAGCCAGCAAGTGTCTAGCTACGTATACTGGCTGTTATGGGAGAGGAAGTTGTGAATCTGTCCTTTGGGAGCAAAGAAGGGAGTGGAGGGAAGTAAAATATTAAAAAATAAAGCTCAATAAATCTGTTTCCATCCACTCCAGAATGCTAACTTTTTTTAAACTCTGTCCCCCACGGGAAAGGGAAGGTCACTCCATTTGTGGCTTCTTTCTCATGGTAGTCATAAAGACAGGGAGCATGAGAGGAAAATAAATTATAGCTTTCTATAAGAAGGGTAGCATGGATGTATCCATTTTATTACCACCAGCATACACCACACATTTGGTTTCTCCATAACCATATTCATAATTCGTACTCTCTGTATTTGACTGTCCCATGAAGAAGGTGTTTAAGGAGAAACTTCTCTGCTAGTCATAACACAGTAATGGTGAAAGCAGGATGGGGTGTTGGTCAATGGAATGTCTTTGTTTTAGAAAAGACACCTTATCAGGGCTGTTACCTCCAAAATCAGGTTATGAATGCCCTGCAGATATACCAGAAAGTAAAATAGTATGCCTGGCCCTTTTTATGCAACACATCATAGGTACAGATAGAGGAAGAGAAGTGATGATTCATTATCTGTTCATCCAGAAACCAAGATGCTGATTCATATGCTACGTCCTAAAATTTCTCAAGTCTAAACATATTCTTGACTATTGAAAAATCTCTTTAAAAAGTGTTGTGCACAGGGGTGTGCCTGTGCCTTCTGTTACTGATCCTGTTCTAAATCAAAAGGTCTACATCATCTTTAGACTCATTGGTATGTAGTGTCTTTTATAGTCTGCCCTACTTCTAGTCTCCTTTGTTATACATTTTACAGGTAATATAGGTTAGTTTTGCACTTTTTATTTTCAAATGGCATATAGAACCTTCAAAATACATAATATAGTCTATAGCATATTATAGTTTTGTAAACCACATTCCAGACTCTTGCTTGTGCCATTTATTATATTACTATTGTTGATGTTGTTATTATTATATCCATATACAAAAATGAAGGCAAACCAATTCCTTTTGTAGGTAAATATTTTTCTGTCTAAAGCAGGGAACTTCCTGAACTTTTTGCATTAGTTTGTTGCATAGCACAACCTTCTTTCTACCATTTTTATCAAAATATGGTATTAATCTCTGTGGCATTTAACAGGTATAAAACTATTAGAGTTGGATACAATGCTGATTAAAAACAGCTAAGCCTAATGAAATTATAAATTTTCTGAAAAACATGAGACATACTCCAGTGCAAGCACATCAAACCACTGTGATGACCAACTTGTTACTTACCACTATAGAAAGTCCCTGCCAGGATTCTCTGACATTTCTAATGATAGGTTCTCAGCTAAGTCAACAGAGATGCTCCTATTGCTTTCTTGGGTCTTTGGCATCCTCAGTTCTTAGGATCATTTCTTTTCTTTATTCATATGAATTTGAAAGGCAGAGTAATTATTATAATTCTTAACATCTTCTCCCTGAACAACCAATGTTACCATAGTTAATGTTAGTTAGTTAGTAACCATTACAACACAAGTAGTAAGAAGGGTGAAAATTTCCCCTGTGAACTCCTACTACCGTTTTTTTTGATGAGGCAAGAAGATACTTAGAAATCCATTCAGTGGGAAGTACTCTGAATTTGAGACAAATCTTCTCTCACTGTGCATCATCCCCATAGCCCCAGTAGTTTCCACATATTTAATGAAGCACTGTTCCCCAGTGCATTACAGTTCTGTGCCAGTATAACTCAATTGACTTGAATGGTCATAACCAACACCAGTCTGCTGCAATGCTGAAAAGAAACACCCTTTTTTTTTTAAAAAAAAAAAAAAAGTCTATTAAAGTTTGAAGAACTGTTGCCTAATACTTATTTCATCTTGTCTGTATTGTTTGTGGAAGAAAAAGTGGTTCCTTAGACCAACTGAGCATTCACATTGCCTAGGAACGATATTGGTAGTAAGTTTCACATCTGAATTACTGTGTTTTCATGCCTTATCAAAAGTGCAACGGCAGTCAAAGTTCTGAAACATGGAACCAGAGAAAGATTTTCCTAACAGGAAGAAGGAAAAGAGACTTAAAGATATACTACTGCATACACAGCAACAACGTACAGCCAAACTACTGTAGAATTCTTTGAGCCACTGCTACGTTGTACAATATTTTAACTGTTGAGTCAGCATACCTTTAGCATGGTGAGACTACCAAAACGTATTGGAACTCCATTGCTGATACGTAACATCATACCTAAAACTCATTTTCCTCCTTTTTAAGTTTTATGAGCAGATGAGCTCAATTATGCATTGAAGCTTCATTCTTGCAGGTAATTGACTACTCATCCACCTTAAATTTGTCTTTGGTAGCCTGGCTCAGACAGCAGGTGATAGAATGAATGATGCCAAAATTGTATGTAAGGATTTAGAGCAGGCAAGAGGGAGATAAGCATACATTCTGAGAAAATGCTTACTTTGCTTTGTTTTTTAATCTTAAAAATGAGGCACTTGTGAATAGGAATGTCTGGAATTATCTATTAAATTGGTTCTAACTTGGAGTAGAGGCAGAGAGCAGGAGGAAATGGTGATGGAAAAAAAGGCATACCAGAGCAGGAGATACGTTGAGTCAGACTCCATATCTCAGAGGCTGCATTCTGTCTCTGAGCAGTGTCCCAGAATAGCTGCTGATGTGGCACCTCACTATGGTGTCTTCCACTTTCCTGAGAAGGGAACTGGAATAGAGCACCACTGGTTCACATTGGTCATTTTTCTCCCATCACATATTTCGTAATTTAAATGTAACGTGCCAAGAAAGAACTACACAAAAGTATTTTATTTAGATCTGTTGTCTAAATATGGAGGAAAATTTTACATCTTCAGAAACTGTTTTCACTACAGCTCAGTGTCTTGTAGTCACTCTTGGTTTTACCTAAACATCACTACTCTGGCATAAATTCCCTCTGGAGTTGTTTTTAAAAAATGTCATTGTCCTTGAGCAGTGCTAAGCACAAGGATCCTAATTCAGAGATAATGTTAGCTACACCCTTCCTTCACTCCGTTGGCTTCACCTTGTGCCTGAAGTGATGTAACACAAATGTTGGGAAAAGGCAAGAGTTAAAATGGTGCGTGATGTTTTAAGAGGAACACTTTCCTGCCATCCCATTCCTTCTCCTACTGCTTTGTTTTTGTCCCTGTGGTTAGAGGAGCTCTGCCAGTCCCCCAGCACGTCTAGCTGCTGTGAGTGCCAGCACAACAAATGCTCCTCAGTGGAGGAGCAACTCAGTACAACAGGGGATGCAACCTGCCATCCCTGATCTGTTGACACGAGGGGAAGGGTTCAGATTGATCCTTACTTCTTCTCACCTGTAGCTAACAAAGGAAAGCCACGAACTTATCAGTAATTATTCCCAAATTATTTTAGGTCACGTCAAAGAGGTTTGCTACAACCACAGCAGGAGTGAAAAAAAAAACTAAAAGTAGTCATGTTCTCAGTTGCAGCTGAGAGGCAGCATAAAAAGTTATCGGCCTGTCAGCAGTACCTGACTGTAACTGTGCTATTAGACTCACTGTATGCTAACATGTCACGTGCAAAAACAAGGCTTGCATGTCAGTGGGTCTGCTGTGAACAAGCTCCAATTCAGCAGCTCAAATGCACAATTGTGAACATAGCTTTTAAAGTGAAGGGTCTAAATCAAACTCAGAAACAACTTTAAAATGGAAGGGCATTATTTGCCTGTAGATAAATGAATTAAATGTAGTAAAACACAAATAATAAATGAA
This sequence comes from Heteronetta atricapilla, assembly GCA_011075105.1. Lineage (NCBI taxonomy): Eukaryota > Metazoa > Chordata > Aves > Anseriformes > Anatidae > Heteronetta > Heteronetta atricapilla. Next base: position 19,928,904 of record CM021736.1, read on the forward strand.
AAAACCATACAAATAATGCCAGGTATGAGTCCCTGCAGCCTCCAGTGTCAATACAAATTTGAAGTCTATCTGAATTGTGGGGCCCCAGACACAGCACAACCTGCATAACCTAAGCTGCAAACATAAAAAACAGTTCCCCATCTCTCTTATTTTTCCTTGTAATCACTTGGCAGTTTAAATAGATGATGGAAAAATTGCTAGATAATAAACTGTTCAGAGATCCCTGAATTAAAAGGCAAGATGTGAAATGAACACCAGTTAAGATAACAGTTAAGAAATTATGGGAGGTCTTTCCCTTCACTGTGATCAAGCCCAGGAAGAGGTGTTACTGTCTTTTTATACACATAGCATTTTGTTGTTTTTCTTTTTACAAACATAGCTTTTCCTATGAGAGAATCAACACAAATTTTCTTATTAAGCAGCCACAAAGTGCAGATAATTGTCACATGCCTGTTTAAAATATTCCCCCCGCGTATTGAAATGTTGTTTGTTTTTTGTTTAATATTCACTGGTTTGTTTTGTTTTTCAAGGCAGGGTGAATGTAGTTAACATTTATACTAATGTTTTCAACCATTAATTTAAGTGTTCCAGTGCTTAGCAAAACATCAAGATACGAAATAATCTGCACACAGTATTACAAAATATTTTTTTAACCATATTTCTAGGGTGCATGTTATTAAAACGAGCACCATTTTACCTTACAAAATCAAGGTCTTTCACTGATTTTAAATTTCTGTTTTTGAAATTTGTTGACACAATGCACATTGTGTCTGTGCTAGTTTCTCTTCACACAACTTCTTTTTCTCTGAACAGCGGGCAGGAGGCAGGGTTTCCAAATGGCACAGGCTGTGTTCCAAGATGTATCAGAGTGCCTGGCATCAGTAGTAAAAAAAAAAAAAAAAAAAAAAGGCAGCTGAATTTCCCAGTACTTACAATAACCACACCACATGTCTAAATGTTTTACATAACTCCTCCCAATATAGGCACAGAGGTGCTATATCAAGCTTTTACACAATGCAAGTTTGGAAGCTCTGTCTGGGGAGTATGAAGTCACCTAAGCCTTCACATTTGTGTTGGGATCAGCTGGAGCAGAAGCATGAGTTTAAAAGAGGACACTGGCACTTAGCCAAAAAATAAAAAATAAAAATAACTGGCAATAAATCCTCTCCCTAAAGTACTTGGACAAAGTTTAACTTAGACATTAAGAAAAGTCAGTAACCAGGCAATTTCAAAATACAAACACAATCTTGGATTTCTTGGTTTTCTGTAAGGAAGAAATATATTTCTGAAGTGGTTCAGTAACTAAAGGATATATATGGTTCTTTAGGCTTCTCTGTCCTACAGGTTGAGTTTCAGTGGTGTCCCAAGCTGACTTCTGTGCATACAAACAGATCTCTATCTAGCTTGAATAACACGATGCCTGTGTTGGAGCATGGATTGGAACACGAGCATTTCTCATGCTCAAACAGTAATAGCGAGTGAGGCCATAACTAGGCCGTAACTGCTTGGGTGGCTGTAGCATTCAGGCCTGTAGCAGGCCTGCTTTTACTTAACTCCTCTTTCATTCATGAGTTAACTCTTTTACCATATAACCATATATACCGTGTTGATACCTCTAGAGGTGAATTACCTCTATGTAACAAAAAAGACAAAATAGCTGTCTACAAGCTGTTTTCAAAGAGCCAGCGCAGCAGTGCCAGGCTCCCTCACAAGCTGCTTGCAGGCCACAGCCTTGGTGGCCTCAGGTGCTGGGGCCTCAGTGCTGTGAGGGACCAGCTCGTGCCACCCCTTAGTATGGGTTTGCAAGTTTGCATCGTACTGACAAGAGAGTGGCCTCAGGGCAGCCCTTCATGCTTAATTTAGGTTTAGCTAGTATAGTTTCCCATAGCTTTCCTCAGCAATGCAAGTGGCACAAACACTTGTATAATTACTTCCTGCCCTCTGTAAGGTGAACTTTTTTTCTGAGACCAGTTGCCGTTTCTGTTACCTAAGTAACTACCAAATAAGACTAGCTTAGAAAGTAATTATTTTATTCAGTTCCAAGCTTATTTTTATATAAACTATTTTGGCTAAATTGGAGGATTCCTAAGACTTTCTGATGCTTTCCTACTGTGCTCATTCTTAGAGAAAATGATAGCATGAGGGCCAGCATGTATCAGTTGTCCTGATAAGAAAAGTCTGCACTATGGTCACTCAAACACTTGATAAAGTAAGCAGTAATCTTTCAGATCACTTAATCTAGCTCTAGAATGGTAAATGCATAATCCTAATAGAATTATTAGATCTTATTTATAGTCAAAAATGCCTGAACAGAAAAGAAAGTCACAAAGCATTTGTATGCCCTTCTGTGTATGCTGCCATAATTTCCAGAGTTTTGCACCACTTTGAGTACACAGCTGACACTAGGGGCTTTGCTAGTTGTGTCAAACGACAACAAACTATAAAAAATGTTTAGTTTGTCTGCAGTTAAAGATCCCTAGAAACCAGCATTAGATTTTTTTCAATGAATGTAATGTGATGTGGCTGGGAACAAATGCAAACAATGCCAACTTTTGTCATGTGCTTATCTGCTGTGTAGGATTGCTGTTTACAGGCTGAGAGGGCCACAAAAATGGCTAGGTCTTATGTCCTTGTGCATACTGCAGGGACTATTCTGATCCTCACTGAAGAGTTTCTGTATGTGGACAGTATCAAGAAAGTTTTGCTGCATTGTCTATCCAGGCAAAAACAAAAAGATCATTGTTGAGATTGTTTTTGAAGGAAAACCTACCATGAGAAAGATATTTCACAATTAAGTGCCTATAGAACATTTATTTTGTGTGCACTGAAAGCATTTCAGATGTCTTTAAGGTTTTAAGATCTTATTAGTCATGTCCTCCACTACCAATATATTTTCCCATTCAGCTGTTCCTATTCCTGTTTTGAAATTGTTTGGGTGATAAGGTAGACCTAGAAGGTAAAGTACTGGGCAAGTACGGAAGAATGAGGTAGAAGACTCCTTCAGCCAGTACCTTGAGACCTCATCTTGAAGACAAGAGATCCTGGCCAGATAAAGCAAAGAACTGAGAAGGAAAGGGAGAAGGAAGACTATTCGCTCTCCTGGAGGAACTCCAGAGTGGTGGAACCTGAGATATATTTAATTTTATCCCCACGTTACCTTGCTGTCAAACTGACTTTCTGTGTAACTTAATCTTAACAGCAATGGTTGACATTTAAGTAGTTCTGTAAAATAAAAAGGGCCTATTTTGTATTTTTGTAGAAACATATTCACCTCTAAAATCCAAAATGGGTAACTTTGAAATATATTTCCTGACTATCTAAAACAATTTAGGATTTAGAATTACATTGAAAAGGATTACATTTAGGGTTACACTGAAAAGCGTTGTCATTTAAAGAGGAATTTATCAGGTGTTAGGCACTGGGTGTACTGGCCAAGTGCACTGAGGGTACATACCATGCAAAATAATCATAGTCTCAGGTGAAATACAAGCACTACTATTTACTATTTTTAGGGCGAGTTCACTGTGTGACCATGATGTTGAGAGTGACCATCATGTAACATTTCAACAATCAAGTTCAGTACAAGAAAGAGTCCGTGGTTTTCCAGAGTGAATGGAAAAATAATTTTCCACACATCAATAAAGATATAAATTACTGTGATAAGGCAATATATAAGGTTTTGAGATAACCTGTCCAAAATAAACTTTGCAGTTGCTATGAGGAATTACAGAAATAAATGAATAAAAAAAAAATCCCAGAACAAACTGTTCGAATAAAGGTGTCAGAATTGTCCCTCTTTCTAGAATCAAGAAAATTAAAAAAAAAAAAAATCCAGAAAAAGGTTGTATCTCTACCTAAATGAATACTACATTGCCATTTGTTTACATTACTCAGCTGTGACAGCAACAATACTTAATTTGCTAATATTACCTCATCCTTCAAATGTATAATACTGGCTATAAACAAAGACTACCAATGTACATTAACTCTTCCTTCAATGAGGAAAACAATTTTAAAGTTGATTTAAGCATCTCTGTGTGTGTGGCCCAAGTTGCCCATGACATTTTACTTTTAAGATGTTTCATAGCTAGGTTTTGGTGGGCAGCTGAAAGGGGAGTATTCCACTTGTCTACATGACAATTCCATGAGCCTGCATGTAAAATGTAATCCAAATGAAAAGAAAAAAATGCAACATTTGAACAGTTAGAACTTTTGTAAGGTATCATAATTTGTAGCTGATAGAAGACTTTTCCAGCACAGAATTAATATTCTGTCACTGAATGAATGCAAACCTAGAATGATTATATTATTGTAGCCTATATAGACAAAACAGCAAAGAAACCTACTATAGATAAGGAGTTAGTTTGCTATCATGTTTCAGTGAACTTCCTTGTGCTAAATACTCACTGAATCTTTGTAGGAATATACTCTAGTGTAAAACCCATCAAACCCTTTGCATTGCATCAGTGAAACTGTTGGAATATTCTTTTCTTGTACATGCTTAACCAGGTTAGGCATACAAAAATAAGAGACCTAAGCTTCAGAGTGTCAGAATGAAGCTAAATTCATGACTTGTATTTCAGTCTGTAAATTAGTTTGCTTTCAAGAAAGTTCAAGCATAGAATTATTTGACCCATCCAAGTCAAAAAGTTCCTAGGCTTCATTAGGACCAATTTTAAACTACAGTGAAGTTATAACCAGCTGTTGTGTTGCATTGCTTTGCTTTGAACTGAGAGGTCTGATAAATAGATTCTGTCCTCAATTTACTCATGTGACAAACACATGAAATGGCAGTGAGGATTAGTCCCTTAAATACAGTGTTACTGCCCACTCGGCATTCATGTAGGAACACAAATACCTTTACTGGGTTATAGAATCATATGGCCTGGGTTGGAAGGGACCTCAAGGATCATCTAGTTCCAACCCCCCTGCCATAGGCAGGGATGCCACCCACTAGATCAGGTTGCTCAGGGCCTCATCTAACCTGATCTTGAACAGCTCCAGGATGGGGCATCCACAACCTCTCTGGGCAACCTGTTCCGGTGCTTCATCACCCTCTGAGTGAAAAAAAATCCTTTTAAACTCTAATCTAAATCTCCCCTCTTTTAGTTTAGAACCATCCCCTTGTCCTATCATTATCTATCTGAGTAAAGAGTCTTTTTCCATCCTTTTTATAAGACCCCTTTAAGCATTGAAAGGCTGCGATGAGGTCACCCTGGAGCCTTCTCTTCTGTAGGCTGAACAGCCCCAGCTCTCTCAGCCTGTCTTCATAGGTGCTCCAGCTCTCTGATCATCTTTGTGGCCCTCCTCTTGACCTGCTCTAACTGCTCCACATCCTTCTTGTGATGGGGGCCCCAGACCTGGATGCAGTACTCCAAGTGGGGCCTCACGAGGGATGAGTAGAGGGACAATCACCTCCCTTGACCTGTTGGCCACTCATCTTTTAATGCAGCCCAGGATGCATTTGGCCTTCTCTGCAGGGCTGGTCTCAATGAGTTCTCCTAGTCTGTACTCATGTCTGGGATTGTCCTGTCCCAGGTGCAGCACCCTGCATTTAGACTTGTTGAACCTCATTAGGTTCATGTGGGCCCACTTCTCATGACTGCCCAGGTCCCTTTGGACAGCATCACTTCCTTCTATCGTATCAACCACACCACTCAGCTTGGTGTCATCTGCAAATTTGCTCAGAGTGCACTCAATCCCATGTCTATGTTGGTGATGAAGTTATTAAACAGTAACAGTCTGAGGACAGACCTCTGAGGTACACCACTTATCGTCAGCCTCCATTTGGACATACATCCATTGATCACCAATCTCTGGGTGCAATCTTCAAGCCATTTCCTTATCCACTGAATAGCCCACCCATCAAATCCATATCTCTCCAATTTGGAGACCAAGATGTCATGTGGGACCATGTCAAAGGCCTTGCAGAAGTCCACGCAGATAATATTGATCGGTCTTCCTTTGTCAACTGATGCAGTCACTCCATCATAGAAGGCCACCACATTGGTCAGGTATGATTTACCCTTGGTGAAGCCATGCTGGCTGTCTTGGTTCACCTCTTTGTCTTGCATGTGCCTTGACATCGCTTCCAGTAGGATCTCTTCCATAATCTTGCCAGGCACAGAGGTGAAGCTCAGCAGTCTGTAGTTCCCCAGGTCCTTCTTTCTACCCTTTTTTAAAAAGGGGAGTGATGCTTCCCCTTTTCCAGTCACCAGGGACTTCATCTGACTGACAGGACTTATATGATGGAGAGAGAGGCTTGGCAACTACATCTGCCAATTCCTTCTGGAATAGCATGTCATTGGGGGATGCATGTCATCAGGCCCCATAGACTTGTATGTGTTTAGTTTCATCAGGGGATCTTGATCCTGCTCTTCACTTAGAGTGGGTGGGACTTTGCTACCCCAGTGTCCATCTACAGGTTCAAGGAAACGAAAGACTTGGGAAGCCTGACTGGTAGTGAAGACCGAGGCAAAGAAGGTGTTGAGTACCTCAGCCTTCTCCATGTTTGTTGTTACCATTTCACCCTTCTCATCCATCAGAGGGGGTACAGTCTCCTTGGCCTTTCTTTTCTGAGCTGTGAAAGAACAGAATCCCTTCCTGTTGTTCTCAGCATCCCTTGCCAAGCCCAGTTCCATCCATGTCTTGGCTTTCCTTATTCCATCCCTGCACATACAGACCACATCCCTGTACTCTTCCCAGGCCATGTGTCCCTGTTTCCACTGCCTGTGCATTTCCTTCTTGTGTCTCAGTTTGACCAGCAGGTCCTTGCTCAGCCATCCCAGTTGTCTGCCCTCCCTTCCTGCTTTTTTACTCAGGGGGACAGAGAGTTATTGTGCTCTACGGAAAACATCCTTAAAGAGTCTCCAGCTCTGTTCAGCTCCTTTATCCCTAAGGACCGTGTTCTGGAGATCTCAGCTACTACGTCTTTAAATAGCTTGAAGTTTGCTCTTCGGAAGTGCAGGGTCCTGACTTTGCTCTTTGCCAGGCCTGTATTCCTCGCGATCACAAACTCAACCAAGGTATAGTCACTGTAGCCTGGACTGCCTCCAGTCTTGACTCTGTGCTCTTCCATGCTGGTGAGCACCAGGTCAAGTAACGCTTCTCCTCTTGTTGGTTTATCTAGTACCTGGACCAAAATTATCCTCAGCGCACTTGAGGAATCTTCTGAATTGCTTACAGCCTGCTGTGTAGCTTTCCCAGCAGACATCCAGGTAGTTGAAGTCCCCCATCTGGATGAGAGCATGCAAGCACAAGACTTGTTGTAAATGAAGCACGAATTCCTCATACACAGGCTCCCCTTGATCTGGTGGCCTGTAGTAGACCCCAAACGCAAGCTGTCATGATGCAGGTTTTAAACCTTGCGTATAGGAATGTAAGAATTGTTTCTGATGGATCAGAAAACTTTTTCCTCCAAGAATATCTGTTTACCCTTCTTGAGAAATTATTACTGGCTACAGTAAGTAGTAAGATGTTGGAAAAATCATCCCAAAGGAGAAGCTTCTAGTTGTCACGTGCTGGTTTAGCTCCTTGATAAATGATGCTTAGCACACTAACTGTGTTCACATCTCATAGTCCTCCTGTTTTTTTTTTTTTTTTTTTTTTAATGGCTTTTTTTTTTTTTACTGACAATTTACGATCATTGGAGTTTGAGTCCCATAACCTTTTGAACTTACTTCCTAGTTACTGTCACTCAGTTATAATCTGCATAGTATATACTTCACAATCTTTATTCATCTCTGATTTTAATATGACTGCAACCACATTCCTTCTTTTCATCACAGTTCCTCTTCTGAATCAGTGCCATGCCAAGTTTTCAGTAGAAACCTTCCATTAAAAATGTTGAAATTCATTGGATTTGATCATTATCATTTCATGGTGAAACTACAGTTACTTCTTGAACCAAGTAACCGTGTTGCTTCAGCTTAAGTCAAGAATAGAATAGCTTTTTTTAAAAAAAAAAAAAAAAAAAAAAAAAAGATTACGGAACTAGCTGTTCCGAGAAGCCATCATTTGAATTCTTGAGAAATTGCTTCTCATAGATTTGTCCTGAGATAACATTTTGCCAATCTACGTGCAAGTAGTTGGAGCAGCACACTACCACTTTTTTTAAAATGATCAGACTTAGTTGCTTCTTTGCTTTTCTTCACACTGCATGCTCTGCATGGTATTTACATTACATACTATAGGCAAGAAATTTAGGTATCCAAATTAAAGGTATAAGCTTCATATACAATCAGTGGAAAGAGGTAAAGTGCTTCAAAGGGCAATTAAGAGCCCATCAGTTAGAATCCAGCCTACCTTGTTAATTGCATAGAGAACCTGGGCACTTCTGTTAAATGCCAGGATAAACTGTGAAAATGTTTGAACATGCCCGAAGCCTTTTTTTTTTTTTTTTTTTTTTTCAGTTGGGACAGGAAATAAATATGAAATTCTGTTCAAATAATGTCACTTGACCTGTAATTTAAACGTATGGAAATTCTCTCATTTCTTCTAGCTCCTCTGAATTTTTTCTCCTGCTAAAAGGAATTTTCCAAGAGAATTACTGTTTCCCATCTCAGTCATTTCTAGACAGACTCTAAGCAAAAATACTTAGGTATCCAACTTTATTTTTGCTTTTGGTTATCTTCAGAAATGCTGAATATGGCATGGTTGGATAGACATTCTAGTTTGCTTGTATTTCCTTTTAGCTTTTTCCTATTATCATACCTCAGAGATATAAATGGGTATGTTTTGCTAGCATCCCTAGTCAGTGCCTATCTTTGGCTCTACTCCTCTTCTGCTGCTTGCGGCTTTCTTCCTAACAACAAATAATTCTCCAGGCCTCTGCCATGTTCCCATGCTGGCAGTCCACGTACTTTGGTTTTGTACGTGCAGAGTCTGTGCTTTTATAAAAGTTCTCTGTCTTCCCAGACATGTTTGAGGCGCTACAGAAAAATAAACAAAAGCTCCCTTTAAGCCCTCCATGTATGTGTCTGCCTAGGAGCCTCTGATGGGAAAATTGGAATAATTTTAAAGACATTGTAAGAATCCAATTTGGGATTAAAGGCTCTTTTCTTTTCTTTTCTTTTTTCTTTTCTTTTCTTTTTTTTCTTTTCTTTTCTTTTCTTTTCTTTTCTTTTCTTTTCTTTTCTTTTCTTTTCTTTTTTCTTTTTTGTTGTTGTTGTTGTTTTCTTTTTTCAAGTAATCCAGTTTCCATGAGTTTGAACATATTTTTCTGTGCTTTTGGTGTCAGGAACACAAGCTTCTCCCCACCACTAACAAGAATCTTCCCTAAATGTATAATGTGAACTGTCATCTTCACATCTGGTCACCGCGTTGCTGAACAGTTCTCATGGTTGCTGCATACACAGATACAGCATTTCAATGACTACGTCGCCTACCATTACAGCTTGTCAGCACTGCGGTTGTAGCCCCATCTCCTGGAGGGACCACTTAGCTATGTATTTGATCGTCTCTGCAATGCTCACTCTCAGTATCTCCACGTTTCCTTTCATTTTATCGTTTTTTTTTTTGTTTTGTTGGTTTTTTTTTGTTTGTTTGTTTTGTTTGTTTGTTTTTGTTTTTTCCAGAACAATATTTTCTATTTTCCACTTTACCTCCACCTGCTGGTAAAACAAAGCTGGCCCATACAAAACCAGTAACTACAGAGATGGACTGGCAGGGGAAAGGAACTAGCTCCTGATTGTTTAAGATGAGTAGCCAAAATACCTGATAGATAGGATGTGAAGGGGAAGGAGAAATTAAGTTCCTTTAAAGCAATGATTGTGCCTACATCCACTGTTGTACAGCTGTACTGCTTTCATTTTGTGGTGTGCTCTTAAGTTGATTGCTCTATTTTTAAAAACTAGTTTGCACTGACAAAATCTCTGTTCATAGTTTTAAAAATTTAGTAACTAAACAGCAGGCCACTTCTCTTCAAAATTATCTATTTTCTTTATTTCTTTATAGGCATGTTTTATAATTTCCTGATGTATAGCATTAATGATTGTTGAATTTGGGTTTTTGTTTGGTTGTTTTGCCAAGTCTCACTCAGAAATACTTCAAAATGAGTAGGTTTTGGAATTCTACAGCAGTTAAGTTGAATGTCTGAGCACTGGAAGTGTCCTACTAATTTTACTTTGCATCCTAGAGCAAGGCAAACTGCTAAGGAAACAGTTAGGAAGAGCTGAGAAGTCCTCGTGGAGCCAAGGGCAGGGAGGTGAGGGCCGGGCCCACCCTGGGCCTACGAGGAGGCCTCACCAGGCCGCGGGTACCCCACCTCCCCTTTTCTTTCCTGCCCTCTAGCGACCAACCGAGCATGCTTCTAAATAAATAGTTCAAGGACCTGAAAAAATACTTTAGTATCTCTATTGGAGCAGGCCGTGCCACTGAAATGAATGTGAGGCAGAGGTAGAGCTACTGGTACATGACAAATGACAGCCCCAAAATGGCTGTCACGGGTCTGTGAGGTGCTAATGGCGAGCATACTGGAAAAGGAAGTTAGGCTATAGGTGATTTAGAAAAAATAGCATCTTTCTAGCATAACAATGTAGAAAGAAAGGAGAAGTTCTTTATTTTAGATCCAGAATAGCATATATTTTATAGTCAAGGTCTGCTTTGCACTCTCATTTATCTCCATTAGCATTTCATTAAGCTTTTGCCAAAGAAAGAAACATAGCTAGAGTTTATATTGAACTAGTGAAAATAAGTTCTAGCTCTAAACTTCTTTAGAGGGCCTGGGCAGCACGAAGTGTTTGTATGGACACAGACATTGACACTTCCACAGACGTGCAACCCCTTCTTCTGCTTTGAAACAGAAACAGACAATTTCAAGATAATGCATTTGCTATTTCTGCCATCAGCCTCAAGAGGGGGTAAGAATTCAAAAGTGTTTTGTTGTTGTTGTTGTTGTTTTCCAACTATGCTAATAAGACTAATAAAATATATTCTCTCTACAGATCCTGTTCTTCTACACTTCTAACATCACGGAGATGACACTCATTAAATGGGTAAAGTGAGAAGCATTTCTTAGGAGTATCTTGTGATTTCTTTTCTGCTTATAGACTGCCTGCTTTTTGCCAAATGTAATAAATACGTCAGGCTTCTCCGAGATGCTTTGGCACATGCCCTCACCAGAAGACTGGGGCTCACAGGGAGGACACGATAATTCCCATTCCCCACCTGCACCACACCAGGAGGTGCCTGGGGGCAACTGGCATCCCCACTGACACCACCTCTCCAAAACCCCACATTTTGAAGAGGAAAGATGATGCAGTACTTTTCTGTCTCTGCAAAAGGGCACTCATGACCTTCATTAACTACCTTTTCCAAAGTGTTCTTATTTACATATTATAGCATGAGTAGAAAAATACATTTAAAATATTACTAAATTAATCCCATTCTAGTTAGCTTGTGACCCTTATGGGACGGAGAAAGATGTTCATTTTTTCTCCAAAACCATGAATTGGCAAAGTCAGCTAACAGTATATCCCAATCTCTTTTAACTTATATTGTATTATTTCCATTTTATAATTATTTAGGCACTTCCTCTTGAGAAACGTATTTCGCTACATAAATATGTAAGGATTTTCTTTGATTGTGCCATTAAGTTCTTTGTATGAGAATGCAGTTTTTGTTGTGGAGAAGAAAAAGGTCTTTGTTACCACATCTTAATCTATACTTGATTACTGTAAGCAGCAAAAGAATATTTATTCTCTTGTGATACAGATCACTTGCTCTACTTTTGCCTTTTTTGAGCCCGAAATCATCCCTTAAAAAGGGAGGTTTGTTTTGTCGTAGTTCCTCCCCAACTTTGACAGAATTGTAGACAAAAACTATTTCAGGAGGAAGGTTTGTTTTCTCTGTCATAGTTCCTCCACAGCTTTGACAGAAGTGCAAAGAAAAACTGTTTCGCATGAACAGCAATCCGGTTTGGAATGGCGTTAAGCAATAATGGACTCTAGGGACGAGACAAGAGCCAGTAAGGAGGCAGGAAGAGTTCTATGCAGAAGTCGTCGCCGGGACATCGACAGCCCCCTCAGCCCTGGCCTGCTCTGGGAGCGCAGGGGCAGCCCCCGACGCCGCCACCCTGGGTCTGAACCGGGGCCCGCGTCCTCTGACGGCCCTCACACGACGCCCCGGCGGTAGCGCGGTGCCGCCCTCTGCGCATGCCCGGCCCTTGGCTGGGCGCGTGCGCTCTGCGCCGGGTGCCCGCCCCTTCCTGCTGCAGCGAGGCCGAGGGCGGCGGTGCTACTGCTGCTGGTACTGCCGCTGGTACTGCCGCTGCCGCTGCGTCTGCTGCGCCCGGACCCCTCCACCGCCATGCGCCGGGCCCCGCGCCCCGCCCCGCGCCCCGTGCCGAGGGCCGCCGCCGAGGGCCGCGAGCTGTGAGCGGGGCGCCGCGGGCTGCTGGGCCCGGCCCGGCATGGCGGGGCGGCGGTGCGCGGGCGGCGCGGCCGCCTTGGCTGAAGCTCCGGGCTGCGGCGCGGCGACGGAGCCGGCCCGGGAGCTGTTCGAGGCCTGCAGGAACGGGGACGTGGAGCGGGTCAAGCGGCTGGTGCGGCCCGAGAACGTCAACAGCCGGGACACGGCGGGCAGGAAGTCCAGCCCGCTGCACTTCGCCGCAGGTACCGGCCGGGGGGCGCCCCGCCTGCCTGGCAACGCCGGGGCTCGGTGCTGGGTGGCCGTGGTGTGGGCTGTCAGCCTGGGCAGGTGATCGCGGCCCCCGGACCGCCTCGGTCAGCTGCAGCGGACGTGTTTATTTTTAGCGTTTCGCCCACGGAGGGTGACCATCGGAGAACCGGGTTTCTAAGTTTTTGCGTCCTTATCGGTAACAAACAGGCTTTGTTAATTCAGCACTTAAAAGGCAAATAACTGACATCACAGAGCAACTGCTTCTGCTGGTCGCTGGCCAGAAGATTGTCTACCACCTTTTCAGACAAAGGCTTGATTGTGGCGGTTGTTTTCGTGTTGTTCCTCCTGGTTGCACTGCAGCGTGAGACGCAGGACCCTAAGGTGGGCTGGGTGCGAGAGGCAGCAGCTGCTTTTTAGCTAAGCAATATGGATAAGCAATAAAGATGTTCGTTTCTTCATTTTCAGTTATTTTGGAAAAGGTTTCTAATTAAGATACCCCTTTTTCTCATTCAGCAGAATTAATGGATCTAAGTTCCTGAGATCCTCCTTTGCAGGACAGCCGCATTTTGCAGATTTAAGATACTTGAGCAGCAACAGAGCCCAGGGGACAACTTAAAATATCCTGTCAGAGGAAAACAATTTTGCAGCTATCTTTTTATAAGCTTGTCCTGCCTGTTCACTCAAAGCTGTGAATTTCTAAATGAGTTTGCTTCACAGCCTTTTGGAGAAGCAGGAGGTTGTTGTTTTTGTTTTATTAGATGGTTTTTTGTGCCTAAGGTGTTTCTCATACAATGTAGTGATCTAGTTTACCTTTCTGGACAAGAGTGATCTGTTTTGGCATTAAAAAAACAGAGCTTCAGATCTATAGAAAACTTTCTCTTTAAAAAAATAAATAGCAGTCAGTTCATGTATTTGTTGGACTTCTAACATTAAGCAGGATGGTGTGCATAAGTGGGAGAGGCCATGGCCCTGCTGATGTCTACTTCAGACTTGATACAGAGAAATGAATTGCATTTCTCACAAGACTGAAGGGTATGCCAAAAGTTTCTGGTTAAAATGTGATGTAGAATAAATGTAATTTCTTGATGTAGTACTCTTTGTTGTCAGCCTACCTGCAGTAGACTCAGTTTTGGAAATGGGGCATAAGCAGCTCCTGGATTTTGGGGTTGTTTTTGTTTTGATTTGCTTTTTCCATGTTATTCACAGTTTGAGTAATTCTTTTGTCTCATGTGTCTAAAGGACAATTACATTCCAGGAAGTAAAAGCAAAAGTCTGTTGTATTTTTGCTTTGTTTAGCCTAGGTGTGTGTTCTTCGAAAATATGTTACGAAACTTCTCTGACTAGTTTCATTCAGTTAAAAGACTTTGTTTTATGGAAGAGGTGGAGCAGAACTGTGAAGACAGTTTTCTTACTGCTTTTTTTTCCTCTTCTGGTGGCATTCTGGGACCTGAACTTGGGTTTCATTTTTAATGACTTTGCCTGGACCTTTTTTCCCTTACCTAGCAACTTAAAGAAAAAAAGTGTTTCATTTTACATGTGTCATTTTGTATAGGTCACTTTTAAAATACCTTTCTTCCCTTTAAAAAAAAAAAAAGTTTTCCCTGGGAGAGCTTGTCTTTATTAAAGTAATACATACTGGGGTCTTGATTGCTGTCTGGGTTTTGTAGCACACAGCAGCCCACCAGCCTTTGCAACATGGTGGGCTCAATCTTCTCTCACCGTAAGCTGCACGTGCTAACTCAAGGGCAGTCGATCCTTTTCATCAGCAGCAGTGTACTGTCAAACCGATAGCATCGTAATGTTTTGGGGACTTGGCAATACCAAAATGCCCTTCCTGCAAGTTAAAATTCATCCAAAAAAAAAAAAAAGCATCTGGGACAGTGTCGGTCGAGAAGAATGAGAGCTCAGTCGCTTGTGTAGCTTATCCTGTCAGAATTAAGTGAATGTCAATTATGATATTATCTGTACACACACACAAGCAAGTTTCTGTGGTGATTAATATTGAGTATTTGTCACTTACAAGTTTGTACCTTTTCAGGGGAACAAATGCAGTGAGCTGCTTGGCTGCCATAAGTGGGAGAAGGGAGGCAGCTGAGGGCCCCAGTAGCTCTGCTACTTTGCAGTAAGAAATAGTGTTTGTGATGGTCAGACCCGTTACCTTGTACTGGAGCAAGCTGTGATACCATTTAGTTGGTCTTCTGGTAGGAGCTTGAGAGACACAAAAAACTTAGAAATGACATTTTTTTTTTTAAAAAAAAAGTACTAAAACTGTTCTTGCAGCTGTAGACTAACAGCAAAGAGGAACTGTTTCTGTCAGCAGTGGTTCCTGCCTGTGTCAGCACAGGCTGTCCTCCACGCACAGTGAAAGCAGGAGAGGCCATTGTACAGAGTTTGGCCGCCTCCTCTGTACACATACATCCTGTGGAAAATACTTCTGTTTCCACTTGTGGTGCCCTCTTGTACAAATGCTTCCCAGAGAAGTGAGGAGTCCCTGCTGCATGCTTCTTGCTGGAGTGCAGTTACAGAAATGGGCCTGATGCAGGTGGTCCCGTCTCAGCATTAAAATAACAGCAGGCAGCTTGGAGACGTTGCTGTCCTTTTTGGGGGTATATGTCAATTGGATGCTGGCTTTGCACTGAGAGAAGCTCTGGACAGCACATGAATTGTGTCCTATGGAACCGATGTGCTAGCTAGAGGGCTCCCAGGTGAGTTCTCCTCACCTGCAGGGAGGCCTACCCCAGCTCCTTGTCCATATTGGTATTGATTCCTGCTCAGGCTGGTGGCTGCATTCCAAATGGTGGCTGTACACCCCAGCTGTGAGGGACAGGAGTGCATTCTGCACAAGAATGAGTGATGTTTATCCCCAGACGTGTAACTTCTAGACAGAAAGTTGGATCAGAGACTTTTCTAACATAGCTAAAGCTGTTTCTGGGAAATGTTCTTTGGTACCAAAAGATTCCAAGCAGTCTGTTATCAAATAGCAGCTTTGAAAATGTGTTTGCAGGACTGTGGCACTTGTGAGAAGTCTTCTCTGAATAGATATTGTAAGAATTTAGCAAATTTTCATTATGCATTCAGCCTAGAAACAGAATTTCTGGAATTTTTGAAGATGCAAGAAAAATCTAAGAGAACCTATGTAAGAAAAATAAGAGTACTTATGATACCTTGTGATGACAGCTAGATTTAAGAATGGTAAAATATGCTCTGTATAGTTTAATACATAAGTGATTTTTCTGCATGGGTATATGTTGGATCGGTGCTAATTTTGTGGGGCAGCAGAAATGGACGTTCATGTGCTGTGAATATGGCTTACTGTGCCTGTGCAGATAAATTGGTTTTGCACGGCTTGTAGGTCCAACCCATTGTGCACATAAGTGCTGACCTCCTGTTCTCCGTTAGCACAGGCCAGGTGCCTTCTGTTAATGATAATACAGTAACCGTAACACTGAGAGCAAAAAGTGAAACTGATGTACGGGATGGGGCTCTGCAGAGGTCTTAACCTTAGTGCTAGCATGCCGAGGTTGGCATCACTAAGAATGTATTCTGAAGAACCAAAACACATCATCAGTATGGTATTGTGCCTGTTGCTGTGTCTTGGAGTGCGTTCTGAGATTAGAAAGTATCACAAATCGCTTTTATGATGAGAACTTCATGGGGCATGTAGGGAATGTTTAAGGGAGGAGGAGAAAGATGCATTTTGTGGCCTGTCTTTGGCACGTGCAGCTTCTCTGCAGAATTTCCTCTCAGCATGGCTAGCTGATCACATTTATAGACTTTGAACAAGGAAAAGAATAGGATTGCAGATTCCAGAAATTGTTTTAAATTGCAGTATTTGTTTTTTGAGCTGTTAGCAGCGGAAGTGAAATTGCTTCGTGGCCCAGGATTTCAGCTGCTGTCAGTCTGGGAGAAGGGTCAACCCAAGAGTTAGGTTTATTGAAGAACAGGCTATGAGAGCGTTCGGTTGCAACAAAACTAAAGCCACAAAGTTCAGCTGTAACTAAAACATGCTTCGGTGATTTTGTTACTGCAATGTCATGTAGTTGTCAGAAATAAATATAATTTCTAGGTTCTGCTTATTGTATCTTCTGTCTACCTCCTGAGGGTGGTTGGATGATGGGCAAAGTTCAAATTCGCCAGCACTGAGTACACTGGTCTTTGCAGCTGGAGGATGATTTGGTCTGAGGAGAAGCTCAGGTGAGGAGACATCCTCCACCAGTTCTTGACTGCTTCAGGAAAATGGTTTGTAACTCAGGTATTTAAAGTACAGGAGGCCAAGTCCAGCAGCATGCATGTGACATTTCCTAGCAGGTACCTGGAACAGGCCTGGTATGTACCAAAACATGGCTCTTGCCTGTGCTCGCAATCCCTGAGACCCAAGCAGGCCTTCCTGAAGCCTTTGAGGGAATGTTTCAGGCAGCATCCTTTAGAACACAACAGGTATCTAGGCACAATAATTCCTAAGTCATGCTGGCTTCCCGTAAAGATACTGAAGAAAGCATGGATATGCTTGGTAATAGCTTGAGATACTGTGCTATTTGCTGTTATATAAATGTGTGAGATACAGCTGAAGTTAAATAATAGTAGCCATAGAAATGGCTTGGAACAGCAATTACCTTATTTAGAATACATTTCTAGCCAAAAACCAGCATGTTTTTTGCAGTCCAGTAACTTGAATGACAGGATTGTAAAATCGCCTCAGAATGTGTGAGAGCATTTCTGTGTTTCAGTCACAATCGAATATTCATAGTGAGATTAGGGATCACTTAAAATAGACTTTATGAACATCCTTCAGTTACGGTTGTGCATGCTCATAATATATTTCATCTATGGAGGAAGGTCGGTCTCAGATAAACATTTTTACCTTCCTAAGGATTTTCTTAAGTGATCATGCCAAAGGTGGCAACTGTGTGTGCGTTATGTTAATTGATCTTTAGAAAGCAGATAGCCATGCTGATGGTTATAACTTGTAAGCAGTGCTGTGCTTGCTTGTTTTTTATATAAAAAGTAATGTAAAATATTTTTCATACTATGTGATTTTTTTAAATTTAAATATTTTAAAATATAAATCATAAATATAAACCACTCACCACTCCTATTCCCTAAGCTCATCTATTGGTCCTTCTGCAAACTGGCAAAATATTATTAGCTTTAATTACCACGTAAAATGACTGAAAAAGAGATTTTGTTGTCAGTGTTCTGGTTTCTGTTGTTTTTCAAGAAGCTGTTGACTTGTGGGAGTTCTACCAAAATGCTAGTTGTTCAAATCTTGAATGTTGTTTTTCTACTGATTTTAATGTAAGTTGAGGGTTTTCAAAAATGGCTTTACCATGTGAATGCTCCTTTTGTAAGAAATGCCAGCTTGGATTTTTATTCAGAGAGAAAATAGTTGTTTAATCTTGTTTTAATACGGGTATGTGGGACAAGAAGTTTTCTTCTCCAACATCTTTCATCATTGGCAGATGAGACAAAGCTCTTTTTCTCTTCCAGGTTTTGGTCGGAAGGATGTAGTTGAATATTTACTTCAAAGTGGTGCCAATGTCCACGCACGAGATGATGGAGGTCTTATTCCTCTTCACAACGCTTGCTCTTTTGGACATGCTGAAGTTGTCAATCTTCTCTTACGGCATGGTGCAGATCCTAATGCTCGGGACAATTGGAATTACACTCCTCTTCATGAGGCAGCCATTAAGGGCAAGACAGATGTCTGCATTGGTAATTTTCTTGCACTTCTCCTGTGACTAACTTGTGTTTGTGTTTGTTTTTTTTTTTTTTTTAACCACAAAATCAAGAATCACTTTTACTCTATGAAATAAAAAAACATTTTTATTCTTTGAAACTGTCAGTTTATAAGGATTAAAAATAAAATTCTTGTATAAGCTTAAATTCATATGTTAGTTTTATGAGGAACGAAATAACTACAGTTTTTAGATCTGTTTTTGATAATTGCCTATCAATTCAGGTTGACATCATGGGGAAAAAGCTTTAGTGATGCGATGGAACTAGATTCTCTTCTGCTTCAGCCTAGACTCTTACATTGCCTTCTGCTGTTACTTAACAGTGTAGTGGAAAGAACGAAACTATTTTTAATAATGGATTCATTCTGTCTCTTTACATTGCAGTCATGTTAAATTAACTGAGGATATGAACTAAATTTAAACAAGTTGAGTACATTGTATTGATGAGGGGTCTTGACTATGTAATTCTTAAGAGGTGGGAAGAGGAAGAAAGGTAGAGTGTTTGAGAAACTAGTTTTTTGATTGTATTGTTTCTTCCAACATAATTTATTCAGGAGCACATCTGGAGAGTAGCGTATATATAACCTGGTTGGTTTGTCCCCAGTATCAGTGCAAGGTCAATGAAGATGTACAGCCTTCTACTGCTGTGTACTGTCTAGGGTGTAGTCTCTAATGGTTTTGAAGTAGTGTGCTCTAGACCTAATGAGAAGTAGGTACTGCTTTTTTGGGGAGGAAAGGGGGACAGTCTCAGTTTTCCAACTGAAGTTGCCTCCTTCCAGTTTCCAGTTGTTCCAATTCTCTG
The DNA here is from genome assembly GCA_011075105.1 of Heteronetta atricapilla. Classification (NCBI taxonomy): domain Eukaryota; kingdom Metazoa; phylum Chordata; class Aves; order Anseriformes; family Anatidae; genus Heteronetta; species Heteronetta atricapilla. Next base: position 19,948,059 of record CM021736.1, read on the forward strand.
CTCTTCTCTAATAAAATGTGGTTCACTAGTTTAACTGTTCACAGGTAGCATTACGGAATTTTGACATAAAGAAGTTAAGAGGGGAAGTTTGGAATGATAACTGGATTTTTCTTTGGTGTTTGCTACTTACAAGATACCTCATAAGCCTTGTCTTGTAGAACAGTTCTCTCATGAAAACCTTTTGCGTTTTGAAGTATTGCTGCAGCATGGTGCTGAACCGACCATCCGGAACACAGATGGAAGAACAGCTTTGGATTTAGCAGACCCATCCGCAAAAGCAGTGTTGACTGGTAAGTGATAATTTTTAGATTACTTTGACTAATAATGCTCCAATGAATTTAATACTGGGGGGGAACACAAATATACAGTATTACTTTTTCTCTGTTTTATACTTCTAATTAGAAAATTCCTGTATGGCCTTATCTCGTTCATGCGGTGCATTCTAGATAAATACTTCATTGTACTGGTTCAAAACTGGACTGACAAATTTTGGAAGTGAATGATAAATAGTAAAATTCAACTTGGAAACTTAACATATATGGATATTTATTTAACAACTAAAGAAACTCCCTTTTGTCTTCCAGGTGAATACAAGAAAGATGAACTCTTAGAAAGTGCCAGGTATGCATTTTAATGGAAGACATCTGAGGTTTAGTTATTTTCAGAATTGTATGGGGCTTTGTATGTTATGAGTATATTTATTCATGAGCTGGCATTCCATCTAGATACACAGCTTTATCTGTTTCTGTGAATAAAACAACAAAAATAATTACGTAAACACTTTTTTTTTTGCTTTGCCCTTAATGCTGGGAATCCATAAGTAAATATATAACTTTAGAACAAATCTGCTGAACATTATAACAAGGAAAAATATAAAAGCATAAGCTGCTAATAATTGTAACAAGAAGAATGCCCATTTCATATCTTGTTTTTCAGGAGTGGAAATGAAGAAAAGATGATGTCTCTTCTTACACCATTAAATGTTAACTGTCATGCGAGTGATGGCAGAAAGGTATTTTTGTTTAAAATTTGATTTTAAAAACTTACAGTTTCACACTTTTTGACCAGATTTTAAGAATGTTTAACATAGATTCTATTGTGTTTAATATAGGTAGGGAAAAAAAAGATTGTATATCTCTAGTACCTGTCCAGTGTTTGTTTTTAAACCTTAAAAGGACTATGTAGATATTTCTGTGTGGGAGCAATAAACACACAGCTTTTCTGTTGGAACTTCAGCTTGACCTTCATATCTGCAGTGATAAAGAAGGGAGGTCTTTCCATAGACTCTTACAGTTATCATGAAGAAATACAGGCAGGCACCTTGCTCGTCATACACCCAAAGCAAGTTGTTGTTGCTGTTTCATCACTTTGGTAGTGGTGTTGTTAAAGAACTACTTAAAAATGTTCAGTATCTGAATTTAAAAACAGAAATCATACTGTAGACTACCGAAGCTTCAGGTTATTAAATACCTAATTTTGGTATTGTTATTCTTCTTGTTAAGTATGTGTATGTACTTTCCCTTAAGTTTTGTTGAAACAAATTTTCCTGTGCAAGGCTTTGTGGTAAGACACTGGGATTTCTGGAATACCTATACATCGCTATTTTCTCAGCTTCTAATTGTGAGACTCATCCTCCTGGAACTGCCCAAACTCATTGAGTCCATTGGTTTGTAAATGAAGAGGATAAGATTTTTCTTAGTGAATTTGTAGCTCTGCCGTTACTGGTATTCTCGAAGGCATTGGCTAGAAACAAGTAGAAGCTAGTCTGTGGAGTGGAAGAACTTAAAAACAAACAACAAAAAAAACCTGTCATTTATCAGACATACCTTGTAAAGGCCAGTTAGTTCCTTTTTAGCAAGGGACATGGTTTTTACCAGCAAGGTTTATAGACAAAACACAAAAATGGATTGTGAGACTCAAATTTGTTAAGAAGGACTTAATCCCAGAATGTGGCGTAATGACCATACGGACACCAGGGTTCTTTTAAGATCATTAACTGCTACTTCTTTATTGATGACGTAACTTCATTATATATCTCCCTTATCAAGGACATTCGCCCCACAGCAGTACTTTTCCACCAACTCTTCATTGGTCAAAAAACTGCCCAGCAACCTGATGGCCTCATCGTTCAGTGTCTGATGTTATCAACCACCATGAGGCAATTACCAAATGTCTGATTCAAGCCCTCTGTTGTTGTTTTTTTTTAGTGTTACAAGTACTTTAAGGACCTCAGCAATTAGTCCTGTTAACAAGTTTTGAAAAAAAAAAAAGGGAAGAAATTTGATTTTGTTTTACTGACTACTTCTGTGTTCTGTTGTTTCAGTCTACTCCTTTACATTTAGCAGCTGGATATAACCGTGTTAAAATAGTTCAGCTGTTACTGCAACATGGAGCTGATGTACACGCTAAGGATAAGGGGTAGGTTCATTTTTCCTTTACTCAGAATGAACAGAAAATTCCCAAAATTGAGGTGAGGAATAATAATACCGTTTTAACCATGAATAATTTCTAAGTCAAGACCTTTAATCTTTCTGTCATGACAAAAATAATAAGTTGAATTTTAAGACTTATACAGCAGTAAAATCTAAATTGAGCTGACCACAGAATATGCTAGCTTTCAGGTATCACTCCTCAGTTTGTCTATTTTATAAATAAAATACTTCAATAAATCACTGAGGAGTCAGCAAATATTTTAAATGTTGAATCAGTCTTAATTTTCTTCCTAAATTTAAATTTCTACACTTTCTTGCAAAGCATAATTAAAAATAGAAGATCTGTTTTCCAAAGGGTTATGTTTGGTCTACGTTTTTAAGTATGTGGTTATCTCAGGAAATGTAGCAATCATATCATATGGATGTGCTGAGCTTATTGACAGTTGCATAAAACATAATGAAAAACCTACTTTTAAAATGTGTATCCGTGTACATTAAAGATCATGGAAAGCAAAGTTGGCTCTCAGTTTTCCTGAGATCGCAACTACATGACTAGCTGTCTTATCAGGCATCTTTTAGCGTCCATTTGGTGTTTGAATTCACTTTTGTCATTTCACCCTTACTAGCCTGCAGTGAAACAATTCATTTTGGGCAATTTCTCACTTGCCTCCAAGACTGTTCGGTTTGTGAGTGTATGAAGCTGGCATTAAAACCATGGTAGCTCTGTTACTACGGAATGTTGTACAGTTACTTAAACGTCCTTACTGAAGACGGAAGTAATGACTGTCACTCCTGAAAGATTGCTACAGTTAGTCCTTCCTGATTAAGGTTCCAAGTCTCAGAAAAGCACTTTCATTTGCAGTCAGACAGTACAATTTGTTTCTCATCTTCTGGTCATTTTCACTGTTTAGTGTTCTGAAAAATACTGATGGGTTTTTATGGGTTCTTCCCCAGTTTATTATTTCCCCTCAACTCCATTTGAACACCTCAGATGCTGTTTTTTATAAAATGTTCAAGATGCAGTGTAGTGTTACTTGCATTGTTCTAAATATTTTGCATTGTTTGGAATTGAAATAGGAGTACTAAGATAATTTTCCCTTTTCTCTCCTATATAGAGATTTGGTGCCACTTCACAATGCCTGTTCCTATGGTCATTACGAAGTAACAGAGCTCCTAGTAAAGGTTGGTCCTTGAAAAAATTCAAATAGGTTGGATAATATTAAATAAGAACAGTTTACAATAGGTCGAAGCTGCATTCATTTTCAAAACTTGAAGAATGAGTTCCTTTGTCTACATGTTAGTCATTATCAAGCTAGAGTTGCAGAATCTTCTGTGAGGAAGCTTTCCGCTTATAATTGTGCTTTCAGTTTTTAACTTTTGTCTTCAGAGTTGAATGTTTTACCATCAAGTAAGTACTACTGCTCTCAGCCCTTCCACTCTCACTCATTAAAAAATGTGGGAAAGAGAAAAAAAAAACACAAACTGAACAACATTGTGAATTAAGCAATAGAAAAAATACTTCAGAAGACAGTACTGAGATTTTCAAAAAGAATACTGATAAAGATTGTGAACAGTTTAACATTAAAATTTAATCAGTTTCTTGAGGGAACAAGCATCACAATATAAATTCTTGCCCACAATTGTACCCCTCACACCAAAGAAAAGGTACATCAGCTTTTATAATATAAATGAACTCTTGGAACTGAATTGGCTTATCTGGATTAAACTCAAAGATAAGGTATGATGCACATTAAACCAGGGGCTTCAAGATGTGCCCTGCAAAAATTTGTGCCACAAGTGGATTTTTAGTACTTAAAGGGGGCTTATAAAAAAGACAGAGAACAAATGGGCCAGGCTTTGTTTGTGTTTTGTTTTTGTTCCACAGGCCAGTTGTAAAGTGAATCTTTACATCTGTGGCACTAGACATAAAAAAATTACCTATCCACTACTGCATGTCTTAACTGCTAGGCTACAGTTGTAATTCCTACTGGATTTGTGCTCCAATGACTCTTTATTTTTTGTTAGCACTACAGTGTTAACAGGAGCGATGGGAATGAGCATGTCTGATCAGACTTGCTTACAGAAAGAACTCACAGTGCCTGGAGAAGAATTACGTGGATGTTAAATATCCAAGAGTATTACTTGCAGAACCTTGTACTTAATGTATTGATTCAAGATTGATTTTGAGTGTCTGGTGTCTGTTGGTTAGACATATTGGCTGTCATTACTCAGGGGTATTTACAGAAAGTGGACTTAACTTAGTACAGGTGTTCACTGTAGACTTATTCTAGAGCAACAAGAAAAGGGAGCTTTTCCAGAGGTGATTCGGAGCAGGTGAATAAGGGTCTTTATCAGATGTGGCCTGTAGCAGAGCTCCTCTCTGATTTTTAGAAAATGAAGTCTAGAGACCAGCCTGCCTTTGGCTTCTGTGAATACTTTTGAGACACTAGAGGATTAAAAACTGCAATGTGCTGGAATATTCTGTTATATCGAAAATGAATGTCTGGAGAATGTCTTGGATACAGTTTGCATACAAGCTTTGATTTTTATTTTAACACTCTACTGCATTGAAATGAATGACAGAAGCCTTTTTCTAATAACCTGTTTTTGATGTTGCATCTTTTTTTTACCCCTTTCCTTTTCAAGCATGGAGCATGTGTGAATGCAATGGATCTATGGCAATTCACTCCTCTGCATGAAGCAGCTTCTAAGAACAGGGTGGAAGTTTGTTCTCTTTTGTTAAGTTATGGTGCTGACCCAACACTGTTGAACTGTCACAACAAAAGCACCATTGATTTGGCTCCAACGCCCCAATTAAAAGAACGATTAGCATGTGAGTATAAAGTGAGATCAGTTCTGCAGTTTTAGATTGTAATATGTGCTGAAGTTTCCTGCACAGGGAGCTGCCAGAAATTAGATTTGGGAAATGCTTACACTTTACAAGTTAATTGTGCAATATTTGGCAGTACATTTCACTGTTTATAATTTGCAACTGTTAGATCTTCTAAACTAGAAGAGATACAGATTAGATGTTAGGTGGAAATTCTTTACTCAGGGGGTGGTGACGCACAGGAACAGGTTGCCCAGAGAAACTGGATGCCCCATCCCTGGAAGTATTCTGGGCCAGGTTGGATGGGGCTTTGGACAGCCTGATCTAGTGGAAGGTGGCCCTTCCCGTGGCAGAGAGCTTGGAACTAGGTAGGCTTTTAAGGTCCTTTCCAACACAAGCCATTCTATGATGTTATAATTCTGTATGTAGGCATTTAAAATAATTGTATGGTCAGTTTTACAGTCAAGTGGTTGTGGTGGTTTTTGTAGCTTTACTTCACCGAATGCACTTTCCCACGCAACCTTGCCAGTGTGCTTTTATTTTCCACACTTAATCCCGTCATTGCATCAAGGCTGTTGAAATACTCATTTTTTATTCCACTATAGCTTGTTGGAAGAAAAAACATAATTGTTTAAAATGTGGAATGTGTTTTCAGTATGCCACAATCCCCCAAAGTTCAAAGAAATTAATGAAAGGCATTGATTTTGTCCAGCATACTAAATGGGTTGAGAAGAATGTCCTCATTCTGTCTTAAGAGTGGACAAATGGTAACTTTCTAGGCTACATTGAAAATAATTGATAAATACTACATTTGACTTCACACTGGCAACTAGAAATGGTTTTCCAAAAAGAGGTAACAAGTAAAGTTATTCTTGGACTGGTATATATGCAAAGAGTGGAACCTAGAACAGTGGTGAGTGAAATAGATCTTGTTCAGCCAGCTTGGATCTCTCTAGCTTTGGACTGGAAACAAAGTGTGTTCTTGTTGGGTTTTAACTTAGCTAGTATGTTCTGTCAAGTGGTATAGAAGCTTTAAGAGTTGAAATTTTTGCACTGCGGTCTGCTATGTGGGGAAAAGCCCATTAAGCACCCTACCAAGGAATGAAACAAATGTTTTTATTTAAAAGAATCAATATTCTTGATCCTCTAGAGTTAAGGAATGTAACATTCTGTTATGTATTTATTTCTTTTTAAAGATGAATTCAAAGGTCACTCGCTGCTACAGGCTGCAAGAGAATCAGATGTAGCTCGTATAAAGAAACATCTTTCTTTGGAGACAGTGAACTTCAAGCACCCTCAAACACATGAGACAGCACTGGTAACTCTTCAGGATTTATTAATTATTTTGTATGTATTGTGGCTGGCCTAAATATAGTAGGCAATAGCTTAGAACTCATGGTTTCATTGTCAGTGTCATTCTGACCAACTTCGGACATGAAGTGTCTAGTTTAAAGAAAAAAAAGTTGCAACACCAAGTTACATGCTAGCTTTGCTTGTAAAGCTTTGCGTTCTAGCAATTACTGGAGAGGGAGTTTTGGAAAATACCAAAGCCCATGTGGAATCTCTTGAATTATAAAAAAGATTATCATTTCTTCTTCTGTTGCCTTTGCACACAACCAACTCTTTACTGCCAGCTGACTTAAAAAGTAGTAAAACCTTATGTTGCTAGCTAGTTATTAATGCTAAATTTTTTAATGTCTTTTTCAGCACTGTGCTGCTGCATCTCCATATCCGAAGCGAAAACAAGTGTGTGAATTGCTACTGAGGAAAGGAGCCAACATTAATGAAAAAACAAAAGAGTGAGTGGTTACAAATGAATGTTCCTGTTTAGAAAATTTTGAAAAATACATTTTGAATCACTCTTCTCTTTTTTTAAAGCTTCTTGACTCCTCTGCACGTGGCATCAGAAAAAGCTCATAATGATGTTGTTGAAGTAGTTGTGAAGCATGAAGCTAAGGTACAAGTTACTGTTCATACCTTTTACTTAGGTTTAACTTTCATATAGGTTTTCATAGCATGACAATAATTTAGCAAAGTGTCTGCTCTGCTCTCCAATTTGTTTTGACAGGTTATATATTTATACACTTAAGGCACAGACCATCAATCAGTCCATCAGTACAGCCCTGCACATTGAGGAATTGTCTTTTTTCCTATTTTATAGGTTGTGTGGTTACATCTTTTCACTGTTAACTGAAAGCTCACAAAGCATGTTATGTGCTTATTGTCCAGTAGCAATAATACTCTACTTTAAAAAAAAAAAAAGCATGAACAACAGTTAGTCTGAACTATAAAAAAAGGTAGACTTTGTGATGTTGTGTGCATTAAAAAAAGAGAATGTGAAAAGCAGATACTCTGTCATGCTCTAATTTTGGGCTTGAATTGCCTAAATTGGGAGTTGGAGCTTTTCCTTATGGAAATTAGGATGCAGCTTGACTGCTGTGAAGTTTATAGAGCGATGATCAAAATCTGTGAAACAGTATGGAGTACAAGTAACCTTTGGGTACATAATTTTAAATTGTTAAATGCATCTTGGTTACCTTGACTGAAACACATATGAAGTCTTTAATCTGAAAGACTACTGTTTAGCCATTACAGGTAAAAGCCATTTTACGTACTGGCACAAAGTTTGTCTGTTGCCATGAGCAAAACTGTGGACTACGTCTGTATGTGGTAAAACTGGTGTAACTGTTCACACTGGATCATTCACGTGATTCTTAAAAGGAGGCTATTTTTCCTCAGTAAATGCATTTATAACTTTATGAACAGCTTATGTTTAAATCTTATGAAATGTCATGGCCTTTGAAAGTATGCTGAATCTGTTGTTCTAATCAAATTGAGAAGAATACATGAAGTTCTCCCAGTCTGTAATGAAAAAATGTGATCAAAACAATGTTAGAAAAATATTTTAATAAAATTCTCAAGGTTCTGTTTTATTTTTAGGTTAATGCATTGGATAATCTTGGGCAGACCTCTCTTCACAGAGCGGCACATTGTGGTCACCTTCAGACATGCAGGTTGCTGTTGAGTTCTGGATGTGATCCTTCCATTGTGTCTCTGCAGGGCTTTACAGCCTTACAGATGGGGACTGAAAGCGTGCAACAGCTACTACAGGGTACGATTGATTTATTCAAGATGTACTTAGGAAGCAATGTGAAGTTTCATTTAACTTGCCATTTCAAGTGCTGTAAGGAATAATAGTGAATGCAAAACAAAAAAAGTACTTTCTACAAAAGATAAAAAACTGGTTTGGTTTGTGCAGTTCTTATTCTGTAAGCACATGCACATGGAAAGGTTCTGCTTATAGGTAGGGTTAATGATACTACTTAATCTCTAGTGTTCAGAGATTGTCAGAGGTGCTCAGAATGTTAAATGGTATAGCCACCTGGAATTACTTTTGTAAAAGTCCTAACACAGGGAGGGTAGAATCTTCTACGCAGAAAATGAATTTCAAATAAGTAGTTGCTGTGCATTTGTGAGCAGAGGCAATGGGGTATATAGATTTTCATTAGCAAGGATTAGTTATTGTACACACAGGTAAGCTTCTTCTGATAGTCTGATTCTGAAACTGAATGCTTAATTGGTTCCACAATACTCCTATGTGGGTAGGAAGCATGTTGCTAAAGGCAACTTTTAAAATACTGTTAGATAATAGCTATAGTTGTACATGTTTAAAAAAGAAAAATATTGTAAAAAATTTTAAAAAGTGTCTAACTTTTTTCATAAAATATTTGATTTCTCTTAAATTTATGAAATGCAGAAATGATTCCTGTCTTAAATTCTTTCAAGTTACAGTTAGGTCATAAAACCAAATTTATCTTGCAGAAGGTATCCCACTAGGTAATTCAGATGCAGATCGACAGTTGCTGGAGGCTGCCAAAGCTGGAGATGTGGATACTGTAAAAGTAAGCTTAAACCTGTCCTAAAAATAATGGGGAATTCCAAACTGTAATTTCTAAAAATAAGCAAATCAACAGCCCTTTGCTGGGCGTTGTAGTGTTATGAATCTTGTCATATGTAGTTTTGTGCAATACAAAGGTTTTAGGTCAAAATGTAATGTTCACCACCTCCTAAAAGTTGCGTTCTATTCTTACATAAAAACTGGAAATAAGTCACAGCTGTGGATTTGGGAGGAGGGGGTAATTGTTTTTTCATGGGATACAACCTATGAAAAGTAAAGTTTTTATGTAAAAATAAATTTTAATGAAACTGTTTTTCAAAATCAGATGTATAACAACATTTATGAGTAAAAGTGTTCCTACATTACATATAGTGATGTATGTTCGTTGGGTTTCACAGAAACTATGTACGGTTCAAAGTGTGAACTGCAGGGATATTGAAGGACGTCAGTCTACACCACTTCATTTTGCAGCTGGATATAATAGGGTATCTGTTGTTGAATATCTTCTCCAGCATGGAGCTGATGTGCATGCCAAAGATAAGGGGTAAATACTCAAATTTATTCTATATTTTCATGGCAATTGTAACTGCTGGTATCTGTCAGCTCTTGACTATCGCTAGCTGATATGCATCCCATCTTTCTTCAGATGCTTATTTGTTCTCAGGGACCAGTCTGTTACAATGAAACTGTTCAGAATACCCAGAAAAACATTTTTGCAGTACTTAAGAGTAGAGTGTTAAAAAAATATATACACTGTGTTTTTAGCTTTCTTCCGTGCTACTGCTGATGGTATTTGTACTACTTTGGCAGCAGATATTCCTACTGTATTAGACTACAGTGGAAAATCTAAATTAAAAAAAGGGGGGGCTATGGTTTGGTTAAGGTTGTGTTTTAGGTTTATATCTGTTTGTGAAAAGAGATTTTAATTTTTAAGGAAACTTTTTAACATTTTTTTTTTCCAGCGGACTTGTCCCTTTACATAATGCTTGTTCATACGGTCACTATGAAGTTGCAGAACTGCTTGTTAAACATGGTGCAGTTGTCAATGTAGCTGACTTGTGGAAATTCACTCCCTTGCATGAAGCTGCAGCGAAAGGAAAATATGAGATATGCAAACTCCTATTACAGGTATTATAAATGCTGGAGGAGATTAGTTTCTTTTCTTTTGAGCCTGTAATACGATTGTACTTTTTTGAGAAGTTGGTTTGTGGTTTCTAAATGACTGTAGGTAAACATTTTCAGTAGAAGGAATACTGTTTGCAAGTATTTTGTCCTTTCTCACAGTGTGTGGAAGGCTTTGTGAAGGAGTCAAGTGTATGTCAGAATAATTGTTCAATAGGGCATAAAATATCTAAGATGCAAAATGTTTATTCTGCTTACGTACTTACCATCTGGTTTTGATGTGCACAGCATGGAGCTGACCCCACAAAGAAAAACAGAGATGGAAATACTCCTTTAGACCTTGTAAAAGATGGTGATACTGATATTCAGGACCTACTTAGAGGAGATGCAGCTCTACTAGATGCTGCTAAGAAAGGTTGTTTGGCCCGGGTTAAAAAGCTGTGTTCACCTGACAATGTCAACTGTCGGGACACGCAAGGACGGCATTCAACACCACTACATTTAGCAGGTCAGCATTTCATTTAACTGATTGAAGTCAGTAGTTATTGTCTGAGCTTACTATGTCTAAGCAAGTTTAAAAGTTTAGCCTCAAGCTAGAGGAGTATGTATTTCTCTTTTTATTTAGAAAAAAAGTCCTTCATTTAATATTTTATGCAGATATTTCCAATTCTCTCTAGTCCAAGAGTGTCTTTTATTGTTTATTGACAGAGATTTTAAAATCAGATACCCTCAAATAGGGTGAAGCTGTCTTCATTGATAAAGAACTGTTTTCAGTGGGAACAACATACTAAGTTTCAAGTAATTTAAATGAATTCTAATTTCTCTGTAGCTTGTTGAAGAAGTTTTTAAAGGTTTACTGTATTTATTCTGTCCTTTTATCCTTCCAGCTGGTTACAACAATTTGGAGGTTGCAGAGTACCTGTTACAGCATGGAGCAGATGTGAATGCACAGGATAAAGGAGGTTTGATTCCTCTGCATAATGCTGCATCATATGGGGTAAATATCTTGGACTTTCATATGATTTATTTTCCTTAAAAAAATTGACAGCATATAATGAGCCAATACTCTCTAGAAAGCTTTTGCTATCGAGTTGTAATATAATCTTCTTTGCAAAAAAGAAATTCAATCATAATAAGCTCATTTTTATAAGTGAGGGCTTCTTTTGAATTTGTAAAGTAATGGTTTGAATTGCCAGAGCTGAGTTTTCTGAACGTGAACACTTGCAAGGCCAGCAGACTGAAAGGTGTTCACAAAACGTATTCCCATACCTGTGCCGATCAGATCTTGTCAACAAGATCCTACTTTCTCTTCTCTGGCTGGTGTTGAGACAATAGTTGTGTATCAGGATCTTTGTGTTTGGATCAACTCTTCAAGCAAAGCAGATGGAGTACTTTCCAAAACAGAAGTTTGAATTTAGACACTTTTCCTTTAGGTTCCCCTGGGCTTGCAATTCTGTAGTCTCTTCTTTTTTTGCAAGAGAAGAAATCTTAACTTTTTTTTATTGGAATATAATAAAATAAGACAGGAAGAAAACACCTTATTTTAAAACCTATTTTTATAGTAATTGCAAACTAAATGCATTCTAATAAAAATTCAGATGATGATTACAGAGAAGTATCAGTAAAATTTCTGAGTTAGCTTAATACACTATATTACTTTGGAATTTAACAGGTGGCTTTATTTTTCAGCATGTAGATGTAGCGGCTTTACTTATAAAGTATAATGCATGTGTGAATGCTACAGACAAATGGGCTTTCACACCTTTGCATGAAGCAGCCCAGAAAGGAAGGACACAGCTTTGTGCCCTGTTACTGGCACATGGGGCTGATCCAACGCTGAAAAACCAGGAAGGACAAACACCTTTAGACCTGGTCACCGTAAGTGATGGGGCTCTTTTGGGGGAATCTGTATTTACCTTCTGCTTGTGGCAGCTCTTATTAAAACTGTCCTTCTAAAAGATACTAATAGGGGAATTTCTGTGGGGTTTAAAATGCTGTGGGTTTTCTGGTTTTATAAGTGCCTGGTAGGGAAAGTCAGTAGAGCCTTTATAATCCTTTAGATATCTTGTTAAAGACTTATTTCAAAATGGAGTAAAGAGGAAAAAACTCAAAAGAAGTTTGTACTTACAAGTTGATGTTCTTAATTCAGTACTTAATAATGCATTCCAGGAAAAACAACCATGTAAAAATGTTCCTATGTTTTAATAAATTGTCTTCTTATATTTAGGCAGATGATGTCAGCGCATTATTGACAGCAGCAATGCCTCCTTCTGCCTTACCATCTTGCTACAAACCTCAGGTTATAAGTGTATCTCAGACTGCGGGCCCTACAGCTGATTCCCTGTCTTCTGTTCCATCCAGTCCCTCCAGTCTGTCTGCAGCAAGTAGTCTTGACAATTTGTCTGGTAGTTTTTCTGAACTTCCATCTGTTGTTGGTACAAACAGCTCAGAGGGAGCTACTGTTCTGGAGAAAAAAGAAGGTGAGGCTTAATTTCTACCATACGATAGCAAGAATATGTGTGTATTTCCCATAGGTACGGTTACTGTGACTTACAGTATCCAATATCCCTATTTGTTAAGATGTCATTTATGAAGAGCAGATGTCTGAAATTTTATACAAAAATTTTAGTACTTTACCCTTCCAGAAGACCTTAAAAAAGGTTCTTTTCCTTTGAACAGACTCAAAATGGTGAATTGTATTTTAAAAGAGAAGTCAAATGAAGCTTGGCTCCATACCAAGCTGTGTTTTACTACGAACTTGATCCAGTTTCCGAGAGGTTACTGTCAAATCAGATATCCTGAAATGGTTACTTCTACAACATGCTAGTTCTGAAAATATTTGTTGTTGCAGCATGTGTTTCTGGTAGCTAGTTAGTTGCTTATCTCATAGAAATATGTGTACACACTGTAAGTATGTGCACAGATGTTAGTGTTAGTACCATTGGTTAGTGACACAAATATTTATTTCCTATCTTCACAAGACCAGGAATTTCTGTATCTCACATTATTGCCACAGACAGTGCAAGATTGTGTATACTTACATTTGTGTAGGTATTATGTATGTTCTGAGTTTTTCTTCATATCCAGTTTCAGGTGTAGATTTTAGCATAAATCAGTTTGTGCGGAACCTTGGCCTCGAACATCTTATTGACATATTTGAGAGAGAACAGGTAAGTAGCCACATTTATGTCCAGATGCTCACCTAGAAAGCAAGGGAATAAATACTGACCGGTTGGAGTAGTGTAATGAGACAAATTTATAATGAGTTAATGCTTCAACTTGGAATAAAATAAAGGAAAAGTTTGTAACTCTGGATATTTTACTTATATATATAACACGTATGTATGTTAACATATATAATACCTATCCTTATTTAAAAAATTGGGGACAAGTGCCTGTATCAGTTTGAGAGTATAGGTGTGTTTCCTTTCAGTGATATAAGTAGTGAAGTTAACTAAGTAGTTGGTGTTGATGGGTGATTTCTATGTTTATTTCTTGATCAGAAACATGATCCTTGCTAGCAATACCAGTTGCTTAGTTGTAGTTTGTAGCGTATTTATTTGAAGATAAAAGTTTGGAGAAAATAGTTGAGTCAAAGCCTCTAGGACAAGAATAATACACTAAAGTCTCCAGCATGCGTATTCTTTTTTACACCTTTGCCTCAACTTTTGAGGTATAGTTTTTTACTGTCATTGGCTTCTGTGCTGTTCTGGTTATGCTGTTGTACAAAGAAAGATGTTGCTCTCATTCTAGATAACATTGGATGTGTTGGTTGAAATGGGACACAAAGAATTGAAGGAAATTGGAATTAATGCTTATGGCCATAGGCACAAAATCATTAAAGGAGTTGAAAGGCTGATTTCTGGACAGCAAGGTATATACTTGTTTCAAATTATTATGTAACACTGCTTTTATAGAATCCATTTTTATAGATAATCATAAATTATATCTTGTTAAAAACAATAATGAAACTTGTTCTAAAATGACACTTTAAATGATAAGAATGTCTTCTGACTTGAAACGTGAGGGCTTTTATATGTGCTATGAAGAACTGTGAATCTTGCCTCTTAAATCTTGCCTCTTTTTTTAAAAAAATCTTTGCAATCACCTTTTTTTTTAGTTTCTTAAGTAATGTGTGGATCTGGAGTGAAGTGGTAGTAAGCTTTTTGAGGTAGGGAGTATGGTAGTATGGTTTGTGGTAGGGACTATCTTTTGCTGTTCTGTTAGGTTCTGTGATAGTGGGCTTTCTGAGAAAGCAAACGGAATTCTTCTATACGCTTTTCTTTTAGGATACAGTTGATGCATTTACATGTTTCCAGTGAACCAAAACTAGCATAACCTGCTGTGTTCAACAGCTTCAGCTTGTAGTGAATTTTATGCTGAAGCCTTTATTTATGCAGCACTGAAATGGTTATTCTCATGTAGGCAATGATCGATCAGTATCCACAGATAAATGGATGTAATTATTGTTCTGCATTCAGACCCAGCTGCTATACTTCTGGTGGCATTTATAGTGTGTGTGTGGTAATGTATGGGTAGAGGTTATAAACAGAGATTTTGAAAACATTTGTTTGAAACTAATGAAATTATTTGAGGGATGGCACTTAAACATCCACAAAAACATATGTGCTTAATGGTGAATAAAAGGCAATTAAAATCATTGGTAATATTTTGCCTTTCTTCCTAGCAAAACTATTCATCCTTTAAGCTGAGTTTTGAGAAGACAATTTCTTTAAGAAGAAAATTCTTACTGTTTATCATTCTAAATAAGTCTTAAAGCAGTTTCTGAAAGTTATGTTTTGTTATATTCATAGGACTTAACCCATACCTGACTCTAAATACTTCCAGTAGTGGAACTATTCTCATAGATCTTTCCTCTGAAGATAAGGAGTTTCAATCAGTAGAAGAGGAGGTATGCCTTTCTTTACCCTTTTCTACTAAAGATGTAGATGTAGGAGTACTGCTAGACAATTTAGCAGTGAAATAGATGTTTCTAAGCATAAAAAGAATAAGGATAATATCCTTACATAAAGATACTTCAAATTTCCATCTTTCTTGACTGCACTGCTATTGCATCCATGCTTGTGAGATCCATGTTTTTTTTAATAATGTTATTGCAAGTCATGTTTTTAAAACTTTCTAATAAACTCTTCTAATATATGGAAGAGCTCTTTGAATATAATATAAATTCTATGCTATCAGTTGCTTATCTGTCAAGGCATAGGTTTAAGTCACTTCCTTCCAAAGTGTAATAATCACACGAGATTGAATTTTGAAGTAACAATACTCTAGACAGAATACTGGCAATCTCTCAATTTGCAGTTTAGTCCGTAGTCAAGTTACATTACCAAAAAAAAAATACCATAAAACATGTTTGTGTGCATCCACACAATCTGGTATTGCTTGGCACCCAGTCACTGGCTAAAAATTTCTTTTGATTATTTGAAAGTGTGAAAGATGTGTGTTCTGAAGCAAAGTGACCGTCCTTAAAATTCTCAATCTTCAGATGCAGAGTACTGTCCGAGAGCACAGAGATGGAGGACATGCTGGTGGAGTCTTCAATAGATACAATATTTTAAAGGTAACCGACATATTTTTCATGACTAATAGTTACACCCTTCATTTTAGAGTAAGTACTGTGGTATAACATCTGTTAAATAAACACAAATTTTCAGTTTTGGGGTGGAACTTATATTTTCACTGTTTCAGATTCAGAAAGTGTGCAACAAAAAGCTATGGGAAAGATATACTCACAGGAGGAAAGAGGTCTCTGAAGAGAACCACAACCATGCTAATGAAAGGATGCTGTTTCATGGTGAGATACTGAAATGCACCTTTATGCACTTGTTTAACCATCAGCAGTGTTTGGTGGAGGGGTTCCTTTGGCTCCAACAGTAAATTTTCCCACTGAATATAGGTCCTAGATTTTGAGCAAGTTTTATACAAACACGTTTGTCAACAGTGACATGCAGTGTACTGGATCCTTCTGAAACTTTCACTTCATTGTCTCTCCATGAAGGAGACTTTGAAGTTCTAAGCTAAAACATATAAGTAACTATGAATGGGGATCAAGGGGTATGCCTTTGTAGTTTATCCTGGCATGCAAATGAAATAGGTCCAAAGTGCATCCTTACAATGAAAACTGCATAGTTCCCAACATAACTGGGAGTTGCAAGTAAATAAGAAGTGAAAAACACTAAAGAGACAAACAGAAGAACAATCTCTTCTCCTTTAGATAGTTACTGCGGAGTTTTGATTGGAGTACATTCAGTGTTTTACTGCTTTTTAAATGCATTTTTCTTAGTAGAAGGAAATGGGATTTGTGTAGCAGTATAATCCCGGAATCTTGGTTAGGGTGAAGCTATGCTGAAGAGAGTGAAGATTCACTGAGCTTTCTTTTACAAGAGTTGCCTTAAACATTATCCTTTATAAATACCGTTAAAAATGTACACCCAACAACTCCTGTTCTTTGTATAACATCTCTAGCAAACGGGTAGTATACATTGGAGCTCTGAATATCTGCAGATTGATTTCATTGTGTGTGTGGAAATGCTGTATCCAAAAAAAAGCTGGGGAACAGATGGTAGAATTGTTGTACATATCTCCATATATTGTACTTTAAATGTTTTGCTTCCTTCTCTTAGGGTCCCCATTTGTGAATGCGATCATTCACAAAGGCTTTGATGAGAGACATGCCTATATAGGTGGCATGTTTGGAGCTGGGATTTATTTTGCTGAAAATTCTTCCAAAAGCAATCAGTATGTCTATGGGATTGGAGGTGGCACTGGATGTCCAATTCACAAAGATAGATCTTGTTATGTTTGCCATAGGTAAGTTACGATCTTTTACACAAAAGAATCCACATTTGCATTTGCACGTTATGTTACAGACAGACAGGTCAGCAGATTCTTTGAAGAAATATTTTTTTGGTAACGAAACCTCAGCACTCACTATGTGTTGAGCCTAACAGAGGATCAGAAAACTTTTTGATAATTGTCTTAGAGAACCTTTAACTATCTTTGGTGCGTTTAACCAAGTCTTTGCCCTTAACTCAGTGTAAAAACTAGAGGTAGGTAGCCTGGGAGTCAGGAGGAGATCTGTTAGCTGCTTGCGTGAAGGATGCAGCAATATCGTTGTTCAGTCCACTTGATTGCCTGTTACAGAGAAAGGAAAAACACGGTGATACTCAGATCCTGTAATTCTTTTAAGAGAATGCACATTGTAACAGTCATCCCTCCATGTCACTGCTGCTTCAGACACTAAAATACAGGCATGGATTTATAGAATCTCTACCGCTAGCCACGTTCTTAAATCCTTTAGATTTAAGAGTCTTTGCCCCTTTTCACTTTATATTACTTAGCATTTTTTGGTACTCTGAAATAAAGAGATGATCTTCTAGAGTTACAGAGGATGTCAATCTAGTCAAGCTTTGTAAAGTTTTGAATAAGTTTTAAGAATTTGCCTTGTATGAAGGGTTTGAAAGCCAAGAGTTTTGCATGAGCATAACAAAATGGTACAAAACATTGGTCTACAAAAACTGAGATTAAATTGCCATTGTATTAGAACATATCTGAAGAAGTAAGTACCCTTGATCTGTTGTTTGTTTTTTTTAATGAAAACTTTAGAACTTGTCAGTAGGTTATGTAAGGTATTTTGTTTTGACGTTGTTTCACTTTAACACAGGCAATTGCTGTTCTGTCGTGTAACACTGGGCAAGTCTTTCCTGCAGTTCAGTGCGATGAAAATGGCTCATTCTCCCCCGGGACATCACTCAGTTACTGGGCGACCCAGTGTAAATGGACTGGCATTAGCAGAATATGTCATTTACAGAGGGGAGCAGGTATGTTGCTTTTTGGGTTGTTTTTTCAGACCTCTTTTTAAAATGCATGAGATATGAGTGGTTTTTCCCCTTATTTTTGAGTTGCTAGGACTTGTTTTTTTCTTGAAACAAACTCCAGCTGTGGTTGAAGGTGAAAGGGTCTTTCCTGCCTGAACACTCCAGGCATTTTGCCTTTGGCATTTTACCTTTCCTCTTTTCCTCTTCTTTTCCTCTTTTTTTTTTTTTTTTTTAACTCTTTTCCTGCCCTCAGGATAAATTTGGGATGTTTGCCAGAAAATGTAATCCTAATAAAGAATGTATGTGTTGCTCTTTCAGGCTTATCCAGAATACTTGATTACTTACCAGATTATGAAACCTGAAGTCGCCACTGAAGCGTAAGACAAATTACTTGTGGGAAACCATCAGACTTCAATGTGAAGATACCGGTGGCTGCCATCCTGTTAACTACAATGAGTTGTTGAAAAACAGGTGGTGTGGTAGCCAGTGTGAACAAAATCTACCATTTTTGACTTGATAAAGCTTTAATAATGTATAGTACATTTTTCTAAAATTTCAAAAATGTCCTCTTTTTCAGCACTTTAACAGATACCATTCCAGGCATAAACTGCAATTTGCCTGTACTAAATTATAAACAAAAATTAACTTAAAGCAATGGTTTTATACAATACTACATGGAAATTTAACAGAAATTGTAATGCTCTATACAGGAACTCACTTTACTAATACTGTGTTCTTTAAAACACTGCATTTACACTGAAAATGTTTTCATTTGTAAAACTGTAAATAAGAGCTTTTGTACTAGCCTGGTATTTATTTACATTGCTTTGTAATATAAGTGTTTTAGAACTGCAACCTTGTAAAAAAAAAAAAAAGTTTTTTCCACGTGTTGGTTTGTTCATCTGTTTCCTCATGCACAATAGATTTAAAAAGCCAGTTTTCAGGGTTTAACACTTATTTGGGAGGGAAAAAATAAGTTTTACCTGAAGATGTTTAGAAATCGCCAACTAGATTGAATACTTAATTTTTTGTATTTTTATTGATGGAATATACCTTCCTAAGAATGATGGGCTATGAAAATATTCCAGCTGAATACTAAAGTGTCTTTTTCACCTACTTACTAGAGTTTCTAGAGTTTCTTATTTTATTTCTATCAAATGTCTTCAAAAGTTTTTATTTAACTATAGCTTTAGTTCATCTATATCCTCATTTCAAGGCTAGTAGACCTTGCAAGTTAGTTTTAGTAAGTTATTTTCTTTGAATGGAGTTGGAATATTAACCTCAAGGAGGTCTGTCTTGAGTTTCCCTTGCTTACATTTAAGCCAGGAAGTTAAATAGTTCATTTCTAATGTGAGGGCTGGCAGCTTGGTCTTTTTTGTATGATTCTTTTGGTAAATTAATCTATTTGTTGGTGCCCTCAGGATATGAGTATTGCAGGGTGGAAATGTTAAAAACCGTCCTGTGTTTCTTCCACACTAATGTTCAAGCTGCAGTTGAAGCACTTGCATGGAGGCATTGTTTACCTGCAGTGCTTCTGGCTGAGCAAAACTGATCAGGGTGCAAGATTCTGGTCCCTTGTGTTCAGCCAGCTGGACAAGGAGCGTATAAGTGGGATGAGCAGCTATTCCATGGCGACAGCTGCCTACGGTATCCCTGTTGAGACCACTTGTATGGAAGAAGAGTGCAAAAGGTATCACCCCCAGTTCAAGTCACAGTCGGGGTTATTGAATGCGCTGATCAATGCAGTCAGCCCTATCATAGCTCTCTCATGTATTCTACTTCTGTTCCATATGCAGTTTTTACCTACATATTTCAAAAATATGTAAATACAAATCAGAGGTAATTTGGGCTTAAAGCGGTTAGGAGTCTATTTGTCTGTTTCAGTTGTCTTCTATTTCTACATACAGGATGCTGTCCCAGAAGACAAGTTGTTTGCTGGCCACATTATCATACCATGGTTTTAAATGTAGTAACTGGTCAAGATAATGAAAACGTCTTGCTGATGTGGTGGTGATGTGATTATGCTCTATGTAAAAATGTACTGAACCTTACCCAGTTGTGTGGGGAATCTGAATAATAAGATGGCATAATTTAACTCTTGCAGAAAGTAATATTGGCTATGAATAAAAGAGGCTTTGATTTTTAGGTACTTTCTCCCAGCATGTTGCCTGTTCCTTTGGTATAGTAATGCTGGAATTGGTGTTCATGCAAAATCTGTTAAGTATGTTTAAAACTTTTTATTATTGCTAAAATGCCTCATTCTCTATGAATGATCATTTCATGTCGTGTAAAATATTGTGGTATGATAGATTTAAGTGGTACCACAACGCTGGTTCTGTCTGTTTGGGGATTTTTGAGCTTTCTTTTTTTGCATGACATACCTTGCACTCTGAAGATGGAAGCTGTAATGATTTGATAATATTGACTGTTGAGGTGAATCTTTAATCTCTTGTGCAATTAGTTCTGCTTTACTCATCCTGAAGTGTCTTCACATGTACTGTATAACATTCCATATTCATTTAACACTAAATAAATTTAATTCACTGGTTTTCCGGTAGCATGGGAGTGATTACAGATGTAAAATGTCAACCTGTTGTTTTGAATGTAAGCGTGCAAAAAAAAATAACAAATTACATCCATCATTAGAGTGGAAATTAATTGCATTAAATAGAGAATTTTTAATGTGGATGGAAAAAATATGTCAATACTGTGGAAACTTGTCATTTGGTATCTAGCCAGCTAACAGCTTTAGCTACAAGTCCAAGCTTACTAATAGGTTTGCTGTGCATTTAAAACTCCATTATCTGGTCCAAACCTGAAAGAAACCTGCTTAAAGTTGGTTCTGTAAAATGAACTATACTGTAAAAATTCTGACCTGTCAGCTGACGGTATAGGTAGCAGTCTGATAAATAAATGAGCAACAACACAAGAACTGTTTAGATCACTTGCGGTACGGTACTAAGTAAATAGCTTTATTTCACTAAGACCACTTATTCTGGTTTTGGAAACCCACCATATGAATAGAAGAGTTAAGCAGATATGAGCACTAGAGGGCAGGAAAGTCAACCTTTAGTAAGACCAAAGGTTATGAAATTTTTTAAGATGCCTTGGGAGTACAATTTCAAATGAATTCTACTTATGTAGGTTGTTATTTAAAGGAGGAAAAAAAAATTAAAATTAGCTTTCCATTTGCATTTTTAAAGTAATTAGTATAAAAACAACTGCTTCCATTAAGGAAATAGCTGTATATAAAAGGAGTTGCTCCTGTTTTTTTTTCTGTGTTGCACTTCCTCATGAAACATCATGCTCTGTGTGTGTATACATATGCATGTGGATATATGAGTACACACACGGTTGTTCTCTCCTTTCATTCACCAAGAATGAGGAAAAAAAAAAAAAAGGTGATTTACCCAGCAAGCTGCTGGTGTCAGTGGGGGTGTCCATTTCCCCTTCTTCTGCTTGTCTCCTCAACTTAATTATAATAAAACAGTTTCTTTCTTTTGCTGGGATAAAAAACAGAATCCTAGGGGTAGCTTGCCTTCTGCCTATACTGTAAAGGCTTGTTTTGTACTCCTCTGGTGCAGTAGTACAGCACAAAGTGCTTTCTCTCCCTCAGTTAAGTGGCAAATTAGGTGGCCATGTCTCCCTTTCTGGCTCTTGGAGCTGTGTGTTTCCTGCACGCTAGAAGCTGCAGTAGGTGATGTCAGTGTCAGTGATGGAAGTGCTAGAGCTGACGGTGTGGGGGGAGGCCCTCCAGCAGGTGTAAGCAGTGGTATGCTTCTGAGAGGATCAAGGGCTTCTTCAGCCTGCCTGTGCCTCACTACTAGATCAAAAAAAGCTGCAGGCAGCCAGAACAGAGTGCAAGATAAAAAGCAAAAGTATGTGGAAGACTGGTTTGAAGTTAGTGTTCTCTTCTAAAAAGGGGCAAGCTTGGTAGCTGAGAGAAGACAAGAGAGAAAAATACTAGTAACCTTTAAAAAAATACAAAATGTAAGAGTACTGTAAAGTTAGGGTTGCGTGTCCCATTTTGAGTTAAAACAGCAAACAAACATTCATTGTGTACATGTAGACGTTACGGGGATTTCAAGATAGCTGGCTATTCTTGCTAACACAAATACTTAGGAGGAGAAAGTTGCAGCCAGTTCAAAACACTGATAGACCTAGGGAATAATGTGTGCAAGAGCCAGAAATAGAGTTTGAAAGCTGAAGGTATATACTCTATACACTTGTTCTTAAAAACATTGCTTTTGAGCGTTATCAGAGACAAGCCAAATGCCAATCTAAAAACCAGCATGGATCACACCAGTAAATAAAAGTACCACATTAGATCATCTGCCTGGGGGTGTCACGCAGCCAGAAAAGGGGAAGGAGGAGGTGGAGGTCAGAAGCCTCTTTCCACCTCTCCCTGATCTTAATAAAACTGCTGAATCTATGTAGCTTCCCTAAGAGAAGGATGTAGTACAACTGAAATGTTTCAGCCCGGGTCTTAACGAGGGGAAGCAAGGGGGCTCGGGGTGCTTTCTTACGCAGTATATGCTGACATTGCACAGCAAGTGTGCACTGACAGCTTGGTACACACTAGCAAAGTTTTTGAGTTTGGACTGTTAGGAGTTTTCAGGAAGTGGTAGCATTTACAAACCTTAACGCTTAATGTAGATGTAGCAAATTAAAATGCGCTAATGCCTAGAAATGGGTAACTGAGAGTTTCTGTAGTTGAAGCAGCTTGGTGTCAGATGATAATGCTGCTTACAGGGCTGTAAGGTGCGTGTCGCAAAGGATTAGCATGGAACCGTGAAGCTAATACCAAGCCTGAGAAACAAACGGGGAAAAGCAGTCTGTTATTTCTGGGTTAGCGTTGTATGGCTTTAGGTTTTCTAGCTGCTAGCTGAATTTGGAAGTGTTTCACAGCAAGGCAGTTACTCAGTTTTGTGAGGCATTGGGTATGGTAGATCCATAGACAGAAAGGTGTAGGTTCTTACTTGCCTGGTAAAGAAGCAGGTAAATACCAATTAAGCAAGAAAATGAGACTGACATGTAAGTATAACCAGAGTAATGTGAACAGAGAAAAAAAAAAAAAAAAGGATTTTGTTGAAAAAAAATAAGGGGAAAGTCAATATGTGTAATATTTATGAGCTAACTGAGGATAATATTGCATCTAATAGCTTTTAATTATTGTAGTCAAAGTGGAAGCTGACATAAGTTACAGCAATTATTGTTTTATTTAATGATTGAATGAACTACCAAGCAGTCTAAAAGTGTCATCTTTAATTAAATAAATCTGTATATGATGAGCAATGCCTGATGAATAGTGCTTAGAAGTATTTTACTGATTCACTGCAATCATGTAATAGAAGAAATTAGATTTGGTTTTGGATCAAAGGGCTTCCTGAAAGAGAGACTTTCAATTTGAGTAATAAATAATCATGATAACGCACCTGCTTTCATAAAGCAAAGCCTAATTCAGGACTTAGGGATAAGAACTGGGAGAACTTACAAGATATTACTAAAAAGCAAAGATTAATAGATAAAGGGAAAATTATATAAGTAAGGACAGTTTCACAAGTAGTCTCAGTAATAACATGAGGACTCTGAAGCATGTTGTATAAAGGTGTTATTTAAAGAAAGATTCAAAACCTAGTAATCAGAGAAATAAATCTGACTTCGTAATAAAGGGACTAATGAATGATAAAGCTTATTTCAAAAGATAAGGAATATGAAAACGCAGTAGAAGCTGCTGAAAAGTGAAGTTCACCAATCTTTGCCACAGCTCTGTGAAGAAAGCAGGTTAGTGCACTGGTAGTGAAATGCATTGCCAAAGATGCAGAACAGGCAGACCCTGAAGAAAAATCAGGGTTAAAAAGAACGAGGGGGAGGGCAGGCACGCAGAGAGAGAGAGCGGACTGAGCATCTCTGAGAGTGGTGGCAGATACATTAACACAGGAGGTCTGCTGTACTGGAAGATCTGAAACTGGCTACACAGAATTAGGATGAGAGGCAGTGTCTTGGTAACAAGGCAAAAATAAGAGAAAACTGCTGCTATTAATGGTGGATAAAAAGTCAGGTTTCTGAATTTCTAAAATATGTATATATATATATATAATGGAAAAAGAAATAAAGTGAACCTTTGATCCAAAGCCCGATTTATAGATGCCTTGTTAATGTTCAAAATATCTTTAAAAGCCTCTGAGCATTTGTATAGTCAGACTTGAAATGGAGCGGCAGGTTGATAGCAGAGGCATCAGCCTGGTTCTTGGACATGCAAGGCAGAGCAGTCCTAGGGTGGAATTCTAATGGGAGTAATAAATTATGGACAGGACTGGACAAAATTAAATAAAATAATAAAAAGAAATATGCTCTTTTTATGTAATTGTGGATTTGACCGTATTCCAAAGCACTCCCTCTCTTCTGAAATACCATCTGCTCTTAAAAGCACACTTAATCAATGATAACATAGGAAAGATGTTTGTGAAATGCAAGAAAGAAAATAGTAATTTCACACTTGGACCAATTAAAAAGAATTTTTCACATTTAATATAAATAGATTTATTCAGGGACAGACTTTAAAACCAGTCTGGATAATTTTATATATAAAAATGCCAGGTGTGTTACTGTACGGAAGTAGTCCAGTAGAAATACTGAAATCATGAATGTAATTGGCAAGAAATGTGAGAATCTTGTGCATGTTGCAACTGTTAGTAGCCAAGGACCCATAAAAATGGTCTGTAATCAAATAGTTTGGCATTTACATAAGCCTCCTTTCTTTCTTCTGAGCTCTCCCCCTTCCCAGAAAATGACAGCTTTTCAGTAAAGGAGTTTAACACAATCTGACAATGTGTGACTTAAATATTTCATATATCATATTTTGGTTGTGTTTACTTCTGTGAAAAGAACAAAGAGTAATGATACAGTGTTGTACAATTAATAGCTTAAATATTGTTAATTGTGTAATAGGGTGCTTTTTTACGTATTTCAGCTGTTTTATTGCAATATCAATAAATAACATGTTTTCCTTTAACAAATAAAAATAATGCTTAATATGTCTCCTTCACTGGACTGATTTTAAAGTACAGATTTTCAGGAGTTTGTGGTTCAGCATCTTTAACCACCTGAAATACTCTTAAAATTGTTGGTTTGGGCTCACTGACCTACTTACTAGTTTTACTATAATGAATGATCTCATATCTGCAAGCATGGTGAAATCCCATGTATTTGCTTCAGGATTTCAGTATTTTCAGAAAAAGTCATCAGAACTATATTTATACCTACCCTAATTTAGCAGTACAGCTATTTTAAGGTTATTAACTGGGACAGTTGGCTCCTCAAACTCAGACACAATTCACTTGTCCCTTCTGTATCTAATTATGTAGGTAAAATGTAACCAGGATTTCCCAAGCAAAATCATGATGATATATGCCCTCTAGTTTAAAAACTTCATTCAGATTTTTTTTTTTTTTTTTTTTTTTTTTTGTAGCATATTTTCTCTTTTGACCTGTGGAATTACTTATTTATTTGGACTCAATGATCTTTGCAGGCCCCTTCTAACTGCAGTGCTCTAGCTCCAAGTTAACTGTGCCTACCTAAAGTAAAAAATATGAGCATTGCTGTGTTGTTATTAATTTTCCCCTACATTGAGATCAGAAGAGGATTTAGCTTTTTGTACCAGGGAAAAAGCCTTGCATCTATTTTGTCTATATTTTTACTTCCTCAACCAAGCTTTTGCCACTGGGGTGGGGGGGGGGGGGGGGGGGGGGAGGCTCAGAAGGCCAGACAATCCACCCATGCCTTTCTCCCAGCAACAAGGGGCCCTGATCACATTTTCCATCATCACTGCTCTACGTAGCTCCAGAGAACCCCACTGTCAGAGACACCACCAAAGCACATCGCAGCCTGTGTGTGTCTGGCAGACACAAGGTGTTGGTGGTGGCCTTCTGCACCCTCTCCCTCGTGACAGACCACAGGGACTTGCGGGCCTGAAGGCCAAAACGTCCAATTTTCAGGTCTGTCCTGCTGTGGACACCGCACCCGATCTGAAGGAGAGCGAGAAGTCTGCTCTGTGTCACTGGAGGTTCCTGGTCTATAAATATTTTAGTGATGTTTTGGATGGCTCGTGACAGGAATGTAGGTGTCCTAAATAAATGGTAATTCCCATGAGGACCTCTGTACCTATAGGTATCAGCCAACCCAAGATCACTTTTAGTGCTGGAAATTCTTCTGTTTCTCTACAGCATTCCCTATAATTTTGACGGGTTTCTTTTTCAGGCCAAACTCTGTAATATGGTGATTCACTCCTGAGTTCTGCGATAGCCTCAATATCCACAGAGCAGCTGAAGGGCATTTCAGCTTAGATGGCAGGAAGATTTATCCAGCTTACTCCTAGGTAAGAACTTCACACAAAAATACCTGATGTTGTTCTTTAATGTACACTTGTAAAAGCAAAAATAATTAATTTGGGTCAATACTAAAGAACCTAAATTGCAATGGGCCATTTTCAACCTTGTATTTGAGAAGAATAAAAGTGTGTATATATTTCTAGAGGCCTTTTATTTTGAGAACTGTGCTTGCTTTGAAGTGGGATATTTCCATTCTCGATGTTAAAAGTATGAGAGTAAGATCACACCATAATAAAAGCTGTTTGGCATTTTACATAGTTTCCAGAAAATATGGAGTATCTGCCTCAGAGACAGAAGCTATGATCACTTTCTATTTTTAGTTTAGAATTCAAGAAATTAAGTTGAGGAGCACATACCACTAATTGTTAAAAACAAGGTAGAGTAATCAGAATAGTAGCACTGTAAAATGAATGTGAAATCTACAGTTCTGCATGTGGAAAGCAGCACAAGGGAGACCACCAGTTCTGACAATCAGTCATTCACATTTCCCACTGTTTTCCTCTATTGTAGCAAAATGTGAGAAGCTGCTCTCAAGGCCACACATACAATGCTCTTTATTGGTCTTTACTGAGGCATGATCAGCATCTATGCTGAAAGTGCCAGCTTCAAAGCAGCGTTACTTGATGACATCTGGCAGCCTGGCTTTGCTACAGATAGATTTATGAGCTGTGAAAGATGGTCAAATTAACATCTTCTGCATTCTTGATAGGATTAGGGTTTCTGGGACATGCAGCCATTTGCATATTGCCCTGACTTACCACACTGGTATTGTGTTCACAGCTCATTTTAATAGATTTTTGTGGGGGGCTTTCTCTCTTTACATCCTACCATTTTTCACTCACTGTTGGCAGTGACACAGATGTGTTGGTTTAATAGACCTAGCAGGAATCATACTTCTCAGTCTGACCTCTTCCAGTCAAAATCTTAATGTAAATCAGGGGCGGCAACAACTGCAGTAAACTCTTACCTTCACCTGGGGAAGACTGTACTTCACCTGGGATGAGCTTGCACACATACACTTGAATGACTAATGCACATTTATCAGCCATTAGGGGTGGGTAGAAGAGATGGTGGATGTAAAATGACCCAAAGGAGGTTTTGCAGCTTAGACGCACCCTATAGGCCCATGAAATACAAGGACAAGAAACGTTTTCAACTCAGTTTCTGATCAAGATACTGGCCAAGAAGCTACAAACTCATGTCAGTGAGGCCATGATTTCTATCATCACAGGAAAAAAAAAAATAAAAAAATCCTTCAACAGTCTAAGTAGTTGAATATCTTCTCTGAGTGATCAATCTAGGTCAGAGAGAATCCTCTGGGACACATTAAAACTGACTCAAAATTAAATACTTTGTACTTCCTTTCTTCACACATTTTCTTCTTGGCTTGCACATTTTTTATGGATTAAGGACTGTCTCTACCCAGATGTATATAATTTATCCTAGGTGGGTCCTTCAGATGCTGCTATATTACAAATGCTAAGCAATAATCACAAATCTTTCACCATGTAGACCCCAAGCACAACCTAACTGCAGTAAGCCTCTGCAGTTTCAGGCCTACTGCTACTATCTTTTTATTTTCCAGGCAGTGTGTCAGTTCACCATCGAAAGACACAATCCAATTCCCATTTCTCTGACAACTGTGGCATCATTATTTCTGTGCTGCTGCTGGGGACAGCCTGGCATCCTCTTCATCCACCAAAGAATGTGAATGGAGAATGTGGGATATGGTGGGTCACTTTAACTCTGCTGTGAAGGGATGCAAGACACGGACTCCTGATGGCTCTTGAGCAGAAGACGTTTATTGCCCTTTTTTACTACATATGCTTTCCCTGTAGCCCCATGCGCTGTCCATGTGCCCGATTCTGTTACACAATTGGTTAGAGACCCTCAGACATGCGCCTTCAGCCAGCCAGCATTTGGCCACTGCCCAAAGCTGATCTTTAACACTGTAGCCAATTTACTTTATCTCTAGACAATTCACTTTATCTCAGCCTTGCTCAAGTTTTTGTTTTTACTGCTTGTTTCCTTATTAGCTCTAATTCAGGGACGTGTGAAGCAGCGCAAAGCCACCTGCGAATTCCTTTCCCACACTGCTGTGTAATTCTCTGTACATGATGCTCTGGGATACACCACCATTAGCTAGTTTCAAATCACTCTTTCTAAAGAGCAGGTTTAGGGAAAGATGAATGAATAGATCTTTGTGGACTCCTAACTGCATTCTGTTGCAAGAAACGAACAGCTTATGCTGTAGACTCGTAGCCATTTTCAGTGAGACTTCCCCAGACCTGTTGCTGAAAGCCTGGCTTTGGACATTCACTTCGTTCTGTGTGGTCACCTCCCTGCTGCTGGGACCACTGGGGGAACAGAGCCAGTTGAAAATGCCCTGCCCCAGAATGCTTTACCCTGGATTGGATCCCTGATCTTGTCTGTAATGAGGCTGCACAAACACTTGAACTGGCATTAAAAAAATGGGGAATAGCAACAATGACAGTAGAAGGACAAGGCCACCTCTTTCGGCCACAAGGGCAGCTTCTGCATGGCGTAAGCAATGTTCCCTGGCCTTGGTTTGCTGGTGTGAGATGACCGGGTTAACCACATGGGTACGTAGTGAAAGGGATTTCCAAGGTGCATAGAAAAGAGATGTTATCCAACAAATCACTACTTAAAAGTTGCAAATAATACTTTTATGTACTTCTTACCTGGAATATATAATAAAAATATATCAGCTATTCATCTTCAGGAAATAGTGGCTTTTACCAGCATCATCTTCTGATCTCCCTGCTCCACTTTTTACACTCACTTCCGTTCTGATATAAAGTTAGATGGTATCTTCTCTCTAGAGCCAATTACTTGCTCTGCTCTAGCATCTTGGTTTAAGTAACTTGAAGGGATTTGGCATCTCTGCAACTCCCACCATGCTATTCGGTTATGGGCAGAGCAGCTAGAGAAAAGCAGAAATGTAAAAGGCCATCAGTCTCATTTCCTTGGGCAGCAAGGCGCATGAAGAAGGCCACAAAATGTCTGCACAAGAATGGCAGGTGAAGACACCCAAAAAAGGCAGAGCAATGTGGATGATATTCTAGTGGTTGTGTACTCCTAGTTTTGTGACATTATTTTGTTATTAATCAACATTCACTGCACAGGCATGTTACAAGGAGGAGTGCGTAGCATGGCTTGGCTGAGGGGCTCATGTCTTGCTGGAAGCAGGCCAGGAAAGCTGCCAGCACCAGGCGATTTGGGCTATGCCTGCCAGCCCAGTGCTGCCAGACAGGGTCAGCCCAAGGCCTCTTGGTGGCCCAGTGATGTGTTGTCCCCTCAGGTACATCCTGTTGGCCCTGGCTCTGGAGCTGCCTCGTCTCCCAGGGAAGAAAATAGGAGCCTTTATCTCCCTTAGATCTACAATAACTGCTTAAACCAAAGTTTTTTTTGTTTCCTGGTACTGTTCTGCTGTGACTATGGCACTGTCAAGCTCTTGTCTAAGACGAGTCCATTGCAACAAACCGTCAATGCTACCTCAGCTATTTACCATGGACTATAAACAATTTCTAAAGCCCCCAGAAGCTATTAAAATGCCGTTGATATGTACATCTCCGGCTGCACCGGGCCGCGGGAGCACGCTCATTGGCCCCTCGCTGGGTGGGATGACATCAGGTCTCGCTCTCAATAGGCCTTCAGTTTGCCTAAATGTCTGCTGAGGGCTGTGAGAGAATAGAGCTGAGGGGAGAAAGCGTCCGCACTACATGGTCTCAGATCCAATGAAAACACAGACAGTTTCAACTGGGGATAAAAGAACTTTAAAAAAAGAGAGAGAGAGACTGTAGTCTTGGAGCTGCTATTAACAGGAGATGAATCGCAAGAGACCATTTCATGCCGGGGTACGTTAAAGAGCAGAATCCCTAAGAGCCATTAGCTCTCAGTGAGAGTCGTGTCAAAGCCCTTTGCTGTCAGGACAGAAGCATGCATATAAATTTTATACCATTTGTCTTTGAGCAGAGACAAAAGATCAGCTCAAAATCCTCAACATCTTGTCTCTACTAACATGAAATAATACTCTCTTGTGTGGCTGTCTTGTTACCTTTTTCCCATCAAAAGAATACTAGTGATAAATTTATTCACACTTTTGGAAGGTTTTACTCTTAACATTATTTATTTATTTATTTATTTTTAAAGAAGAAAATACAAGAAGTTGAGGCTGTATTAATTCTTGTTTCTGTTCTTATTCCTGTGAAAATCATGCTGCTTCTAAGGGTGGTGACTTCGGGAAGCATACAGTACTTTTGCAGTTGAAAAGAAGCATAGCTTTAAAAAAGTCAGCCACTATGTTTTCTTCCCCTCTTCCCCTGCTTTTCACTAAACTACTTCAAAGGATGATGTCTCATTTATTTTCTAATTCCACGTGCAATCTAAATAAATAAATAAATAAATAAAGTATTATTTGCTCTTTCTCAACAAATAATTCTAACCCTATAGACATTTTGGGACCTGAGACCTTCACTTGCTCATGCAACAAAATCTGCTCAATCCAGTAGGTCCACTCAGACTAAACAGTGTCTGTAGATACATTTTGCAGAAAAGATCCTATACAATTTGCTCAATTCATTGTGTGTGTTGATGTAGATCAGTTTTACATTCTAGGACTTGGATCTCTTTAATTGAAAAAAAAAAAAAGCTGTTCTATGTATTTTCTTTGTTAAAGAGATACTGTATTCCCTTTGATAGTTATTTTATCTTCAGTACTTTGTGAACGTGTAAGGAGAAATGATGAAATTCTATGTTCACCATGATCCTTTCATGAAATATTTTCTCATTTTATGACAGTTTAAAGAGGAAACAATGTTATGTTAGAGTCTGAATTATTACTAAGAAGATTTACTTTACATGCAATAACATTTTCTCAGAGAGGCGAACAAAACACTTCTCCAGCTGATCCAGTAACTCCACAGTGGGTGTAAAATGGAAATGAAGTTAGAACTATTGACTGCAGTTCATTTATAACAAAATACTATTGCATGACACAAGACAAAACTGAACAGGCTAGCTATATATATTCAATAATTTTGCATGCTTATTTTTATCAGTTTTCCCAGAGCAAATTATAAGACAGCCACTCACGTGGCAATGGTCCTGTGCACCTCTGGTACCAACGCAGCAAGCAGCAGAGCTCTCTATCCAGCATGCACACACTGGCAGTGAGAAGTCATGAAACGCATGCACCCATCCAGAGTGCAAGGGCCAGCAGCAAGGACAGAGCTCTGAAACACATACATATATCATATATCATATTCTTGCTGTCAAATAAAGATCTGTGCATTTCTCTGGTGCTCTGAGACCACATGGGCCATCCCTCAGCACTTGTCCCCACAGCTGGGCTGTGTGGGAGCTGGGGGGAGGCACGGGGGACTCTCCCGTGGGAAGGCTGGAGCTGACGGGTGAAATCACACCATGGCGGTCAGGCTGCACTGCTATTCACAGCGGGAATGTGGGCTGAGTCGGGGCTGCTGCTTGCCGCCCCTCTCACGCCCTCGCCCCCCTTAGGGAAACGTGCATCATTAACCTTCAGAATGCTTGAAAAACACTGGGCAAAATATTTGCCTTCACAGCAGCCAATGCAGACTGTACGCATTGCACAAAGCTAGGCACAGACCAAGTGAGGTTAAGCCCTAAAACTCGTAATTGTTTCTAAAGCCGTCGATATCTTATACATGATTGTACTTAGAAAAAGCTCTCCCACTTAAGGAAAGAGTGTGAGGGCTGGGAGCGTTAATCTAAGCTCTGAAATACTGTATGGTTAAAAGCCCCTTTCATGTAACCGTGTTTATGAACTGAGCTCAGAATTCTTAAAAATCCAAATTATTACAAAGGAGAGCATCTGGTGTTTGGCAAAACCACAAAGCCAGCCATTCTCTTGCTTGCTTTGTTTTACAGTGGGTTTCAGAAAAGGGCTCACAGCACAAGGGAGTGCCTAGAATACTCTGGAATCACTTAAAGAAATTTCCCAAAGATTTAAGATTCCCTTATCAAACTTGCTTGCACTTGAACGGTTGTTTGTTGTTGTTGTTTTGTTTTGTTTTGGTACTCTGCCTTATTCTTCTTTGTTAATGATTACTTTTAAATTGCACCACAAATCTCCAAAAACACAGCCTCCTTCTGTAGGATCCCTCCAGAACAGGTTGGTCTTAACCCCAGGTAGAAAATGTCAATGCCAAGTCATCAGATGCGTCACCTTAGCCCGAAAGACTGGCTTCATCTCCTTTTCCAAAACCCAGTTTCTCACAAATAACTGCAATAACTAAGACTTCTCCTAGCCTAGCCAAAGCCTCGGTTTAACCAGGATCTGGATGAGGAAGGCAGACACATCTCCACACAGAGCGATCAGGGCCTCTAGTGCTGGAGGCCGCAGGTAGTGCTGAGGGGGTGCTGCAGGCCTGCCTGGGCCCTCCTGTGCCTGGCTGCCATGCTGGTGGTGCCAGGCCTGCCAGGCCCATGGACACTGAAGCATACAGCGTTAGGCTACCTTGTGGGAAGGACCTTTGTGGCCTTACTGTGTTGTCATGAGCATATTTTAAGTCAAAATGTTGTGGGTGCCGAGCAGTGTGGCAGTGGCCTGCAACACCACTGACTGGTGAGGGCCACAGTGTGAATTAATGTTTTGTTTTTCTTTCTTTTTTTCCCTTTTTTTTTTTTTTTTTTTTTTTTTTCCTTTCAGGCATCTTCTTGACTGCAGACAGCTTACTGTCTGCTAGAGTAACATCTTGTAATTGTCCCTTCAAAACCAGAAAGTGGTGAAAGAAAGATTGTTAGTTTGCTGTTTAATAAGCTCAAGGGTTTTGTACATGTGAAAAGCATAAGTAAAGCCAGCTGCACTAAAAATATGCCCAGAATCAGCATCATAATTTTTCTCCAAAGGAAAATCAAGCAGCAATATTGCCAGCTCTTTAAATCCTGATGGAAATTCTAGACACTGAGATATTTGTTTTTAATGGTCTCGTGAATGGACGTGAATTCAAACTGTTTGCCACCTCTACTGAGAAGCCAAAGGAAAGAAAACAATTTTGATTGTCCACAATATGTTACAAAGCTGATTTTTTTTTTTAATCTGTGAAAGCTTGTGAATAGTTAGAGCCCCCAAAATTCAAAATCCAGATGCTAAGAACTCAAATGATTCATTATTTTTAAAGATAGCTCATTCTGTTCCTTGACAGACAGATCTATTATCCTGATAGATTCAGCTGGCAACACCCTTGTAAAGATAATCAGCAGCTGCATGTGGGGAAGGTGCCCTCTCGTTAATGATGCCTGGAACCACCTGCCTCTGGGATGGAGAGCTTATAAAACCTGTGGGGAAGGTGAATAGGGTTTGCTCCTAGCAGCCTGATCAGGTTGGTCCTTCTTGCTGCAGGTGCTGGGTGGCTATGGAGCCCGAAGAGGGAAGAATGAGATGACAGGAGGAGGAGCAATCCAAGCAGGGAGTTGGAGGACTGGTGACAGACACCTACAGCTGCAATGGGAGAGCAGAGGTAAGGCAGGCTGCAGAGTGGAACCCTGGGTAGATCTGGGTGTCTGAATTGGGTTAGGAGTGTGTGTTTGTGTGTGACAAGCATGTAATGAAGCTGTCACAGGGCTGGAAAGGAACAGAATCTCTTGGAGATTAAGATCTTGGCTACAGTTTCTTCCTGTGTTTCCTTAGCTTAACTGATGGTGTCAGCTGTTACCTTACCATGGGAGAGGATGAAAACACTGGGTTAGGAGGTAAAGAGCCATAGTTTCCCCTTTGAAGCTCAAATGTGAGGCTCAGACTCATTTTCTAGACTTTAGCATCTCTAATACCTAAAGTACAAAAGCTCAGTATTTGTTGTCATTCAGCTCTGGGCATTGATGTTGTTAACCACAGTAGATGCAATGATTATGGTCTCCTGAGTTGTTATAATTTCATTATTTGGTGAGGCTGCAGGAAAGACTTTGTGCTCTTTTGCAGATTAGGGGAAATAATGTGGTGAAACTGTGAGCCAGGGATCCTCTTCTTTCTCCTCCCTCTAGGGTAAAACAATGTTATTTGTTCAGAATTCCTGGTTGGGCTTTTGTAAAAGTAGTGTGATGTGGCTAAGCAGATCAGTTGCCATGGTGTTCCACCTTTGCATCTGACAGTATGAAACCCAAGCTCTAAAGGCACTGCACAAAACAGCTGTGCCAATGTAATGGAAAGTAAAACAAAGTTGTGTTATTGCAAGACACCATGTGATGCTATGGCTAGCAGCCTGTTATATGGCTGTTTGTGTGTTATGCACATGAAGGAAAGGTGAATTGTAACTTAAAAAACAACACCTTTGTGCATGTCATGCATTAATAGTCAACCTTTTCCTGTGCTGAGCATTCAAGCTACTTGCTGCAAAGGAGAATGCATCAACACCATGAGCTGTGTACACCTGTCTGGTCATCTTGTGAAAGCAGCTGGGCAGATACTTTTTGCCTCTTTATGGCCTCCTCAAAGCCATCCCTGAAATTACACAGCCTGTAAGTGATTGCAGGTGCTTTGGGCTGTGTAGGACCACAGATGCCTAAATGCCTGGTGGGACACTCTGAGGGCTGGTTTGCAGAGCAGGGTGTACTGGTGGCTACTCTCCTGAAGTGTTTATCCATGCTGTGACCACACTGAGGTGGATCTGTGGCACTTGGTATTTGAAGCAGATTTGGGGGCTGCAAGCTTGGGATTCAACACTAATACTGCTGCTCTGTTAAAGATGGAGATTAATGGTGCAAAAGAAGGGCTAAAGGACAGACTGCTGAGGCATGTGTGCTTACAGATGTGCTGCATAAGCAGGAGTTATGTTTTGGTCCTTTTCTTAGCATCCTACCCTTTCCATGTGGCTTTCTTCAAGCATGACAAGTTGTAGATTGGGTGTATTTAGATGTTATGTGAAGTGGCTATTTTTACAAGTAAAAACTAGCTCTCATTGAGTATCTTTTTTTGAACATTCTGTAGTAAAGACTGTAAAATATAATTTCAAAATCAATATTAAATGTCTCTAGGCGGTATTTCATCAGTCTCCAGTCTAATTGAATGCTTGTGTTGTGAGTTTACATCAAGGAAAGTGTTAGTTATCTTCATGGTCTTTGAGCACCTGAGTTGTGAAGTCAGAAACTTTCTTTTGTCAGGGTTAAGTTCCATTTAAAATTGTTAAAATTCTGTCTTGGCTCATATCATGTCCGTAGACTGCTGTGCTGACCTGGGAGGTGAAATAACACTTTGTCCTAAGAAAACTTCCAATCAACTTAGCAGTGATTGTCAAATTTTTACAACACATTGCCATTTTCCCATATGAAAAAGTAAAACTCTATAATGCCATACAAATATATATATTATATGCTTAAACACTCATTCATCTGTATTGCTAGAGTTTTGACAGAAATATGTTTTCCTGAGGCAGAGAGCCGGTCGCAGTGACTGCTAGCCTTGGAAAAATGTTGCTGGCTGCTGCTTCCAACCCAATTGCTGTGCTAGGTGATACTTCAGGCTGGAAGGTGCTCCTTTGAGCATGGTTTGAAGAGGACTGGGTTTTATTTTAGACACTGCACGGTATGCTTCATCCACAGCTTGTGTACCTGTTAGGTACTTGATGTTTGATTGTGAGTGAGCAGACCACCAGTGCTCAGCTGCTGCTGCTGGGATATTGCTCCTCTGTGCTTGGCCTGCTGATGCAGTCTGTTCAGGTGTGATGTATGAGAAGCAGCCCTCTGAGTGGCTGCGGTGGTAGTTTAGAGATACCTCTTAATGTAACCTTTAACCAAATCCCTGCAGATGGGTATTGGTCTAGTTTCTGCATAACAGATTCAGCAGGAGCTTTTTTTTTTTTTTCAGAGAAGGGGCTAAATCCTTCCCACACTTATCTCAAAACCAGTTCTGCTTTCTGCAGGGTTGCACAGAGCAGGGAAGTTGTTAGTTGGCTGGGACTGGGCCCTGTGTTCCTCCAAAGGGCCAAGCCTGATTCTAAGTCCAAAACCTATTTCAAAGCAATCCCTATTTCAGAATGCTGTGTAATCCAGAAGCAATGTGAGAACAGCGTTTCCCTCTATAGGGGAATGTTGCTTTGGCCATAGCCCATTAGCTAGATAAAATACCATTCACTTCCA
The DNA here is from genome assembly GCA_011075105.1 of Heteronetta atricapilla. NCBI lineage: Eukaryota > Metazoa > Chordata > Aves > Anseriformes > Anatidae > Heteronetta > Heteronetta atricapilla. The sequence goes on from CM021736.1 coordinate 19,984,700, forward strand.
AGACAGCTTGTGTGAAATTCAGCTGCTTCCAAGTTTCTCAATCTCTTCACAGCTGTTTCCTCACCTAACCATTCATGTTCACATTTGCTCTTTGCCTTTATCTACTCTGGGGAAGCAGGATGGGGCTAGGTGGTTTAGCCTGTGAAACTTGTGTAAGCAAGCTTTCCTAGGACTACTTACTGAAGTCTTTGCACTTTACATTTTGGTGCGTCTGGTTTTCTAGTTGGTTAATTTCAGTGCAACTTTAACCTGTTACAGAAGTTGTTCTGTGGGGAGAGAGCAGCTGTTTTAGTGGCAGTTTAATTCGGGAATTGTTGATTTTCTAAGCCACACGGACTGTCCCTGGCTGCCCTCATCTCCTCAGGTGCTTGGCTGGCGGGTGCCCCTCAGCATCAGCAGGCGCTGCGGGGCCCCGGGGAGAAAAGAGGCGAGCTTCGAGAGTGGTACAAAGAAATCAGCGCTTTATTGGGGAAGGCAAAAAAATCCAAAGGGGAAGAGGCAGCGGCAGGCGGGTGCGGGTGGCGGCTCAGCCCTGCCAGAAGCCGACGAAGAAGCTGCAGAGCGAGTGCCACCGCTGGGCGCAGTAGGTCTCCACCAGGCGCTCGGGGGGCTCGGCGGAGGCCGGGGCCGGCGGCGTGGGGCCGCGGCCGGGCAGCAGCAGCCGCAGCTGGGCCTCGGGGGGCGCCCGGCCGGGGCCGCAGAGGCGGGGGCCGATCGGGGCGCCCTCGGCGCAGGGCCGGCGGCGGCGGCGCAGGTGGGCCAGGACCTGCCGCCAGTAGCGGCGGCTGCGGGCGCCGTAGGCGGGGCAGCGGCGGGGCTCCCCCCGGTACACGCAGCTCCGCGCCGCCCCGCCGCCCGCCGGCGGCCGGCAGCTCAGCCTCAGCTCGCTGGCCCCCGCCGCCCAGCGCAGCTCCCACTGGCAGCGGTGCCTCTCCGGCGTGGAGAAGCGGCCCGTCTGCGCCGCCTCGTCCGGCCCGCCGCCCGCCGACCCCAGCGCGGCCAGCAGGGCCACCGGGGCCAGCAGCGCCAGGGGCCGCCGCATCTCCTCGGCGCCGCGGGAGCCTCCTCCGGTACCTGTGGGAAGGCAAAGCCCGCTCCGCACGAAGTCGCCGCTGCCCTTCGACCCCCGCCCCGCTGCCGCCCTCCTTCCCTCCACGGGTTTCCCCTCCGCCCTCCCCCGCCGCAACTCACGGTGCGCCGCCGGCTGCCTGCAGGTGCCCGGCCCCGGCGTGTGCGGCGGTAGGGTCGGCCCGGGGCTTATCAACGGCCGGGGGCTGCCCCCACCGACGCCCCTCCCCGGTGTGGGGCACAACTCTGGGTGTTCCTCACCCCCTCCGCCGCCCGCGGGGCGCTCCGTGCCTCGACGGCACCGGAGGGAGCGAGCGAGGGCGGGGGGGTCCCTGACATCCCCCCGCCTTGTTCGGGGGGGCCGCACACGGAGCCGGCCCGGGGGGAGCGGGGGAACCGGCAGCGGTGGTTCTGCCGGCAGCCTCGCTCCGGAAAGGGCCTTCTATTTTATTTTTTTTTCTTTTGGAGTTCATGGGGTTAGAGTCGGGGTAAAGAGAGAAGGGGTGTCACTTCAGAAGGAAAGTACCGGTGTGAGTAATCTTGGGGTGGTTGCCTTTTATTTTGTGGGGGCATGCCAGGAGGTTGAACATAACAGAAAACTCTGCGTACGCTACCACACGCTTAGGGATGCAAGGTCGGCCTCCACTTTTACAAATCTCTGGTCTGAAATAAAGTTCCCGTGTGCTTAGGTTTCTGAGTGATGTACCCCTCGCACCTGCTCCAAACTCCGGTTTCCCATTCCGACCCTCTCCCTAAGATCGGGACGAGCCCGCAGCCCGCCAGCAGCTCCCCGCTGTCGGCAAACAGCTCGGCCCTGCTCAGCACCGCATGCCGGGGATGCTCCTTGTCTAAGCCACTTGCAAGATAACTCCGTGTTACCAGCTTGTGGAAGGATCACTACTAAGCGCACGTAGACCCACGCATCCCCGTGTATGTCGGCATGGCGATAACATATCGCCGTGGCTGTCCCGGAGCAGGCAGAGCTGCGGGCGCAGCGCAGGCGGAGCCCGGCCCCGTCCCGGCGGTGCCCCTCGCCCCCGGACACCTCCTGCGGCCCGAGGGGGACACCCAGCGGCACGGCCCGCCTCGGCACCAGCTGTTGGCAGAGCAAAAGGCTAAAACGTGGCTTTCTTCGTGCGGGGAGGTACGTGATGCTGTAATGAAGACTGCTTGGGAGAGAGACGGCTGCTTGAGGCTTTATGCCTGTCACCTCGCCTTTATGGTGACTTCTTTAAAGATTTCCCCATGGTTACAGTAGGTATCCTTTGGAGAGACATTGGTGGTTACAGCCATGAAGTAGTGCGTGCTTAGGTGCAGGCATCTGCAGGCATTCAGCTGTTGGCTTTCACACATTTCTATTCTAAATCCTCATGTGGCTGCAGCTGTGGCTTAATCAGCATTTTAAGTTATGCTAAGTGTGGCTCCCTCCTTGTCTCCCCTCAGTCATACATTGCTGCTCACATCTCTGCAAGGCACCAGCTCTTGTAGTCTTATCCAAGGGCGCTGTGGTTTGCCTCCAATTCTGGCTCACAGGGCAGCTGCCCTGATGGGTCAGAGCAAGGGCCTGATCTGGAGCAGGTCCCCGAAAGACCATGAAAGAGTGCCTTAGTTACTCCCCTGGGTTTTCAGGGGCACCAGAATCCCTCTCATCCTTCCTGATGATGCTCCTGTTTTGAGCAACTATTCAACTACTTTTCAGTGGGATTGAATGAGGGCAGGGAGAGACTGATATTGACTAATTTACCTTTTGTCTATAGGTCTTGGAAAGAAAAGATTTTCTGCAGAGTCTGAAAACAGCTGTGAAATTTTCAGATTTCCCATTTCCTAGATGCATTTAAACTTTATACTTAAAGAATGGGGATGCTACTTTCCCAATTTAGTTGTTTTGGGGTGGGAAGTGGCAGAGGGAGAGAGTCACAAGAACGAAATAGAGCCTGGGCAACAAGCCACAGGAGAGGGTTTATGACTAAGAATCTCAGCTCCTGGACAGGAGATACCTGTTTCTACTTAAGTGTGTAACTACTTCTGAAGGACAAGGCTGAGCTGTGTTAGCTGTGTGTGGCTCTCCACTTGGAATGCTGGATCATGTAAATCCCTTTCAGGGGTCCTGAGGACTTCCCATGGCTGCAGGAGGGATCTTGGCATCTAACCTAGGGATGTGGAAGCACCATAATGAAGTGCATTGTGACTTGTAAGACCCTCTGTGGCTCCAGTGAGCATAAGGCACATCATGTGCCTTAGCTTATTAGCCCACCAAACCTTGGTGTTGCATTCAGATTAAGGTCTGGCCACCTGTAATTGCTATATACTATTACACCAAGCTCCTTCTCCACTTCCCGCATTCTTACTCACATTTGTGCAGTGTGAAATGGAGTTGCCTGTTTGAGATCGCTTAAGGCAGGTTCTCCTAAGATTATCACATTTGGAGGGGAATATTACATTTTTTTCAGAGAAGTGGGTGGTATTAAGAATGGTGATGATTCATCAACCTAAATTGTTCTAAATATACAATATTAACATAGCTGTATTTAACCTACTTGTCTGAGCTATCAGTTTTCAATATTTTTTACTACTGGCTCAAGAGGATAAAATGTGGTAATAAACATTGGCTACAGGGAGGTGGACTGGTCTTCTCAAATCACTGGTTCTGTTCAGGGCAAGCCAAGCTCTGAGTGGTATAAAAGACAAGAAATGGTGGCTGAACAGCCATGAAGAGACAGATTCCTCAATTTCTTCATGAAGAAATACCAGAATGTGCTGTTGCCTCAGCTCATTTGCCTGAACAAAGATGTTCCTTGGTTCTACCATCTTTTGTCTCTCCTTGCAGATCTTTTCACAAGCTGGTCTGAGTCATTCATCTGAAGTTCTCCAGTGCTTTGTTTCTTCACAGTGGAGTTCAGGAAGTCTTTGTGGTTTGTTGTTCTTGGTAGTACTTCCATTGCTGCATAGCAGTTGGTTTGTTCCTTGCATCCTGTATATTCCTTCCTTGCTTTGACACACATTCTCCTCAGACTCTGTACTTTTGATAAGATATATAACTACATTACAATTTTTATAAGCATGTAGTTTTTCTCATTATAGCCCTATCTATTTCAAGCTTATCTTTGAGGATGCTTCTTTTTCAGTTATGTGAAAGTGAAGGTTAACATGCTTACTGTAAGCTTTCCTCTCCAAAAAAAAAAAAAAAGTGAAGAATTTGCTTGTTTTTCATATGTATATTTCCTACCTTCATTCTTCATCCCACAGTTAGTGGACTGACATATGCATTGGCAATGCCCCTTGTTGAGCTCAGCACAAGGTCTGCTACAATACCTCTACTGCCCCAGGCTTTCAGCTGATCAAAAACTGAAGTCTTGTGAAAGGTGAGCTTCAGCTTTGCCTTTTTCATTATTTAAGTTGGCTCAAAATAAATCACTCTGCCCTCTAGTAAAAAAAAAACCTATACAAGTGCTATAGATTAAAAATTAGGTTCCTTCTTAAATTGAATATTGCAATTTAATTCAGAAAGAATCATTGGTTCTAGAAAAATCAAGTGTTTTGTTTTAACTTAAGAAATACATCTGGAGACTGCTTCTTTGCCATCTTTCACAGTGTGGTGAAGATGACCACCATGCTATGAAAAAGTATGTATTTCATCATTTAAATGAGGAGAGTTCAAGAATAAAAAGAGATAAAAATGATGCAGGGCATCAGCCACACGGACTATTTGTGTCAGGTGGTGTGTGAGCATTTTTATTCAAGAAGCAGCAGGCACAGTGTGAGGACAGCAGCAGAAGGCTGATAGTGTAAAACCCGGCACTGCAACACAAACTCCCAATTCTCCATATGGGGGCGGGGGGGGGAATACATTGTACAGATCACTGAGAAAACTTAGCGGGGTGATATCTGTATTATTTAGTGAAATATGAGGAATTTTAACATTACAAAAATGTGAGGGTTTCATTAATAAAATGTGGTTGCAGAGCTTTTCAAAAAGGAAGCTTAAAATTATAATTGACAAACAAGTTTTAACTGTCAGACTGATTTATTAAAAATAGATTAAGTATTTTATGCTTACAGCAGATAATTTCAAAACCAGATATTGCAATACAATTTTTAAAACTTGATTACCAGAACAAAAGGTCTGATATACAAGGTTCCAGTTAAAATTCCAGAAAAACTAAATGGTAAATGAAACGTACAACAGACTTGGCAGAGTTAATTTTATTTAATTGAAGAATAGAAATAGTCTATTTTTTCCAAAGAAAAATGTAACATGGATAACGTTTTCATCACAGTATAGTACAACAGCTGAAACTGGAGTAAGTTCAGACATTTAGTTTATTCAGAGCTCAATCTTTTTAGTGAACTGCTGACAATCTGAAGGCTGAAGACTGGTTTTCAGTGATGTGAGCTGATATGAAGGCTATTACACAGAAGAGTGAATGTCAGGAGATAATTATGAAAGATGTCATGTATCTAAAAGATGGGGGGTTCTGCCCTTCCCACCTCCAAAAAAAAAAAAGGCACCCAACCACCTTGACTGTAGAATGGTGTGTTTTGTTGTTTTGATGTTTATATTGTGGTTTTACCTAATGATCTGAAGCAGTGGGATAATGCTGGTATATAATACGCTAGCAAAAAATGAAGTTGGCCCTGTCCTATAAATTAGTGATTTTTATGGAGCAGGAATACACAGGCTATGTGAGTCCATGTTTACTACATCAACCTATGATTCATTGCTCTTGTATTACAAAATTAAAACAGTTTGTGTTTAATAGAACTATAATATGCATAAGATTTTTTTAAAGAAACATACCACTAACAAGGAAACATCAAGGAAAGACTTGTGGTTAAAAGGAGAAGAACCCACTGCACACTGCTCAGCTGTTTTTATATATTCTTGCTGGTGCTTTTGCCTTGATGCTACATTGGCTGCTGTTTCTGAAAGTGTTTTATAGTTCAATACAAATGTGCGTCCTGTTTACTAAGTGTTTGCTTCAAGAATAGTCTGTAAAATATTTTTCCTTGGTTCTGGAGCGATATGCCATGTCTTTTCCTTTCTTACCACACTCGATATCCCTTGCCAGGAGTGGGTCTTCTGCCTCTGAAATCTTGTAGTCTAAGCCAGAATGCAATGCTGGTGAGGAAAAACTATTTCCCTGAAGCCATACTACAGCTGAGCCTCAGAGACAGCAATGAGCATTTCCTGAAATGCCTATATTTATTTGGAGGCCCACCTAGCTACACAGAATTTCTTTTGAACTATTGCTGTGGGTGTAAAAGGCTTAATAGTGGGAGCTGTTGAAATGGAGGGCTTTCTGGGTTATGATAGCACAGCTGTTCTCTTTTAAGCTCTTAAAAAGCTTTAGATTGAAGGCTGGCAGCACACCAAGGAGACATTATCAGTCTGGTGCTACTGTAATTTGTAGCTTGGAACCACAGGGTAATGGACTACAGGATGTGCTTGCTTAGAGTGAAAATATGGTTATTAATTACCATTATCAATTTATTAGCACAATTTAGCTTGACAGCACTAATATTCTGCTATTAATCCAAAACATAAGAGACAAATATCTAATTATTGGTTTGCTGTCTTGAACCCCAGCTCTGTTAGATATCTGCCTCCCTCTATTAACAAATGCGTACCAAGAACACTTTCCATGATAATGCTTCTGGTGACTATATTACTGATTCAGTCATTAGTAAACTCCCTGTGCTGTTGTTATATGCATTTATTTAAATTACTTTGGAAAACTGATAGTTCTTTGCACTTTGATTTTTATTTTATTTCCAGAATCTAGATGGAATATTAGAGACTTTTCAGACTGATCATCAAATAAAAGATAAATCCAGCTCTGCATAGGTAGTAAATATTACCTCGTCATATTTTCTCAGTATAATTTCTAACTGATTTTTGTTGTTGATAAAGCTGAATTAATGTCAACAAGTGTGCAAAACTGGATTATATTGTCCCATGTTTCTATTCTGTATCACTGTTTTTCCTTCAGCTAGTCAGAGTCTCGGGAGTTTCTCATCCCGAAGTAGGTATCTTCACTTCATTCAGTAAATCGCTCTAGATACCATTGGATTGTTTGGCCTAGATCTCCCCTGACAACTGACCTACAAGTAGATACCTCTTTATTATAGACGTAGAGCACCAATCGAGATGAATCCTTCTTAGTGATCCCCAAAGTCTTTGTATCAAACCCTTCATTGTCATCTGTGTGCTGCTTAGATTTCATAAAAGTGAAGTCAGGTGAGTATAACTCGATCTGTGTCAAGATGCTACCTAGCTAATGGGTAGTGTCACTTTGGGGTTTCCTGTTTCTGCAAACAGCTATGCCTTTAATCTGACGAGGCTTCTAGTGAGAACTATAACATTCCTGATGCACTGTTAGGAATTGATGTATGCACCAGCTAGTCCTCAGACTGGTCACGCTTGGGATGAAGTAAAATCCTGGGAGTTATCTACTTTGCCAGACGCCTAGGATACCACGAGAGCAATTTCTCAGATGAGTGAGAGCATCTCTGGGTGCTGCATTTAAACTAGTAGTGCTTCAGTGATGTTGGCTGAGACTGTCAGCTGGTAGCAGCTGAGAATGTGATTCATGCTGTAAGAAAATGGCAAGTCCTTAAAATGCCATTTGAAAAGGCTAGGTGATTGGTTGTTATTCTTTTCAAAGATTTTCAAGTATAACTTGTCTGCTGACTGGATGACATGCAAGTCCCAGCATAAGAATAACAACACTTTTAAAGGTAGTTTTCAAACAGAATGTGAGTCTGAAATTCCTTCTCCAAGTGTTTGTGTAAGTAAAGCTTGGATGTCCTGCAAAAAAGAATATAAGAAGGGGAAAATTGTTGAAGCAAATTTATTCAGAGAAAGCTATAAATATTCACAGGTAGTATGTCATTCTCTCACAAGTGATGTGGTACTGAAATTGTCAATGGGCAAGTCAACTATTTCAGTGGTAAAATCAAGCTTATTTTCCTTTAAAGAAAAACTTTACTAAATAGTACTGACATTTTTTATCCCTGTGTTGTGGTTTAACCCGGCTGGCAGCTAAACACCACACAGCCGTTCACTCACCCTCCCTCCCTCCCTCTCTGGGATGGGGGAGAAAAATGGGAAAGTGAAGCCCGTGGGTTGAGATAAAGACAGTTTATTAAGATAGAAAATAATAATAATAATATGTACAAACAAGTGATGCACAATGCAATTGCTCACCATCCGCTGACCGATGCCCAGCCCAACCTCGAGAGCCGTCCCCCCACCCCGGCTAGCCACCCCTATATATTGTTCAGCATGACGTCAGATGGTATGGAATACCCCTTTGGCCAGTTTGGGTCAGCTGTCCTGGGTCTGTCCCCTCCCAGCTCTTGCTGCCCCCCCCAGCCTGCCCACTGGCAGGACAGAGCAAGGAGCTGAGAAGTCCTTGGCTTAGTATAAGCACTGCTCTGCAGCAATTAAAACAGCATGTTATCAACACTCTTCTCATCCTAATCTAAAACATAGCACCCTACCAGCTACTAGGAGGAAAAATAACTCTGTCCTAACTGAAACCAGGACATATATCCACCCCTTATTCCATACCATTTATGTCATGCTTTGGTTACACTCTTTCCAATACATTCTAGTTAATCACTATTTTCATCTATGGTAACGATGACACACAGTATTATATAATAATTAACATAATACAACTCAACTCATGGCCTATTCTCACCCAGTATTAAATCCCCTTGAGGTACACAACGGACCTCCCCATTCTTTTGCATTACCCACCAAGTGCATCCAGGTCCTTGAGCAAAAACAATCCCACGGATGGGTTTGCCTTTTCCTGAGGCAGGAGTAGCCCAGACTGTTTTACCCAGCATGTTTCTTACATGCACTACAGGGACTTTATCCCCTTCTACTGTGTGTAGCAGGTTTGATTGGGCTGGTCCAGCTCGGTTGGCAGATCCCCTAGTATTGACTAACCAGGTGGCCTTTGCCAAATGTGTATCCCAATTTCTGAATGTCCCAGCACCTATTGCTTTCAGTGTAGTCTTTAACAGTCCATTGTATCGCTCAACTTTACCGGAGGCTGGTGCATGATAGGGGATGTGATACACCCACTCAATACCGTGTTCTTTGGCCCAAGTGTCTATAAGGTTGTTTCGGAAATGAGTCCCGTTGTCTGACTCAATTCTTTCTGGGGTGCCATGACGCCATAGAACTTGTTTTTCAAGGCTCAGGATAGTATTTTGGGCGGTGGCATGGGGCACAGGATATGTTTCCAGCCATCCGGTGGTTGCTTCCACCATTGTAAGTACGTAGCGCTTGCCGTTGCGGGTTTGAGGGAGTGTGATGTAATCAATCTGCCAGGCCTCTCCATATTTATATTTCAGCCATCGTCCTCCATACCAAAGAGGCTTTGACCGTTTGGCTTGCTTGATTGCAGCACATGTTTCACAATCATGAATAGCCTGTGCTATAGTGTCCATGGTCAGGTCCACCCCTCGATCACGAGCCCATCTGTATGTTGCATCTCTTCCTTGATGGCCTGAGGTATCATGGGCCCATCGGGCTATAAATAATTCACCCTTATGTTGCCAGTCCAGGTCCACCTGAGCCACTTCAATCTTAGCAGCCTGATCCTCCTGCTGGTTGTTTTGATGTTCTTCCGTAGCCCGATTCTTGGGCACATGAGCGTCTATGTGGCGTACCTTTACAACCAGGTTCTCTACCCGGGCAGCAATATCTTGCCACGATGCAGCAGCCCAGATGGGTTTGCCCCTGCGCTGCCAGTTGTTCTGTTTCCATTGCTGTAACCACCCCGATAGGGCATTTGCTGCCGTCCACGAATCAGTGTATAGGTAGAGAACTGGCCACTTTTCTCGTTCAGCAATATCTAAAGCCAGCTGGATGGCTTTCACTTCTGCAAATTGACTCGATTCACCTTCTCCCTCAGCAGCTTCTGCAACTTGCCGTGTAGGACTCCATACAGCAGCTTTCCATCTCCGATGCTTTCCCACAATGTGACAGGACCCATCGGTGAACAGGGCATATCTCCTCTCATTTTCTGGTAGCTCGTTGTACAGTGGGGCTTCTTCAGCGCGGATCTCCTCCTCTGATGACATCCCAAAGTGTTTGCCTTCTGGCCAGTCCATAATCACTTCCAAGATTCCTGGACAACTGGGGTTTCCTATTCGAGCCCGCTGGGTAATCAGTGCAACCCAATTGCTCCATGTAGCATCAGTTGCATGATGTGTAGAGGGGACCCTTCCTTTGAACATTCAGCCCAATACTGGCAGTCGGGGTGCCAGGAGGAGCTGTGCTTCAGTACCGACCACTTCTGAAGCAGATCGAACTCCTTCATATGCTGCCAATATCTCCTTTTCGGTTGCAGTGTAGCGGGCCTCAGATCCTCTGTATCCCCGACTCCAAAACCCTAGGGGTCAACCTCGAGTTTCCCCAGGTTCTTTCTGCCAGAGGCTCTAGGTGGGGCCATTCTCCCCAGCTGCAGTGTAGAGCACATTCTTTACATCTGGTCCTGTTCGGACTGGCCCCAGGGCTACTGCATGGACTATTTCCTGCTTAATTTGTTCAAAGGCTTGTCATTGCTCAGGGCCCCATTCAAAATCATTCTTCTTACGGGTTACTTGGTAGAGTGGGTTTACAATCAGACTGTAATTTGGAATGTGCATTCTCCAAAACCCCACGACACCTAAGAAAGTTTGTGTTTCCTTTTTACTAGTTGGTGGAGACATAGCTGTTATTTTGTTGATCACATCCATTGGGATTTGACGACGTCCATCTTGCCATTTTATTCCTAAAAACTGGATCTCTCGTGCAGGTCCATTAACTTTATTTTGTTTTATGGCAAACCCAGCCTTCAGAAGGATTTGAATTATTTTCTTCCCTTTCTCAAAAACTTCCTCTGCTGTGCCACCCCGCACAATGATGTCATCGATGTACTGAAGGTGTTCAGGAGCTTCCCCCTGCTCCAGCGCAGACTGAATCAGTCCATGGCAAATGGTAGGGCTATGTTTCCACCCCTGGGGCAGCCGATTCCACGTATATTGGACTCCCCTCCAAGTAAAGGCAAACTGTGGCCTGTACTCTGCTGCTAGAGGGATGGAGAAAAATGCATTAGCGATATCAATTGTGGCATACCACTTGGCTGCCTTTGATTCCAGTTCGTACTGGAGTTCTAGCATGTCCGGCACTGCCGCGCTCAGTGGGGGTGTGACTTCGTTCAGGCCACGATAGTCCACCGTTAGTCTCCACTCACCATTAGATTTTCGCACTGGCCATATGGGACTATTAAAAGGTGAATGAGTCTTACTGATCACTCCTTGGCTCTCCAGTTGACGAATTAGCTCATGGATGGGAATCAGGGAGTCTCAGTTGGTGCGATATTGCCGCCGGTGCACAGTTGTAGTGGCGATTGGCACTTGTTGTTCTTCAACCCTCAGCAACCCCACAACAAAAGGGTCCTCCGAGAGACCAGGCAAGGTAGACAACTGTTTAATGCCCTCTGTCTCTAAGGCAGCTATGCCAAAAGCCCAGCGGAACCCTTTTGGGTCCTTGAAATATCCTCTTCTAAGATAGTCTATGCCAAGGATGCATGGAGCATCCGGGCCAGTCACAATAGGGTGTTTTTGCCACTCATTCCCAGTTAAACTCACTTCAGCTTCCAATACAGTCAACTGCTGGGATCCCCCCATCACTCCATGAATACTGATGGGCTCTGGCCCTTCATAGTTTGATGGCATTAGAGTACATTGTGCACCGGTATCTACTAAAGCTTTATACTTCTGTGCGTCTGACGTGCCAGGCCATCGAATCCACACAGTCCAATAAACTCGATTGTCCCTTTCCTCCCCCTGGCTAGAGGCAGGGCCCCTCTAATCCTGGTCAGAATCTTCATTCCTGTGTTTAAGGGACTGCCTGCTGGAAGTTGGAGCAGCAAACTTTTCAGAGAACCCCTTTTTCCCGCTTGTTTTCTTTTGCAACTCACATACCCGTGCCTCTAGGGTCACGGTGGATTTTCCATCCCATTTTCTCATGTCCTCTCCATGGTCACGTAGGTAAAACCACAGGATAGCACGAGGTGTGTATCCACCATATCGTCTTCCTTGCATGGATGAGCGCTTACCCCTAATAGCAGAGACACTGGTTTGTACAGGGGTGGAGGAAAGTACACTCTTTTTAAGTTGCTGGACCTCTTCAGAAAGTTTCTCTAAGGTATTTTCTTTTAGTTGCTTGACCTCTTCAGAAAGTTTCTCCTTTAGTTGCTTGACCTCTTCAGAAAGTTTCTCCAGAGTATTCTCTTTTAGTTGCTGGAAGCTTTCAGAAAGTTTATCCACAGCCAAGACGCAGGCCTGTAGGGAAGAGGAGAGACTTTCTTCGTACTGCCGGAGTTGTTTAACCACATCACCCACTGAGGGCTCGTCATCCTCTTTCCAGGCCATTACTGCCAATGAGCTGGCATATGACGATGGTGCACTCCTTACAAACTTCCGCCACATGGGTCGTGTACACTTGACTTCATCTGGATCTACAGGTACTTGTCCATTGTCTGGGTCGGCATAAATCACCTCCCGTACGGCTAATTCCCTCAGGTACTGGATTCCCTTCTCCATAGCGGTCCACTTGCCTGGCAGACATACGAGTTCTTCCTTGTAGGGATACCTTTCCCATACAGCGTACAGGATACGCCTCCAGAGGCTGTAGGATCGTACTCCTTCTCCAATTGCTTTGTCAATGCCTGCGTCTCTAGCAAGGGATCCCAGCCGACTGGCTTCCCTGCCGTCTATATCCACATAATTGGCTCCGGTATCCCAGCACCGGAGCAGCCAGGTGACAAGCTGCTCACCTATGCAGCAACCAAAATCTTTTTGCATATCTCGTAGCTCACGCTGGTATAGGCTTTGGGAAACTAGTGTTGTTTTTTCAACATCCCCATCTTCATCGTCCTGCACCCCTGATGGCACAGCCTCGTCTTCTCTGCGTTATAAACGACCTGAGTCTCTATACCATTTTTTCACCTTGTCTACAGGGGCAGCTTGTACTGCTACAGGTCGTCTCTCTGACTCAGCCACAGAGTCTGCCACAGGGGTTGGAATACACTCTGCAGGGCCCACTTGCACTGCTACAGATCGTTTCTTTGGCCCAGCCGCAGGAGCTGGAGCGGCTGCAGGGGCTGGAGCTGGAGCGGCTGCAGGGGCTGGAGCGGCTGCAGGGGCTGGAGCGGCTGCAGGAGCTGGAGCGGCTGCAGGAGCTCTAGCAGAGATCTGCCTCAGGGCAGACCTCTGGATGAGATGCCTAAGTAGTTGTTTAACCTTAAACAAAACCTGAAGCGCATTCAAGAGACATAACAACAACAACACGCTGGTCTGCGTATCCCAAGGATATTCAACATCTTGGAGAGTTATCGTAACCAGCTCAGGGGATAAGAGGGTGCTGAAGGAGTGAGGGAGAGTGAAAAAGTAGGGAAAAATATATTCCCCTGTCCCCTCCACAGACTGGCTCGCTGATGAAAAAATGCAGCAGGTGTAATTGCTAATGGTTTCCGAGATATAGTTTCCAAAGTACAGAGTCGACGACAGTGTTGAGTACAAATACCAAGTTAAAGTCGTGGCTAGATATTTCATCGTCTCGTAAGCTATTATTACACCGCACAGTACCATAATGATCTTAAACCAGGGCCCGGAAAAGTAAAACAGCACAACAGGGATCACATACAGAAAGTAACGTGCTATAAAATTCAGTCTGGAATACAGCCACAGCAGACCTGAGATTAAAGCAATCAACATTCTGATTAGCAACAATTAAGCAGCTCTAATACTTATACCAATTTTAGTTTAACATACTCTGGTCAGATCTGTTGTTATCTCAACCCTTCGTGCCCCACGTTGGGCGCCAAAAAGACTGTTGTGGTTTAACCCGGCCAGCAGCTAAACACCACACAGCCGTTTGCTCACCCTCCCCCCTCCCTCTCTGGGATGCGGGAGAGAAACGGGAAAGTGAAGCCCGTGGGTTGAGATAAAGACAGTTTATTAAGATAGGAAAATAATAATAATAATAATAATAATATGTACAAACAAGTGATGCACAATGCAATTGCTCACCATCCGCTGACCGATGCCCAGCCCAACCTCGAGAGCCGTCCCCCCACCCCGGCTAGCCACCCCTATATATTGTCCAGCATGACCCCAGATGGTATGGAATACCCCTTTGGCCAGTTTGGGTCAGCTGTCCTGGGTCTGTCCCCTCCCAGCTCTTGCTGCACCCCCAGCCTGCCCACTGGCAGGACAGAGCAAGGAGCTGAAAAGTCCTTGGCTTAGTGTAAGCATTGCTCTGCAGCAATTAAAACATCAGCATGTTATCAACACTCGTCTCATCCTAATCCAAAACATAGCACTCTACCAGCTACTAGGAGGAAAAATAACTCTGTCCTAACTGAAACCAGGACACCCTGCTATGGAAATGTCCTTTAGGAACAGAAATATTGCAACCCCCTTAGTGTTTCTTAAAAGCCAGACTGACTTTTCCATTCTCTCTGTATTTTCCAAGTTAAAGTCAGAAACAAAATCAAATTAAAGTGCAGCTGTCACCTTTCTTAGAGTGGAGAGAGATTAAATATAACTATGATTAACATCCAGTGAAAACAGTTGAAGAAAATGCCAGAGCCAAGCCTGGGAAAGCCAGCGTTCTGGTAAAAATGAAGCCAAGTGATCCATCACAGCACCTGCATGGTTTTAAATTAGATAATAGTAGTCAAAGGAAACTTGGTTGAATGCTAGATAATCACCTTGTTAATCATTCAGATGCTGTACTTTTATTCATTATTCCTTGCTTGAATCATTATGAAAGTTATTTTTTTTTTGTGGCACAGAAGATATTAAAGTAAATCTGGATCTTTATGAAACATATGCTTAGAAGAAAATTTAATGTCTATTAGGAAAGCTCTGGAAGTCTTTCCATCTGTGCCAAATGGCAGAAATAAGCTGCTTGAATCACTGCGGAAGCCGTTCTTTCTCTGCCTGCAGACATCAGTCAGAGCACAGAAGTGCTTGTCAGACCCCTGGGCACGGCCCAGCCCCAGCTGCTGTACCAGCCCCATCTACCTGCTCAGGAGTCTGAGCTGCTACTGGTCTGATGCAGTCTGGCTGCAGCACCAAGGCAGATGCATTTAAAAACATTAATTTACAAATATTGCCCTGTTCTGGAAAATGATTTTGAGAAATGGTAAGCAGCAGAATGGAACAAGAAAAGGGTGAAGGATGAAAATCCAGCTTGTGTTCTTTGCCTGTACTGTGAGCATTTCTGCAATTTCCTTATCCAGAAGACTCCACAAAAGCTATTAATGTGGAATAGACAGAGCTGAAGCAAAGTTTCTATACTCTTCAGATTTTAGTCTTTTATTAAGGTACTTTCACTTAACTGCCTTCGTTTATACCAAAGCAAAATGATTTAATCATATCATATATAATTTAAGCTTCCCTATTGTGAAAGTTCTACCTTTGTATATTGCAATATCTTTGTAACAACGGGTTCTGGTGTCTTATTGGCATGGAAATAGATTTTATTGCTTTGTGCCAAGCTTCTAAAGATATGTCACAAATGAATGTCACAAACAAAGCTGTACAGAAAGATGATAAAATGCTGCCTGTGGGGATGAAATCCGTCATTGTTCTTCCTCAAATAATTTTGAAACAGTACAGAGCACAAACACATTGTCCACCAGTGACTTTTGTTGATTTGAAACTTGCTAATCTGAAAGTGCTTACCTAATCTTTAGCCTGGTTTTTGGAAATCACACTGTCAGGATATTGCAATGCCATCGGGAAATAGTGCACCTACTGTGACACCTCCAGTCCCACCCAAATTATCTCACCTTCGCTGATCATCTGGAAGAATAAATAGCAATGAGAAATGAAACACTTTGGATTTAGATCTCTTTCTAGTGAGGTAATAAATTAGGAAGGGACTTTCTGCTGCAGCAATACAAAGCTTCTGGCTGTAGCTCTGCAAACTTACAACGTCCTAAATATTAATTTGGTGGGTGTTATTTTCTTCTGGTTGTGGGTCTATTCTTTCAGTAGTCTTTCTTACGGAGCATTTAAAGTCACTTATGATTAAGGGCTGTTTCAGCATGAAGACTGATTGGAGATATGTATGAAATGCCAGTTCTTGGGCATCACAGCCCTGAGCTTCCACAGGTGTGCAGCTCTCACATACTCTAAGTACAGTTTCTGTCTTGGGACCATGAGAGCTTTTCTTGCACAGGTTTTGCTGGAGAACCATGATCACTGCTGGCTGTGGAAGCAAATCACCAATTATGGCTGCAAGCGATGTGCCCCAGGCTGCAGCAAGACCGGTCTTGTTCTGCAGGAAAGTGCTCATGTCCTGCCCATGAACTGTTCCTGAGCTTTCTTCTCAGCTCTGACATACATGTGGCGTGTGTCTTGTGGCTCTTAGCCATAGGTGTGACTTGTGTGTTAAGGAGACGGGCCACCAGGATGCTACCAGCGTTCTTCAGTTGTGTGATTGTTCGGTTGCTGAAACCACCACGATGGGCATTAGGGAGCATCTTCATGGGGGATTTGCTAGAGATCCATTTGCTTGTATGTGGTACATTAGCATATTTTTGTTGACAGCATTTAAACAGTGTGAACACCTGCTTAAATACAGTTCTTATTCACAGGTTTTGGATGAAGGACCTATGTATCGCAGCCAGAGGATTGAAATTTTAGTGGAATAGCTGTAAAGAAGATGCCAGGGTAACTTTCATTCAAGAACTGGCGCAAAACTGTTACAGCATACCTTCTGGGGAGTAGCTGTGAGAAAGCAAGAAAACAAACCCACCAAAACCTTACTAGGATCTATCACTTTTGAAAGGCGATGTGAGCCCTTGTTTGAATTCTTCTTGGGCTGTGGGTCAGGATATGTCTATTGTTTTTCACCATCTAGCAGTAATTTTACCCCAGAAAGCTAGATATTGTTGTTAATCACAGAAACAATTGGGAATATAGTTTTCTTTATGTTGCAGTAGTTTCACACCTGAGCAAATCCAACTGAGTTTAGTTCCTGTTCATGGGAAAGTCACCACAAGATTTGAACAGTGCACATAAAACTGCGTTCAGTTTGTTCAGATCTAAATATAAAAGGAGTAAGATAGTTTTGTGTTCTTGCTGAGGGCAGGCACAAAGATCAACTGAACTGGTTAAAAAATAAATGAAAAATTTGAACTGCAAAACAATTCTCTGAAAATTATCTTTAAAGAAAAAGGGGAACCTAGCAACGGCTCTGCAAATTTGAAAAAATGAAATGTCTTCTCACTACCTAAACTAAAATAAAACTGGCTCAAGATGGAATTTTTATCTTCTAGTTGAAGATAAACCTGCTGGTTTCAGTGGAGCTATTCATGTGGAGAAAGCTGATTTTTACAAAAACACATTTTTTCCAGTCTCTTTATTCACCTTACACTATGCACTTGTAAGGATAGCTGCATAGCTGTCCACGTTTCATTTAATGTTGTAGTTCCACTGATTGACATTTATTTTATATAGATAATTAGCATATAAAATGTGAAATCTGGGTATAGGCCAGGTTCACTGGGTTTTCTGTAATGTCCTGAATGGTAGTAGACAAGGATTGGGAAGCGACAACATAACTGGAATGTTTTTAAATCTCAATAAGTTAATAAAAACATCTGTCTTTCAATGTCTTTGTACCTGCTATTTCTTCGGTGTAAATTTAAGAGAAATAAAATCTTGAGGGTTAGCCACTACCCAGGGAATATGTCCTGCTGCATGTTCCTTAGCAGGAGGAAAGGTGAGAGGATTCAGAAAATTGAGTCAAGTTGTAACGGTGGGGTAGATGGAATTGGGAGCTTTGTGGTGGGAGTCATGCAACTCTGGGGATGAAACCAGAGTCATGCAGTGCACATCAGAGTCCAGGCAGATGGTGCTTAAGACCTGGAAAACCACTTCAGCATGCCCCCCACCTCAACTGAGGGAAAAGCAGTTTATGAAAAATACAGATTTTTTTTTCACTCTTTTTTTTTTTTTTTTTAAACTGAGAAATACTCAACTGATTGAAATGTGCTTAATATGGTGTGTGTAGGTGCAGCATCTGAAATCCAACACAGGAGGCATGATTTTGGCAAAAGCAAAACAACAGATGCTTGTGACAAGCAGGTTGTATAACATTTCTCTTTTGCAACCTAGGTCAGCTGTTTTTCACCAAAATTGAAGTTTAACTGAAATGTTTAGTATTAGATAAAATATATATTTATATACAGCTGAGGTATGATCTTGTCTTCCTTTACATTGATATTTCCACTGAATTCAGCTTGTGTTAAAGTTACAGCTAATTATAAACCTGTGGACAATAATTAATGTTTTACTTGCACCAACTGTATATAATAGCTGCTAAATCAGAGCTATTTAAATCTTTTTTTAAGTTGTACTTATATTTAGAGGAACTTTCTAAGGATAGGTGCAATACTTATTCTGTATTCAACTCAGCAAAACAACTGCAGTTAAGGAAGAAGTAAAAAGAGGAGGGGGAGGGAAGACTAATTTTGGAAAAACATCTCCAATAGCTTGGAAATACTTCTTGCAATATGTTAAGGCTAATGTAACTGTCACAGCCTTCTGTGGAGTGCCCTTAATGAAAACATCCAAGTGGAAAAATTGAAAAGCTCATATAAATATCAATCTGAATACATGACTCTACAGTTTTTTGCTGTATGAAGTGGCTGCTTAGACTTCAGATAGTGGATTCATCTTTTTTTGGTGGTGGTTTCCTTCAGATTTTCTGTTGTCCTGCTTTGCTTGTTATCCAACAATGTAGTGATGTGCTGTGGGAAGAGTTAGCGCTGGACAGCCTCTCCTGCAATATCTGTGCTTCTGTGTGCATTTGGGAAGGAGAAAGGTGATGGGTAAGAGGGTTTTCCCTACAGGTAGACCTCTAATCAGGATAGACAGGGGATGCTGGGAGGAGATGTGCTCTTCTCAAGCTTTGCATTTTAGGATTTTGCTAATGAGGCATTTCTTTGAGACTATTTTTCTCTTATTAAGGTTTGAATTGCAGCGATGCCCCAAGGCTGTGTTCTCTCATGCCAGCTGCTGCATGGTTTTTCAGTCCCTTTAAGCTTCTGGAGCTGGTGTGCGTAGAGGCAATGCTGCAGCTGGAACACGCTGCTTAGTCCATGACAATCTCAGAAAGTTTGTGCATAATGCAAAATAGTGCTAAAAAATAAGATGGCAGGCAAACAGATAAGCTATAAAAACAACACAAATGTAAGCATAATGTCAAGTGTGTGCCTGTGTAGCAGTTAATTGTTTAAAAACATTGCTTTGAAAACAAAAATAAACTTTGTCTCAACATGGTGTTCAAGCGTGTTTTTCTTGTGACCTCCTGCTACCCCTGCAGAGGTGCTGGGTGTAACTGGAGGCACTGGCTTTGTCTTAAAAGCAGCAGCCTGATGGCTGGTTACTGAACTGTCACCTGGCGCCTCTGCCACGTAGGGGTGTGGGAACCAGCCTTAGTCTTTCCTCAGAAGAGTCCTCTTCCTCTCTCTGCTCTTATCTTCAGCCCCAGAGAGTTCTGCCTTGGGGCTTAAGTTTCCTTTCCCTTGAAGAACATGGTTTCCTTTTTAACCCGGTTTCAAAGACTCTGCCTCTGTTTTCCCCCATCATTATCTCTTAAACTCAATGAGCAGTTCAGAGAAATCTGTCAGCAGGGAGAAGGTCTCAGCTGGATACACAACTCTACAGCCACCCAAGTGGGGGGTACACAGACGTTGTTTCTCATGTGCAACGTAGCAGTGAGGAAGGAGGGCTGCAGGGTAAGCATTTAATTGACCCCAGGCAGTTAGTATTTATCTCAGTTGGGTGACAAAGAAGTGGGAGCTCCCAGGAGGTGGCATTGGTGAAAGCCCTGCAATGTATACTTCGCTGAACTGGAACATATTTTTATTGCAATGTTTAGACATTGGCTAATAAGAGTGCTTAGGTAAGGTATTTGTCAGGTTGGACTGTTTTGACACCAAGGATATTTAAAAGCTATTTTTAAGGTCATTGTGATGTTAATGGTATTGTAAATGTGGAACTGCGAGACAGGGAACTGAACTGCTTTCAGTCAGGAAAATACCTCATTATGGTGAGCGCATAAAGGAGGATGTATTGATCTGAGTTACAAAAAGGTGTTTGAGGAATAGCTCTGTGCAGATGACCCTAAAATAATAATGTCCCTAAAATAATAATACCTTTGCTATTTGTGACTTTCTTTGTCCTGCTAAGCCAAGGAAGTTGTGGCCCAGAAATAGCAAAGTCCTGCCAAAGTTTTGCTTCAGACGGACTGCAGTGGTGTAAGTAGGAAGTAATCCTGTTTCTTTATTTCTGCGGAAGTAAACCTGTGGCATTTTGTAATAATTTTAATACATCTCATCAGACTTGAGTCTAACAGTATTAATTGAATCTTGCCCAATGTAACTCAGCAGCTTGCTTTGTCATGAGAAAAATGTCAATTAGAACTCCCAGTCAATCACTAAAACAAAATCCTAGGAACACAAGTCTTGCTAATTTACTGTTCACAGAGCTACTTGGTCTGTAGTAGTGTTAATGTTCAGGAGTCTTCCCAGTTTAGGAAAAAATGTACACAATATCAATATTTACATCCCATTAAATCAACAACAGCAGAAGATGCAGCCCAAAGGGCTATGCAGTGTAGCTTTCATATGAAGTACCTGCAGTAACGTGCCACTTAAAATGAGTATAAATAGTTAATAATATGCAATTTCAGAAACTTATTACAGCCTTGAGAGTTATACTGCATTTACTATGACAATTCTTACAGTTGTAAAATGTTGTAAGGTATATCTGCACATCAGTAATGACCATTATGAATTGAGTACAAACAAATTTTTCAGCATCACTTACAAAGAGCAATTTTGTTTTTTCCTTTTAAAAAGCTTCTGTAAGGCCAGATTTTTTTTTTTCCTTGAGTCAATATCCCTTCATTTTCAGGTATAATCTGACCTGCTGGTAAACTTTAAAATATAGCCACAAGAACTGATACAAATAGCTTTTTCCATTCTAAACACAAATACAGTTTCATGATTCAAAGCTAACGGGGCATTTCTGATTAATCCTAAGAGAAAGTTACTAAAATATATTCACTGCTTAGTTTCTGCAGCCTATTTGGTTAAACTTTATTAATATATTTTACATTTTAAATATTTAAATGTTAAATTTTAATCAGTATATGTATTAAGTCCAACAGTCTTCCTAAGCCAGACAGGCCCCATATCCTGGGCAAACTTTGTGAGTAGGTAAACTTAGGTGTAGGAAAAAAAAAAAGAAGCTCATTTGAAAATTAATTTATGTGTCCTTGACTGCCAAAGATTGCCTGCCTGCAAGAATAAAGATGTTTCTGGGCAGGGAGAGCTAAGTGAAGGATGCAGTGAGCTGAAGCTCTTGCAGCAGGGACAGAAGTGTAGCAGTCACAGAGGGAGCTGTGCTTCAGCATGGTGTTTTATCAGGTGTGCCAGGATCTCCCCAGGATGGGTTTTAATGAGGTGAGAAGTCATACAGCTCCAGGGCATATTTTTGTGGGTTTGGAGGAGATAAAAGATGCCGATGCCCTTACAATATAATGTTTTGATTGTGTAAGAAGGAAGAAATGTAGCAAGGAAAACAGACGTGTAGAACATGTCTGTGGGCTTAAGAGCTACACACAACTTAAATTCACAGGGACAGGAGCAGGACCACTAGATGGAGAGTCTGGCTTTTCAGCATGGATCACCCTTCTGAAGATACCAGCTGTGCTATCTATGGGACTGAATGTCCAAGATAGCTCTTCTAGTGTAAGCTTTCCTGATGCCTCTTTCTGGACAGCTGCATCTTCAGCTTTCTTAGGTGAATCAAGGTCAACCAACTCTGTCATAGATGACAGAAAAATGGGGTAATGCTGATCAGTGGAGCATGGTATGAAATGGCCAGCAGCAGAGCTGATAGGTGATGGACACAGAAGTGAAGAACAGTGAAGTGCTGCCATATTCCCTTACCATCTGCTGAACCCTTTTACACATTTAGAAATTAAGATCCACCTGGGTTTTCATTCCCGTAAGCCATTCACCACCTATTTGTTCTGCCTCTTGTTCATGTCCACAAGTAGTGAATGCATTCAGAGAGGTGACCTGGTCATTTTCTATTCTATGAACCTGCTTACTTCCTGGAAGGACTGGCTGCCTGAACTAGTAGGAGAAAGGAGGGATTGCAGCCATCTCAGTTGGTAGCAGCTTGTATTGCTTTGGACCTGCAGTGTTAGTTCTCAACCACTGCACTGCTTAGCTACTGCTGTAATTTCAGCCTAATGCAGTAACACATCCAACAACTGAAGATGAAGAACCTAGGTCAATATCAGTAAGTGCTGATACCAAAGTTAAACACATGAAACTGTTTAAGGACCTTCATAAAAGCACCTTGATTTTTTCAGGGTTTTCAGCAATCTTTGGACTCAGCGTAAGATGATGTTTTTATTGAACAATTTTTATTAGAGTCTAAACACAGATTTGGATATGTAAATATAGACATCCAGCTTTGGAGTAAACACAGAAATAAAACCAAACACAACTTTCAGACCTATATGATGTGAAACCATGGGGGTGAGCTGCTTTTAGAAATCCAGCTAAATCTAAGTTTTCTCAGTAAATTCGTATTATAGAGCTTCATCAGCTGTTTATATTTTGATCTAATTATCTCATAATTCTTGATAAATATCAAGTTTGATTGAAGAGTAAGGCAAACGAATGTACAGGAAATGTCTGCCTACTATTAAAAGGGGTAAGGGGTGAAGGTAGCAGGGGAAAGAGGTTAATATGTGGTTGCTATACACTTGTGGAATGGACTCAATATGCCTGTCACCCCTCTGGGCTAAGAGCATCAGGTTCCCATCCTTCTGGCATGATATTTGTTTGCTGGTGAATTCCCCCTGTGGGACGGCTCGGCACGGGTGAATCATGCAGCTGCTTATCCCTCTGGAATGGGATGACAAGGTCCCTCGCGTCCACCGAGCCCTGTAAAGGGGGTAATAGTTTCCAGGGACAGCTCTGCTCCGCAATCCAATCGCAAAATAGCTGGCACACGATGACACTTGGGGCTGCTGCCAGGGGCAGCCTTTGTCTGAGGAGTCCCAGGCTTCTTCTCCACTTGCAGCTCCTCACTGCTGTCCTCCCCCTGAAGGCTTATGGCATGGGGCACAGGCTGCACCCAGGCAGTGACAGCAGCGGGGGGCACTAATGATGAGGCAGCTCCTTCCTTCTGGCAGGTGGTGTCGTGGTGATAGGAAACCAGCTCGTTACTGAAGTTGACCCTCTCCACGGTGGACCTACGTGTACCGCAGCAGAAACACCTGCAGCCCAGCAGGTTGCTGAAAGCCCGTCTGAAGTCTGCATTGAAAGCATAGATGACTGGGTTCACTGAGGAGTTGGCCCAGCCGAACCACACAAAGATGTTGAAGGTGGTTTGGCCAACACAAGCTGTCTGCCCTTCATGGTCGCTGTCCGGCTGGCAGAAAGGCAGCAGGCAGTTGAGCAGGAAGAACGGCAGCCAGCAGCAAACGAAGACTCCCATTATGATAGACAGGGTCTGCAGCACCTTGGTCTCCTTGCGCAGGGAGCTCCGCAGAGCAGAGGTGGGCTCCTTGCCGTGGGCTGGCCACTGCCCCCCTGCTCGCTCAAGGGTGGAGATGCGGCGGATCTGGGCCTGGGCGATCCGGTAGATCCTGGTGTAGGTAATGATCATGACGGCCACGGGGATGTAAAAGCTGACGAGAGAGGAGGTGATGGCGTAAGTGCGGTTCAGGCTGACCTCACAGCGTGGTGTCCCAGGCGGCTGGGAGCCCGGCTGCCTCCCGTCCTTGGCTTTGTGCCAGTGTAGCTGCACTGGGACGAAGGAGATGAGGACGGAGAGGGCCCAGGCCGCAGCTATCATGGCACAGGCGAGGCGCTGCGTCATCCGCCGCTCGTAGCGAAAGGGGCTGGCGATGGCCCAGTAGCGGTCCAGGCTGATGATGCACAGGTGGAGGATGGAGGCAGTGGAGCACATGATGTCGAAGGCCACCCATGTGTCGCAGAATCGGCTGCCGAAGAGCCAGGAGCCACCGGCCACCTCGGTGACCGCCTTCCAGGGCATCACTAGGACGGCCACGCACAGGTCGGAGACAGCCAGTGACAGCACGAACCAGTTGGTGACCTTGGCGCGGAGGTGGCGGAACCGCAGCACAGCCAGGCACACCAGCGCATTGCCTGCCAGAGTGCCCAGCACCAGGGCGCCCAGCAGGCACCCACACAGG
Organism: Heteronetta atricapilla; assembly: GCA_011075105.1. Lineage (NCBI taxonomy): Eukaryota > Metazoa > Chordata > Aves > Anseriformes > Anatidae > Heteronetta > Heteronetta atricapilla. The sequence continues at coordinate 20,009,103 of CM021736.1, forward strand.
GCCCGCAGCGCCCGCGGGTCCCCCCCCGCCGCAGCCGCGCTCGCCATGGGGGGCGCTCCGCCGCCCGGGGGGGCATCGCCGGCCGCCCCCCGGCCCGGGCTACTCACCACGGCACGGCACGGCACGGCACGGCACGGCACGGCACGGCACGGCCCCGCCGGGGGAGCGGGGCGCTGCTCAGGGTCGGCGCCGGGCCCCCGGCGGCAGCCTGGCGCTGAGGAGAAGCCGCCGCTTCCCGCCCGCCGCCATGGGCGGGACGAGCGGCAACTTTCGGCCTCCGCCTGCCGGCGCCGTGCGGCCGCCCCCAGCCCGAGGGGCCGGGGGCAGTCGGGGGACGGCCCCGAAGCGCCGCCGGAGCCGGGCTGTGGGGGACAGGAGGGAAGAGGAGCCGCGCTGCCCCGCCGCCTGCCCTCGGACACCGCCATCGGACGGTGGCTTCGTGCCCGCCCGTGCCCACGGTGCCATCGCGCCTCACAGGAGCTGTGCCAGCCGCCGCTTCGCAGCGTCCTGCCTGTTCGTTGCTGCTGCTGCTGGTTTTGTTTTAGGCTGAAACCCTGCGGAAAGAGACCCGGGCACGGGAACCTCGGACATCGCTGGTTTGGATCTGCTCAGTTCTGGCTGCTCGGACACGGGCACCCAGGACCGGCGCCTGGATATTGCAGCCCAAGGCTTTTTCGGGTCCATTTCAACAGCCTCCCGCTCGCTTTTACAATTATATACGTGCTGTCATGTAAAGTGCCTTGCTTACATTTACAGCCTACTTTAGAGAAGGCATCCTAATGGAAATAGGCTGTAATTCTTTATTCTGGAAGAATTTATTGAGATTGAAATATGGTAATCCTGTTAAGAGAATAAAAAGAGATTGGGGTGTGAATTGAAAAGATCAACTCATGTAATTACTTAGCATGATAATCTTTTGAGATTTACTTTTTTTGTTTTGTTTTGTTTTTCTTTTGCCTCTAAATTAAAACTGCTTCATCCTCTAGTGTCAATATGAATAATTTCCAAGCCAGAAAGCATCCGATTTCCATTGTATTGTGAAGATATTCGTGGTAATTAAAGGCTGGACCTTTTAAAACAAATTTGGAATGGTAAAGCTGGCAGCTCATCCTGTAAAAATTAGCATATTTAAGATAAGCTAGTTGGATTGTGTCAGTTCATAACAGATTGCTAACATTTGGTCACGTTTTTTAAGATCCAAGTCACTTTGTGCCTTGGAGACCACAGTCGTCATAGTGCATGCAGCCCATTATGTTATTTCTGCTGTGGCACTGGAAATTGGATATGTTTCTTTGTTTGTTACTGTGTTTGTCTATAAGACAAACTCATAATTTATACAATTTATCTAGATAAATTTATCTCTGATAAAATATACACTTTGTTAAATATACAGTGGCTTTCAAAGTAGCATGGGCTGGAAGGCACAAGTGGGCTGCACACCTTGTCTTGTTTGGAGCCATCTGTGTTTCCGCGTATGTGGATTTTACCAACATCTGCACGCCGTAGTAGGTCTCTAATTTTCATTCCAATACTAAGGACTAAAGGTTTGTTTGCAAGAATTAGCTGCACACCTGCTATTTTTACTCACTATGTTTACTGTTATTTAACAATCAGTAAAAATCAAAAAATCCTGAAGACCAGAATATTGTAAAGAACTGTAAATGAGACAGCTGGAATTAAGGCAATATGATACTGAGAAGGAAAGAGCAGTGCTTTTGTATATTCAGCAGACAGCAGTGCTACCAGGATCTGTAGCAGAAGGTAGCTAGCGTTATAAAAACAACTGTGTTCAGCGTCTCTGCGTATGTCCAGTTTAGCATTCATAAATAGGGAAGTGAAAGCAATCAGACTGTTTTGTGTGCAAATGTGTTTATGCAAGTGCTCTACCTCAACATTTTGAGGCTGCTGGCTGACGTCAAATCTAACTGAGAAGTAGAGCTCTCAAAAAAATAATTTCCTATGATTGTAATTAAAGTAGGAATATCTGGTTAGAAGTGAGAACCCCTAATCATATCCTCACTGGTAGAAGTCTTCTGCATGGACTAAATGCTTATTAAGCACAAGTGAATCCGCACAAAGGGAGATGTTATGAATGCCCAGATCCTAAAGAAAACATCGAGAGACACTTTCATCTTCTCAGATATCAGGAGGCATCTGCAAGATGTAAATGCTTAAGAAACTGTACAGTGAGTCAGTGGCAAAGACAGGAATAGAAACACTGCCCTACTCATATCCTATATTGGGCACAGTGGAGTGGAGAGCATGCTTATTGGAGAGAGTGAGGAAAGAGAGACAGTGAAAAACACAATGCTGTGTGAAAATCGGTGTGTGCAGTGTGCTGAAAATGCTGTAAACTTTGTCTTTAAACTGTGTAGATGTTCTATGCATTAAGCTTACTCGGGTAGAATAGGAAGGGTCTCAGCAAAACAGTATAGAAGATGCTAATTGACTGGATAAACAGCCTCTTGTGACTCCAGAATATTTGCAAGCTCATTCCATCTGTGAAAAAATAAACTTACCAGAGAACAAATATAAAACATATTGCAATGCATATGAATGTATATAATCTCTGTATATTGTACATTTTAAAAATGTCATCATATTGAAAAACTGTCTGCTTCCAAGAATGGAAAGAAGGAAGTCTGGTCAGTGAAACCTTTACAAGAAACCAGAACCAGTTGCCTTCTCCCTTCCTTTCCCTTCTTCTTCTTGTACTTCTCCCTTGTGAAACTTTCTCATCCTAGACGGAGAGTGCACACATTTATAGCACATGTTATGATTAAGAGGAGATCGGATTCAGAATTTAAAATGAAGCCTTTGATAGCATACTGCCTTAGGAGCACAAGCCTCTGCGTAGGACCCTGGTGCTCCAGCTGGCTGGACGACTGAAGCAGGTGGAAACTGAGCGCTCCGCCAGGCCGCGATGCCTCAGCCCAAGGCACGAGGTGTCCCCTGGGAGGGCACCACAGCCCTCGCTGCAGCAGCAGCCTCCAGCAGGTCAGTGACGGGTCCGTTTTCCAGTGCCAGTGGTTACTGCTTTGTCAAGTGAGTGTAATACCAACAGCGGTCAGCCAAATAGTTCATTTCGTTCAGATACTTTGTCCAGAGGGGGGAGCACTATTATACCCAACTTCATGAAGCAGTATAGTTAAATGGCACGTGATTACCCTTTGTAAAGGTGTGTTGAGGTGTTGGCACAATGATGCTCTGAATAAGTAAGTTGTCTTCCTTGCATTCTTAAAAACCATTGGTGGTGTCTGAATCATGCTAAACTGGCTTTTGTGGTTGCTTTTACAGCTACTGCTTGTGACTGTTCCAGCTGTGCTTGTGATTTTAAATGTCATGCAAGAAAACGTCATGTAGCATTGAAGACAATAATGTAACATCTGAAACAAATATGATAATCTCTTACCTATCTATCCATCCACCTATGTATTTTGCTCCATGTAGCTAAAGAAGATACCAATTCTGCACATAGGTGTGTATTATATATGCGTGTGTGTACCTATCACCCTGGCTTTAGATGTTTTATTCTTGCTTTCAATGCTATGTGAGTTTTATGAGCTTGATCATATACTGAGACTGCCAGTCTATTGGCATAGTGAATCCAGCATTACTGTTGAAAGTAAATTATATTTTTGTTACAGAGATATGGATTAGCCGTATGATAGAATTGGAAGTCACTGAATAATTCATTGTTTCAGAAACTGTCTTGACAAGTTAAAGAAAGAATAACTAAATCAACAGCTAAATATCAAAAGCATGCTTAGTCTGTTCAGGCTTAATAGAAATATCTTGAACTTATGATGTCCAATACAGAGTCCACTGTAGCTCTTCACATCATTTGAAGTTGGTACAATTCTTAGAGTGATTTCACTGGGAGCTGCTGAGTAATCAGCTCTTGTATTTGGAATACCTTTAAGGTTAAGTAAGGATAATAAAAGTGATGTACACCTAACTGAAATACTTTTCTGGGAAAAGTGCCTGGCTTCTCTCTTGGCTATACAGGCCAGAGATGTCAAGTTCACTTTTTGGAAAGGCCCTCCTACTAGCATCACCATACACAATAGCTCATGAAAACCAGGCTATGGTGATGCCGTGATGCTCTCATATGACCTAATTTGGAAGGCAGTCCCTGTTCACCATGGAGATTTCCTGAGCAAGGGTGTCAGACCAAGAAGCAGGAGAACAGGCAAACAGCTCTTTCACAGCATTTGCTTGTCACACCATGCAGCGGGTACTCAGCAGTGAAGATGCCACCTCTTGCACGTTTGGGCCACTAAGCAATTCAACAGAATTCCATGAGAGATAAGGGGAAGCTTCTTAATATTTTAGTAGACTTTTTGTTGAAGGATAATATTTAAAGAATTTTCAGTGTAAAAGAATAAGCACGATCAATTTAAACACATTTAAAGCACTATTTTCACAATCCAGGTCTGACACAAAAGTTGTATGTTTTTGCTAACAGTACCTCCTGGTATTCAGAAGTTCACCTCTGCCTGAATGTCTCTGTTGTTTCTTTAAGCAATAGCTAGCACTGAGGTAAGAATTCTGCCTTCTTCACTGTTCCCCTATTTGAGCATTCTTATTCATTTTGCCTTTTTACAGAAGTTTCACATATAATGTGATTAGCAGATGACTACTGTAAATAATAAATACTGTAATACAGTATTTACTGAATACTGTAAATAACAGGAGTACAAAAGGTATTGAAGTGATAAACTTTTAAAATAATAGGTAGATTTAAAAATCTCATTAAAACTATAGAAATTAATATATGAGCAGGCAGAAGCAGTGTAGGAGGTCCAATCAACTATCATTTGAATTGCAGCTTTAATGTGAACAGCATGAAAGAAAACAACTAATTCAAAGAGCTTGTTTTCAAAGGAACATTTCATAACTCTGCATTTAATATGAACTATCTTACTTCAATTGTTTCTACTTGATCTTTTCTGTTAGCCATAAATATACAAAAGACATTTAATATTTCTAGACCTTTTCCTTCAAAAAAGGTCATAACTTTAGAATAAATTAGAATATTGTTGTGATTGAACAAGTGAGTTCAGTGTTGTGCCAAGAAACAAATGAATACTTATTATTAAATAGAAAAATCATGTTCATGTTCCAAACAGTTAATGCTAAAAGAATTTGGTTTAGTCTGCTGGGTGAGGCTCAGTTTAAAGGCAAAATCCATTTTTTGAGCATCCTTGCATTGTATGTTTTCCATAGGTCACTTTGGTGTTAGCACTGTTCTGACCAGCCTCAGTAAGTCAGCCCTGTCTCCAGTGACTTTCTGCAATGATATCACATGGTAGTGCTATCACCAAGATTTTGTTTATCAAGATGCTGTTCCCTCCATTACTCTCCAGAACTGGTATAAGTGAATCTCTCTTTTTATTATTATTATTATTTTTTTCAATCTGCTGTTCTCAGTGGCCCAACTTTTACCAGCTCGCTGGTTCATCCATGCCCAGCACAGCTGCAGTTTGCTGCATTCACAGGACAGCTCAGGCTGGGGAGCTGGCTGGTAACACATCACCCCGCCTGCTGGTTTGGACCGTTCTGGGAGGGCTGGCAGTGACTGAACCCCAGTATTTCTCACTCAGCACCTTCAAAGGCAAATGCCTTCATGCAGGTGCTAATATTTGCCATTTAATAACTAAGTTGGGTACCAGCAGGGATGAAAGGCCCAGTATGACATTTAGGTATGGTCCAAAAATCCAGAGGCTTTGATGCCCAGGCAGCCCTGGGACAGGGCTTGTGACTTGTGATCTGTGACACGATTTGCTGGCAGGCATGAAGCGCTGCTGGAAGGTAAAGCAGCCTGCAAAGCTGCCTGGAGGCGTGTTGGGTTGAGTTGGCTCCTAACACAGCCCATAATTTAGGAGGCAGAAAGATGGTTTTGATGCAGTCTTTACCCTCATGTCTGAGCTGTATTTTTGTGTTCCACCACAGAAAAGCCAGAACTTTACTGAACAAAGCAATGCTTCCAGCTGCTCGGGTGCTGTATGACAGCGACTGCCCTTTTTCAGAGAGGCAGGGCAGAGCAGAGAGCTTTCTGATTTTGCTTTGTAAACAGAAATGCAAAGTACATTACATTGCTATAGAAATCACTACTTAAGTTATTCTAACCAGTGTTTAGTCTAGATTAAAGTAATCAAGATAATAACAATGTGAAAACCAGTCTATAATAAAGTGTTGATTATTTCAAAATGTTACCTCCATATTCTTTAGGATACAAACGCTTCATTGACTGTCATTGTGTTTATAAAGCAAGCTTTAAAATTAAAATTAAGAAAAGGAATCTTTCGTAAGTTTCCAACAGAGGGCACACGCAGCACTTAGCAGAATAAAAATTTGTTTATACCTGCTCGTAGTAACTGGTGTGGCAGAATTATCGCTGAATCATATCCAGGTTCCTGTAGAAATTAATCATTTGTGCTCCACTTCTGACAAAAAGCTTTATACCAGGTTGGGAATGTACCTACTTGGTTTGCTTCAGAAGATGCAAATTTAAATTTCTCAGAAAAGCAATGTGAGATTTTCTTTGTTTTGTCCAATTCCCCACAATGTGTAAACAGTTTTTTGACAGAAGATACAGAAGATATGTGGTATTTTCAGAGGCTAGACTGAAAATGGATTTTCTGTCTACATGGGATAGTGCCCAGCACTCAGCGTAAAGAAGTGCAATTTAATCTGTTCTCAAAATGATTTGACTTTAAAGAATTTCAGACAGCCACAACATTATTTTTTGTTTTGTTCTGCACTTGCTCATTTTAGAGATTTGGTGGAATAGTGTTTGTCAGCAACGTGGAAAGCTTTCTAGCACCCTGCAGATGTGACACACAATAACCACTGTATTTTAGTGTTTCACAAGGAACATTTTGATCTCTAGTCTTGTTAAAAGTTTGCATGCAGCCTCTGTTGAAAGTGTTTGGAGTACATGGTTAGGCAACACAGAGATGATGTGCTATTGCTTCTGTCCTGAAGAGATGGCCATGCCACTGCCACCAGTAAAGATGACCTATGTTTGAGGAATAACAACTATTAGGTACATAGAATGTAAGACAGAAGTGATGCCAGAAGACAGACAAAAGCCTTTTGAAGACTTCACAACCCTGCATTCATTCTCCTTTCTTTGACGATCCCACATCCCTACAATCTATCCAACCTGTACTTTAGAACAATCTTAGGATTCCTCCTGAACACTCATTTGACAGCACAAACTTTCTTTTATCTAAGCTGGGCCATTATCCCATACTGGCAAGCAATTGCAAGCCTAACAGGAATATAGCAATCAAGGTGACTGGGCATTAGTGTTTGAGGACACCCAGAGACACGCAGGCACAGACATGGGCACAACACATCAGGCCTCCACAGCCAACTCTGGCTACCTCAGGAACTGGTTCAGATTCAAGTTCTTGTTCTTTATCTGCAAGGCTTTCCTAGAGTCCAAGTTTGAAAAGACCACATGAAATGTTCACAGTGAAGACCCTGGTTAATACCTACTTGGGAACTTTCTCTGCTCAGCCAAAATTCATCCTGCAGGAGTCATTTGATCGCAGTGTTAGCCCCAGCAGCTCCAGCCACTTGGTGCTCTGCTTTTCTTCTCTAGAAAAAAGTGGAGCAAATCTGTGTTCAGATATAAAACAGCCAAAAATTCTTACCTGTAGCATGTGCTTATTTCCCTGTGGTAGAACATGACAAACGTCAGTTGCACTGGTTACATCATGACTGCATGAACAGTACTTCCCGTGAGACACTCCAGCTGGTTACACAGGGCACCAGCTCCCTTTCAGACTTTCTTTGGCTTTCCTTCTGTGCACAGCCATGCATGGAGAAAGCGGGGAGCCTGACACATGATGAGTTCTTGATATCAAGTCGGGGTAAAATGAGTTCTACCTCTGGAACTGGAAAATGAGAAGTGTTCCTCTGTCCCACAATTTGTATATAGCTATTTCTTAATGACTGTACTTACAGCCGTTCCCTAGTGCAGTGCTGGACTGGGAAACCATAGTGATGAATATAGCATAAAAACCTGTATAGCGTAACTCAACAACATAAACTTTCAGCGTGGTCTGGAAAATAGCTCAGGATCTGCGTAGGATGCAACACTGGATAAATAGGAGGTGATATTTCTGCATAGTAAATAAATGTCTCTTTTTTTTTCTTCCCCATTTTCCTCATTCCTATCCATCCGTAATGCCAAATGTTGCATGTTGTTTTTTATAGATAGACAAACATTTATTAGGAAATACCCTCAACAGATAGCCTTAAGAAATAATGCACTTGAAAAGTTTCGCCCTGTTGCCCAGCCTGTGATTAGCCCCAGTTGTACTGGCTGTGCCTGGCTGCAGCATTTCCTAAGGGCCCGTCTGCCCCCTTTACACAGCTTAAACACAGAGCAGTAAATTGAACCTTACCCTTTCCAACCGCTCCCTGTTATTCTGTTTGCCCAAGATAAGGGAGACCTGTTCTTTTAAGGATAAACTTTTGCTTACTATTGCTCAGGACCTGGTTCAGCATTCACAAGCAGCACTTTGTAAACTGAGGCAGGCAACTCTTGCTTCTGGCTATTTATTCATGCCTGCTTCACCCAGCTTCATGTGCTGCAAAACCAACAGAACTACCGGGGCTGTAAAGTGACACAGCAAAAAATGAAGATATTTTCCAGCCATTTCAATTCATCAGTCTGATCCTTTGCATTGCCACACAACCAGCTGAGATAGCATAACAACAGCCAAGATTAAGAAGGTGAATGCGTAACCAGGAGCTGGGATACAGTAAGTTGTTTTTCATGCCAACATTGCCACTGAGGAATTATTTACTCTTTCTACCATTTGCTCTTACAATCTGTGACAATTTCTTCAACTTTCCATGACAGGTTTGAAAGCTTCCACTCAGGTTAAATCTCAACAAAACAATTTATAATGAAATTGAGTTAAAAAAAAAAAAAAAAAAAAAAAAAATCATCTGCATGTTGTTCTAAGCCCAGCTCAGTTCTCACTGATTTCAAGAGGAAAGACTGTTTCATCTGTTTTTCTTAGAGGACTTCTCTTGCCACTAAATTTAGTGCATGGAATTACAGGGTGCCCAGGACACAATGCTCAGTCTCGGCAAACATTGTACAGCCATTCTGTAGATGCCTACATAACCACGGTGGGGTCAGGGCAGCAAAAAAGCAGGTCAGTTAGATTATTCCTAAAAAGTTAACATGAACATAGCTTACGGTGTTTGGAGAATGCAGAGTCCTGTTCTCATAGCCCCCAAAGTCTATTACAACACAAAGAGAATACAAATCCAATATGACTTGACAAAATTAATTAATTAATTAATTAAAAGGGAAAATCCAAACAATCCTCTTTTTTTTTAACTTTTTTTTTTTTTTTCCCTACTTGTATTTTACTATCCATATAAGTGATTTTATTACTATTAATGACATAGCAAGTAAACAGAGCACAAGAATGAGACAGGAATTTGTGATAATGTTGCAATCTCCATGGGGGAGGACTAACAGCTCTTTATCAGCTACATATTAGCTTAAAAAATATTTACTGCTGCAGTCTAAGGACTATGATGATGCTCTGCCTGAAAGTAGGAAAGTGCTGAGACTGAATATAAGTAATTCAAAATGGGTCTAATTAGTGGATGAAACAAGTAAAGGAAGAGCTGCTCTTGGTCCTAAAATAACCACAAAACAACTTAGATGGAGAATAACTGGCTGAAATACAAGCCAGGGAAGGGAGAAAAAAGCTCAGACCTCTGCTTCGTTGCAGCAGCTTCCCCAAAATATGCTTCTACTAACCACACAGGGTTTTTATTCCCTGAGTGAGTGAGGATCCCAGGCTGAGAAATGTGAGATCCTGCATTGCCTGTTTACTTTCTTCTTTTCCTTATCTTTTGCTTTGTCTGTGTGTGCTCTCCCAGCTTGCACCTATTCCTTTGGGTGGATCCCAAAGGCTGGATTTGAACAAAAAGAAAGAGAAAGCTCTTTGTGTCTGTGAATACAACCTGAGGTTTCTGGCACACAGATGGGCAAAGCCTGTGGATTAGGTAAGTATTTCATTGATTGTTTGCATAGAGATTGGAAAATAAAAACACTTTGGATCCTAGCAAAAGCAGATTATTTTTTTCCATTTCTCTTCTGTTCTATTAAGAATCAGGGTAATTACATTAATTTACAATACATTAATAAACACTTCTATTTGCTTTGATCTTAACCTGGTTTCAGGTCAGGGTGATTTCTAGGTAACTATCTCTCTGTCCGTATGGCTTTAGTGACATGTAGAACAGGAATACTGGCATATGTCAGCAGTCTCTAGCATTGCAGTATCTTGATGGTGATGTCCAGATGGTAACAGATAAAGTCTCTACATAGGGATGTCATCTACATAGGACAGTCTTGAAGTGGGCAGCATGGAGGTTACATGGAAGGAGAGTCTTCCAGTGCCTGTCAACAACTGGAAAGCCTTCTAGACCCTAGAGGAACAATGGAAAAAAAAAAAAAAAAAAAAAAAAAAAAAGTTTAACCCATTCAATGCTCAGGGAGGTTTTGACACTATTTGCATCACAGAAAGCATGAGCATACATGAGCAAAAGCACCACAGGCTGAATTATCTTAATACATGTACACAGCATGTTTGAGTGTAGTTTTTAATTCTGGGACTGCAGCACAACTGGGAATGTTCTAAAGAGAAGCCTGCAGTGTGTGGGAGTCTGCCAAACAGTACATCTCTGAAGTCTTAATTAATTGTTAACTATAATCTGTGATGAAATCTAGTCCAGAAGGCATTTGTATTAAAAGTGCAAACTGCTATTAGTGGAGTGTAAAGAGGTTCTTGCCAATGTAGCATTTCCAAAGAAACTAGAACCTCGGTAGTGAACTGCCAAGGAGCACAACAATATTGCACATGTAAGAACACCTGAGGATTTGGGAGCCCTCGGGTAGAGCTCTTCCTGTATATTGATCTGAGGAAGCCATTCCATCTTTTAATTACAGAAGTAATGAAACGGCACAGGGAAACCAGCAGCTACATGTTGGTTATGTGTGTAACCAACCAACCCATCAATGCGCATTTAAGTTATCAGTGTTGTTTGGCACAAGAGGTGAACTAACATCTGATGCTTAGCTACATTGTTCTTTTGAACATGAGAACGTGCTGATGGGCATTGGCTTAGGGTTTGTATGGTTTGTTCCTGAATAAATATCTTTGTGTTTTCTCAGTATTGCCAGTAGCATTGTGTAAAGCTTGTTCTGCGACCACTCACCAAAGTATGCAGAGTTCATAGCCATGTGTTTTCAGCACTGCTTGCAGCATACCTTGTCACCTGCAACATTGGATCCTTACATTATTGCAGGATATTCCTAATTTTTTTTTAGTCTTGGGAGTAAAAAATTGTCTGTGTCACTTAAATCCATAACCGTGTGAAGCAACACCAATCAAAATGGAAACCAGAATTAAAACTAGTGACCTAGAATTGTGTTAATTATATGAGAGATATGTGACATTTCCTAAGCATTCAGACCTTTGAAAGGGTGCAGTGACAGACAGGGGCTATTCCTAATGAGGGACTGTACTGAAAGGTCAGCTGTCAAAAACAGTCAAGGATGCAGACAGGTTTAGTTCTCTGCTGCCTGTGTATTTAACAGCCCTCCCAGGCATCAAGACTGGGTCACTGTAGCATGCTATAAATCTTTGGAATGAGGGTTGCAAACATTGCAGTTTGTGCAAACCCTGAGGAAGGAGTACTGTAAATCCCAGCTTGTTCCTTACATGGTATTTTAATTGTAAACTCTTTGGAGCAAAGTCTGCATGCATTAATTACTTGTACACTGTCTCACTGAGGATTTGCTTACATGGAACTTGCACGTGTTCTTTGTAACATAAAATAATGAAACTGGTGACAATTGCTCTCTTTCTCTTTCATTAGCTAAAAGTGAAAACAAACTAGCCAGATTCTCACTTAGCTCCTGTTTCCTGTGTATTCTCTTGCTACCTCCTCACAACTGGCACTGCACTCAGAGCTGACAGCCTTCTAAGGTAGAAAAGATGCTCTCTTCTTTCTGTCATCCAAAACACCTGGAGTATCTTCCCCACAGTTGAGGTATTCTATAAACTGAGTTACAGGCTTTGTTCTTGCATAAAAGGTCTTAGCAAAGGAAAAAGAGTTCAGCTCAATGAATCTGTTATGTGACTGTTTCTTTACAAACTTGTTTGGTAAAGTTTCCCCCTTCATAACAGTCACCTGAGAGAGCCAGGAGCACAAATGATTTTATTACATGCAAATTGTCCTAATCAGTTTGAGGGCAATATAAAACTACTGCCCTGTAAGTTATTTACAATATTCAGATAAGCATCTACTTTCTTTTTGCTAACAAATTATTCTATTATATAAAACACTGGATACTAAGGATCTGTATAGTAACATTTTAGTCTATATAGTTTTATATAGTCTACATTTTGCTTGGCTTGCTCAGCATCTTGCACTGTGAGCTGCATCTTGCAGCATCCCAGTTAAACACTTGAAAATCCGTACAACGCACTCTGTGGACCTCTGAGTGCTTCCTTAAACCGAAAATCTGCTCTAATCAAGGCAGCTTTCTCTTTCATTTTGTTCTGGTACAGAATGAGCTCCTGGATAATTCATACTTTTTGGATTCACACTGCACCCACTACTTCATTACATGTAAGGCAAAGAGAGCTGCCATGCCTCCACAACAACTCACTTTATAGCACATTGCCCAGGGTAACAACGAATATATAGACGTTAAATGAATTCACTGTTGATCCCTTGTTACTGGGTATGATATCTCTAGTTTAAGACAGTACACTATCCAGTCCCCTCCTTTCTTATTACTTTTGAAGACACTGCATCTGTGCTGCCCATAGCTGTTGACTACTCAGGTGCTCCTTGGGATATTCTGCTCGCTGCATCAGTTTAAAATACTCCAGAAGAAATGCAAGGCGGATGGGTGAGCTGCCTACCCAGACCCCTGCTTTAAAAGAGGATTTGTGGCGTGTGCTGCATGAGCTGCATGTTCCATCTGCACAGAGTAAAGAGAGCCTCTGTAGCACCCATCATGCATGTCCACCCATCAGCCATGCTGATCAGATCATGTGTTACAGCGCAGAACAGAAAACCTACCATCTTACTTAGAGCAGCAAAAAGCTTAACTAAAAAAATAAGTAAGCAAAAAGCTTAATTAGTTCTTCCTTTCTAATGGTTTGGTTTGACTGAAGTAGCCTACAGAGTGTTCCCACAAGCCGTCCAGCTGGCATACCACTGGACAGGTAACGCTGGCAGCCTCTACTGGGCATTTTTCCAAGCAGCTGAAGGCCAATGGTCCTGCATCTCACCCAGCTGTCGCTGGACGAGGCTGGGTACCTCCTCTCAAGAAAGACAAGGCAGAAGAAAACCAAACCAAAACAGCGTGTTTCTTCTCCAGCCTCTGAGATTCCAAGTATTTGCTACCTCCTCAAGTCAAAACGGCTGAGATCGGAGTTGCTTGTTCCACGTAAAACAGCCAGTGTTGTATGCCTGACCTCAGACGTACAGCGACAAGGTGACAAGGGGAAAAAATACAAGACACACCACAGACCATTTTTTATTTATTTCTTTACTAAAGAAACACCTGGAATATTTTGGACTGCAAAGTCCCGACATCGTAACACAATGAAATGCATCAACTTTTTATTTTGGTGAATTCCTACGTAAAAGCCCTCTTCCTAAGATGCCCACAGCTCAGACACAACCCGCTCAGGCGGCCGTCAGGTCCCGGCCCCCTCCCCGCTCCACCTCAGTACCGAGGCCTTTTCCCGGGCACGCCGCACCTGGCAGCGGTTAAAAGCCGGGCCCTCGGGCGCTGCGGGGCGGCCGGATGGAGGGCTGTGCGGGCCGGGGGCTCCCCGGGGAGCCGCGCTTCCCCTGCTACCGGCTGTGAGTGCGTGCTGCGGGGACGGGAGCGCTTGTGAGGGGCTGGGCTGGGGCCAGCCTCGTGAACGCGGAGCGGTGGCTGTGTCGACAGGGCCGCAATAGGGGCATGAAGCCCTCTGCCTTTTCTTTAACCAGCGCCTCCCTGCCCTGCTCTCTCACGGGAGCGCCTTGTTTCCCGCGAGGGACACGCTGGGAGGCGCAGGTGCCGCGGGGCAGCCCCCGTCTAGGTGCCATCTCCGCCGGGCAGGGCGGGGGCGCTCTCCCTGCCCTGCCTCTCTATGGTGGCTTTCCCGGGCGGGGAGCGGAGCCGCGCGCATGCGCCTCGCCTCACGCTGGGCGGTGGCGGCGCCGCCGGTGCTGAGCAGCGCGCGCCGCCCGCCCCGTCCCCCGCCCCCCGTGGCCCCGCCCCCTGTGGCCCCCGCCCCGCCCCGCCGCGCCGGGGGGGCTGCGCCGCTGGCACCGGCGGGGCTCGGCGGCGGCAAATGGTGGGGCCGGACGATGGCGGGGCTCCGGGCGTGCTCCCCGCGGGCCGGCGGGAGGCGGCGGCGGCGGAGGAGGAGGAAGAGGAGGAGGAGGAGGACGGGGAGCGGGATGGGAGCCGGGGCTTGAGGCCGAGGAGCGGCGGGCCCGGCCGGCAGCAGCTGCTGCTGCAGCGGTACCTGGCGGCGCTCGGCCCGGCGGCGGGCGGGGGGCGCTGCCCGGAGAAGCCGGCCAACGGCGCCGCCCCGCACGCCGCGGGGGCGATGACCAACGGGGACGTCGGCTTCCTGCGGGCCGAGCCGCCGCCGCCGGCCCCCCGGGCGGGACGGGCCGCGCCGGGCCGCCATGAGGAGGAGGAGGAGGAGGAGGAAGCGAAAGTGCAGAACGGGGGCTTCCTCCTCTGCCCGCCCGGCCCCGGCGGCCCCGCGGGGACGGCCCTGGAGGAGCCGCTGCGGAGCTGCTGCCTGCGGGGCGAGGCGGGGCCGGGCGGCGGCAGTCCCCCCCCGACAGCCCCGGGGCAGCCGCCGGGCTTCACGGACGTCAGCCTGGGCTCCCGCAACACGTACGAGGTGAGCCGCCGCCGCAGCGCCCCGGAGCACCTGCCCCGCGGAGGGACGGCGCCGCCGGGACCGCCGCACCCAGCGGCCGAGCGGGCCCGGAGGGCGGCAGGCGGCAGCGGCTTGGCCGAGTTCTTCAGCAGGTACGGGCCCGAGGGAGGGGGCCCGGCCCCGGGGGCGGCGGGCACCCACCTCTGGCGCCTTCCTCCCGGCGGTGTGGGTGCTGTTGGGTGGTTTATTCCACAGCGCGGTGCAGGAAGCCGCCAGGGATGGGCTTTGTGCTCGCACCAGTGGGGTGCCTGCTAAACTTCTGACACAGAAACCTGAACTTTGGGGCGTCCACCTGCATTGCTCTGTGGCGTGTTTTGCTCTGTAACGTACCACTCGGGAGGTGCCTCTTGACTATAACTGTTGACATCACGCTCTGTATTGCTTCTCTGAATTTAACAATGGGAGTTAAATTCCCAATCTCTAATAGTTCTTAATCCTCAAGCCCTGGTCTCGCAGTTGTGCGGTAGTTGCTCTGATAGCACAGTGGGTCTCTGAGTGATTTGGGAAGACAGAATGCGATGAAATTACTGACTGAAGAATTGATGTGAAAGAGCAGGGATTTGGTCTCAAGCAATGACCCCAAACCAAGAAACAGGCTGTATCTACCAGCCCTCAGAAAAGGGATGGGTGGGTTCCTGCCGGAGCATAGGGACAGTGTCACTCGCAGGGCCAGGTTGATGCCACTGCTTTGTGTCACAAATGGATCGAGAGCTGTGCCACTGTTTCCACTACTTTTTTTTCCCCATCAGTGATCTTCCATTCCCTCTTCTCCATGTTACGTGGCTGGCAGTATATTGCCTTCCCTTTGCCTCATTCTCTAACGCTTTAACCAGCTATGTTACTTGTTGCTTTCTGCCCCAGAGCAATAGCTTAATGAAATTCTGGAGAACTTTGGCTCCTAGAAAAGGCTGAACTCATTGTGCCATTGAAGTTGTCAATATACAGTGACACTTGTAGTTTTCAGAGAAGACCTGGGTAATACCTGGAAAAAATTCAATTGCTTCTATGCTGGCAAAAGCTAGAGTGCTGACACCTCTGTTTAAAAAAAGGTTTGCCAGGGAGCTGATCTCCCAGCCCCTCGCTGGCCTGGCTGGCTGCTCCTTGTGTGTGCTTGGCCTGGGCAGCAGCAGCAGCTTCAGAGGCTTCGCTTTCAGCTCTGCACATACGGTTGTGAAAGCACCGGGCTTACAGCTGATACCATTTCTGCAGCCAAAATGAGATCTATTAATGAAGCACACTCTTACTGTTTGTTTAAAAACAAAACACAAGCTTCTCATACTTGGTAGACTTATCTCTAGACGGAATAAAACTAGTGTTTGTGTTCTCCATTGCTTATAAAAGTGATAACCTTCTTTTCATGACTTTTTTTAGTAATCAGTTCATGTCTTCTGGTCTTTTTCTAATTCTTTGAAAGCTTACACTTCTCACGTCTTTTTTAAAGTCTCAGATCAATATAAAGCCAACAGTTGCTGTTGTGAGTTGGTTGTTCTGCAGCTCCTCAAAAAGAAATGCCTCAGCTCTCAGTAATAAGGATAGAAATTGTTGAAATTAATTCTGTGACTGAATGCTCATAGCAGTGATACCTCTTGTGGAGTTCCTCACCAGGTGATTGCATTTTTTTTAATGAGCACAGGGTCATAAGTGATGTTGCTCCCCGAAGTTTTAAGCTGTACTGAGTGGTGGTGCTCTATTGAAAGTGTTGGCTGTGCTAAATACAGGTGGGTCAGTGGTCTGATGCATCTTGTATAGGACGTTTCACACTTGTAATGGTGTATCTAGTTCATAAGCTGTCTAAAATTTGATAGCTCCATTTTTTTGCCCCCAGTAGCCGTAATTATATGGCACTTACTTTTAAAGGTGGACTTTTCTTGCTGCTGTTTGGTTAAAAGCAGAGGGCAGGCACGGGGGGAGTTGTGCTGCCTCCTGTGGGAAGGCTCCGTTGTTCTCTGGCTGCCTGGTCAGACAAACCCCTCAGGCCTGGCAGGTCGGGGGTAGGGGGCTGCTCTGTCCAGCTACTTGTTCCCCTCTTAGCTCTCCAACCAGCCTGTTCCACAGCTCTGTGAAATGACCCGAGGTACCTGCGTTCAGATGAACTGAGGAGAAATTGATCGGGGGAGGCCAGAGGAGAAGCAGGCAGCTGTGCACAGCAGCTTCTTACCTGCTCTGCTATGGGGAGAGTGGCTGAGCCCTCTAGATTGATAGAAAAGTACCCAAGGTCTTGGAATAGTTGCTACTGACAGTGCTTGCGGTTATTTTTCTGCATGTATGGGATGTAACAGTTGGTCCTGGGATCTTAAGTTGTCTTGTGCAAAATTATGAAGCCTGTCAAATCAATGCTAACAGCTTTTATTGGAAAAATATTTTTTTGCTATCTTTTGGTTCCACGTCTGTGTTTCTCT
Organism: Heteronetta atricapilla; assembly: GCA_011075105.1. Classification (NCBI taxonomy): domain Eukaryota; kingdom Metazoa; phylum Chordata; class Aves; order Anseriformes; family Anatidae; genus Heteronetta; species Heteronetta atricapilla. Next base: position 20,026,525 of record CM021736.1, read on the forward strand.
CTGTGTATGACGTGGGATGCCTCAAGCGAGTCGGAGGTGTGTGGAGCGGAGCGCCGTGGCAAGGCGAGCTGCGGCTGTGGGCGCGTCTCCGCTCTGCTGCTGCTATGGTCAGAGCATTAAGTGGCACCTGGAAAGTCACCTGCCGCTGCTTTGTGCTCCTGTGTGTGATTCATAACGCGGTCATGTATAGGCACTGTTCTTATGGTCTGAGGTCTTGCCTAGCAGTGCACAAGTGTGGCATTCCCTTATTAGGTTATTCGATCGCTTTTGGGTAGTCCCAGGAGTTGCTGTTGGGTTCAGGATGGTTTGGTGAGCACTGTGCTGTGTGGGCGCTGCCATTAGGGTAGTGAGGGTTGACTTGGCCCCCAAAGCAGCACATCTACAGCAGAACAGGGCAAGCAGCAGTAAGTCTCCAGGGGGAGAGATGAAGCCCCAGAGATCCTGCACTTCTTTTGAAGGTGACTTGGACTTGCTATTTTTACAAGCAGGTACCAGGCACCTTCTCAGCTTGTGTAGCTATTGTTCCTTTCTGAATTGTGTTTACCCAGATAAATTTAGGTATCTGGGAGCTGACAAAGTTCCTGATTGCTTTGTGGTTCCTGGAGTCAAAGCCTAATGTTGACAATAGCAGTGATACTTTGTTATTGTAAAGCCCCATTTTCCTAAATCCTTGTTTTCCACAATTCATCTACAAGTTTTCTATTCCTGGTAAAATCACAAAGACTTTAAATCACAACTGCTGCTGTTCATAGGGCTTTAGAATGTGCTGTTAGCAGTAGTGGTAAGGGCTGCAAGCGTGTGTGGTAGTTGGTGTGCGTATGCTTATAAAAATGTCATTAGTCTCATCCTTACTTCCTCAAGCTGAGCGGCTGCCCTTGCTGCCAGGAAGTCTTGACAAATCCACCCTTGGGGGTGGTGGGAAGCTGGATGGAGCTGGTATGTGCAGGAGCAGAGAACTGAGGAATCGCTTGAGCCCGTGTCTTTCTCCCTCTCTGTAAGCACGGCTCTGTGGTTTGCTAAGTAGGTAGGTTTACAAAGCTGCTGCACTCCTTGCTCTGAAAAACGTCCTTGACAGAGGGCTGCGGAAAGGCTCACTCCTGAGCACTGCTACTGGTGCACCGGAGATCTGTAGCCTGCATTTCCATTTATTACTAAGCAGCAGCTGCAGCTCTTGTAACTGTGTAGGCACACCTGGGCTATGCCTGCACCTCCTGAATGGTTAATACCAGAATTGTTATTTCTATTTGTATACAAAGCTTTTCACTTTCATAAATTGTCATGATCTTCAGGGGAAGGCTGCACATCTGTTTTGTGTTTTTGTTTTTTGTCAAAAAGGAGTCAAGTGGGGAGTGAGCTGTCCTAGTTGCCACAGATGTTCTAAACCTTCTGTTTGTGTAAAGATCGAGGAACTGATTGATGGCATTTCACAGTGATTAATTTATATTCCTGTATTGTCTGTGCCTTTATCCTAGTCAGTTCTTGCTGATGTGTTTTTTTTTTTTCCTTTTTCTGTCCAGATTAAAAAAAAGTGGGGGTTGAGGAAGAGAACAGAGCTTCTAACAGGTCAGGGAAATACGCTGGCAATGTTTAAGAAAGGGAAAGAGAGAGGAGGGTTAAGGAACTAAAACAAAGCTTGCCCCAGAAACTGCAAGGGCACTCTTCACTCTTCTGTCTCTCAAACCCAGCTTTTTGTTTTCTGCAAGCAGTCTTGTAACTTAAGTGAAGAAGCAGATACTTCTAACTGATTAGAATTACAGCTGCTGGGTGAAAGTGGGAAAGAGCACCTGGACCCAAGTCTGGGAAGAATTGCTGTGGCTAACTTCACCCAGCATTCTCTTTCCCTGAGTTACTGAGTTATACGTAACTAACTCAATGCAAATAAGAAAAAGCATTCGTATTATCAAAATCAGAAGCTTTTCCATGGATTTTTCACACCCTGTTCAATAAGAACGATTTGCGTTAAGAGGCTGTGTTGACACCGTGGCTGGCTTCTGGCTTTCAGTCATAGGAGTGACAAAATATGTTGGCAACTTAAGTAAATGTGGTCTCCTGAGAAAGACAAACTGTAATAAATATTTCAGATCCCAAACTTTTAAATAACCATTCCCATGGAAAATTCTACCAGAGGTGTGTGATCTTACTGTATCTTGGCATATTTAAAAGTGCTCTCACAAGTGCAGGTCTTGCTGTAGCAATCGAAGCCTGTACGAACAGCAGCCTTGTTTTTATTTGTGAACAAGTTCCAAGCATCCTCAAGAAAATGAGCAAATCTTCAAGGTCTAGGAGTTAAAAATGTCTTTTGGAGAAAGTTTCATTCCTAGGCCTCCTGTTATATAGCTTTTAGAGCTCTTTGTTCCTGAAAAACATGAGCAATGGGTGTTTCACATTGTCTAAGATATTGTATACCCCTTACCCTAGCCAAAGTGATGTCTGTTGAGTAGCGAGCCAAAGTTCATGTTCACGTGCACGGGTGGAAGAACATGCATTGATTTAACTCTGGATATGTATCAGATTGCTGTATAGTTACAACATCTGTCTGCAGCCTGCTATTCTTTTCCTAAAAAGCTGACTAAAGAGATTGCACCTCCAAGATTTAGAAGCTGTAAGTATAATCTTCAGCAGTTTAAACTACCCTAAATAATATTAGCAATTTCTCTGTCGTCTTTGGTAGACAGTTTAATATTCTGTGTGGGTACAGGTATTTGCGCTGGGAGCTATATAATCCTAATAGGGTTTTTCCTGAAGTCACTTTTATGCTTTTACTCTTCAGACTGTTCAGTTATTAGGATATTTTATCTTGATTGTTTAAGACTGAAAAAGGATTTTAAGGTTTCTGATCACATTTCATTCACATGGATGAAGAAATGGTTATCCCTGTCTTCAGTTTCTGGGAATTGCTGCAGTGTTTATCATGTAAACCCAGCCCTTTTTTATCACTTACTGGTGTTGTTTGTCCTTCAGCTAGGAAGAGATAGGTCTGTTGTTAGGTTGGGTGGTAGGTATTGCCTTAATCTTCTTTGGGATCATGATGGTGCTGTGCTTCTCAAGCTTTTTGGTATTGCTTCCTAAGGAAGTGAAGCTTAGGCACATACTGCCTGATCTGTAATACTCGTGCCTGCTGGCTGTGTTTGTCAAACTTCTCAGAGACTGAGAAGACCTGAATATAAAGATCCTACAGATTTTTGAGTGCAGGCTGGGCAGAACGAGTGACTGCAGAGCACGTGGCTCCTGGCCCTGCACTGGGGTAGCAGTGTATACATGAATTTCTGATGAATTTCAGCAGATGGGCAGTGTATACATGAATTTCTGACTTCAATTAGTAGAAAGCTAGGTCTTTGTATTGGCTGAGTTTATTTCTCTAGAACTTCTGAGGGCCAAGCACTCAGGCAAGTGTTCTCAATTTCCTGTCCTCTTTTCTTATCTCAAGACTGAAAATAACACCTGTAGCCTTTGGGAGGAAGCTCCTGGCCACTTTTTTTCACCCTCCACTGAGGTACTCCTTTATTAAGAAGTCATGTTCAACTTCCATTGTTGTATTGGAAACTGTTATTTAGTGTGCTCTCAGGTAAGTGGAAGTATTTCCTGATCAGGTTGTGTAATCAAGTGCCTCGTTAGCTCCCCTCCCCTGGGGGAGTTCTGTTGATCTAAACAAACCTGAAGGCCAGTGGTAGGAATAGACAAACTAAGTGACTGTCTGGAGCAGGATTAAATGAGAAAAGAGGCCAGAGAGTATTAAAACCTCTGTATAGCCCTTCTGCATCTGCTGGAGCAGCAGAAAACCAGGCTCGCTGCTGCTGCTACCTCCATCGCTGAGGTCTGATTTGATGCACTGAGGAAGGTGCTCCAGGAGAAGGGTGATGGTGCTGCCCACATCCTGCTGGTGTTGCAGGAGCAGCATGCCAAGCTACTGATGCCAGCCCTGCTCCTTTCTGCAGCAGGGCCAGGTCCCAGCCCCAGCAAGCTCAGTCCTCTCTGTGCTGCTGTAGTTGCCCGATGCAACCATTAATGTAGGATTTTGTCTGTCCTGCTGCTGTGCGTTAATGAGGCTGTTTTATATGCTGGATGCCATAATTCTTTAAAAAGTAAACAGGCCATCGGCTACCAAAGGTATCTGGGTGATTTTGTAGCTGTGAAATGAGAAGCAGTGCAGATTGCAGAGCCCGAAGTATCTCTAGCTTGTTACGAGCTTTAGGAGTTTTGCAGGTTGCTTGCTGCTGTTCCTCGTGTTCTGTAGGCAGCTGAGCGCTAGATTGAGGAGTATCTTTGTAAAACAGGCATCAGGCAAAACTGAAAGTTTCCTGCATGTTATCATCAAAAGTATAACAGATCTAAAATGCATTCTTGCATTTATTAATTATTAATATTAATTATTCTTGCATTTTTTAATATTTCTGTGACTTATCATGAAAGCAGCGACATTGGATATGTGGTGAAATCGCTAACCATGGTATACCTGGTATAATAAATAAATAATAAATAATAATAATAAATAATAATAATAAATAAATAATATAATAATAAATAAAAATAATATAATATAATAAAAATAATATAATATAATAATATAATATAATAAAAATAATATAATAATAAATAAAATAATAATAATAATAAATAAATATACCTGGTATATTTATTGGCTACAATTCACAGTAGTGTGTTGTAGTACTGCACGATCTGGTAATCAACGGGCACTGTCTCTAGGACCTGAAGGGAGGACTCATGACTGAGGCTTAACCAGGCTGGTTGCAGCAGTAGGCACTGCGAGCTCATGGGACAGTCTTCAAATAACTGTCCTGTTTGTATGTTGTATGGAGACTTTAGTTGAGTGACTGTGTTGATGATAAAGCTGCTGACTTTTGCCTTAATTGGAAATGAGTTGCAACAAGAATGGTTTTAGGTAGTTTGCTTCATTAGGTTGTACTTGGGTGAGACATCTTGGTGAACTGATTTCAGAAGTTGCTGTCCTCAAGATGCTGAGGGAATGCCTCTTCCTTGCCTCTGGTGCTTATTTGATCCTGTGAGCTGCCGTAGTTTATGGAGCTAGGGAGTGAAAAGCTCGGGTGGCTTTCTGTGGGATGAGTTGAACTGACTTGTAAAGTTTGGAGAGTCTGGGGATGAAGACAGGCAGAGAAGAGTGTAGGACATCACTGGTGCGAGGAGGAGAGGTGGGCTTCCCCTCAGTGAAGCTGAAACAGCTCTGCTGTCCTGTGGGTGGGGAAGAGGGCTCTGGTTCCCCTCACACTTTTGTTCACGTTGCTGGCTACCTGCCTGTGGCTTGTCATGAGTAGGTGTCCTGGGCCACGCAGGGAACAGCAGGCCGTAAGCAGTCAGGTGGTCACTTCTCCACTCATTGCAGCCCAGTGATCCAGGATTTGGGGTTAGGCTCTATGAGCAAGTGACATTTGATTATTGTTGTAAAAAAGTTGACCATGGAGTCTGGTGTAGTGTCAAAGGAGCTGCTGAAGTGCCTGGTTAAATGGGAAGATGATATAGTGCCTTGGCACAGAGCTCCGTTTTGCTATTTCACTTGGAAAAGTAAATGTGAGACTGTGTCGATTGCCTTCCTTTACTCCTTTTGCACTTGAGCATCCCGAAACTTAATCGGTTACCTTGCACGTGTCTGCCTGTGTACGTATGTTTCTCACTACGTGAGCCCGTTGTCTGACATTAGGCCTGTGCCAACAGCTCTTTGTTAGGAGCGCCATTTAGGCTGTTAAAGTGCTGTTTGCCAGTAAGTGTCCTGGACAGGGTGTTCTGTAATGCTGCTAAACACTTCCAGCTCCTAAAGCTTTCCAAGTGTTTGTGTACCTGTAGTAAAGCTTTTCTGCCACCAGAATTTGTGAAGCCACTTTGGGACTGGTACCATTTAGGAGTAGCTTGAGCAGTAGGGCTGATCTGATTTAGTCTCTTCAGTGCAGTCCCACAATAATTCCTTCAATCTTGGTGTCTCTCCGAGAGGTCAAGAACCTCTTTCTCTACCCCTCAGCCCTTTACAGCTACTCCACAGCCATTCATTGGGTTTCAGGCTTACCTAATCTTAGCCGAGGCTTTAGTTTACCAGTAGTCTCAATAGGAATGTTATCACTACATTTAAAACAACAAAATCCAACCAAACAAAAACACCACACACAAACAAATTACAAGCTTGGTCTTGTTGGGAGATGCTTATTTTCCTGTTTAGCATTTTTGTGAGGGGAACCAAAAACTCGTTTGTATAGTTCTGAAGACCGTTGTTTGAGAATTACAGATGCAAACACTGAAGTTCCTTTTGAGAAGATGGCTTGGAAAACTTCTTGGATCATCTTGGTGTGAAAAAAGGAAAGCTTTATGCTGCTGAAAGTTGCTGAAACTAGCAATGTCCTGAAATGAATCTATCTGGAGATCACAATGTGAAGAGAAGCTGGTTTCTTGCTTCTCCTTGTAGCAAAGTGGTGGCGGATGTGAACCGTAAAATTGGTTGAGTCTCCTCTCCTCCAGTATAGGAATTGATGAGGAACTTGTGCTTGGAACAGTTGTCTATATATACTGGACTGGAATAGGCTCAAGCTGTTTTAAGCTGTTATATGTTCCACATTTTTAGTTTCAATAAGTACTACATTTATTGGTGACTTGTTTTGTTCTAAATCTCCACATTAGGAGTTCTGAGTCTTAAAACACTTGCGTGTTAGCCAGTTGCTGAATCTAACACAGAGTAAGGTTGAGAAGGGAAAGTAAAGGATTAATTGAAATGTTTATTTGTAAGGTAGGCGGTGTTTGCTCTTATTTTTTTTTTATTCCTGTGGGACTTTCCCAGACATAATAATGTGAGAAAACACTTCAGAGCATGTGAAAGTGAGCAGGTAGTAGTTGTATAATGTTTTATAACTTAAATCTATCATAGCAGGAAAGCAGGATACCCTGCTGGGTGGGCTAGGACACATGTTGTGGACTTTTGGGGGGCACTTTATCAATTCCTAGAAATGGTGTAGTGTATATAAATAGTGTAAAATGTAGAAATAGAATCCTCTTTTACAAAGCCTGCAGACCAACAAGTAGCTAACCAAGAAGGTTTTATTTCATTTTAATGATTTATGCTTAGTTGAGTTACATTTGTTTCTGTATGTAAATTATTTAAAAGACTTCTTTAAAGCATTGAAGGGCTAGTTGTTTGTAGCCAGGTAATGTTTTTATGCTGCAATGTCCAAACTTTTGCAAATAAAACCATAATAGACTGGATGAAGTTGAGTATGAAGAAAAACCTGTTGTGTTCTTAACCAGTTCTTGTGTTTTACACATAGTAAAAAACATGCCAATGTGAATGTAGCAGTTCACATTGTTCTCAATTATAGCCATGAAAGAATAGGGAGTTGTAGGCTTGCAGGGGTCTTCAGAACTTGTGCACACCATTCTGAAAGTATGGTTTTAAGTCAAAACTACTAATTTAATGCTATATTGGTTAAAAAAAAAAAAAGTCTGTAACAATTCCTGGGATCTCTCTCTTCTAACTCCTCACTGATGCAGCTATCTGGATAAGCATTATTGGGTACATAAGTAGTTTCCTAGTCAGTTTCTTTCAGCTAATTCAGATTTCAAACAGACCTATTTTGTATATCTACAAAGCTTATTTAAAAATTAACATAGGAATGGAGCCAAAACAGACAGCATACACAAGCAGAACTGTTCTTTGTGGAGGTGCAAAATCAATTTTATCATAGTGCATAAACAGTTTTTTTATGAGTTTGACTTGTTACTTCATATTTCTTTTATTCATCTGGGGATTTTATTGGAGTTGCTGGATTTCTTAATGTATTGCAGAGTAAAGCAGCTTTCCAGGGTTTTAAACTGTATTTTTTAATTATTTTTTTTTAAAAGGCAGACCAAAAGCAAAACAACAAAGCAAAACCCTGAACTGTTTGTAGTCAGAGTGCTGCTTGTTTGCAGCATTAATTTCATGCTGGTTTTCCTCTATTAAGCCTTTATGATTCTGAGAGGAAAAGTTACATTGGCAGGAGTGGGGAAGCTCTTGATGACTTGATGTGATGCTGATTCTTTCCTGTTGGTGTTTGTCGTCTTTGGATTTAATGCGAGACAGTTGTTGTGTTCGCTGTTCCTAGTTAGGTACTAGGGCACTCAATAAAAAGGAAAATTATGTTCAGTCCTCACTTCCTTTGGTTCTTGTGGCTTTCAGATCTTGTTTTCTCAGTGTTTCCCTAGTCAGAGTACTGGTGATTTGATTCTCTAATATGTTATAAGTAGAAGAATGATGCTGCAACCTTTCCTTCAGTGGGGGGGAGGCAAAGGCCTGTTGGGGTACCTGTGTACTTTGGCTGTTCTGCATTCTTAAAATCTAGTTGAAATTGCATCACTAAACTGTCTGACTCAACAGCTGGTATGGTTTTTGTGCAATCACACTAGAAGTGCTTGAACAATGCAGAGTAAGTTACACACACCAGGGCTGCATTTCAATTTCCTACCTTGCAACTTAGCTGCATTTCTCTGTGTGTGGTTTTTTTTTGTGTGTGTGTGGGGGGTTTGAACACAATTACCACCTCCTGCTTCTCTAACTGATCAGAATACCTGAGCTACAGAGCAGCTTCCTTGCTTCTGTGGCATTCAGAGACTAACCCTGCTGTGGTTGGCACTTTCCACTGCCGCTAAGTGCATGGGCGTAAAGGCTACCGGTTGTGGTTTTGTGGTGGGAGTGAAGCGGGGAGTCAGAACCTACATCTCGTTAGATGTAAGCTAGAGGACTAAAGGCTTGTGAATGCTTTCTTAGGGTTACTGTCAGGAATGCTGGACTCAAATCGGAGTTGAAAAATGAAGTTAATTGCTTCCAGTAGTATAGTACTATTGCTCATCAACACCAGAGCTGTTATCTGTGATGGTTCTTCTGGCAGGCTCCTTTCAGACTCCAAGTTAAGATTGGAAACACCAGGATGTGCGTTCAGAGTGGGCAGGAAAGCAACTTCAGGTTTTGATGGGATGCACAAAGCTGTGAAATACTCATAGCCTGTTGTTAATGGCACACAGTAGAGTTGTAGAGAGGGAAGATAAGCATGTGTGATTTTGAAAGAACTGTAGCAAAATGACATTCGGTCTGCATTCAGACTTCACCAACTTACCTTAGCAAGAAAAATGACTTGAAAGAGAAAAGCATTGTGGACGCAAGCAATTATATTACTAGAACACGACATGAATGCCACGTGTGGGAGCATCTCCGTGTTAGCATCCCGTTGGTACAGGAGCTCTGGCACAAAGTGCAGCGGGCACAGGCAGGAGCACTCGCGGCAGCATTCTTTGGGAAGGAAGAACTTCCCTGTATTGCTGTCACTTCGGGCGTTTTAGCCGTGTGATTGTGAGAGCCCATGGGTTTTGCTTAGTGTAGTCCAAACAATGCTAAGCATAGATTTCTTGGTAGGTGATAGTAATGATTTTTTTTTTTTTTAATCTGTGGCTTTTCATGTTTGTTACTTTCCATGCTCTTCAGTGCACCTGCTGCAGTGCCTTTCAGAGGATTGCTTGAGAGCGTTTCTGTGCGCTACACTGTGGTTACATAAAACTAGAAGGGAGAAAAACTTGTGACTTTCACTGGGCTTCTGTAAACTAGAGAGTAATGTAGTGAGCTAATTTAATGCTTCTATCCCTTTCCAGCAAAGCATCGCTCAGTTCTAAAGTGTAGATTTATTTTCAAAGGAGTTTTGAAGTTTTCAAATGGATTTTGAGATTCATTATGAATTGCTAATTTCTGGTTGACTTTTTTCGGGGATCAGTGAAGCTCATGAATATTCTAAGCAGCAACAAATATATCAGATCTAGTACACTTCCTGCAATTCAGTGAATGCAATTTGTAAGCGTTCACAGATGCTGTTCATTAAACAGGGCTTTTGTAAGGCTTTACTGTTGTCAACAGCACATCAGATGCGATACTGTTAGCTGCCAAAACAATGTATTAAAAGTGTCCTTCCATCCTAAGTTAAGGAAAGCTTATTTGTAAACCTCTCATTAATTACTCTTGGATTAGAATTCCTATGGGAGGCTTATTCTGACAAACGATACAAAGCTTGATCAGCTTTTTTGCCTTCAGAAGAAACAGACTTTAATGAAAGTCTGGCTCTAAATACAATTGTATCTTTTCACTTGTGCATTCATAAAAAGCAAAACAAGCCTTTGCTTAATTCAGTAAACCAATGAATGTGTCTTTTTTTTTTTTTTTAAAGGAAAAAAAAGCCCAAGACTGATTGTGGTGAGGACTGTTCTGTAAGGCTTGTCTTAATGTTATGGTTGTTTTTTTTCTTAAAATCAAGTCTCAAGAGCCACAAGCATGCCTTAACCTTTTGTACAGAAATATTAGTGACAACCTTCTGTATGTTTACACATTTTCATTTTAAATCTACTAGCTTCCTGGTTAATCAAAAACCAGCTTTGATACGGTGATAAATTGCCACCAGTGTTAAGGCTTACATCTTCCAGCTTCTACAAGAGCTAGGAGCAGTGAGGCTGAGCTGTTGGGTAATCCTGGCAGTATCCCATACTATGTGCAGGGACCGAACAGTATCGCTGTTGCAGGAGCTGGGCTGTGTGAGCTGTTTTGTATTTCAAAAATAGTGCTCCAGGTTGTGTCGTCTTGTGCACTTGCATTTCAGACAAGCATCTTCTCTAGTTAAGTCCAAATTCAGCCACTGTAGTAGTTTGGATTTCAGGATAAGGCTGTAGCATACTATTTAGTGTCTTGTTGGCCTCCAGAATACTTTGTCTGGCTTGTTTTCCTGATGATTCTTTGAGCACTCAACCAGCTTTTTAGTAGCCCTGTGGAGCAGGATGTCCTCTAGAGCTTTTGTAGTGCTTTGCAGTGATAACATGGGGCGTGTATTTGCGTTCAGACTGATGCTGTTTATTGTTTAGTCAGAAGTCAACTCTTGTCCTGCTGTGGGTTAACCTCTTAAATGAGGTTGAATTTAACTTGAACGTATTTAAGAGCCTCTTGGCTGAGTTTTTGAAAAATATGTTAACTTTACACGCTTCTGAACAAATGAACACACAATGAATATTGTGTGCTTAGCAAACTGAGTTAAAACCACTGTTATAGGCTTGAAACAGCAGGCAAGTATTTCAGAAAGCAGTGGGTAGAAGAAAACAAAAGAGGAAGAGACATGCAGTATAAGTTAGATAAAGCATATCAGGAAGAATCTTGGAGTAGGACCTCAAACAGGGGAGGGAAAAAATAAAGTTGCTCATATGAACTTTTGACGGATGGGTTTCTGTGAAGCAATGCAGTCATCTGCCTAAGTGTAATCGCTTTAGGGACTGGCAAAGGATATCTGTGAAACGCTTTGTGCCTGTTCCCTGTTTTTCTAGATCTTCAACTTTTGAAAATTTTTAACAAAGTTCGCGGAAAATGTTAGTGGAAAAAGTAGTTCCCCATTTCTTTTTTAAATCTGTGTGTTGCACGGAGACTTCCAGCTGTTTTCTTTTCGATCTCCAAATAGCTTAGTAAACTCCAAACAAAAGTCAGAGCTGCCGAATGCTCTTAACTTAAACTTGAGAAAGTGTCCAGTATTACTGTTGGCCAGAGTACCTTGGAATTCCAAGGTAAAACTGAACATTAAGTACAAATATATTAACATCAAAGCACCTGTAATGAAAGCTGCTTCACTTCAAATTAATTACCTTAAAGAGAAAACTAAGGTAGCGCATTGTGTTTGCTGAGCAGTAAATCTCTACAATGTTGAAATCAGTTTAAGCTATAAGTGGGTACAAATATAACTTAAGATGTGCTTACAATAAACAAGAGGAAAACCCTCTTCTTTTTCAGAAACTTTTTCACTAAAAGGACGAAGGAACTCAAACCTGCTGTCCAAAGTGCTCCTGGTTGGAAGTTGTTTGGAAAAGTCCCCCCCAGGGAAAACCTTCCGAAAGATTCCAAAATAATTCAGCAGGTGAGTAAACATTGCAAGTCTAGACACAAAACTTGTAGGATTTAACACATAAGTATTGCAGTTATCTCCATATCACTACTATATGGCCATAGAGTCCTCTGGGAAGCAGACCCTTACGAGGCAGTCTGTAAAGGATAGAGCTACTGAGAAAAGAGTTTGAATTTTATGACTATCTATTATGTTCCTCTGTACATCTCAGTGCTAGTAAAATGTTGATATGTGTTCAAAAACTGTTCAAGTTGTTTAGATCAAAACAGTAGCACTTCTATTAATTTTCCATAAAATGTTGCATTATTTAAGGTAGAGTGATTGCATAATATTCTAGTCTTCCTTTGAGGTTCAGTTCTGAGTTACTTGTGCCTGGTTTGTGCAATAAAACCATAGTTATGCTTGTATATTCAGTTTTTCTTCAGGCTAGGTATTGATTTAGTAAAATGTATCATCTTAAAGCATTCTTGACTATTGCATTGTTACAAGACTGATTTTTTTGGATCTAATTCACCTTGCTGTAGTCCTTGTTTCTGACATGTAAGACTTGCTACATTGGTAACTGGTGACAAACTGCATAAAACTCTGGAACATGCGATCTTTCACTTAAGTTTTTAAGCTTACTTGGGTATTTTTGTTTCAGAATAGTTGTAGCTGAGTAAGTTGAACTTATTTGGGATTTACTGGGGTGCTAAAGAAAAGTGATTCAATTTTCTGACCCCTAATACCAAGTTGTACCACTGCATCACTTCTAAATATTCATTCCTGTGGTCTCTGTCTTTGATTTGCTGAAATAATTATATATATAAAAAAGACCTCAGTCTTTAACGGTCTTTAAAGATGAGTAATTGGTAATATTTCTAATATTAACATACAATAGGAGAGTTGAAAGATTTATTGGCCTAAGAAATATGAGTGTCCCCTTGTGCTGGTGAAAACAGTAACGTGAATCTTGTGAGCTGCTTTTGCTTCCTCTCCTCTCTTAAATTCCATGTGAGCTGATATGTTTGGCAGGTGCAAATGGCTGTGAATGAAGCAGTGTTCAGCCATCTTCTAGAAGAGTTTCATGATGAAGAGGGCCTTTTGGGAGCAACTAAAGTGAAAAATGAGAGGTTCTTTTTGAAGGACATAAACATCATGAGAGTTGTCACACAATGAAGTGTAGAAAAATAAGGAAATGAGATTGCAGCAAGTGCTGTTTACTCTGAATTAAACTGGATGCTTTTTCAACACTTTCAAATACTACTTATTGAGATATTTTTCTATTTTGGGCGGGAGAGAGAGGGCAGGTGTTCATAGTTTATTTGCAGATGAATGCTGTTGGTCTTGTGCTATGAAAATACTGTGCAAAAAATCCAGATGTGTTGTCCACCCTAATGGAGAATATGCACAATGCTTACCAGTCATCTGCTTCCCATTTTCTAGTAATGAAGATGTTTGTTTGACAGACAAGTCATAATCAGCAGAAATATTTATTTTCTTATCCTGTTGTTTCTTAGTTACTGATTTCCTTCTAAAGTGTAGTATTTCCATTCTTTTTAACTTCTCTGAAGTGTCAGAAAACCTTAAAAGTGTATTGTCTTTAAACATGATTGAGTTGGTCCTCAAGATTAGTCATGTGGTTTGAGTTATAATGGTTGCCAGATTAGGATCAGTGTTGGATTTATATAATCTTGAGTCGTGTGTCAATAATGTCTAATATTTTTAGCTTCTAACAAACCATGCATGGTTTTCCCATAAAGCATCAAGGTCTAAAATTCCCCCTTATGAAAGGGGGCTGCAAATTGGTGTATATTCTGCGCAGAGTTAAGTCTACAATACCTGAGAACTTGATTCTTAAATTGAGAGGTGACTAGGTGACTCCCTGTCTTCATATTTCACTTATATCAAATGTCTTATGTGTGTTTAAAGTCAACAATATAGCTTCTTGTGCATACTGTTGAAGAAAAGCTTTTTTTTTTTTTTTTTTTTTTTTCTCAAAACCATTCAGATTTGCTGATCTGGCAGTGGGCTAGAATGAGTATAAGCACATTTCATTATTCAAGATCAGTGGAAAACAGAATCTGCACTTTTGAATGGCTGACTGAGGTCCCTAGATTAAATTCCTCACTATTAAGGAGATGAGACTGAAAGGAATATAGGTGAGGCAACCCCCCTTCAGTGCCTCTGCAGGCTTCTGTATTAACTTCATAAATTGAAGTCCCGGGTTCAAGTGTGAGCTAAACTAAAATAACAGATTTATTTTCCTTTTTTTTTTTTTTTTTTTTTTTTTAGCGATCTGTAGTCAGAACAATGGCTGCTGACTGTTTACCAGCCTGTGTAAAGTAAGTTTGTAATGTAAGGCCGTTCAAGTAGAATGGGTTTAAGCTTTAGGTAAGCTGTCTGACAGGGGTTTTATGATTGTTTATTTATGGCAAAAGTTCTTGCGGTTCCTGCACAGCTATGGCATTCTCTGTAGTTGAACACAAAGCTCATTGACTTTACTGATGCTAGTGGCTGGCTTTGAGGGGGTATGACTAAACCTTTGGTTAAGGAGAACGAGTAATGAGTCAGTATCCCTCAGATGCGAGGTGAGGTCCTAAGAAGGCCTTTGGCAGGAAAGTTAAATCATGACAGGAAAATCTTAATTCATAAAAGGAGAGCCTTCTCATTAAGGGTAATGCTTATATCAGAGCTTTCTGGCAATATCAAAGGATTTTCCTATTCATAAAACAAGAAACAAAAATGCATCCTTGTCTACCAAAAGGTGGTAGAGTTCACGTGCCATTATAAGACAAAGTTAACCTACAATTTTTTGTTTTGTGTGTGTTGTTTGTTTTGTGTGTGGTTGTTGTTTTTTTTGTTTTTTTTTTTTAGAATGTGTATGCTGTCAGTACTTTAACATGCATGCTGCTTAGGCTTGTAAAAACACATGGGAAGGAGAGAAGTAGTTTTCCATGTCCCAGATGCCCATCCATGCCTCTCTGAGTGAAGAGAGAGAGAGGTAAAATAAACGCTTTGTTTTGGGTCAGTTCGATCTGAATATTTTAGTTTGGCTCACCCTACTTGAAATCTCTTTTGAATAAAATCAGCATTCATTTGCGTTGTTCTCCTGTATGGGTTAAGGTCTTTGATCTACCTCCTCTAGCTCATCTAGCATTGCTTCTTCAGTGAGTGGTGTGACAGTGCTTTGTCAGAGGGGAGACGGTCCTCTCTGGGAATGTACTATGAGCCCCTTAAGCTATAGCCTGTGGTACTGCAGAAGTGCTTTGTGATAGTAATTGTTTTGCTTTCAGGAAAGTTGAAAATTTCAGAAAAACTCTGATTAGGACTTCATTTCTGATTTAAAAAAAAAAAAATCAATAATGTATTTATTTAAATAAAGTTTAATGCATCAGAATTCTTCCAGCCTTTGAAAATGTTAAATATTTAAGTTTGAATATTTTGCTCAATGTGCTGCTGCTTGATAAGTAACGAGCCTTTTTAATGTTAGTCTTAAATTTCCATCTTTCCATCCTGGCTGGTAGGAGCCTCCTTTGTTATCTGTTTTGCTCAGGATGATAAAGTAAATTGATAGTAACATTTAAATGAGCATTTATGGCTCACGGTCACTGTCTACCAACTAGATATTGTTATATATGCCCCTGCAAAGAAGTCGGGTAGGGATTCTAGTATCTTGAATAAATTCCCAGAAAATCTGGAAACTTGATTTGGGATACCATTTCAGGCATTTCTCAGGCAATGGTGCTAGCCAGTTCTGCCTTCAGAAACTGTCTAATGAGTAAGACTGTAAATTTCTCTGCAAGTTTCATAGCATATGTAGAAGATGATAAATACCCTGCCTGCAGCAAGCTGCAGGGCTTGCCTGTTTCAGGAGATGGCAGAGTCCCCCGCAGCTGTGCTGCCATCAGCATGCTTTGGGCGAGATGCTCTAGCTCAAACTGGGTCAGAGGTTGAAAGTTCTTGGCAGTTGCATCTCCCAGCTCGCAGCTGCTGGCACGCCCGGCTCTCCTTGGATTTAGAGCTGCCCAGGCAGGATGTGATTGAGGCCAACTCTTTTTTTCTTTTTTTTTTTTTTTCCTGGACATCCCCCTCCTCTGGGCTTCCTTCCTTCGCTGTTTTTTAAAAAGGGAAAATAGCAGCTCCTTAGGATTGCAAATGTCAAATGCATGTGATGCTTTTAGGAAGTGTGCCTTTTTTCATGAACTGCAGTTAATAAAAGTGGCCATTATGAGAAGTATGTGGTCACTAATAATCAGCTGGGTAAATTCTTTTCCGTCTGTACAGAAATCTGCTTTAAATTACACTGCTGAAATGCTTTAATACAGCAGTGTTTAAGGCAGAAAATGATTTGTGGGGTGGTGTGTACTGACTGAAGTGCAAGTTCTGCTTAAAAAGCAAACTCAGCTTAATTTTCAGTCCTTATGGCTATAGAAAAGATGTTTGTATTCATGATCAAAATGATTCTGTATATCAGCACATGTAGTTAAGCTCTTGTTTTTATTAAAGCACTCTCGAATATTTTTATTAATTCACATAAAGCTGTGTGATTTTGTTTCTGATATGTCCAAATTAAAGTAAACTCAAAACATGTTAATGTTTGTCTTTCAAGACAAACAGAAGTGAAGTAAGTCATGTTATCAACAGTTTTTAAAAAGTATTGCCAGTGATATCCCAGCCTTAAATGAATGGGGGAGGGGGGGAGCAAGAGGGGAGGATGTTCTAGTCAAATCTGACACAACAGAGAAACTTGCAATGACTCAATTAATTGCTTTTTCAGAAGTGAAGTAAAATCATCTGTTCCAAAAGCTTTTCCACCTTGTATACAAGATGGAAGGTATTAATTTTGGACAGTTAAAGACTAATTGATTTAGATGACTGGGTCACTTAACTTAACATCTGAAAATACTACTTTTGGGTTGCTAAGATATCTTAAAATAATTAAAAATACTGTACTTCAGAGCTAATAAACTGTCTTCACTTGCATATTTTTCCAATGTCGTTATCTCCTGTCTGAAATCTAATGGTGAAATTGCACTCCATCAGTAGAACTCCCTTGGTCTCCCAAGGACAAGAACCGTCTGAGGTTTTCCTTGGAGCAGCACAGGCATTTTGAAGCGGTCTTCATACAGCCCAGGCTTTCTGACTTGCAGTAGTAACTCATAGCTCCAGTCTTTTGGCTTCCACTTACACTTTAAGCATTAAGAGCTTAATGCAGTTTATGTGATCACAGTGTATGTTTGTCAACAAATCTAAAAACTTTCAAATCTAAAATCTGAAAGAAGCAGGTAAATGCAGGGCTAAAAGTTTTTCCATGAGAGTTTCTTAAGCAGATTCTTATCTAGATAGTGGTCATGCTTTCTCGTTTATTAGCACATACTGCTGGAAAGAAAGAGGTAAGAACTCCCCCTGCTTAGCAGATACATAGGTATAGAAATACATCAGTTACAAACTGCCTTGAAAACAGGACAGACAATAGAAGTGCTGTTAAGTCTTGCTAGAAACATTTAACACTTGAATAACAGTTTGTCTGCTGGTAGCAGTGAGAAGGCTGTGATGCCCTTTGCAGGCACAGGAGTGGTCAGCTTCTCAAGAAATGTCTGTCATCTTTCCAGAGTCATACATGTAGTCAGTGAAATGCTGTGCTACAGGTAAACACTTGTGTTTAAAAGTTTCAAAGACCTTCCCCAGTGTTTTAGGCTTGGGCAATGATTATGTTGTCAATAAAATGGTAATGAAGCTAGTAGGACCTCAGTGAGACAAATGCCTTTCCTTGTTTGCATAAAGGACGTCCAACTCCTGCTAAAAGACTTACCCAGCTTTTTTGACAAGGAAAGGTTGTCAGGGAGAACTTTTGGTTCTATTTTTTGACAGGGTGTCTCACCCTTTATTGGGCCCTCCAATTTCTTTAGCAAAGGATGACACAGATTTAAAACAAAATATTTTTTTCTCCTCCTAAGAATTGAGATTTTGCAAGGTAAGCAGATGCGCTGGTAAGCTTGAGGTGCACTGATAGTAAAGTCATCATTCAGGCAGGCTATATCAAATTCCAAAAGAGCAGAAATTAGCAAAAAGATCCTTTCAAGTGGTGAAGGTGTTGTCTTTCATGTACACTTTTCTTTCTTTTATATAAGCTTTATTTTTCTGAAGCTGGTATGGCTTTTCAGTATTGAAAAGGGAGACAATGTGGCAAGGGAGAAGAAATCCTTTGAAATTTGTGGGGATTTCGTGTGTGTTTTCTTTTTGTCTGGGGTATGTAGGATATAAGAACAGGACAGATATATTCAGAAATAACACTGAGATCATAATAAAGAACTTATTTCTTTCTGGTACTGTAATACAATGCTTACAAGGAACAGCTGTCTATTTTTAGGCACTCTTTTTAAGCATGGATTTTTCTATTAGAAAATTGAGTTTAGCCTAGAGTGAATACCTGTAGCTGGGCATGCTTTTGCCAGATCACCTGAATCAAATATTCAATGGTTTCAAAATTGTTATTTAGAGTCTTACGTCTGTCCTGTGTAATCCAAGTGACTGTTTTACAGCCTTGCCCCTGTATTCTGGTTCTCATCAGCTCATCTGCGAGGCTGTAGTAGCTCACTTAAGAGCTTTCAGTTTAGAAATACTAGCCATGATATGGCAGGGGGAAGATGAGGGTATAAAGGCCCAATGTACACACACCATGGTGCGGTTTAGTGAAATCTGCACTCTCGTGCTAAATAGAAAAACCCAAATGACTGATGTAGAAATCCTATAAAACTAATGAGTTTATAGGTGAGGATCCAGTTGGGCATGAAATGCAGTCTAAGAAGTTGAAGGAAAGCAAAGTCTTCATGATTCATTTTTGGAGTGTCAGCCTAGATGTTTTGTGCTTTTCTTTCTCACAGTGCCCCTGCCAAGGGTAGCATTTAAACATCTGTAATATTTATGGGTGGTATGGTCTAGGGAGGAACAGTATATCAAACAACGTGTTCTGTCATTCACTTGAGAAAAGTACTTTGGAAAAAGATCTCACCTTGGGAAAAGGTGCTGATTGTGGAAAGTAAAGGACTTCACTTAAAATAGAAAAATACTGCAGTGGGAGTCTATACACATCTTGGTCAAGTGTAAAGTCTTTGTATGCATTTTTGTGTACTTTGAGCCCTGTAGAAAGAGGAGGAACAGCTGCATCTGATTCTTCACATATAGGTGTTTATACTCAGTTTGAATATAAACTTTGGCTTGCATGTTGCTATATTATAATGGTCTTTTCCTTCATTTATTCACTAAGGCTTTGCTTCTGTTTTTCTCATTAGGATGACAGTTCTGGCAGTCTTGCGTCAATATCTGCTCTCAGTCTATTAAACACAGGGGTATGGAATTTAATGTTTTTTCTAGTCGTATTCAATGCCATGCATGGGACAATGTAGTACTCATTAAAAATAGAACAAACATCACATTTTCACAGTAGCATGAATATTTTATGGCACTAACCATCAACTCATTAGATACCATTAGTAAAAAAAAAAGTTTCACACGTGGATCTCACTAACAACTTAAAGTGATAGAGTATTATTGTTTATTAACATAGTGCATGTTCTTGAATAGCAAGAGGTAAAGTAAATTGCTGACAACTTTAGTATTACCGATGTTTGCTGTGCCTGCTTGTTTAATGGTAAAAGTTGTTAAAATGGCTG
The DNA here is from genome assembly GCA_011075105.1 of Heteronetta atricapilla. Taxonomy (NCBI): domain Eukaryota; kingdom Metazoa; phylum Chordata; class Aves; order Anseriformes; family Anatidae; genus Heteronetta; species Heteronetta atricapilla. The sequence continues at coordinate 20,046,086 of CM021736.1, forward strand.
AATTTGTCATATTTTTGTAACACCTTATGTTAGCTTGGAAAATTGATATCCTAGAATTGTATTTTTCATATCTCTAAATCACACAAGCTATTAACAGTGGCAGCTCAGAATCCCAGATGCTTTTAATCATTCTTTCCAATGTAAGACTGGAAATGTAGAAAAGCTGCACTAGAAGTGCAGCTATTGAAACTCCTGTGTTATATGCTGTTATGTCTTCCTTTTGCTGTGACTGGTATGCTTCTGAAATTGGTCCAGTGCATAGGTCTGTTATATTGAAAACTCTTAAGTAATCTTATACCCTATGTTAACTGGAATAGTACAAGTTCACTTTTTTCATTCTGTGGATCTGTTACTCTGGCTTTGTGAAATAGAGCAGTAATGTGACTGCTAGTGGATACGTGATGCCTGTGGCTCATGTTACAAGGTCCAGGCACTCTCATCACTTGTTCGTTGGGCCCAGAAGCCCATGGCTTCATGTTTTTTCGTAAGCAACAAGAGATGAAACTTGATGCAAACTGTGAAAAATTCAATTGAGGGAAAAAAAGTAAGTTAAAGATTGGAGACAGATGACATTACTTCGTAAGGCTGACCTAGAAATGCATTTGTGTATATCTGGTTGTTCTCTCCTACTGTGTTGAAGATTAGCATTTTTTCCTGTTTCAGTATAGGTTCTTCCTATATAACCTGCAAGTTAGGAATGAATGCACTGTCCTGATGACATTTGGCCTTCTAAGTTCTAAAACTAAAGTCTAGTTTATGATTCTTAGAATCTTTCAGTGATGACTGTTCTTGCCATAAGCACCGTTTTGGTTTCAAGCAACTTGTAGTCAGTTCTAGTGCACTAATTTTAACACTTAACTGGGGGGGGGAGAGGAGGGCTGGGGTGTAGGAGTGAGTGCTTATTCATTAAGCAGAAGTTCTCCTTACATAAATTTGGTATCAATTTTAGTAGGATGATACAGGGTACCCTCCTAAGAGACTATTAAAAAAGTAATGAAATTTGAGATCTTCATCCTAAGCACAAAGGCAGCTTTATAAGCAAAAGTCTTGTTCTGACCCATTTACCTGTTACCTGTCTGTAGGTTAACAGGCTTATCTGTATTTCTGTGGGAATAAATACTGGAAATACCAGTCTGTTCGTGTATCAAAGTGGTCTTTCTTATGTTGTCATGACTGTTTTTTCCTCAGGAAAAAAACATACTTTTAGCCTGTTTGCAAGTTTATGATTCTTAGTAGATAAGAGGAAGCAGTTCCAGCATTAATAAGGAGATAATAGTTCTTACTTTTATTAAAGCAGAGATTTGTTTAATCTATTTTGAGATTGTGAAATGTTTAGTACCTTTTAATAAATACCAGATATGCTGCAATAAAGATTTTTTAGGAACAAAATTTTCTAAAACATTATTATACTTCTAAACCGACACTTCCGAAGTTATTTTTATTGTGTAAAAAGGTCTTTCAATTCTTGAATATTAGCTGTCAACAGTTCTACCCTCTGGGATGTGTCCTGCATCATAAGCCCCTGTCTTGTCAAATGCTTTAAATTGAATTTTTATCTTTTTATGGAAGAGTACTTGCTCACACATTATGAAGTGAAAATCTGCATCAGCTCAAGCTGACAGTGCCAAGAACTGTCGATCCTGCATCAAGTGGCTATTGGAATCTTAAGTCTAGTAACACAAAATGAGAGGCATATTCCAGAAAAAAATGGGTATATTAGTTGCACAAATTAATGAGTTCTGTGCACATCTGATGGTTCTTGGATCCAATCCTCAAGTAAGTTTCATAGAGCATAGATTTCTAGAGCAAGAAATGCCTTCTCTGATACTTTTGGAGTGTATTTCTTGGGGAATGTGCAGCCATGACAGTTTGAGCTTGAAGCTATTTCATTGCCGGCTTGGACTCTTGGACTCTTTCTAGTAATGCTTATAGTTCTCACAGTCTGTGTAAAAAAAAAAAAAAAAAAAAAAAAAAAAAAATTTTTTTTAAAGTGAAGTGTCCTTACTTCCAGAAGCACAGCCTGATGATG